>NW_004624742.1:18995218-19035819 GCF_000247695.1 Heterocephalus glaber | reverse complement strand
GTGAAGGGAGGGCTAGGAATGGGGAAAAATAAGAACCAAGATGCATCATGTAAAGGTACAATTCCCAATGAGACATGTAACTGTGTTGTATACCTACAATGTACCAATAAAAGAATTTAACAAATAAAAAAGAGAGAGAGCCGAAGTGGCTGGGAAGTGATGAGTAGGTGTGGCTGGCAGGTCGGGAGAGTGCTGGGACAGGCAGTCTCCCTCACGTGCATTCAAACATCCGTGGGGGCGGCACCTGTGAGGAATGAGTCTAAGGAGTCTTGCACCGGAAGACAGGTGTCCCCTGTCTTAAAGACACAGATATGCATTTATGACTTTTTAGTGGTGCAGAAGCTTAATTAGCAAGTGGTGGAGTCAGATTCCAAGCCAGGCAGTCTGAGTCCAGACCCTGAGCATGAAAACGCTGTGCAGCAGGGGTGGTTCCTCATGTGCTAGCCTGTGAATACTCTGCTTGAGGAAGAATGTCCAGGGATGGATGTCTCCCGTGGTCCACAGGGCATTCTTGAAATGAGAGGGGGAGAGAGAGAGAGAGAGAGAGAGAGAGAGAGAGAGAGAGAGAGAGAGAGAGAAAGCGCACGCACATGGACTTCATGCAGTCATGTCTTACAGGTAATGATCCATCCACAGTTAACCTATGCAACTGAGTCAACTATTACTCCTTCTTTGCTGCCTAATCTTTACTTTTTAAAAATATAATTTTTTGACCTCTTAGACTAGTTTAGGATCCTTGCTGAATGAAATGTGATCAAAATATACAATGAATGTTTAAATTAAAAAAAATTACAGTAAAAGTCACATTGCCATTAATCTCCTCTACAATGCACTTTGCTTTGAACACATTTATCATTCCTGCCACTTTCTGAAGCAGTTCTGGAAGTCTTCTTTCATGAGTGTATTTACAAGGTGTAATAAAAAATACAGTAAATGCTGCTATTCAGCCAAAAGGCAGGCTTATAAAAACATCACCATGTATTTTTAATCCACCTAAATCACAAGATCTGGTACGGTGTGACTTCTTGCTTGTCCCCAAAGTCAAAATGATTATGAAAGATAGCATTTTCAATTGATTCAGGACATTGAGATAGCCATAGAACTGCTTCAGAAAGTGGTAAGAGTGATGGGATAAGTGTGTTTAAAGTAAAGGGAGCATTTTAAGGGGGATTAATAGCAATGTGTAGTTTATTGTCGTACATTAAAAAATTAACCATTCACTGTATATTTTGATCACACCTTATTTACCGACAGAGCACTCCCTTACTTTCTCAAGTAGCATACTCGTCACAGTTTATTGTAGATGTTTCCTTCCTAGTCTCTGTCTTCTCTGACAGAATCTTAAGTTCCATATGGACATAGGCCTCACCTTTTTTTTTTAGTGCAAAAGATACAGTAATTTTATTATATGAAATTTCTCCTGTGTGCTAAAACTTAATTTACAAGACATAATAGTTGCATAATGGAGAGGAAATATGGTGGAATTAATTATTTTTATTACCAAAGAGTAGAACAATAGGTAGTGGGACTGTAAGCACTCAAGAGTCCTCTGTATTTATGATTGTTATATTACTGCTCAAACAAAATATACTACCATTCTTTATAATATAATTGCCTGCTGATTCATCTCTTAAAAATAAAGTCTACTTCTTCTTTTTCCATGAAAGCTTCTGCAGACTGACAAATGTGCATTCTATCTATTAAAACCAGGGATCCTCCTCACCTTTGGAGATCACCACTTAAGGAAAATGCACTCATATACAGATCTAAATCTTTATTTGAGGGAGCAGTTGGAGTCCATTTACCACTTTTTGAATATTGTACCTTTAAAAGTTTGTCTTTAATATAAGCTTTGAAAAACAAAAAACAAGAAAAAATATCTATGGCGAATTACATTTCATTTTGATTCTGATTGGATGGCAATAAAATACAAAAAAGTATTTGGTGTAGTGTCACTTTTTCCTATGGAATTACTCAACGTTAGTTTTCTGCTCTTAGATGATTGAGTGACAAAAATGTTTTAAATTGTTAAAAACACTTTTAAGTCTTTCACTTAGTATTTAGTAAGGCAAAAATGAATTAAAAACTATAAAAAGCTTTAAAAATGAAGTCCTACAAATTTGGTTCTCACAGTAATTTCATTAACAGATGAGTTAAGTATAGATACAATGCATCCAATACTCTCATAACTACAGTAAAAAAAATCTCTAGTAGCATTTTCTATCCCATTAAGTTTATTGGTACATTTAGGTATATATTATGATCAGATTCATCACTGGGAATTTATACCCGTACATGACATATCTTGGTTCTTGTTTTTCCCCATCCCCCTTCCTTCCCTTCCACCCCTCCACCCCTCCCTATTTATAAAAACTTTGTTTCCATTTTCCCTTCTTTTCTCATATTTTTCCTTCCCTCTTTCCTTTCCCTCACCTCTTCTAGTAGCATTTATAGATCATGAAATCCTTAATGCCATATATGTTCAGAACATGTTCACACAGCGCCAATACCTCTCCTTCTCCATGAAGAAGAACATCTGTTGAAAATAAAAAATACCAACAAAACAATGGAAACCCATTTCATTTCATGGCACCCAAGGGTATGACACAAAATATTGGCTTAAAGAGGTAGAATAAAAGGAAAAAGAAAACTGGAGTCTTCATTCTTTGTCCCTTTTATTCAGTAGGAGACTTTCCCCTCCTTATTTTCATTGCCAGACATGGCAAGGAGTGATTACAGCCAACTGTCATTAAACGTTTGTCTGCAGTGTATACCCCTTTACCACTGACCCCAAATGGACTCATTTTGTGTGCTTTTGTTCTTTTCTGTGACATACCACCACCGAGACTGGATGGAAGGGGCAAGGGTAAGAGCGATGGGAGGGGGACAGTCCAGGAGGCCAGAGAGGAGGAATGCTACCAGCCCCAGTGAGAATGAGCTATGTTTAATTTAAAAAGGGCAGGCTGGGGATTTAGCTCAGTGGTTCTGTCGCTTGTCTGGCAAGCATAAGAACCTGAGTTCGATCCCTGGTACCAAAAAAAAAGGCAAAGGGTGTACCCCACAAATGATACAGTAATGAGGTCACACAATTAAATCCCACAGCATGACTGAAGGCGTTCACTGTGTTTGATGTCATCACAATGGAAAGCACAAAAAGTGGAGTAAATCCATGTTGACACAGTCCCATCTAGTCCATTAGGCAAAATGGTGCAGGAAGTCATTTAAATTAAAAGTGCCCTACCCTTACCTAAATGGCTAGCAGACATGGAGAACACAGTGAAGAAACCACAGAGCTTTCTCCATGTAGCTGTAAACATGTGCTGTTGAATGGCACACTGTCAAACACTGGAAGGGGTGTCGCATGGACCTCTCTTATAGGTACGAATGCTAGATTCACCTATCTCAACAAAGCAGGAAGTGGCTAGGAATGCCAATCCTAACTCACTTTGTCTTGAAATACATACAGATAGATTATAGTAGCTATTAGCAATGATGTTTTCCTTGGGGTGCCAGGCTGTATGAAGGATTTTCTTGTTGAAATCTAGGCTGTCAACACTTACTTCATCTTTCTTTTGCTTGCTGTTGCACAGACTTTGCATGGCTTCAAAACCATGCGAGGTTTATTGTTTTCTTGTGATGCTTCTAGGGTTATATCTCGCTTTGTGTTCCTGTCGAACATTTTGAAGAAATTATTGTAAGATCCAGCCATGACAAGACTGTCAGATCTATTCCAACAACATTTAAATTTGTCAAATATGCAGTCATTTTCATACAGTGAACAGAGTTTACTTCGGAGATATTGGTGCAACTGGTATAAAAATATGGAATGTTTCACAAATTTGCGTGTCATCCTTGTGAAGGGGCCACGCTAACCTTCTCTGTCTCCATTCCAGTTTTAGTGTATGTGCTGCCTAAGCGAGCACTGGAGGCATACTCTTGGTTGCCGTGGAACTCTTTTTCCCTAGCCTTCAGTTTTGAGTGAGCACTTGTTTTTCTTGTTTGTTATTGTGTCTATTCCTCCTTGACCCCAAAGGTCACGGCTATCTTGATTTCTAACAGCACTGATGAATTTTTGTCTGTTTTGAACTTAAATGGAATGAAACAGTATGTACTGATGGTGTTTGGTTTCTTTTGTTCAATCTATTGTTTACATTAATTTAAATCTATGCTGTTTTCTACTAGAATTTGAGGACGGTCCCAAGATTTCCCACCTCTTCCTCTAGTCAACATGCTCCACTTAATCCTCCAAACTAGCAGTTTGATGGATTTTCCTCCCATGATTAATTTATGTGATACAGCACAATTGACTTTAGAAAAGGAGATTATCAAGGTGGGCCTGAACTAATTTCTCAGGCCCTACTGCTTTTTTCATGGTGTTGGGAATTTATGAGGCTTTTAAAACAAAGTCTTCATTGGCTGGCAGCAGCTAGCAAGAAACTGGGAACTTTGTCCTACAAGAACAAGGAACTGAATTCTGCAAACAACAAGCATGAGCTTAGAGGTGGACTTTCCCCCCAGAGCCTTCAGCCAAGAGATAGCCTGGCCAACGCACTGATTTCAGCTTTGTAAAATCTGGAGTAAAAATCCAGCCATGCCATGCTGGATGTCTGACTTACAGACTGTGTACTAGTAAGTGGTATTTTTTAAAAGTCATTAAATTTGTTGTAGTTTGTTATTTATCAATAGAAAAATAATATGTTTCCTCTAACACTTCATTGGATTGTAGGTAGTAATTCAATGAAGCAGGTTGCTTCATTATATAAAGTTTTTGTAGCTATGTTATTACAGACAACTCATCAAAAGGTTATGTTGCTTAAAACTTGAGAGTTTGTGGATGTTTTCCTAAGGTTGCTTTATGGTGATGAACTTTTTTGATACTGCTTTATCAAACTTTAAGAATAAAATGATTTTATCATAGAGGTGTGGCTTTCCTTCTCTCAGACTATTAGCTTGGTGGCCAAGAGTGGTGTGCTAAGCCCATGATGTAGAAACACTGACGCTCAGGGATCATCAGGCAGTGGTTTGAAATCTGGCTCTGTCATTATTAATTGTGTGCCATGGACAAGTTACTTGCCCCTTACAAACCTCCACTCTTTATCTGTGAGGCTTGGACATGGATATGTAAAGTGCGATTCAACTTCTTCCTACTCTCTCCTTTTATCCTTGTTCCATTGTCTTCTTTTAAAAGATACCATTAAACAGAGACATAAAAGTAAAAAAAAAAAAGCCTTTTGGGTTTCATCATTGGTTTCTCTTGTGAATTCACTCTTCTATAAGGCTATACTTGGTACTGTACTATAAGGAACATTGATAATTTCCAGCCTTAAGGAAGTTGACATTCAAGAGAAGACAGGATGAGTGCCCCTATAACATCTCATTTTGGTGCATCCTTAGTATCCTCTTTTGCTGATTCAAGGGTGTGGTTCCTTCAGGAAGTGGGAATGTTCTGTATTTTATAAGAACAGTGAAGTAATCTTTCCACTGTGACCCATCCTTTGAAGGGAGAACAGGAATGGGAGGGAGGGATATGTATTTTTTAAAAGTGGAGGCACATGAGAGGCAGCCCTCCCTGGTGGACAGGAATGTTGCTTTAATAGAGCACATAAGCACAACATTCATGACTGCTTTGTAGAATGGAAAAATCAATGACTAGACAGGAAAAGAACCCCATCATCAGGCCCAAATACCACGGCTTGTGTCTGTTGCTCAGAAGAACCATAGGCTTGAAGGAGGAGATGCTGGAGATGCTTAGGTTTTGCCCCCTCCCAAACTAAGAACACAAACAACAAAAACTTCAATTTTATTTTTTTCTAATTGTTTCCCAAAACACACAGATGAAAGACAGTCTTGTGTGGTTGAATTTGGCTGCCCTTGTATAAAATTTTACAAAACTTAGGAGATCTATTTTTTTCCTTCTAGAAACCAATGGAATTCTAAAGCTTCACTTGGGAACTGTGTTTGAATTTTGAATGCTGATGTGTGTTTTGCCTTAATTTTCCATCAACACAGATGTTGACTTCAGAGTGACAATCATTTTGGATGCTTTCTGGATTTTTATCTAAGTTTTTCACAGGAATATTGTCTTGTATTATTATGTCCTAGGACAGCTGCTGGTGTCTTTTACACTTTTTGGAAAGTTCTTTAGCTTTTTAAAAAGTTTTTTCTTATGAAGGTTTAAGCGGAGGGGTGGGATCATTTTGTTTGTGCTGGAATCTCTTCTCTTTGCAAGGTTCATAGTCAACTGTAGTTCAGGGACAGGGAAGAGCAGGATGTAGAGCTCTTATTGGTGATATTGTGCTAGAGATTGCCACCCTGGTAAGCGGGCATGGAGTTTAAACAATAAAGTGCCATTCTTGTTTCACAACAGAGAGAAGGAGGTTAGCCTCCAACAAAGGACTTTGTTTTAGTATCAGAGGATCACGAATTCGCACATCTAACTTACAGTGAACAAAACAGTTACACCTTTTACTCTGTAGAGCTTTCAACACTAAGTAAATCAAGTACAATGAATACTGTAGTAACTGCCTTATTCGATGCAATATAATACAGGATCACAGTATACTCATAGGTATTTTTATCTTTCTGTTTTCTCTATTCTCTTTGCATCAAACTAGAGTGAGAGAAAAGATCTTCACCTAGGGCTGAAATTCAGAGTTATTTGAAGTGAGATTGGTAGGCACTTTAGGGAAAGGCTTTTCGAAAGATTTGGAACAACTAATAGCTTCCTGAAAACTTCATCCTGGCATGCTTGTTTTTTGCTTCTCTTTCCCCTATAGATGTTTCCCTGTTGCAATTTCTTAGTCTTTCAGACTCAAAGCTGGCTCCATGAATGTCTGTACGCCATTTGTTCTAAGCAGTTTAAGAAGCAATGCGCGTGTGCCTAGCTTACTTTATAGTTTTCTAACTTTGTTGCGATATAGCTGACAAAATTTGTTCATATTCAATGTGTATAATGTAATATTTTGGTACACATATCAGAAAAGGATTACCAAAACTGAGCTAATGAGCACATGTATCATCTCACAGTTACCTCTTTTGTTCTGGTGAAAGTACTCAATATCTTTCAGTTTCAAGTACCCAGTACATGACAATTAACGATAGTTACCATGCTGTGCATTGAACCCCCAGAACTTGTTCATCTTGTTGCTCCAACTTTATACCATGTCATCAGCACCTCTCCATGTTGCTACTCCCACCGCTCTTTCACTCTGTTCCTATGACTTTGACTTTTTAAGATTCCACATGTAAATGAGAACGTGCAATATTTGTCTTTCTGTGTCCTAGTTCACATTATCAATGCCTTCTAGGTTCATCTCTTTTGTCACCAATGGTAGGATTTTCTTCTTCTTTTAAAGGGTGAGTGGTATTCCATTGTAATGAGCATACCTGTTAGTTGAAGACTTCAGACATCCTAAAGCTAAAATTGAAGTTTGAAATAATGAATAACATAAAATATAGACTCTTCCTCCAATGCCCTCTACACTGGAACAAAAGGAAATCCTTTATATAGCTTGAAAAAAATTACTTAATTAAAATGCTGCCCCCTTAGAGAGTGATAACATATGAAATTCATTACGAGTCTGAAAATATGGGTGTGGTGAGGAAGTCATCATGAAATTGTGGATGATTTCAGGTAAGTTTCTGAAGTTGGTCACATGAACTATGGCCCATCAAGAATGACAGGTAGCATGTCATCAGCTAAGGACCCCCAGAGCAGAATGTCTTATCCACCAGAGTACTTTTTAAATCAAAACTTTGTGACTTTTGATGCTTCCAAATGTAGGTAGAACATGAAATAAGGATAGATTGCTTGGAATTATGCCAGCGTTTTTGAAGATACAGAACATGTGGTGTAATTCCCCATTGTGTGTCTAACTTGACATCTTGAGATTTTGATGGATTTTCTGTCTCAATGTCAGTAAAGTTTTCAGAGGAAAGTAACCTGATCAGGGTCTTCGTTCTGTATATCTTATGGTGACTCCAAAGAGATTGTTTGATAACAGCCTGTTTTTAATACAATTATTTCTAAAATTTTATTGGTTTCTTGTCTTGCTTCATCAACTTTGAGATTTTGGACACCAAGAGTCGTTGGTTAGAAGCCAGTGCTATCATGTAGATGAGTTTTGAGGGCTGGCCAGGAATTTATCAAACTGACAGGCAGCTGGATTTAGTGGAAAAAGTCATGACTTATATCAAGGAGTTCTGGATTGAAACTTGGCTTTTCTTTTTAGTATCTGAGTGACTTTGGGGAAGTTACTAAAGTACCATATTGTACTTCAGTTTCTTCACTTCAGATGCAGAGGTAATAACTACTTTGTAAGGCTGCAGAAACTTTCTGTTCAATAGGCTTTTGTGAGAGGAAGTTGAAGAGTTGAAATGTTTTTGTTCAGAAGTGGCACATTGTTATTACAGAAAAATTAGGAAACATAGACAAACACAAAAAAGAATAAAAAATACTCCATAATCCCTTTTTAGTGACTAATATTTTTCCCATTTATATCTTTAGTGTACATTAGTGTAAATCATCTAGGCGTTAAGTATTCTAGAGAATCAATTTTAATGATAAGCATATTTCACTATGTGAGTGCATCAGAATTATTAATCCTGCATTGGGTTTGTCTGCTTCTTGCCATTGCAAACATCCTTGTGTGTGCATTTTTGTGTATATGCAGTTATTTACCTAGAATAAATATTAGAAATGGAATCACTGGGTCAAAATATGTGCCTTTTAAAGGTTTTGAATAGGATTTAATTATTTTATTAAAATATGCAAAAATGCACATTCCTACTATGAATGTATGGGAGTACTCATTATTCCTTCCCATTTCTAATCTTTGAGAGGCAAAACTGGCATATTATTCGACTTCACATTTTTCAACTACTAGTGAAATTAAATTTTATTTATTGGTGTGATTTGCACTTTGAATTGCCTTTGTATGCCCTTTATCTTTCTGTTGGCATGCTTGAAATGTTTTTTTTTTCTTTTTTAATCTTAAAATTTAGATGAGCTTCTTTTGTATATCAGAAAGTCTGACCTACTGTCTGGAAATTGTTTTTATCTGCCATTCTCCTGGCAGTACAAATTGAATTTGAAGAAGTTTTATATTGCTATCAAGCCAGAATTTTCTAATTAGAAACAACATTCTGTCTGCCTTTAAAGATCTTTACAATCTAAGAGTAGCTAAAGATTTACTTGTATTTTCCTGTATTTGGGAGTAAGAGGATTGTTGGTTATTATGTAGTAATTTCTTCAAGTACACAACTGGGTATGGTTTGTCAGTGTTATATCATTTGTCACTAGTTATGATTTTATGCTTATCTTCTCATTACTTATTTCTTTTAGTACTTTTTTCATTTTTGGCTAGTGTTTCCAAAATTTAAAAATAATATCACTAGCAGGGCTTTTTTTCTTACTACTGATATTAAGATGAGAATGTCGTTATTTTCTGTTAGATTTGATATAGTTCTTGTCTTTGAATAGATACTCTTTCTTCTAGTTTTCTAAGGTTTTTTAAAAATGTGGAATGGATGTTGAATATGGTTAAAGGGCATTGACTTCTATTAATGAAGGATAAAATAAGGTAAAGGCAAAATCATGAATGGGACAATGATACTGACAAAATTGACAGGATACTGATAAAAGATATAATCCACAGAAAAGATTTGACTATCATGAACATTTATACACAACTCTCCTCATGATATAAAACACAAATACTTACTGCAATCTGATGAGAAATCAACAGATTCACAATCCATTAGGTAAAAGCAGAATATTTAAGATAGTAAATATATATGGGATTAAAAAAGTCTTGTTGGACCACTGTTTTTTGTGGGAATAGGCCTTACTTTGGTATATTAGTCAGCTTTTTATCCTTGGGACCAAATACCTGGATACACAACTTGAAGGAGGAAAGGTTTATTCTGGATCATGGTTTCAGAGGTCTTGGTCCGTGGTTGTCTGGCTCCAAGGCAGAAATGGCATGGCAGAAGGGCCTGGCAGAGGAAAGCTCCTCAACTCATGGCAGCCAGGAAGCACAGAGAGACAGCCGGAAGAGCCAGAGAGCAAGGGACCAAGGACCAGACTTGGTCCCTAAAGTCGCATTCCCATGACCCGCCCCCCTGACACACCCACAAGTGCACTCTGGTTATCTCCTAGGCATCTCTCAAGCCAATCAAATGACGATCAAGATTAATTGTCACATTTGTTATGGCTAATTATTTTAAAAATATAATAAAGACAATAAAAACAGATGAAAAGAAGATCTTATAGTACATTTCTCACATTTCTGAAAGTTGAATTGCTATATTAAGACAAGTGCTTTTCAAAAAATATAATGAGTTTGAGTGGCCAGTATGTTTTAGAATTTTTTATCCTATATTGGTTAAGATTATTTTCTCTCTCAGAAATGAACTAGCTTTGTAAAATGAATTGGTAGAATTCCTGTCATCTTGTATAGCTCCAGATCAGCATAATTAACAGAGGGGTGACTGATTTCTGAGGACTTGAAAGAACTTAGTGGGGCTGGAAAGTTCTAAGGGTGCCTCTTGGCAGGGTGTATAGAGGGCGTTCGTTTACAGAGCTTTTCAGTATCAAGTCTTAGTTGAAGATCAATCCTCAATACAAGATAAAGGCAATAGAGAAAATACAAAAGATTGAGTTGGAACTGATAATGCCAGGTGTTTTAGTATACTTCTCTTGCTCTAACCAAATACCCAAGACTGGATACTTTATGAAGAACAGAACTTTACTTGGCTCATGATTTTGGAGGCTCGGAAATCCAAGAGTATGGTGTTGGCATCTGCTCAGTATCTGCCAGGGCCTTCATAACATGGTGGAGGGCATCACATGGTGAGACAGAGCAAGCAGTCAGCGTAGTTCTCGCTTTCTCTTTTTACAAAGCCACTAATGCCATCATAGGCCCCAGCCTCATGACCCTATCTAACCCCAATTACCTCCCACCTATAAGTACCATTAACATGCATCTGGAGATCAAGTTTCAGCACTTGAACTTTGGAGGGACACATTCAAACCATAGTACCAGGGTTTAACCTGAAATAAAATTCCTCACCCCCATCCTTGTTCCTAAATCCAGGCTATCAGTTTCCTTTGCTGTCCTTTGCTTCTTTTTCATAACAATGGGAAGAAATGCACCTCTCCTTCTATTTTTTCCTGTTCTTAGACAAACAAAACTAAGAAGTGAATATAGTAGAAGTTGCTAACTGAAAAGAATAATTTCAACTGTCACACTACCCTTACATATGATAGGTGGAGCAGAGCTGTCCTTAAGAAGATGGCTCTTGAGAGCTGAACCTCCCTCACCTGTAAAACCAGACTCTACCACACTTACATCCTGACTTTGAGGATTAGCTGACATGAATATTAGCTAGTATTTCAGCACTGTGTCTGGGACACTGGAAATACTAGTGATAATAATATAGCTATTGTGAATATTATTATCATGATTTAATAACTATCACTAAATTTAGCTGCTTTATGGCCCATAGGGCCATCAACAGATGAATGGATAAAGAAAATGTGATATTTACTCACCATAGAGTACTATTCTGACATAAAGAAAGATAAACTTGAGTCATTTGTAGGAAAACATGCACCTTGTGACCATAATGTTAAGTGAAATAAATTAGACACACAAGCTTACATATCACATTGTTTCTCTGATATGAGAAATCAAAAGTAAAAACAGACAACAAAATAAAAGATAGATAATAGAAAGTAGGGAGATAGATTGTTCTCAAAGGGGAAGGGATCAAGAGATGGAGGAAAGGAAAAGGAGGGAGGGAAGGAAAGAATAAGGGATGCAAAAAGGAATTGAGATGTGCTATGTACATGTGCCAACTCCACACAAAGAATGTAAGCATTATGTACTGCAGACATGCACAAAAAAGGAGAAGGAGGTCAAGGAATGGGGGCAGGGGAGAGGGAGTGGAGAGAGAGAGGGAGGAAAGGGAAAGGGGATGAGAAGAATTAAGACGTGTTGTGTATATGTAGCAACTTCTCACAAGGAATGTAATATTATGTACTACACACATGTACTAATAAACTAAAGTAATAAAAAATAAATGTAGATGCTTCATAGCAGCATTTTTTCTTGAGAATGGATGTTGGGGGATAGGGAGCAAAGGGTTATCTTGAGTTCCTGCTTGAGGTTGGCACACCCCAGGATAGTTTTGTCTGTATCTTAGGTCTCCTAGTAGAAATGTCCTCCAGTGTCTGTGTCTCAGCTTGTCAGCATCTCTAGGCTGTCTTCCCTTCATTAGAACTATCTTTCTTTTCTCTGACTCCTGTACCTGAATAATACTTAATAATTTAGTAACATTCACATTTTAATAATATTCACATTTATTAATATTCACATTTATTGAGCTTTTACCATGTGCCAAGTCAATGTGGGTGTAATCATGTTCTATAACCTTCATAATAACCACTGGCATTTTACATTTTACAACATGTTACTGCACTTGGCTTTCTGGTAGACCTTAAGATTTTCAAGCATATCTTAGGGACACTTATATTCCCAGAACTAGCACTTAGACAGGCTCTCCATGACAGTTGACCTGTGACACTCCTTCTCTCACAGGGGCACATTTCTGTTTCCTGGAGATGTCGTTTCCTTCTATTTGCTTGTCACTGCTTGTTCCTGGCCCCCTAGCACTTTCCCTGTGTCTTCCCCCTCTTCAGTGCTTTCTCTTTTGCTAGAAGTCTTGCCCCAGCCTGGCAGAGTGCCCATGGTGAGCACCAAGGCTGGTGGGTTGCGGGCAGAGTGAATAAGACAGAGTAATAACCACAGCAGAGATGTGATCTAAGTTTCAGCTGTGAGTGTGCTTTCCTACTGTGTGTTTGCACACTATTTCATTGGACTTGAAAACTCTTCCTTCAGGGATCAGCCCTAGTTGTCACCATTCCCCCGCCTCATCCAAGTGTCTTCAACATGCCACCCATGTTTCTGTCACAGCACTGACAATTCTCTACTGGCTTGATTTCTCCTGTCCGTGCCCCTCCCTGTCCACTCCTTGAGACCAACCACCATGCTGTGATCTGAATGCAACTCTGTGACTCTAGTACAACCACAGTGTGCTGCATATAACCAGTGCTCTGAAAGTACTAAGTCAACAGAAAGAAAGTGTTCATGCTGATGGGTCCCCAAGTACTGTTTAGAGTAGGAAAAGTGTGGATTAAATAAATGTTTGTGGGCTCCTTGGGATTCTAATCCCCAGGTGCAACATGTTTCAGGGGAAATACTTCCAGGATGCTCACATTTATTTTCAGCTAATAAAACAGTCAGATTACTCCTAAATTTTGAAGGACCCATTGTACTCTTCTCAGGCTGGCATGATTCCTCTTCTGCTTAGTGGAAGTCATATGCCCATGGGAGAGAATCTGGCTGCCTTTGGATAGAAGATGCTAGAGCAATGCTAATAAATTTCAGAGTGCATATACTTTGTATGTGCAATAGCTTATTCCTGTAATTTGGAGTTCTGAATGCTAGTGAGGCTCCAAAGGTGGAGAACATTCTTCAGTCATTTCCACATAGTCCTGAGCTGGTGCCAAGCTTGGAACCTTTAAATGTCTCAAACAACACCCGGCGAGTTTGGGAAGCAAACCTATTCAACTTGTTAGTATCATTTTACAATGTTAATAGCTTGTGATTTTCCAATATGGGGAAGTGGGAATTGAGAATCAGTAGTTGTCTTATTTTCTTTTAAAGTGCATCTTCGTTTTTGTTTTCCGTAAGTGTGAAGTTTTTCAGCAATGATATACCACTGGTAAGTTCAATTTAATCAAAATTTCCCAGATCTTTCTCACTGAGAGGTGAATCAATAGGTTTTCTGATGGAACATCTGTACATTTTCAAGTGTGAGATATACAATCAATGCTCTTCTGGTGGGCAATCAACATTCTGTGAGATTTTTCAGAAGTAATTATATTTCTTTTGTCATGTTTTACAATCTGTCTTCAACATCTATTTTGAATAGGAAGATTTTTTTTTTTTTTTGTACTGGGGATGGAACTTGGGACCTTGCGCTTTCCAGGCAGATAGCAGAATCACGGAGCTAAATCCCCAGCCCTTCAACATCTATTTTGAACCTCACCTTTTTTGTTCTTATTTGCATGTTGGGTCTCAGTGACATAGCACTGGACGTGCTCCTGGAAGTCTCACACACAATGGCTCCAACAAAATTGTTATGTAGAAGGGACATAAGGCAGGCAGCATGGCTGGAAATCAGGACTAAGCCTTTGCTGTGATGACAAGTTCACCATTTATCCTTTATATATAGAGAAGGTGGACATTTGCACATAGAAGGATAGTGACTCTGGCTGACAAGCAGCATATTCCAGATGATCCCCGGAATTATCTCTGACTCATCTTTTTCTCTTCTATGTCCAATCTTTTAGCTGATTTGTTGACTCCTCCCTTAAATATATCCACAATTACATTCTTTCTTTTCACCTTTGTAGCTACCACCTTCATCCAAGCTGCCAGCATCTCTTACTGAGGTCATTGCAATAACCTAACTAATCTCCCTACTTGACCCCTTTGCTCCCACAATCTGTCTCCAGTAGACCTTTCAAGCCTCATCTCTTGTTCTCGCACAGTTGTCCATATGATCCTGTTAAAACAGAAGATGGATCATGTCATTACTCTGCAGAAAATTCCATGAGAGCGTCCTATTTTCACTCAGATTAAAATCTCCAGTCCTTAACTTGGCTGGAAAGGTCCTATACCACCAAAATGTCTGTTACCTGTCAAGTCTCTCCTTGTTTCCCTGGCTCACTCTATTCTAATCATACTGACTTTCTTTCTGTTCTTTGAACATGACTGAAATGTCCATGGCCATTGCATATCCTTTCCCTTCATCTGGACTGTATTTCCTCTGTTTACCCACTGGTATCCCTCTACTTCTGGCACAAGGTTCAGTGGTTTACTCACCCTGCTATTTGACCTTGCTCATGGTTCCCCACTTCCAGAAACTATTCTCTTGTCTTCTGGACACATCTTCTTGGAACTGTTGGTTTCTGTTTGAGTCTTCATTTTGATCTTCTCTTTCACCAATTCAGAACAAATGTTCACCACTTAACTTCCAATCTGTCCATTTCCAGTCCTCCAGAATTCTTGGTACCCATTATTTTTTGAGAAATGTTTTCCTCTTTGAGGCTTTTAGTTACCATGTACATGCTTGTAAGCTCCCAAATTTCTATCTTCAGACCAGTTCTCTTACCTATCATTCAGATACCTATGTTCTATTATCTACTTAATATCTCCATCTAGATGCCCCATGGGCACCTCAAAATCAACATGTTTAGAAAGGAAGTCACTTTCTTCATTAAATGACCCCCTCTTCTTCTTCTATACTGTGGATGGAACTGAGGGATTCATTCATGTTGGACAAGTGCCCAAGCTACATCCTTAGCCCTAAATGGGTTCTTCTGTCCTTGTTCCCTATTGCAGTTGGTGGCGCCATCTAGGTTCCCGGGGTTAGAAATTATTCTTGACTCCTCCTCCCCTTCACTCAACTTCAGAAAAAGTTGATTAATTATCAACTTTTGCTGGCTGTACTTTCCAAATAGTTTTCAGACTTGTTTCTTCCTTGTCATATTTATTACTTATAATGGGCAACCAAATTGTGGTCCCCCAAAGATGTTTACATCCAAATCCCTGGAAATTGTGAATGTTACCTTATATGGAAAAAATCGGGTTTGCAGACAAAATTACAAAAAACAGTTTTTGTAATTAAGTTAAAGATCTCGATATGAGATTTCCCCTGGGTTATCTGGATACACCCTAAGTCCAATGACAAATGTTCTTATAAGAGAAAGGCAGAGGGAGAATTGTGACAGACAGAAGAGAAGACACCCACAGAGATTCGGGGGGGGGGAGGGAGGGAGGGAGAGAGAGAGAGAGAGAGAGAAGGCAATGTGAGGATAAAGAGAAAGGCAGAGATTGGAGGGATGTGGCCACAAGCCAAGGAAGACAAGGAATGCAGATGGCCACCCAAAGTAGGAAGAGTGAGAAGGGTTCTCCTATATATGCTCCCCAGTGGGGCCCCTGGCAACATCCTTGATTGGCAACTTCCTTGATTTTGGACTTCTGGTTTCCAGAAATATGAAACTGAGAGACAATGTGTTTCTCTTGTTTTAAACCATTTTGTTTGTGGTAATTTGTTGGGGTGAGCCACAAGAACCTAATACACTATCTTTGTTAGTTGAGATCCTTATTGTCCTTGTTCTGTATCAGTAGAAAGATTCCTGATGGTCTGTCTGTCTCTAGTCTTAGCCTGCTTAAGTTAGTAGGTAGAGTCAGTACACTATTTGGCCTTGGCCTCTCCATATTTAAATCTGTCTAATTCCCTAAACTGATGACAGACTTCCTCTTCCCCTGTAGCTTCAATGGCTTGCTCAGCCTGGCATCTTTTACGCACCCTATCCTTACCCCCCTTTCTTACTCATTAGTCCTGCAAATCCCTAATGTAGACTAACCTATCTATCCACTTTCTTTTCTATATTTAGGCTATTGGAAAACCTCATATAATTACCTAGAGTTTTGCTTCTATGTATCTGTGATCCCCAATCCTAAATGGACCTTCAAATTTGATTGATATTCTGGCTGGCTCCCTCTCCTAATAGTCCTCAGTGACTATTTCAAATCTTCATCATTGTCCTCAAAGCAATATTTTGTATGGCTTCTGCCAAAATTAATGGTCATCTTGTCCTTCTTGAGAGACACTTCAGGGTTCTCAGGGATCAAATTCCATAACTTCCCATTAAGTTTCACAACTTCATCTCAGGTTTCTTCCAGTTTCTGAGAAAGACACATCCCCTCATTTCCTTCCACACTGTTGATTTTCTTATTCTCCTCTGGGACTCAATTTATTATTTACTTTCCTGTTACATTTCTAGCTCTGTCTACAGGCTCCTTCCCTAGTGCCAACATAGTCCTTGTTTTAAACAACATCAAGTCCTCAACACTTTAAAAATTATATGACCTGAACTGATAACATCAGAACAGATTTGTTACCTTGCTCTAATCTTGTACTGTCTTTTGACCTGGCTGAATTTCTACCCCACATAAATCTTGTTTATCTTTGAGGACTGGATGCCTGCAGGCCACAAGTTCCTCTTCAGGTGAACTACTCAGAATAGGTTGGATCTAAAATGGCTGCCAGTGTGACAGCCAGACAATTTCTGACCTCATTTTAATCTCATCTTCATGCTAAATGATGCCCTCTTCTGTGGCAAAATGGTGACAGGAAAGAACGATAAAAAGAGAGAAAAGAGGAGGTGTCTGAATTCCTGGAAAATCTCTAACCATTCCTAGTAATGATAAAGATATTCCTCCTCTTTATTAGCCTACCTCTCCTTCATTTCTTTCATCTATATCTATAAACAAGGGTTAGGAAGTTGATTTTCAAGTTTCTTTCCAATTTTGACTCTTGACAAGAAATGAAAGTATCCTTCAATCAATATTTGGACTTGTGATTGGTTCCACTATTCTAAAAGGGAAAAAAGACTTATTTTAGGATTAAAAATTGAGATAAAAACCTTTTAAGAATGACAGTGTCAGTTCCACTGCTCCCAGCCCAGAGGTAGGGGCTTCTGGTTCTCCATTCCTCCATTCCCAGCACAGAGGAAGGGGCTTCTGGGCTGCCATTCCACTGCTCCCAGCACAGAGGAGGTGAACTGTGCTGGCGCCAACAGCACTACCCCCCCACCCTGAGATGAGAAGACATGTAAACAGGTCTCAAAACCAGACTTCCAGATCACCTACAGCAACCCCAAAGGAAAAGGAGATGGAACACTCTGATACACAGCCACCTGGACTCCTTGAACTGGCAACAAAAGAGGATCTGGAAAAAATGAAATCAGAAATAATTTCTCTGATAATGGCAGAGATTATGCCCATAATGCAGGACATGACTAATAAAGCTAGAGAGGACACAGATTAAAAAAATAGAGGAGTTGAGCAACATGATGGAATCCCAACATAGGAAACAAATGGAATCCATAAAACAGATACATACAGATTTCCAGGAGATTAAAAACTCCACTGAAACTCTACACAGCAGAATGAGCCAGTGTGAGGACACAATTTCAGATATAGAAGATAAGATTGCAATTAGTGACCAGGAAAAGAAAAATTGCTTCAAAATAGTAAGGGACCATGAGAAATCAATCCAGCACTGCTAGATGATGCAAAGAAGAATAACATAAGACTGATTGGAGTCAATGAAGAAACAGGAGAGAGTGCAGATGACATCAAAAAATGGTTCACAGAAGTAATGGCAGAAAACTTGCCAAGCAGGGGAAAAGAGCTTGACATACAGATAAGTGAGGCATATAGGACTCCAAATAGCCTTGATCATAAAAAAATCTACACATAGGCATATAATTGTTAAGATTCCAGGAACCCAACAGAAGAACAGAGTTCTACAAGCAGTTAGAGAAAAGAAACAAATCACATACAAAGGAAAGCCCATCAGAATCACAGCAGACTTCTCAACACAAACCCTCAAGGCAAGAAGAGCTTGGAGTGACTTATTCCAAGCCCTAAAGGAAAACAGCCTCCAACTCAGATTGATGTATCCTGCAAAACTATCTTTCAAAATTGATGGAGAAATAAGATACATTCATGACAAAGAGCACCTCAGGAACTTCATGAATACCAAACCAGCACTCCAAAAATTTTAGATAATATCCTGGGAGCAGAAAATGAGGATCACAACCCCAGGAAGCACAGCAGAATGAATCCATTGGGCACAACAAGAAATTAAATGTAAAGGGGGAGAATCCAACAAAAAGAAAAAGTCATGAACTTCATCTCCATAATGAGTGTATAATTCAATCTTGTTATTGTACTGATTAGTATTTTTCTGATTCTAGTGTTACACACCTTTCCTTGTGCTATAGTGGCTATTTATTATCTTCTTGTGTCTACTTTTTAATTGGGTTGTCTATTAATGACCTGCAAGAGTTCTTTATATATTCTGATCATAGGTTATATGCATTATAAATATGGTCTGTTTAAGAACTACTTTCCATCTTCTTAATGATGTCATTTAAAGCTCTAAATTTTGATGGAATCTCATTTATCAATTTTTTTCTTTTATGCATCATGTTTTTTATATCCTAGGAAATTCTTGCCTATACTAAATTCATAAACATTTTTCCTTATAATTTCTCCTTCAAGTTTTATAGTTTTAGTCTTTCATATTGAGGTTCATAGATCCTTTCAAGTTATTTTTATGTATGGAAATAAAAGGTTGAGGTTAATTTTTTATATAAGGATGCCAGGTGTTCTAGTGCCATTTGCTGAAAATACTATCTTTTCCTTTGCTCTTGAATCAAGTTTATGTTCTATAAAATCTTAATGTTAAATAATCTTTCAAAACTCAGCAGACCATATATGTGTGGTTCTATTTCTAGATTCTCTGTTTTATTCCAACTATCTATATGTCTTTCCTTATACCAACACTGTCTTGATTATTGTTCCTTTAGAGGAAGTCTTAAAATTAGGTACTAAATGTCTTCCAACACTGTTTTCTTTTTCTTTTTACTTTCCTAGGTCCTTTGTACTCCTAGTAATTTTTAAATTTCAATATCTAATTCTTCATTTATAGCAAGTATACATAGACCTGAATTTTTATATATACCTTGTGTTTTCTAATCCTGCTAAATTCAAATACAAGTTCTAGGGGCTCCTTGAGATTTCTTAGTATTTTCTCTGTAGATGATCATTTCATCTATATATAAAGATTTTACTTCTACCTTTCCAATCCTATCCCAATTGTGTCATTTTATTGCCAGACTATTTTGGTTTGGGCCTGTGTTTCAAAGTTTAATGGACAGATGAAGAATAGGCATATCTGCTCTTGTTCCCCACCTTAGGGAGAAAGCATTGTATTTTCTCCATTCATATAAGGCATTTTTGCTGGCAGTATGGAGTACATGTCTTTGATCTGTTGAGAAGGTTCTGCTCTACTTCTAGGCTCCTGATAGCTTTTACCATGAACAGCTGTAGAATTTAGTCCAATGCTTTTTCTCCAACTACTGACAGGATCATATGGCTTTTTCTTTCTGCTTTAAATATTTGATATAATTTATCAGTTAAAATGTATATGAGCCTGTTGTTGTCATATAGGTAGGTTTTCAAGCTAGGAATATACTTTCTTTAATAAGTGCTATTCAATTTTTTAATTTCCTCCAGAGTCAGTTTCATTAATTTGTCTTCCAAGGTACTTCTTAGAAGTTGTCCAATTTATTTCAAAAAAGATTTTTGTAATATGCTTTCTATATCCTTTTAAATTCTGTAAAATCTGTAGTAATGTTTTCTAGATCTTGATATTGTAATTTAAAAAATGTATAATTGATATTGTGTAATAGGAAAAAAAGGTCTAAAGGAGTAGGGGAAGTGGAAGGGGTAGGGGAAAGGAAAGAAGGGAAAAGAAAAAATATGAGAAAAGGAAAAAATGGAAACAAAGTCTTTGCAAATAGGGAAGAGTGGAGGGGGTGAAGGGAGTGCAGGGGAAGGTGAAAAACATGAGAAAGAAGATACTCATGTAAAGGTACACGATCCCAATGATGAATGTAACTGTATTTTATACCTAAAATGTACCAATAAACGTAATGAAAAAAAAAGAATGACAGTGTCACCTTTATGTTTAGATTTTTAACTGGGGAAAACCAAGAGAAAGCATAAATTATACACAATTCTAATTTCCCTTTCTCTACTCCTTGATTTTCAAATTTTTGTGTCACTTCCTTCATTTCCTGTCACTACTTGGAAGTTCAGTCATATACTCTTTGCTCCTATTAAAATTGGATTCCGTTTTAGAAGTATATTTTCCTGGAGCTGGGTGTGGTAAACAAAACAATGGCCCCCACAGAACCGGTGAATATGTTACCTTCTCCCAGGAACCTGAGAATGTTGCCTACATGGCAAAAAAGGTACTTTGCAAATGTGATTAAGCCTTGAGAGGGGGAGATTATGTTGGAGTATGTGGGTGGGCCCAATGTAACCATAGGTTCTTTGACCAGTAAGGCATCTGGGTAAGAGCAAGAGGGTGGAGGAGATGTGAAGATGGAAGCAGCCATGCCATTGTTGGGAGGAGCCACAAGCCAAAGAGTGGGCAAGCCCCAGAAGCTGGAGAAGCAGGGACAGACTCTGCCCCATAGCCTCCAGAAGGAACACAGCTCTACTGATACTTAGATTTTAGCTGCTAAGATTTTTGTTTGGATTTCTCCAGAACTGCATGATAACACATTTGTGATTTCCTAGACCACTAACTTTGTGCTAATTTGTTAAAGTAACAGTAGGAAACCAGAACAATGGGCTCTTAGTAAAAAACATATAATTTCCATGCCTTCAACCTAGAATTTAGCAATGAATGATTTCAAGTCCTATGCAGTGAGCGCTGTAGCTTTAAGATGCTAGACTGGATCACTGAAGCAGCTGAGGGCTTAATTACCCAGAAGCCACAGTGACTGACTCATTGTTGATTGGACTTTATCTTGGACTCCCCTCCCCCACCTAGATTTCCTTCTGTGTTGCCTGGTCTCTGGTCCTGACCTGTACCAGATTTTGCACCCTGACTTAGTAACTCTTGGAATCCTCTATTTTTTCCTCTACCTGGTTTGGAGTGTGAACAGCTATCGATACTTTCTGGCTTCAGCCTCCTTGCCAGTGTAATAAGACCCTGGGTTTATGCAAATATGCCCTCAACTCTTGGTGCTCTGTTGGCATCAACTTACCCAGTCACCAATTGGGACAGGGTTCAGATGCACTGTTTTCTGTTTGGCTGTACAGTTGTACCTAAGTGTTTGGCTCTGTTTGCTATTTAGACAGTAATTTGTTGAATAGGTACTCTGTGCCCAGGTCAGAATAGAAATTAGATATGGATAGATGAATAAATCATGGCCCATATCCTCAAGGAGTTTATTGTCTGGGGAGAGAGAGGCAGAGAGAGAGAGAGAGAGAATAGAAATATGCATCACTGTTTTTGCTGAAGAGGTTCTCTTTCTTCTTTTTTCTCCTTCTCCCTCTGCCCTCCCTTCCTCCTTCTCTTCCTCCTTTCTTTCTGTCTCTCTCTCTCTTTTTCAAGTACCAGGAGTGAGGAAGTTTCCTAAAGGAGGAGACGCCTGAGCAGAAACTTACAAAGAATGAGTAGCACTTATCCAGGCAGTGGCCGGGAAGTATATATGGCGGATGGTGTGAATGGGAGAAAAAGCACATAGTGATGGATGCTCAGAGGAAAAGGGATACACTGAGCAAAAGCACAGGGAATTAAAGGAGTGTGCAAGGAGCATGCAGGTGAATGTTATTGGAGTATTGAGGGTGAAGCAGAGATTTGGGGGAGAGAAGGTTGAAAAGGTAGATGGGGCCATACCACCAAGAATCTTGCATGCACTGGACAGGAGCTGCAACCCTAGCATTCTGCCTGTTCATCTTTACAGTAAGTGAAAACCATTCATCGATGCTATTCAACACCCTGAGGATCAGTTGTGAGCAAGAAGACAAATGTGCTGCCCACTTGGAACCCAGTGTAGCAGGGGAGACAGCCAATGTGGTAAGCACAATGACAGAAGGTGTTGGGGCAGCTCAGTAACTGGGGTGAGGATTTCACAAGGCTTCCCTGAAGATAGAACCTCTGAGCTGAGTTTTGATAGATGAGTTTACCCAACCTTGTTAAGAGGGGGGCTCTCTCTGGCCCACAACCTCAGGGACTCTTATTGACTAGATCTAGAGCAGACACCAAATCTGTACATCACACAGCCTGGTAGCTGGTTCTCATGCAGGTGGATTCATAGACCTTTTTTTTGCTTCCACTAAATGGGTCTCAGATGTTAGACTTCTCTATATCCTGAGGTAGCAGTCTCAATCCATGAGTAGCCTGATTAAGATGTTGTAACGCTGGTGGTACTTAAGAAAAACATTGTCGCAATAACTTATTGTTCTACCTACGTGTGCATTGCTCTTGGATGACTCAGAGGGAAATTTTGGATGGGATATGGTTAGAAGAGGTTTGGGAAAGTTCTCTTCCAAAGGTCGAGTGAGATGAGAACTTGCTTTCACAGATGCCTGGAGTGGATGAAGCATCCTTTCCTTAGTTCCTCCACTGGCTTCCATCAACTTCCCACCCCCCATCCCCACTGCTTTTCAAGGAAATGAAACTACTTAAACCTTAGGCAGAAATTTGGACTGAGGATAGCTCCAATTCCTGTTTGGAAAGAGCTTCTTTGCCGTACTTGTCATACTAAATCATAGCTAAATCAGTTACTTAGTTTTTATTTTTTATTCTAAGATACAGGATAGTATGATGGAAACTATATAAAATTTGAAGTCAGGCTTATCAGTGAGTATTTACCAACCTTTTAAGTACCGACTTGCTCGACCTGCTCAGAAAAAAAGATAAAAAGATCCTTCCTGTTCCATATAAGTTTACAGGTCCACAATTTGGTTGAGGAAATAGATAATTTTAATAATAATGTTACAAGTGAAATGATAGAACTCATTCGTGGGGACAATAGATGACACATTTATCCAAGCCTCCTCTCTGCACTGGGAGGGTGTGAAGAAATTAGCTTGAAAAGGAAGATGAAGTTAGTTGCATTTCATTTCCATCTCTTACACTTTGTGTTGCATTTCTTTTGTGTCTTACCAAGGTCTTGGAATGGTCTGCACACCGCAGGTTAGCGGTCTCATAGAATCACTGTTTACATATCTTCATTAACTTCTTATTTGGCTGGAATGAAAACATTACTTAGTCTCGGGTTGGATGACTTAAATCAGCAGTTCTCCCAGGGTTTCTTACTGGATCATGTTCAAAGCAGAATATGTTTATTTACAAGAGTCTTGTCCTTTGAGGTGACACCCAATCATTTGTTAGCCTTGTTTGCAGTCTCCTCAGGGCACAGTTGGTTGGGTTGGGAGGCAGCGTGGGCAGGGTGGACAACCACAGACCTCAGGGTCATCTGTGCACCCTTGTAACCGTCAGAGAATGGTCAGATGACCTTGCTTAGTTCAACAACCACTGTCTCTCCCCCTTCACCCTCTGTGACCACTTTTCTTTTGATGGTTATGGACATATTTACCAACCCCTATGAAAACCCAGACCCTAAGAAAATGCATGTGATTAGACAGACATGATTATGTAAAGATTATTAAAATGATTATGAAAAGATTAGAGGTATTTCCCACTACTCTCTTGTCTAATAAATAGTATCCTCAGTCTAAGCAAATCTCTCCCTGCAAAGATTTCTTTATGCAGAAAAGAAGCTAAGTTGATGCACATTATAAAGTTCTTAGAAAGGAAGGGATGGCTGTGTGGAGAGAAGAAAACAATTCTTTGGGCGGTGGAGGAGTGATTGAAGAGCAGTTTTGCCTGGAAGTTTTGAGGAAAGAGTTGTTGGCCTATCTGTAGGAAAGGAGCAAGGTGGGCAAGAGAATAAAAGGATTTTCATCAGTGCCTTTAAACATTATGTGTTTGAATCTTTTTGAATAATATATTAAAACACGGGGTTTCCCAATTATTTTTATTTTTGCTATTTCACTGTGCTCCTTGAATGTGACAGGTCTTGAAATTAAGTCACACTATGGGTATATATGCAGCCTCAAAAAAATCCTATAAATCCAGCACTGGGGAAATTGTGAAACATTCCCACTTAGCTTACCTGTGGGCTCCAGGTTGAGTACTGTATTTATTTTGGTAACCTGAATAGATATTTCTCAAAGGAAGATATAAAAATGAACAAATATATGAAGAAATGCTTAACATCACTAATCATCATAGAAATGCAAATAAAAATCACAGTTTTCATCTCATCACAATTAGAATGGCTGCTATCAAACAGATAAGACAAAAACAAACCAAAATGAGAGAGCAAACAAATAAACAACAATAAAACATAGAAACAAACCTGGTTACGTTGGAGAGAAAGCAGAACTCTTCTGTACCATTGGTGGGAATGTAAATTAACCCAGCCATTATGGAAGACAATATGGAGGTTCCTCAAACACTAGAAATAGAATTGCTGTATAATCCAGAAGTCTCACTCCTGGATATGCATATGAAGGAAATGAAATCAGAGACATCTGCACTTTCATGTTTATTTTAGCACTATTCACAACAGCCAAGGCATGGAATCAAAGAGTTCATGGACTGATGAATGGGTAAAGAAAATGTGATTTTATATATATATACACAGTGGAATATTATGCTGCCATAAAAGAGTGAAGTCCTGTCATTTGCAGCAATATGGATGGAATGGAAGGACATTATATTAAGCTAAATAAGTCAGGAACAGAAAGACAAATATTGTATGTTCTCATGAACTTTAAGTTCTTACTTCTATGTAGAAGCTAAAGAGTAGCCCATAGAATTGTGATTATCACAGCCTGGAAAGCATGTGAGGGTGGGGGAATAAAAAAAGAAAGGTTAATGGGGTCAGGGGTGTAATTAGATAGGAGAAATAACTTTCTAATGTTTTAGAGCACACTAGGACAACTATGGCTGAGAACAATTACTTGTATATTTTAAAATAGCTAGTGGAGAGACTTTAAGTGGTTCCAATACCAAGACATGAGACCTATCTATATGTCAATTACTCCAATCTGATCATCACATACTGTATATGTGTACTAAAATTTCACACTGTATCCCATAGATATGTGCAACTATTATGTGTCAATTAAAAATAAAAATGTATTAATGTACTTTAAGAAAGTCTGTTTTGATGTCTAGATTATTGAAATAATTTCTGCTCCTATCCCTCTATTCACTTTTCTCCATTTTTTCATATACTGTTGCCACATTGCTCTTAAAATATACATTGGTCTACGTTATTTTCTTGCTTAAGTGCTTTTCATGGGCTTCCTGTTTGCACAAGAGTTATGGGCTTCATCATGTTTCCTCAGATTCATACTGACTCCCAGTATGTCTGGATATATGTGAGGACAGGATCTTTAAAGAGACCATTATATTAAAATGAGGTTATCAGCGCAGATCCTAATCCAATATGACTACTGTCTTTATAAGAAGAAATTAGGACGCAGACAGGTACAAAGGAAAGACCAGGTAGGCACAGGGAGAAGGTGGCCATTTTCAAGCCAAAGAGAAAGGCCTCAGAGAAAATCAGCCTTAGATTCATGAGAAAGTAAATTTCTGTTGTCAAAGCCACCCAGTCTTGGCCTTTGGTTATGATGACCTAGCACACTAACACTGTTTATGTCTCCCCCTACCTTTCTTTTTACAAAGTATTATGATGAGCTCTTGCCTATACTTTTCTTGTTCTTTAAACTTGATCCACCATGCTCTTCTAGAAATTCCTCGGTGAAAGGACTTTTTGGATGGTGCAGAGTTTTTGTGTTCAAGGTTCCCTGTGTCTGAGGTCATCATTCCCTGATGCCTTCTTTTGTCCTTCAGGTCTCAGTTTAAGCATCACTGCCACTGGTTTCAATTCTCCTGTCCCGTTATGAGCATAGGCTGCCTGTGTTGCATGCTTGTGAATCTTCACCTTGCTTCCTTGTTTGATTTTTCCCTAATGCTTGACATAGCCTGCATTAGTATGGTCCCAGTAGAATGTTAGTCAAATAGAGGCAGAGAATGATTTGGTTTTGTTCACCCTTATAATCTCACGTGGGGTCATAGTTCTTAACAAATAGTTACTCAATGAATGTAGTGGGGGCCTAAAGGCCATCTTTGTTGGATTGGTGCCATCCTTCACTGGAAACAGTTTTGCCAATGTGACCAGATGCCTCCATTTTCTGTCCCAACAGATGGTTGTACTCACTGCTCCCTGGGCGGCTCGAGACCTCTGTCTCCTTCTTTGGCTTCTGCTGCATCCACGCTCCGGACTCTTCCCCACCCCTAAATCCCCTTCTCAGTCTGTTTTATTTCCTTTCCTCTCATCCTTCTCTTGAGTTGTATGTTTTTTTTTCCCTCTAAGATTTATCTGACATTTTTTCCCTCTTGGCTTTTAAATACAATGGTTCTTCAAGGTTTGATCTAAGGCCCACTTTGTCTGACTCTTTAGTTCGTCTGAAATGCAAATGGAGTCTTGCCCTCATGAGCGTCTATGGCCTGGACTTCAGTGGACGTTTAAGGCACAGGAAGAACTTAAACTTCAACAAGTCCAAGACAGAACTGATGATTTTCTTTCAAAGCTGGTTTCTTTTTCAATGTTTTTTGTTTGTTTGTTTCAATCTACAATCCAACTAGCTGTGAAAACTGCCTCATTCATGTTTCCAATATATGATTAAAACTCCTTTGGATGTGATTGCCTAAATACCCTCCAGATTTTCCATATCCCTCTCCATTTTCACCACTCCCACCAAGCCCAAGTTACCAGCCCTCTTCTAGAATCTTCACTGCAGGTATCTCCTGCACTTCATTGCTAGGTTCCAGTGGTGCCTCACAGCCTGTCAGATAATAGCTGCATTTTGGTAAATCTTAAAGCTCAGTGGAAGACAGACTGATCAAGACAAAGGGGATAAACAACTTGTTTTTCTATTGTCTTCCCTAAAATGACCACAGTTAAGAATTTAGAGGATAGGCTTTTTGGAAACTGGCTGATATCATAAACTGAACTACTGCTGAACAGTTACTTCTACTGTAGTAAAGAAACTGTTACTCCAAATGCCCCACTTTTCCCACCTCAGGATTAGGGGTTCAGTTGTTAGCTTTCTACTTGCCAACATCCTTAGAATTTTGCTCCTGATGGGCACAAGCTTATTTCCTTTACTACTAGTGTTATGTGGTACACACATTCTTTTGGTAAAAGATAAAATTCTTTTAGCTTCTCATATTTATCTGGTATTAGTGATTTTTGATTAGATCAACCATTGGCCAATCTCTGCTTATATTAGAAACTGCTTTCTGGGTCATTTTCCCTATGTGATTGGTAGATCTTTGAGGGCAAGAGTATTTTCTTCATTTTCCATCCAATCCTTTTTCTTGGCAGTTAATTCTTAATTGCAACTTGACATGTTGTGTTGTAGCTGGGACTCTGCTGGTTAGCAGCCTGATGTAACTGGTATGGGTTGACCTAGTTAGAGCTGCTGGGGTTTGAACAAACACAGCCTTTTTTCCCCTGACTTGTTATCCAGGCCACTTATCCCACTCAGCCACTCATCACACACTGCATTCATGATCTCTGCAATCCCCTCTCTTCCCCTCTTATTTCTCATCCACAATGGGTGCTGAAGACAACCTGATGAATAAATACCAAGGATTTCTGTGAATTCCTCATCTACCTCTTGTGAAGGTTTTCAAAATTTCCTGTCACTGTCATTTCTCCTTTAGGATTTAAGCCTTACCTAAGAAGGCCCAAATGAAGCTGGGTACCATAGCATATCCCTGCAGTCCCAGTTATTCTGCAGGCTGAGACAGGAGGATCAGATGAGCCCAAGAACTCAAGGCCAGTCTGGATAATCTAGCAAAACATGGTCTTGGACCAACCAACCAACCCCAGAAGGTCCAAATGAAAATCCTTTACCTGGAAGAGACCTTGATGTCATTCAATAGTAGAACTTAGGCCTTATAAAAAAAGTACAGTTTGAAACAGGGCCACTTTGATAAGAGAGAGAAAGATGGTGGACTAAAAAAGCTCAAAGTTTGGGGAGTCCTTCCTCAAGACAATAGGCTGCAATATTCTGCCAATGGGAGTCTAGCACTGAGGAAGATTAAGATATTTAAGGAGAGAAGACAGCTGTTGCCAAAGACCAATCACAAGTTTGAAGGTTTTGCTTAGGGAGCCCTGTTTGTCCTGTCCACAGTGAAGTTTGTGTCTGTAATAATACCATGAGTGTGGTGAAAATGTACTCCCTAAATGCAGGGTCACTCAGTGGCCTAGGACTTTACTAGTGGCCAAGTGTGTATTTTATTCTCCATTTTAGGAACTCATATAAAACAGGATCAAGGTCATCCTGGAGATAATCAAACAAAAGCAGAAAATACTCTAGTTGTCAGTTTATTGGACACTCATAAACCAAAAACTTACTTGCTTTGCTGTGTGTGGTGCAGAACAGACAAATAATAGTAATAGTTTGCACTTTGTGGTTTATAAAACACATTTATGTGCATCTTTTCATTATTCCAATAAAGTTGGTAGGTCAGTGTTAATCCCCAGTTATAGATCGGGGTGGAGGGGCTTAGAGAAGGTATTTGAGTTGCATGAATTTATGTGCCTGGTAAATGGTGAAAGTTCAGACCAGACCCAGATCTCTGGGGTAGAGGAGCTTTTCTGTGTGGCCTTCTGTGGAACCCGCTTCTTGTGACATTTGCCAGGACAGTGGCTCAGGCTCGGTTCCACAGGGTGTTGGGTTGCCTTGCCCTTCAGACCTGCACATTTTCAGAAATGACTTCCTGCACTTTGTTTTGACCTTGTCAAACTTAGTTGCACAAACAGAGGTTTCAAAGGCTTGCACCGATGGAGAAAGTAAATTATGGCTTCTATTTCTCAAATCTGGTGATCATGAAGGTTTTCATGGCCATAGCTGAGGTTATGATGTTTACATATTGTCCTTGTCTGGGGACAGAAACAGATCAGAGTGCTGAGAGATATTTATGCTGCTTGTAGAAATTTGAAGCCCTACAATTGTCTTGAACATGTTATGCCTTTGGGGTTCCTGTATTCATGGAAAGAATTACCCAAGGGAGCATCCAGCATCCTTAGGTTGAAATGTGACTGTTGCCAGCAGCACTTTCTAGGGTGCTCCATGATTGTGTGGGTGTCCTTTACCACAGCCTCAGTGTGGGGCCTACTCTTCTTGCTTCAAGTGATTATTGTTATTACTAGTTATCAGTAATGGATGCTACTTATTAGTGTCATCTGTACCGCATACAGTGTTACACACTATATGTGCAAGGAGTGATTGAAAAATACAGTGCATGTTCAGATTAAAAGAATATATTACGGTAAAAGACATTGCCATCAATCCCCCTTAAAATCCTCCCCCTCTCTTTGAACACATGTATCCCATCGTTCTTGCCACTTTCTGAAGCAGTTCTGGAAGTGCTTTTCATGAGTGTCTTCACAAGGTGTGATAAAAATTGCAATGAATGCTGCTGCTGAATGGCGTCCAACAAAAAGACAGGCTTGTAAAAATATTACAAGGTGTCCTCATCCACCTTGATCACTGGATCTGGCACCATGCAACTTCTAGCCTTTCATTAAGGTCAAAATGACGATGAAAGGTAAACATTTTGAATCAATTCAGGACGTGGGAACAGCCCCGACAGTGCAACCAGAGACATAAAAGAGGCCTTCCAGAACTGCTTCAGAAAGTGGCAAGAACAATGGGATAAGTAAAGTGTGTTTGAAGTGAGGGGGATTCATGGCAATGTGTCTTTTATTGTCATAATTAAAAAAAATTAAACAAACACTATATTTTCAGGTGTACCTCATATTATCTCCAATTCTAATATCTGCCATATAAAATAGGCATTGTGATTTCCACTTTACTGATAATGGGACCAGAGAGGCTAAACGACTTACATAAGTTCTAAAATCAAGTAAGTTATAACTTGATTAGTTTCATTGTTCTATCTAAAATTTTTCTAATGGACGATTCTATAAAAAGTTTAAAAAAATTTGCAGAATCATTAATTCTACTTGAATACAGTGATGATAAGTTATTGACCTTCCCTAGTGAATGTGCCTACTTGGGGGGCCTCTCTCAGCCTGTTACTATTCCCCAGCCCCTCTGCTGCAGGGCCGTCTACCCATGTGTGTCTGGTGACCTGGGATGGGGCTGTTTCTTTGGCAGAGCCAACTGTGGAGGGGCAAGCAGGACAGTCCTGGGGAGCTCTGACCTGGCATAGGCCTCTTTGAGCACCCCATTGTGGTTAGTTGGATTTTTTTCTTTCCTCCATTGCTCCTTTATCAATGAATTAAAATATTCATCATGCATCTGCTAACAGGTAGATTTGGACCTAAAATGTTTGTCTCAGAGAATGTCCTTCAGGGAGGCTTTCATGCCCTTTAAATTAGAGTCTTAGAGGTTTTTGCAATAACTGCTAGCCTGCTTTCCTACGTGAGTAATTCCTCTCAGGAAGTGACTGGAGTCTCTGGGAATATCTGGCTCATGCACCATCAGCACAGCTGGGCCCAGGAAAGTTGTGTTCGCAATGCAGCTGTGCTGGAGAGGACTTGATCTGCAGTGAGAAGCCTGGCTTGGACTCTGGCCCTCCCAGGGAACCAGCTGTGTGACCTAACCTACACGCAGAGTCACCTATTGTACTACAGCCTTGATTTCCTTAATTTGAACTTGCATAGGTAACCCAAATTTTGGCTGCGTACATGATGGAACACAAATTCCTACCATTCTTAGAGCAGCCCTTAAAAAACATCTAAATGAAGTATCTTGATTTCCTAACTAACACACTATGACATGTTAGTGCTGTTTTATTCCCCCCTCATCATACTAGGGATGGAACCCAGTGCTCATATTTTCTAGGCAATTGTTCTACCCTAGAGCTACTTCCTGGGCCCATTGCCAGTATTTCCTTTTATTGTGGAGTGAATGGGAGAACTTAGATTTCTCCCCATACAGATTATGAAGAAGCCTGCTTCTGTCTTGTTCCCCTGTTAGAATTTTCTAAAAACATCAATAATACCAAATAATCTGTGCTGCAGATGTATTTCATGAATGTTTGGAGGGAATGGAGAGTGTGTGTGGGTGGTTACATCTCAATATAAAGAGCTTAGAAACCGAACATTAGACTTCATCACACTCATTCTCTGGCCATCTCCACCCACTTGTGTCTCTTCAGGTCCCTGTTACCAGCTCTGTGGCTCCCACTGCTTTTGTCTCCCAGCCTCTTCCTTCTTTATGTCACATCAGAGTGGCCCACATTTTTGTTTTCCCCAACCAGCAGAGGAAGACAACATTGTTTTGTTCATTTACTATGAAGGCCAATGAAACTCTTCTCCGTTTAAACCTCTCCTTTCTAGGATTTGTCCCAGGTTGGAAGTGGTGAGCCTTATCTTTTAGAACCAGACAAGTTCTCTAAGGTGTTTTCCAAAGAGAAAACATTTACAATGTATGGGAGAAGTTTTTTGTTATTGTTTGATTTCATAGCAATTGGTTTCCTTCATGAAAATATCCTTGCTCCTCTCCCTAGAGTCTGTGATCCACACAGCAAGCAGAGGAATCATTTTGCATGCAAGTGAGATTCTCCTCTTTTCCGTAAAACTCTTCAGAGCTTAGGACAAATTCGAAGTCCCGGACGCAGTCTTCAGGGCCCTAAGTGCTGCTGCTGCTGACCTGTTGGGACTCTTTCCTCCCTGTGCTCCAGTGGCTTTTTGGGACCTGCCAAGATCCTTACCCCACAGGGTCTTTGTAGCTCCTTCACTTCCTGTAGGACTCCGCTGAAATGTCTCATTGTCAGGGAGCCTGTGACTGCTCCGTGAAACTGTATCCCTCCACTAGTCTTTGTACTTCTTTCATTCAATTGTGTGTACAATTATAAGGTTACTTTTGCCTCCCTGTACCTCAATGAAAGCCCCATGAGGGCAGAGTTTCATTACTTTCCTGGCTTCCTGCTCTTCCCATATTTCCTACAAAATGTGTGTTACACACAGTAAGCCTCCCTATCTTGTTGGATGAGTGAATGTATGCAGGTGCAGGTATTTCTTGAGCACTTACATGTGCCTAAATCTGTCGTTTCTGTCTCTGCAGATTGCACTGTGAGGGTTTGTCAGGCAGAGATCCTCCCTGAAACACAGAGCACCCCTCAAGTGCAAAGTGTTGTTACTTCATGTTCCCCATCTTCTTTCTCCATCCTGCTAGGTGTTTCAGAGACCCATTGCAGTGTCTCAGGAGTTCCTAAACCCTCTCGGTGGTGGACCAGATGGTACTTTACATTTCATGGGCCATGCTGGCCCTATCTCAGGTGTGCAGAAACAGCCATGGTTAGGACATAAAGGAGCAAGAATGGCTGTTCCAAAAAGCTCTGGGCCACAGCCACTATGTCCTGACCCCTTTGGAAGAATAAAGTACTTTCTTCACAAATCAAGTCCAAATTGCACAGTGCGATACCTTTCCTACCACAGTTGACATTTTTGGGGGATCCCGAGGGAGAAGAATCATTGACTGGTAGAGGGATTTGGAGAATAAGTGCAATGTCAGAAGGAAGATCACTCTGAAGGAAAGGGAATTTTTCCAGTCAACCTTGAATTTGATTTAGTATGTTGGAATAGCGCCCACCCTGTTTATCAGTAAGAGAGTGGTCAATCTAAAGAGATTGGAAATGCAAAACAGAGGGGACAACAGCTAAGTCATTGACCTTCCAAGTTCAAAGTGGCAAGCAGAGTAAGCACTTCTTTCCTGATCAGGTTTGATGCATTGAGTTGTGATGACCTGCACCAGGTGACAGCTGTAGGGCTCCAATTACCAGCCCTGTCACACAAGCCACAGGGAGGGTATCTCTTAACTACCACCCCAGTGCTGCAAGGGTGCAGCTCAGGTCAGGTTCAAGTTCCAAATCATTCACCTTCTGGCTTATTTTTCAGGGCTTTTAGTGCCAGTGAAAGCTGCATTTTATGAGCATGCTTGGTAACACTGCTGAATTTCTGGATCTGCAGACTAGCTCAAACTTTTGTACCAGGAGAAAAACTGCATTAATTTAATTGTTGGGTCACAGGGGGTCAACGTGTCCCATATGTTCACTGTCTTATGCCAACTCTGTTAATTTGAAACATACTGATATCCGGCAGGGCCAGAACAAATTTTTGGTCACTCAATCTGTATGTGGATATGTGTAGCATTTCCTTCATTAACAAAAAATGTGAAGGGGAAAAAGAACTGATGAATCAGAGTATTTCACAAAACCGAGTTTCCACATATAGGTTACAGAGAAAATGGGCCTCATTAGTAAGATGCTCTTGTGTTTTGCTGACCAAAATTAAAAACATATTTACAAAATGTTCCATCACTTTAACAGGATTCCAAGTTCATTCTGGACTCTGTTACTACTTTTTAAAATTTAGCATTTGCTCTCTTGGATGATAAAAGCAGCGCTTAAGATGATGTCACCTGGTGAAACTTTGAACACGAGTGTCACTTTAGTGATTTGATTTCTTTGGTTTGACAGACTGGATTTTCTTATCACAAAGCTAAGTGAAAACACAGCTCAGAGGCACACATCCGGTAAGAGGCAAACAGAGCAGAAAGCTGTGCCATGAAGGAAAATATAGTTTGGAACAATGTCTGGTCCAGTCGTAGTGGAAAATGGGCAAAGATGGAAGGGGCATTGTATGGAACAAAACTCCTTTTTCAGCTTAGATGAAATTAATGATTCCAAAGAGCTACAAAGTTATCTTGTGGCTTGATCTTTTCTCTTTGACACGTCACATTAGTTTTTTACCAAGAGAAAAACATTTAAAACTTTAATGCTTGGAAAATAAACTTCTATGTATAATAATGCCAGGATTACAGATATATACACTTCAAATGGGACTTTATCTGTTTCACAGAGCATTCACCACTTTTCAAGTTGTTTCTACTTCTTTTCCATCCTGTCTTTCCACTCCTTCCTTTTCCCTTCCCTTTTTCCCCTTCTCTCTTTTTTCTTCTTTTTCCCTCTTGAACTTGTTATTAAACACAGGGACATTAGACAAGTACAAAAGACAAACACATAGTTTTAAAGTGAGATTTTAATGTAACTGGGCGATCCACATTGCAGAGATTAAATGCAAAGCCAAATAGCTCAATTAAGATGAACACATGTCCTTCCTACTTCTAAAACTAGAGGTATTATGTAAAACCCTGATTGTTTTTTCCTTTGACATCCAAGTTAGCTCTATTATGTTAGTATCAGCAGATGGGTTTAATTTGAGTAATTTTTCACTTTGGACTACTTCATTCCTTTTCCTGGGAGCCAAAAATGAGAGTGAGCTCATAGAAGGAATTGCATAAATGCTGCTCATTAGGGTTATTTAAGACCTTGAGTAGATATGCTCAGATGATGATAAAAATTAGGAAATAAGCAATAATTAAACAGTATAAAAAACTCTACCACATCTCTTTTCCATATATCTGGATATTACAAGGAGAGCTAACTAATATATATTTTGACTAATATATGATTTATCAAAACTTAATTTTAGCTACAGTTAACATTTCAAATTATATATATATTTTAAGTAATGTTATTTCTGATTTTGATTTAGAGATTTAATAGCATTTTAAATTTTTACTATTTATTTTATCTGATCAACCTTTGAGACATGTTGCCCCTTCTTTATGGAAATAGTCCCCAAAGATTAATTGTGATAGTGGACCAGCAGGAATGAAGTGAGAACTGGAAACCATACAGAGAGCCAACTACTGGATGGTGACCCTGAGAACATTCTGTGTGAATCTGCCTCACTTATTTTAGAATGAAAATGAGGTAGTAACATCTCCACTCCAGTTTTAATCAAATGAAAACATTCAGAATAGCTAAAAAATGACATTTTTGTCACAGTTACAGAAGATAACGTACTACTAAAAGTTATAATCAAGAAAAGTCAATATACTATCATCCTTTCTCAAAGCAAAGAAAAATAGTTTCAGTTATAGTTTCCATATTGGAAATGATGCATTGAATCATACTGCTATGAAATTTGGAGATAGCCATGGTAGATGTTACTCCTGTGCACTGGCATCTGTTTCTCACCCCATTCCCTGGCACTGTGGGAGGAACAGCTATCTCTGCTCCCGTGATGCTGGGTATGGCCATGTGACCTGCTATTGCCAACGAAACATGAGGAGAGGGGGCATCTGGGTGGAAACACCGGAGTTGAGAATGCTTCCCTAGCTGTCTTTCTTTCCCTTTGGCAGCGGTGTGGAGGGAGTGAGATGACATTCAACTGAGGCAGCTGAGTGCCCAGCAAACATATGGAGGCCAGCTGCCCTGGAGACTGTTTTGGACCAGTGATGGACTCTGGTTGAGCAAGAAATAAATTTATTATTTTAAGTCTCTGAAATTTTGGAACTGTTTGTTACTGCAGCAGTCTAATCTGTCCTGACCAATTCAAGATGAAAGTGAATGGACTGAAGAAACACAGCTTCTAGCCCCAAATCTGTTGTGGGGACAAACCATAAGATTAGCCTCTTGAGTGGCTTTAGACAACAGCTGGGAGCTGTATGATCTGAATTACTTGGGACAGGGACTCCCTCTTCCCTCAAGACACAAGCTGTGGCTGACATCTGCTTCCCTCAGCAAGTGGTCCTCCTTGGGTGTCCCTGGAGCCTCCTCTCCAGCTGCCATTTGTGCTCACACTGCCTGTGCCTGAGCCCAAGGTTTGTTTCTCCATGCTGCTCCTTTGAAAAGGGTGAGGGCCCACACCAGGAGTGCAACGACCTGGTACACTGGATTCTGCTCCAGCCCATGAGTGCCATAGAAGGCTGCAAGAAAATGACCCCTGAGACTCCTCTGGCCCTTGGCCTGTGACTTCCAACCTGCTTCCAGAGTGACATTTGCTGATGTTTTCTTGAGCCTATTGCCAGTCTCTTATCTCAGTTAAAATTATAATCCTAACAACAGAGTTGTGAGATAGATAACCTTCTCCCTTTTCCAAAAAAGGTATCTCAGCACTTAGCTGAGTTGGCACAGGTTGTAATTGGTAGTACAGGAATCAGATACTAGCTACCCAACTCAAACCTGAGATACTTTGCCCAGAAGGACACCTGGCTTCTTCCCTCATTTTAGAGCTTTGAGCCTTTTTCCTCATGTGTAAGATACAAGTGAACTAATTAAAAGGACCAAGAAAAGCAGTGGGATTGGAAATGTTGCTGTGTATTACAAATTAGATTACCTGACTGTTCTTCAGCAGATGTAAATAAACAGTTAAGTTTCTTCAAGTTAATTTTTTAGAGTTGGCTACAGACAGTTGCTGTGTTAGTTACCTTCCATTGCTGTCACAAAATAACTGAGATTAGCAATTTAACAAGAAGACAGGTTTATTTTAGCTCGGTTGTGGAGGTTTCAGTCTATGGTTGGTTGGTCCTGTTGCTTTTAAGGCCAAGCATCATTGTGGGAGCATATGGCAGAGCAAGCTGCTCAGCTCATGGCAGACAAGAAGCAAAGTATCGCGAGGAAGAGACTGGTATCCCATGATCCCTTTCGAGGACATACCCTCAACCTAAAACCTCCTGCTAAGCCCTGCCTCTTTTTTTTTCCTCAATAACACTGGTTTTTACTTGCAAACATCACTTAAAAGTAACAGATGTTGTGCTCACTTCGGCAGCACATATACTAAAAGTAACAGATGTCAAGAAACAGTTTCAAATAGTATATAAATTTTCATTATATATCTACAATACAAAGTGTTTTCTTTGAACAAAGTTCACATCATACACCTTATAGGAAATAATTAAAATATTATATATATAAAGTCCAATAAATAAAATTATCTTTTCAGATCTTATATCTTCTCCTTAAAATCTCCAGATATTCTTGTGATGTTTCTGAAATTAGATCTTGGCCTGATTTATTAGCAGACCTTGTGGGAGAAACTTTAAAGCATCCAGACTCAAGTTCAGCAGTAGTTTCTCTTACTTCTCTAGTCATACTTTTTTCCAACTCTTGCCACATTTCTTTTTCTGCTTTCTCTGTTTCATACTGATATATTCTTTATTTTAAATGATTACATTCATCGATTAACTCTTTATTTCTGTCTTCCAGTGTGAGAGTTTGTTTTCTACTCTCACCTGGAAGTTTCTTCACAATACCATGAAACTGGTCTTGCATATTAATTAGTATTCTTTCTTTATCATCAACTCTGTTGTGAGCATCATCCAACTGCTGTCGAAGAAATGCATTTTCACTTTGTAGTTGAGATAATCTCTCTTCTATAGATTCTCGCTTTCCCATATATTTATTCACTTTCCCTTGTTCATCCTGATACATGTGTTCAGTTTTCTTCATTTGACACTATATTTGCTTTAGGTCTCTTTGTACCTGTTCTAAAACTGAAGTATTTTTTTTACGAGCATCTCTTATATTATGGAGCTCTATGTCTAGGCTATTGAATTTTCTTTCAGCTTGAGAAAGCTGTTGAGAAAGCATCTCATTGTTACCTTTTAGGTTAGGTCTGTCAAAATTCAGCTTGTCCTGTAAATGAACCCACTCATCCCTTGCTCTCTGGAAAGCAAGTTCCACATCTCTTTTTGATGTCTGACTTTCATCATAATCGTGTATAGCAGCAGCCAGTCTGGAATGCTATGATTCAATTTTTGTTTCTAGTCTTTCCTTGATTCATTTTTCATTCTTCAGTTTAGAATTTAGCATTGTATTTTCTACTGTGAGACTATTAAGCTGTCCATTACATTGCAGTATTCTTTCCTCATTCAGTTTCATTGTCCTTTGTAGGTCAGCATTCTTTTCATGTGCAATTTCAGTATCTTCCAGATATTTCTTTTCCTTTACCTGGTTCTGATTTTCTATTGCATCTATTTCTAGTCTTAACCTGGAAATTTCGTCCTGCAACCTGTGTTTTTTATGCAATAGATCTTCTTGACTAACAGAAACCTCAGGACTCATATTCTCTCTGCACTTTCTATCTCCTTTTGTTCACAAAAATGATTTGCCAGAATCCCATATCGTAACATTCTGGAATTCTGTTCTTGAGGAAGTTGCCTCAAGGTGTCATTTTGTTCCTCTAAAACCAGATTCAATTTAATTCTTACAGTCTTCAGTTCAATATCTAGTGTTGTAAGAGAAATTCCAAGTTGGTGTTTTGCTTCAACTACTTGATAATATTGCTCTTCTTTTTTTCTTAAACTGTTCTTTATTTTTTTCATAAAACTTATCACTTCTTCTCTTCTCTTCTTGTTGTAAAGGAAATCTAAAATTGCCAAGTTCTCCTCGATGTAGTTTCACACATTTTACCTGTGATTTCACTTCTTTTGTTTCTGTTAGTTCCTTCTGTAGTGTTCTAACCTTATTTTCCAATTTTTCAGTTTTCCCTATAAGCAGTTCATCATGATCTTTTTAAAGTTCTATTGATGCTGCATATGAATGTAACACCTCCCATATTTTTAATACACTAACAGAACTGCGCGGGTGGAGAGAGAGGTCCCTGGCTGCCTGGAGCCCAGCTCAGTCCAACCCGCACTACACCCACTGGCTCCCCGCTGGAGGGTGAGGACCCCTAAGCCCTGCCTCTTAAAGATCTCCACCATCTTTCAATAGCACCAAACTGGAGGACCGAGCCCTTTAACACATGATCTTTTTGAGGGTGCTCCAGACCTAAATGACAGCAATTTTAATCTATCAGAATTCTAACCAGAGCCATGCGGTTAGTGCTGCCATGCAGTTATCCTTGTTTTGAGCCAAGATCTCAAATCTAAGCCAACCCAGTCATCTTTGAAGTTTCATGTTCATCCCAATACTGTTGTGAGCTTACCGCTTTCAACTCGTACCAGTCTTGCTTCCATCTCTAACAACTTTTGCCTTTGTGTCTTTTGGAAATATCTTTTTTTCTGTGAAATCCTTGCTCTGTCTGGAACACCTCTACAATATACTATCTCTATTATTTGTTTAAAGAGAAACCTTACTTTCTCATAGGAATATGCTTCATCTTCAAGGCCTCCCAGGCTGAGTACAATAATTTTGATTTTATAGATAACATAAGAGATAGTGTGTATGTGTGTCCCTGAATAGATTAACTGCAGCACAAATGCACCCCCAAATTTGGTTCAGATATAAAGAAATTCATTTCTTGCTTACTTTACAATACTGAGTAGATAAGGAAACTTTGTGATGGATATGTTAATATTTCAAGCAAAAAACAAAACCAAAAACACAAAACAAAACTGATTATGGAGTTGGGCTTCTTTTTGCTCTTGCAAAATCTTTGGCCTGTTGAACACAGCAGCTCAGACAGCTGAATTATTTGTCCTAGGCCAATAAACATAGCAACTGTACTGATTGAATCTTTAATGCTGGCATTGATAAACAAGGCAGCTCTGTTGGCTTCATTCCCAGGCTCTGCCCCACCAACCACTCTGGCTACACAGATCTTGTTAGCCACAAGCACTTCTCTGGCCTTGATGATCATTTTGGCTGCATTCCTTGATCTAGACCTGCATTTATCATATTAACTCAAACCTACCAGATTCTCAATCCTGGCCCCACTAACCATGTGAGTTATGCCAGACATATTGTCACCTATTTTCCAAAATTTAAACTACTATACTGGGTCAAGACATGATAGATCCATTATGCTGAGATTTGAACTTATCTTTTGAGATGCATAAAACAAAAAGTATCAGATACAGACAATTTGCAGCATGGTCTACAAAATCAGGCATTATAATAAATCTTCTATTATATATAGTTATTGTTTATGTTGCCTTATTGAATATATTTCTGATCACAGAGAACTTCCTTATAGATTAGATGTTTCTGAGAACTGAATCCTCCATTCATAATTTTAACCAGTTAATGATTAGAAAAAAATCCTACAAACTAGCTTCTGGTACTGTACATTTCTTTTTTTAAAATTTTATTTTATTGGTACATTTTAGGTATACAATATAATGACATTCATCATTGGAAATTTGCACCTTTACATAATCTCTCTTGGTTCATTTTTT
>NW_004624742.1:18973260-18983585 GCF_000247695.1 Heterocephalus glaber | reverse complement strand
GTGGTCTGGTGTGCCTTTATTGCAGAGATTCTCTTCACTTTTCCAGTGGGCTTCAGTTTTTATCAGGGAGCCTGAGAGAGGGCCTCTCTCTGTTGGTCACTTGTGCAGCTCAGGACAATGGCCTTTATGCCCCCCTGTGCCTCTGTAGTGTGGGTCCAAGTAGCTGCATGGCCAAGAGGCCAGAGGCGGGGGGTGGAGGGGGACTGTTGTTGTAGGTGCCCAGGCAGCTGAACTTGTGGCTGGTGAGCATGCCCGGGGAATCCTCACCAGCTAGGTGTCCAGCTAGGTCTCTGGCTAGGTCTCCAGCTAGGTCTCCTGCTTGCAAGTGGGCCTGGCTCCATTTATATTATTTGATTTTTTTTCTCTTGATTGTGGGTGATATATTACTATTAATTTTTAATTTGGTTCCAGACTTCTTTTATGTTGTTAGTTGCTAGATTTTTAAACATTTCTTTAAATATCATTGGGTTTTCCCCTGGCATATGGTTACCTGGAATCAATTTGGTCTTTCTGTTGCTTACTTTAAAGCATTTACAAGGCAGTTCAAGAGTAGTATTTAGTGTAGATCTAATTTAGTCTCACTATTAAGGCAATTTTCTTCTGAGGACTTTACCCAGTGCCCTGGTATTAGGATGTCTTTCCATTCTGGCTGATGGAAACACAAAATATTCCCAGCCCTGTGTGAGTTCAGAGAATTGTTTGGTCTACTGGTTCTTTGCCTGGCCTGGGGCAGTCTCCTCTTGTGCAAGCCAAGATAGTCACATTGTAATGGTCAAGACTGGAGGCAACCCTTCTGCACTCTCTTGGTACAGCTCCCTTCTCTTTAATATTCTTTCCCACATTTTGTAGTTTCCTTGTCTTCCCTGTACATTCATCTCTGTTTCTTCACCCATCAGTACCACTGATTTCTGATAGCTACCTCCTCTCTGTCTGTAGCCTGGCAATTCTTCTAGGCAGTAAGTAGGACTCATCTCATTGTTTCTGTTTTCCTAGGGATCAAGTCTCAAGCTGCTTGGTGTATAGTGTCTGAAAACTTCCTCTTTTCATGTATTTTGCTTGGTCTTCTAGTTGTGTAAGGTTGGAGTCGAAATTGTCTATAAGAATCCACTTTGGCTGGAAGTGAGATTTCTCAACACATTGATTTCTGATTGATGGCTAAAAGTAATATGTTTCTCCACAAATACCTTTGAAATTTATTGCTTCCTAAATTCAGAAATAAAGGGCTGGCATGAAAACAACTTGCTTTCTACCTCTTTCCAGATCTATACCTTCCACTAGGAGAGTAATTTTCTTTTCATTATAAGTGATTTTTCCTTTTCTTAAAGGATGATATAGTTTTTGGGATGAGCGGCAGAAAAGCTAAGTGAAAGAGGAAGAATCCAGTTTTGATAGTCTCTGGCTTCTTAAAAGAAATCTCTGTGATCAATGATTAACTTTTCCTGCAAAGTCTACATTGATCATAAAATGTGTTGATAAACAAATGCAGACCTCTGAGGTTATCCAGCTATTGCCCTCCCGTGTTATTAAAAATCTATTAAAAACAAACAGTGCATCCTATCAAATGTGAAGTCAGTTTCATTTTATGTGCTTATGATGAATGTACTGCAGTGAAATGTAAATCACAACCCAGCAGCTTTCTAATGACTGTTGTCATGCTGTTCTTTGTACAAGAATTCTGCCTCTTGTTGACTCTAGAGTAAGGAGTGAGAGGTTCTGAGTAGCAGTCTCTGTTCAAGGTACAAACATTGCTGGTCTGTGCTTTGACTGTGGAGGAAAACATCATTAAAGATCAAAGTCTAAGAATACTCATATAGAACATTATTTATATTGCATCATTTTAGAATGAAATATAATGGAATACAGTCAAAATATACTTAAAATGTAATTTTGAAGAAATGTGACTAGAATGTTAGAAAAAGTTTGAAATTCACTGAGGAATCATGACAAAGGAATGGCATATTAGCCAGCTACACAAATTTATTCTTTATTTGTAAATTGTATATTGAGAGTTCAATATGTGTGAAGTATTGTGCTGATATTGGGAAATTAATATTAACCAACCAACCCTACTTCCTGAAAGGGAAATGACTTAAATTTTATCACCCATGGAAGTATTTATTTAATATTAAACAGTGTATTGCTTCCCCCTTGATTTACAGAACAATATAGGACATGGTAATTCCTCATTGTGTAATAAAAACTGACCTTCAAGGTTCTGTTTTCACCTACAGTATTATTTTTTTAGCCTCCCCAAAAGAAGGATTTTTCCCTGCACTAGCTATGCTCATTAAAATTTAGGGTTTCTTGTAATGTGCAATAAAAGCTACATTATATAATTCTATTTTCTTTGTTTTAAGGTACAAGGTGTCCTTGCCTATTGTTTGGCATGGTTTTTCTGTGCTGTGTTAAATGCCATTTCTAGCCTGGCTTTAACTGTGTCTTGATCTCATCTCTGGCTGTCCAGTTTTGACCCATAATTTTCTTCTTCAACTGTCTGTCTGGTTGGCTTTTCCAATTTGAGACATAGCTCAATTAAACTCTTTTGGCTCTTTAACCTTCTGCATCACTTCCCAGTCAATGATTTGCACTTCTGGCACAGAATTTTCTTTGGGTGACTGTCCTGGGAGTGATGACTCAGGACTCCTTCCTCTACCCCACCCATCACCAGTCTTCCGCACAACCCTGAGGAGACATGGACCTATTCCTGGAGAGGTTGCAGCAAGAACTAGGTAATGCCTCTAGCTTCTCTCTTCCAAAAGGGCTTTAGTACTTACCAAAGTCACTCATGGTCTTATTTTGCATTACAGCTCTTGACATCATGGAGCCACATCCATTGGATTTATCCAAGGCCTCACAGCCTGACATAGAGTGAAGAAGAAAATCTCAACTCACTGTAGTAGACAATCTCAGCTTATTTTAGTTTAGCCTCATCATTTTCAAAACATCAGATTCCACTTAAAAATCAATCTTTCTTTAAGCACAGTCTTTAAACCTCACATCGATTTAGTACTCTGATTAATTAAAAGAGTGAAAAATGCTAGTTTAGCTCTCTTACTAATTTTCTTAGATCTTCTAACTAATGAAATAAGTAGGGAGAATTGAATTATGAAAGACCTCATTAAGATAAATTAACAATGATTAGTATACTGATACTAATCATGGAATTGATTAGTCTTAAGGATGAATAGTTATCTTCCTAAAGAAGGTGGGATGGGGAATTATAGGAAGACATACATATGACTTGCTGTGAGTAAGAAAGAATAATCCCTGACCTCCTAGAATGAAATGATTTTGCTGTCCCTAGGTTTTGCCTTAAAAATGAGCTTGAGTGTTGTATAAAACCCTAAAATATATGTTACTACTAAGCATGTTCTAAATTATTTATAATTTAGTACAATTATCACCTTAGGAAAATGTTCCATGATAATTGTGTGATTTTTTTGTAGCTTTGGCATATTATCAATATCACCATTAGAATTAGAATTCATTTTGAGAAGCTTTGACAAGCACTTAAGAACATGGGTTATGCAATTAGAGTGAACTAGTTTGGATACTGACTCTACTTCTTACTAAGTAGGCCTGTTACTAAATCTCTTTCAACTTTAGTTCCTCTTAGTATGAACTGGAATTCTTGGCAATGGAAATAAGGTTATATATATCTAACACTTTACTGAGAACCTGTTTCGGTATACCACTCTGTTCATGAATGGAGGTTACGTAGACTTTCTGAAGTCAGAGAAGCTGTCTGCCTGATTCTTCTTTGTATATTCAGCACAAGACTTGGCACCTAGGGAGGAACACAACAAATAGTTATTGACTTAATAAAACAAGTGCTCAGTGTTTAGTGATTCCAAGACAGATTATTTTAATGTGTACACAAAGAGAAGCTTAAAACAGTGTCAGGAATACACTAGTCCTATATAAATATTTCTCAGTTGCCTGATTGAGCAAGTGACTTCACTTAGTGTTTATCCTTAGAAAGTAAGGATCAAATTGGATGTGAACTGGTTAAATCTAAGTGTGTGGTTTAGGTTGAGAAATGCCTAAAAACATCGATGTATAAAATTATACAACACAGATATAGAGATAATGTGTGAAGGGCCTTATAACCATTGTTCAGGTCAAGAAGCAGAACTTTCCCAGCCTGTCAGGAGGCTCCCCACCCCCATATGCCACATCTCAGTCACAGTTTCTGTCGCTCTCTTTAAGAAGCCACTTATGTAACCATTTAATCGTTCCCTTCTTTAGTGTTCTGTCTCTGAGGTGCACTTCTAGGTAAGTCTTGCCAAATTAAAAATATGGATGTGTTTTTGAGCCTCTTTTAGTCTGCTTGTTCCTCTTTCATTCCGACATCTCCCCTTACAAGTTATCTTTTGGAGAACTCCTTTGACCTCTAGAATTTCCCACTGTTGGGAGTTTACTGATTTCATGGTAAATTTACTGTGTAGTTCAGCTTATTTCTTTGTTCCTGTATTTCTTTGTAAATTGGCAGCTGTATTCAGAGCAGTGATCAGACTGAAATGCTAACCTTTAGCAAAATGATTAGGTGGTGCTGATTTTTTCATCAGAAGGTACATTATATCTAATTTTGATTCACCTTGATGTTAGCAGCTGTTGATGCTGAATGTCTTTATTTATTCAAAAGAATACAATTCAGTAATTGCATTTTCATCTCATAACTGGAATACCTTTATAAGGAAAGGCTTCTCCCCCACAACTATTTGGTTGCCCCAGGTTCAATTTATATAAGAAAGGATAAATCCTTAGGTCTCATATCAAGGCTGAATTCCCCTTTGGAATAATTATAACCACTATTTGAAATAATAAATTAGTTCTCTATCATTTTACAAGTTCAAAATTTATTATGGACCCTGAACTTAAAAATATTTAGTAAGTTTCAGCCCATTGCAATTCTTTTCTCTCCTGAAGCTTAACTGTCCCATTTTTGACAAGTAGGATCTTCTTCAAATTGGTACTTGAGTGCTGTTGATATTGTCCTTGCTGTCTTATAGGTCAAGATAGTTCATGTTCTTTATGTACATTTCCTGCTCCAGATTCAGAATTAACAATTTCTTGAAGGGACCAGCTTCTTTTAGTGGGAACCAATGGCCTTAATAGGAACTTCACCTCAGTCTTGATCAATTTCTAGGATTTTTCACAAAACAATTAAGAAACACGAATCATTATGTATTTATGTATATATGTATACAGATTCATGTTTTTTATTAAAATAAAATGTATCATGGGACTGTTTCAGGTTCAGTGCTTGTTTTTTGTCTCAGCATTTTGCTTGAGACAGAGTAAAGAAGCTGGTTAATAATATGCTAGATGAGGCTGGAAGCACTTGGCTAAATAACAAATCCCAGGGACTTCAAACACCTGAAATAACAACACATAGTCACCAGTAATATGTGCGTAATGCTATCAATGGGACAGCTTTCCTATGCTCTTGAAACTTCCAAGTGTTCAAGCAGAAAATATAGGAAAACTACAAGAATATTACAGTAGGCTGTCCTTTAGTTTTACAGTTCAAGTTAACCTGTATTTTTATAACAGTATTATATATGCTGTAATATTCAATAAATAGCAGTTTTGTGAGCTCTGTGGATGCCTGGTTGTCCTTTCATTCCCAGTATCTAGTATAACAGCATTAGCAGGTGCATAGTGGGTGCTTAGCATTTGTAAGATGAATAAGTGTTATTGCTGGTAATATACCAATGAGTGAATTGGTGGGAAAATTGTACTTTCTTGGCCCCATCGTAAGAACATTATTTGCAGGCATTAACATTTTATGGAGTCTGCCTGACCTACAACAATAGTCATTTAGAGCTATTAAAACTCATGAGAGTCTTAGCCTAAGAAATAATATTAAGAGGTTCTTAATATTATCATCAGTGTCTGTAATTTCCCTAAATTTAGTCTGTGAATTGTATCTTGTATGGTTCATTACATAATAAAGATTCATTTGGTAAAATAGATGATAGAAATGTGTCTTAAGACTGGCAGTAATTAGATATTAAAAGACAATGTTGATGAATAAATTTTGTTAATCATGATGAAGTTAGAGCTGGAATTGCTAACATCTTAAAATTTTCATTAAATGACTGTTAACTCCTAAAAGGGTAGTCACTGTGTGAAACCAGGCAAAATTAGACCATCAGTCACCACAAGATGTTTTACAGATTATTTTAATCCCCTACTTTTTTAGATAGGGGCAGATTTTTTTTTTAGCTATGTAACTAAATTATTCAACATTAGTTAACCATCTCACTATTTTCCTTTGGCTGGGAGGATATTTCTTTGTTCTTACTTGATAATTTCTGAAAGTCTAGTGCTCTTACAAAATGACACACTTTCATATCTGATAAAACAGAAAAAGGGGAGCAAATGGGGAATAAATGGTACCTTCACTGTATGTACATGCTGAGAGGAGAAAGTTAACTTTTTCCATTTGTCTTTTCACCTAAATGCTGCCTGTGGTGAGCTTGCATCGACTGTGGGCCAGATGTCTGTTTTGGCATTCAAATTGAAGCACAGGTGCTTTTCTGCTTAAGAATCCAGAATTTAATTACCTAACCAGAGTCCTATGTTTCTTTAAGTTTATGTATATTAAAATAACTTTGAACTTAATAAGGTCACATTAACAACCCAAACTCAAAGCATTTATTCTAATCTCAAGTGGATCTGCTGTAGGCAACACTTGGCTAGTGTTTTATCTGAGCTGTACACTGTTAGGAAAAGTTGAATTATACCCCAATGTTAAAAATTATAAATTAAAAACATTTACCACAAGTACGTTCTGGCATCTTCTGAAACATCAGGCTATTTGGCAACACTGGAGCCACATTGTTGGATCACAGCTATTGACTGGAGGCGAATGTTGGTGTTACTCTAGACCCTGCCTCCTCTTATGGTCTCTGATACTGAGACAGAGTGTCAGTCACAATTGATTAGGAGAAAAATGAAATGTACACTTGTCTCTAGGATCGGTGGTGAAGTAAAAAAATACACCAAGAAGTCTACACATATCAAGCAAAATGGGAAAGAGCAAGACAATTATTTTATGTATGCACGTGAGAGAAAAATGTTCTATTCCTTTAATATTCAAAGTTCATCAGTTTTGAAAGAATACAACTAGAAGAAGTCATTGGGAAACAAACCATTACAGGGTTATGATTGATATAAAGTAAAGGTAACTGATAAAAAAAAATACAACCCCAAAGATCTGATCAAGGGACTGAAATTTCAATATGGTTTGCTTTGGAATGTAAATAAATATGTGAAGATGATTTAAAATTTAATTGTGTTAATGGAAAAAAAACTGATCAGGGACCAAATCTTTTTGCAGATGGTAGATTTATAAGATTATCTAATGAGTACAGTAGAAATTGTGTCCTAAAGACTGGGAAGCATTAATAGATGTGAACCTATCTAGAAATACTTGTTTCTTAGTGTGTTAAAGTTATGCTTGAGAGTATCTGTAGTTTATAAAATTGTAGTTGATGAAAACAGATATAAATAATATCACCCAGTAATTTATATTTATCTTGGAACTGATAAAAATAACAATTTAGATGTGATTGAAGAATCTTTTGATATGGTTTCCACCTATTTATTTTATTTAATAATACTCTTTAAAAATTTAATATAAAATAGTCAAACTTAGGTACACAATGAGACTTCTGTAATGGTCATTTAAAAAGCACTAATTTATATAATACTGAAAAATTTAAATTAAGGTGACAAGAGTTTACGAGAATATGTGACTAATTTATGTACATTCATTTACAGCATCTACTAGGATTTAAAAGATGAGTATGGTATGTGCCATGGAATGAATATACTTTCCTCATTCAAACCATGGGCAGTGAGTACAATGAGTCAGATCCTGAACTTATGGTCAGCTAAAGGTGAGGTGCCTTAGTTGTGAAATGGAGTTGAAAAGATTTATTTGGCTCTTTGAATGTTTTTCCTATATGTTTAATTACAGAAGAAATAATTATACACAAAGAATAATGGCACAACACCTATACCTTTACAATCTAGCTTAAAAGAATATACGGATTTGCTTTGTCCCCCAAAGATTCATGTACTGGAAGCTTGGTATCCAGTGTGTTGTTGGGACCTTTAAGGGATGTGTCACAAGGGAAGGTGATTAGAAGTCACCAGGGACCATCTTGGAAGGAATTAATGTCATTGCAGGATCAGATTAATCTCCATGAGAATGGGTTGTTATAAAGTAAAGTTATCCCACATACTTGGCCCTTTCTACATGTAGCTGTTTCCCTTTCTGCCATGTTGTGACCAGCCAGAGGGCCCTTGACAGATGCCATGTGTGGACTTTCCAGCCACCAGAATTGTGAGTCAAATAAATCTTGTCTTTAGGAGGTACCTAGCCTTAGCTGTTTTGTTTAATCAACACAAAAGGGACTAAACACATGCACACACACAAAACACACATACATACACACACACATATATATGATGTATGATGTGTGTATTAGTGCTCTAGGACAGAATCAATAAAAGATTTTAGAAATAAAATTAAATATATATTGCTTTGGAAAACTTCAAGCAGGGTATACTAATGATTTTCTTGTTCAATTTCTTCATGGCTTTGTGTATAAATACTATGGAGACATGGTCATTAAATAATGCTTGGCAAAAAGCTAACAAATATTAAATTCCTAGAATAGGATTAGAGTTTATTGTTTTTGGAAAGGAAGAAGTAAAGACAATGTACTTAGATTGCTCTCAGGAATCAAGGTTTGTAAGACATTTATTTTCTTTTTCAACACAGTGGTTAGGTTGTATTAACTATCTTGGGACCAGTTTTGCTCAACTTTCATAAATATTCTGGTAATAACTGTGTCAGCACCAGGAATTTCTAGCAAAATAGCCTTGTTTCTTTTCCAGAGATATTAAAACAGATTGATTTATGTTTTATACTTTTGATTCAGAAGATTCCAAATTATTGGTGCATCAATACTTGATATTAGATAGCCCCCCCAGTGCCAAGGAGGTGAGCTGCGCAGGCAGCACCCACCCTGCTTGGCTGTGGGGAGCCATTACCTGGATCCACACCACAGAGTTGCATGGGTCATAAAGGACATTGTTCTGAGCTTGAGAAGATAGAGCAGACATGAACAACAGAAAGAGGGCCTCTCTGAGGCTCCTTGATGAAAATTAAAACCCACTGGAAGAGTGAAGAAAATCTCTGCAATAAAGGCACACCAGACCACCTTAGTTGGAGGATCAGGAGTGTGGACCAGACCAGCATGGCTGCAAGCAGATCCCAGCCAGGGCTCCACCCGACCCCAGAGACTGGGGCAAACTAGCCCAAGCCAAGGGCCTGCCTGGAAAAGAGCTGCACAGGCACACAAGCAACAGCCAGAGGTTCACCCCAATACCATCAGTAAGGGAAACAAGATGGAACAATCTGATACTCAATCACCTGGACTCCCTGAACTGGCAACAAAAGAGGATCTGGAAAAAATGAAATCAGAAATAATTTTTCAGATAATAGCAGAGATTGTGCCCATAGTGCAAGACATGATTAATAACTCTAGAGCAGACAGATTAAAAAAAATAGAGGAGCTGAGGAACATGATGGAATTGCAGCACAGGAAACAAATGGAAACCATAAAACAAATGCAAACAGATTTCCAGGAGATTAAAAACTCCATTGAAAGTCTACACAGCAGAATGAACGAATGTGAGGACAGAATCTCTGATATAGAAGATAAGATTGGAATTAGTGACCAGGAAAAGAAAAATTGCTTCAAAGTTGTAAGGGACCATGAGAAATCCATCTAGCCACTGCTAGATAATGCAAAGAAGAATGACATAAGACTGATCAGAGTCAATGAAGAAACAGGAGAGAGTGCAGACAACATAAAAAGAACTGTTCACAGAAGTGATGGCAGAAAACTTCCCAACCAGGGGAAAAGAACTTGACATACAGATAAGTGAGGCATATAGGACTCCACCTAGTCATGATAAAAAAAAAATCTACACATAGGCATATAATAGTTAAGATTCCAGAAACCCAACAGAAGAACAAAATACTACAAGCAGTTAGAGAAAAGAAACAAATAACTTACAAAGGAAAGCCCATCAGAATCACAGCAGACTTCTCAATGCAAACCCTCAAGGCATGAAGAACATGGAGTGACGTATTTCAAGCCCTAAAGGAAAACAGCCAACTCAGATTGATGTACCCTGCAAAACTATCTTTCAAAATCGATGGAGAAATAAGGTACTTTCATGACAAAGAGCACCTTAGGAACTTCATGAATACCAAACCAGCACTCCAAAAAATTTTA
>NW_004624742.1:18935601-18970929 GCF_000247695.1 Heterocephalus glaber | reverse complement strand
TTGCATTTAGCAGGATTAGAAAACACAAGATATATATAAAAATTCAGGTCTATGTATACTTGCTATAAATGAAGAATTGGATATTGAAATTTAAATGTTATGTAGGAGTACAAAGGACCTAGAAAAGTAAAAAGAAAAAGAAAACAGTGTTGGAAGACATTTAATACCTAATTTTAAGACTCCCTCTAAAGCTACAGTAATCGAGACAATGTTGGTGTAAGGAAAGACACATAGATCATTGGAATAAAACAGAGAATCTAGTATAGAACCACACATATATGGTCCACTGAGTTTGAAAGATTATTTAACATTAACATTTTATAGAACATAAACTCAACTCAAGAGCAGAGGAAAAGATAGTGTTTCCAGCAAATGCCACTAGTACACCTGGTATGCATATATAAGAAATTAACCTCAACCCTTTATTTCCATACATAAAAATAACTTGAAAGGATCTATGAACCTCAATATGGAAGACTAAATCTATAAAACTTTAAGAAGAAATTATAAGCAAAATGTTTATGAATTTAAGGTAGGCAAGAATTTCCTAGGATATAAAAAACATGATGAATAAAAGAAAAAAATTGATAAATGAGATTCCATCAAAATTTATCACTTTAAAGGACATCATCAAGAAAATGAAAAGTAGTCCTTAAACAGAACATATTTATAATGGATATAACCTATGACTAGAATATATAAAGAACTCTTACAGGTCATTAATAGACAACCCAATAAAGAGTAGACACAAGAAGATGATAAATAGCCAGTAAAGCACAAGGAAAGGTGTGCAACACTAGAATCAGAAAAATACTAATCAGTACAATAACAAGATTGAATTATACACTCATTAGGGAGATGAAGTTCATGACTTTTTCTTTTTGTTGGGTTCTCCCCCTTTACATTTAATTTCTTGTTGTGCCTGATGTATTCATTCTGCTGTGCTTCCTGGCATTGTGATCCTCATTTTCTGCTCCTAGGATACTATCTAAAATTTTTTGGAGTGCTGGTTTGGTATTCATGACGTTCCTAAGGTGCTCTTTGTCATGAATGTATCTTATTTCTCCATCAATTTTGAAAGATAGTTTTGCAGGGTACATCAATCTGGGTTGGAGGCTGTTTTCCTTTAGGGCTTGGAATATGTCACTCCAAGCTCTGCTTGCCTTGAGAGTTTTTGTTGAGAAATCTCCTGTGATTCTGATGGGCTTTCCTTTGTATGTGATTTGTTTCTTTTCTTTAACTGCTTGTAGAACTCTGTTCTTCTGTTGAGTTTCTGGAATCTTAACAATTATATGCCTATGTGTAGATTTTTTTTTTTTGATCATGGCTATTTGGAGTCCCATATGCCTCACTTATCTGTATGTCAAGTTCTTTTCCCCTGCTTGGGAAGTTTTTTGCCATTACTTCTGTGAACAGTTTTTTTTTATGTCATCTGCACTCTCTCCTGTTTCTTTGTTGACTCCAATCAGTCTTATGTCATTCTTCTTTGCATCATCTAGCAGCTACTGGATTAATTTCTCATAGTCCCTTACAATTTTGAAGCAATTTTTCTTTTCCTGGTCACTAATTGCAATCTTATCTTCTATATCTGAAATTGTGTCCTCTCATTGGCTCATTCTGCTGTGTAGAGTTTCAATGGAGGTTTTAATCTCTTGGAAATCTGTTTGTATCTGTTTTATGGATTCCATTTTTTCCCTATGTTGAGATTCCATCATGTTCCTCAGCTCCTCTATTTTTTTTTTATCTGTGTCCTCTCTAGATTTATTAATTATATCTTGGACTATGGGCACAATCTCTGCTGTTATCAGAGGTAATTATTTCTGATTTCATTTTTTCCAGATCCTCTCTTTTTGCCAGTTCAGGGAGTCCAGGTGATTGAGTATCAGAGTGTTCCATCTCATTTCCCTTTGGGGTTGCTGTAATGATCTGGAAGTTTTTTTTTTTTTGGTACTGGAGATCAAACTTGGGTCCTTGCACTTGCAGGGCAGGTGGAGGAACCACTGAGCTAAATTCCTGTTCCCTGGATGTCTGTTTTTGAGACTTGTTTATGTGTCTTCTCATTTCGACTGGGGGAGGGGGGCGGGCGGGTTTGCTGTTGATGCCCACCCGGCTCACCTCCTCTGGGCTGGGAGCAGTGGAAAGGTGGCCTGAAAGCCCCTTCCTCTGGGCTGGGAGTGGTGGAACCCTAGAAATTTCTTAGTATTTTCTCTGTAGATGATCATTTCATCTTCATATAAAGATTTTACTCCCACCTCACCAATTCTATGCTCTTAGTTTATTTTTATTGCCAGACTATTTTGGTTTGGGCCTAGGTTTCAAAGTTTAATGAACAGAGGAAGAGTAGGCATATCTGCCCTTGTTCCCCACCTGAAGGAGAAAACATTGTATCTTTTCCATTCATATAAAACATTTTTGCTGCAAGTATGGAGTACATTTCTTATCTGTTGAGAAGGTTCAGTTCTACTTCTAGTCTCCTGATAGCTTTTACCATGAAAAGCTGTAGAATTTAGTCCAATACTTTTTCTCCAACTAGCGACAGGATCATATGGCTTTTTCCTTTCCTCTCTTAAAATGATGACTTATGGGGGTGGACCATCCAATGTTGAACCAACACTGCCATCTCTATAATAAAACCAGTTTCTGCATACTGCCAGATCTGACTTCTAAGAGTTTGTTCTGTTAAACAAATTTCTATCTATATTCATACTTTTTTCTTCTATTATCTTTATCCAGTTTTAGGATTAGCACAATGTTGATTTCCTAAAGCGAGGGGAGAACTGTTCCTTCTTTTTTCTGCTTTAAATGTTTGATATATTTCATCAGTTAAAATGTATATGAGCCTGTTGTTGTCATATAGGTAGGTTTTCAAGCTAGGAATGTACTTTATTTAATAGGTGCTATTCAAATTTTATATTTCTTCCAGAGTCAGTTTCATTAATTTGTCTTCCAAGGTACCTCATAGAAACTGTTAAATTTATTTCAAAAATTTTTTTGTAATATGCTTTCTATGTCCTTTTAAATTCTGTAAAATATGTGGTAATGCCCTCTAAATCTTGAAATTATAAGTTAAAAAAATGTATAACTGATATTGTGCAATAGGAAGAAAAGGTCTAAAGGAGTAGGGGAAGTGGGAGGGGTACGGGAAAGGAAAGAAGGGAAAAGAAAAAATGTAAGAAAAGAAAAATAAATGGAAACAAAGTCCTTGTAAATAAGGAAGGGTCGAGGGGATAAAGGGAGGGCAGGGGAATGGGGAAAAATTAAGAACCAAGATATATCATGTAAAGGTACAAGATCTCAATGACGAATATAACTGTATTTTATACCTAAAATGTACCAATAAACTAAATGGACAAAAACCTTGATATTCTTTTTGATATCAAAGGGAAAAAATAATATAATAAGAATTTATGTATTTTTGACATTAGAATTTTCAAATGTCCTTTTGTTCCTGAATCTTCCTAAATCTTGGCCTATTTATTGTGAACTATGTGACCCACCTTGGATAACTTGCTTAAGGACATGAAAAACTCTCAATTTTCTCATTTAGAAAATGGACAGACAGTAGTCAGTAAGTGCACCTGATTCATAACAATGCTGTCAGGATTAAATAAGGGACTCACATAAAATATTACATATATTTCCTGGCACATGAACATGATTTTTGTTATTGTTTTTACTGGAATTGTAGTTGAACTAGCATGAAGTTGAGGTACCTGGAAGTAAAGAGAAAAAGACATTAAAAGGTCAGTGTGATAAGTGGCAGGCAGGTAGACCCTGAAGTCATCCAGGATGAAGGCAGAGGAGGAGCAGTATACTGCCAGTTGACTGGCAGTATCTTTGCTGAACCATCCAGGGGTGGATAAAAAGCTGTGTGGTGTATTGAAGAGGGATCATAAGAGGGACATGATCCTTAAAGGACAGAGAATTTTTGTTTGCTGGAAGAAGGGAAAGGATCTGAACAACAACCTCCAGGATCAAGAAAATGCTGATCCAAACCCATAAGCCTGATATATGGGAGAATGCCTGTTCATCCCCAGAGAGGCTGCGGAGGAGGCTGTGTACTTGGGGTGCCTCCAGAATTCAGCTAAAGCAAAGAGTTGGAAGGGATAAGGATGTTGCAAAGCTCTGAGAGGAGTTTTTCTAAGACAAAACAAATAGGGCTTAGAGAGAAGGGAGCAATATAATTGGTGAATGGAAAGAAGGCCAAAGCAAAATGAGGATGGGAGTGTGGCAGAGGAGAGCTGACAGGAGGGAATTGTATTTTGGATGATGATCAAGAAAAATAAGGCTGTGAAGCACTAGGCTTCCAGAATGAATTATGTTTTGGGTTCCTATGAAGATGTAGAAATAAACCTGAAGAAATGATGAGCTATACAATGAGGGGTGAGGCAAGTTTGTGGGGTTTGGTGGCCACAGTCTCGAGGGCAGGCTGCCAGTGGCAGAGGGAGGAAGGAGGGGAATTTCTTGGATGTGTTCTTGCTTTGTCTCCATTTCCTTGGGACAATCAATGTCTACCTTTCACTACAGAAATTGCCAGCAAAGACTACAGGAAATAACAGAGCAGCAAAAAGCTCTGCCATGGTGGGATGACTGAAAGCAGCCATGGAGTGGCTAGGTGCCCTTGGATCTAGATCCCTTTTCCCTCCAAAGACCCAGAGATGATGGGGTGGCACAGTGGGAAGGCGACCGCTGGTGGTATTGCTTCTTTCCAACTCTTAAGGATGGAAACCCTCATCAGAGGAATTTCCTAGTAGAATGCTGTCAATAGTTTTATATGCCTGTGGCTATTGATCTTCCCTCTTTTTATTCCCTCTCATTTAACTCACTGGGATTGACAGAGCCAGGCCTTCTAGCTGTTCTCGTTACACAATACTGAACAGAGTAACAGCTGCTGCCTTCCAGAAGCGCACAATGTAAAACAAAATAAAACACAGGAGACTCTGAGGAAAAATGGTTTTATATGCCAATAAATGTTTTTGGCATAAAATTGTTGATGATGTTTTCTCATTAGCCTTTTAATGTCTATAGGATATGTTACTGTGATAACCACTTTTCAGTCCCCATAGTGGTAGATTGTATTCCTCTTGTTTTTCATTATCTCCCTCCTCTTTATGAGAGTAACTCAGGGTTTATCAGCTTAGTTGGTGTTTTCAAAAAGCTGTATTTTGGCTTTTTTTTTCCTTCTTTTGTCTTTTTTTTTCTATATTTTTGATCTCTGCTCTTCATTTATTGTCTTACTTTGCCTTACTTTCAGTTTTACTATTATTCTATCTTCTGTCACAGAATCTTAGATAATTGATTTTAGACCTTTATATCTCTTACGATACTTTTTATAGATAGCCCTCTCAACCTTTGCTAGTCGCTGCCTTATAGTCAATGACAGTTCAAAATATGTTATGACAGTTATGTGAACATTTCTGTTCTGCTGCCATTCCTTGGCCAGGCCTTACTGGCTTACATTTGAGAAATCTTCCACATGTCTCAGAGGGAAGACTCTTCACTCTTCTCTCTTGACTTGAGCCATTAACATACCATGTCTATGTATTTGGTGAATGCCTTTGGGAAAAAAGGATATGGCTGGATTCATATTTGTCTGTATCTAAGACTCCTTTGATCCTAATTCTTCACATACACAATGGTGACTTGGTTCATGAATACTTTTGTTTGTGAACAATTTGGTTCACAAACAGAAGTGTTTGGCAAAATTTTGTTTTTGTTTGAGAACTTTTGTTTTGTTTGTTCTGTTGCAAACTGCATTGGGTGATGAACATGACAGCAGCCGTCTCTCTCACATGAACATGAACATGGCTGTCTTTTCCACAACTGTGGAACAAATTAAGTTCATGAACTGAGGCACCACTGTACTATATGTGCAATTAAATGTTTGTTAAAAGTTTAACTGGCTCATCAGTTATCTATCATCGTGTAACAAACAAAAGAGTGACTTGGCTTAAAAACATCAACATTGTTAGGGGTTGTGTCTCAATTCTCCCTAAAACCTCATGTGATCATAGGTGTGTTCTTTGGGAGATGATTGGATTATAGGGTATTATAGCTGAGTTGCTGTTAGGACATGAGGGCTGGTCAGAAGAGGCAGGTCATTGGGTGGGGGAGACCTTGGCTCTCTGCTTCCTGGCCTCCATGAAATGAAGAACTTTTCCTCTGCCATGCCATCTTGTCTTGGAGTCAGCTGGCTATAGATTGAATATGAGCCAAAATAAACCTCTTCTCCCTTAAGTTGTAGTATTTTATGCCAGTAATGAGAAAAATGACTAAGATAGATTTTAGTACCAGCGAAGTTGAGTTGTTGCTGTGATGCCACCTGACCATGTGGTTCACAAGCCTTTGGAAATGGTTCATGGGAGGAGTTTGGAAAGGTTTAGGGTTGCTGGCCCAGAAGAAGCCCTATAATTCTGTAAGCTGAGTTCAATGGGAGATTCTGGTTGGAGCTCAGAGGACCAGAATGCTGATAGAAATCCAGACAGTAAAGACCAGGCTCAGAAAGTTTCAGTTGTTTTAACTGGGAACAAGAACTCTATTGGCATCTGGACTCCAGACCATATGTGTTTTGTTCTGGCAGAAAATATGTCTACATTTTGCTCATATCCTGAGACTTTGTAGGTGACTGAGATTTAGGGTGGTGGACTAATTAATCTGGTGGAGGAAATTCCAAGGCAGCCCAACATTCAGTCTGTAGCATGAGTATGGTTGAAGGGTTTCAGCTAGCTTTACAATGAGAATTAAGAGCAAATGGCACAGCTGAGTGATTTCAAAAGTTTTGAATTTTATGAGAAAGGAAGCTCCTATAAGGTTGGGCCTATAAAACTGGAGTGGAGGAGAGCTTGGTTGCTGAAAAGACTAGCATTAAAAAAAAGCCAACCAATAACAAATGCTGGTGGGGCCATGGGGAAAGAGGAACACTGCTCCACTGCTGGTGGGAGTGTAGACTGGTGCAACCACTGTGAAATCGGTGTGGAGATACCGCAAAGAACTAGGACTGGAAGTCCCATTTGACCCCGCTATTCCACTGCTGGGGATCTTCCCCAAAGAATTAAAAGAATCATACCACAGTGATATATGTGCACCCATGTTCATAGAAGCACAGTTCGTAATAGCTACTTGGAAACAGCCCAAATACTCATCAACTGGAGATTGGATAAAGAAAATGTGGATTTTTTAATAAAATGGAGTACTACTCAGCCATAAAAAACGAGAAATTAGAGACATTTATTGCTAAATGGATGCACATTGAGGCCATACTCTTAAGTGAAATAAATAGGACACACATGTGTAAATACCGAATAGTTTCTCTAGTGTGAGAAACTGAAACTGTAAATAAGGACTAAAAGGTATAATAGATAATGTGAAATAGGAAGAAAAGGGGCAAAGGGGAAGTGGGAGGGGTGGGGGGAAAGGAAAGAAGGGAATGGAATTAATATGAGAAAATGAAAAAAAGGAAACAAAGTCTTTGTAAATAGGGAGGGATGGAGGGGTTGAAGGGAGGGCAGGGGAAGGGGGAAAAAATAAGAACCAAGAGAGTATGTAAAGGTGGATATCTCCAATGATGAATGTCAGTATATTGTACACCTAAAATGTACCAATAAAAGGATATACAAAAAAAAAGCCAAGTAATGTACAACAGGACAATAGGAAGGATGCCTTGAGGGCATGTGAAGAAGCAGCAGCCTCATTCTTTGTTGGCTCAAAGTTGCCAAGGTGAAGACTTTGTGGTGAGAAGACAGCCCCAGGACGTTGTGCCCTAGAATGGCCACTTAAGGGATTGGTTCACAGTGCTCAGCCATCCCGGCATTCAGAGACCCCTGCAGCAGTGAGCCAAGCTGTGAGAGTGAAGCTGAAAGTGCAGTGGAGGGAGTTCAAGAAGTCAGGAACCTGGATCATCTGAGGAAAGCCATAAGGCATGAGCAAAGCTAGTGCAAGAAAGGCCATGTGGGCTACAACCATGGGCGATATCTTAGCTGTGGGGTCACCCAAGACTTTTGGAGTTCACATCTCCCTTTACCTTGCCCTGTGTGCTGGACATGTTGCTACAGGATTTAATGTTTGCCCTGTTGGATTTTGGCCTTGGTTTGGTCCCCTTGATTGCTATCCCCTTGTTTCTTCCTTTTAGAATGGGAATGTTTATTCCCTACCATTGTGTGTTGGCAGTGTTTAAGTTTTTCTTGATATTTATAGCTAAGATTTTGCCTTAGTGTCAGGAAATTTTGAACGTAGACTTTTCAGCAATGCTGAAACTGTTTAGGACTTTGACAACTCTTAGAGATGGACTAAATGCATTTTGCATAAAGAAATGCACATGGGTATTTTGGAGGCCAGGGGCAGACTGTTATGGCTTGTATCCAGATGTCACCCAAGAGCCTCGTGTGATCACAGGGAGGACTTTTGTAAAGTAATTGAATTATAGGGGTTTTATAGTTGGCTTGGTTTTAGGAGGTGGGACCTGGTCAGGAGAGGTCGGTCACTGTGGATGTGACCCAAAAGGTTACATCTCCCTTCCCAGGTCCTCCTTTGTTCCTCTACTTCCTGTCTGCCCTGAGGTGAGCAGCTTTTCCTCCACCATGTTTCTATGCCATGCCATTCTGCTTTGGAGCCAGCCTACTGAAGCCAAGAGATAGAGGAATTTATGCAGATAGGGCACAGGTCCTGAATAGTTAATTTAAAGTAAACTAAAAGTCAGGGCCTAAGTAAACTAGCATACCAAAACAGACTATGGGGCCTAATGAAATGCGAGAGACAAAAGAACAGGTCCATAACCAAATGGAAGGAAGTAAAATACAAATGAAGCAGCCTGCTTTTCAGATCGCAAGGACCTATCTGCAACCAGGACCATCCCTGCTTTCTGTTAAATACACTGGTCCCCAAAACTATATAAAAACACAATAAACTGATACATCTACAATATCCTTAGGACCACCCCTTTTCTTTTATTTTTCTAATAAACACGAATTTGGCCATTTCCTACCACTTGCTGTTTGCTGTTTTGTTGGTTTCAATCTTCATTGCCCTGAAATAAAGACCCGAGAGCAAGATCAGGTTATAGATTGAAATATGAGCCCAAATTAATCTTTCTTTCCTTAAGTTGTGGTGTCAGGTATTTTGAATCAGCAATGAGAAAATGACTAAGACAAACACTCATCATGATTCTGAGAGATTGGTTGGGATAACTAACGTGGTTGAATTCAGATGGTAGCTGAGCTGGGTTGGAAGTTCCAAGATGGCCTCTTGTGTGTTTAAGGCCTTCATTTTCTTCATATTCATATGATGTTTTATCTTCCAGGGCTCCTCTGTATGACTTCTGAATCTAGATGTATAATCTGAACTTCCTTATATCATAGCTGCTAATTCTAATAGAGAGCATTCCAAAAGCCAATGTGTGAACAGTTCTCAAGGGTCTGCATGCATCACTATTCTGCCTTAACTAAAGCAAGTCACATTTTTTTAACTGTATATCCTTTTATTGGTACATTTTAGGTATACAATATAGTGACATTCATCATTGGAAATTTGCACCTTTACATAATCTCTCTTGGTTCTTATTTTTTCCCCATTCCCCTGCCCTCCCTTCAACCTCTCCACCCCTCCCTATTTACAAAGACTTCGTTTCCTTTTTTTCATTTTCTCACATTAATTTCATTCCCTTCTTTCCTTTACCCTACCCTTCCCACTTCCCCTTCCCCTTTGCCCCTTTTCATCCTATTACACATTATCTATTATATTTTTTAGTCCTTATTTACACTTTCAGCCTCTCACACTAGAGAAACTATTTGGTATTTACACGTGTGCCTTATTTATTTCACTTAAGAGTATGGTCTCAATATGCATCCATTTAGAAATAAATGTCTCTAATTTCTCATTTTTTACGGCTGAGTAGTATTCCATTTTATAAAAAAACACATTTTCTTTATCCAATCTCCAGCTGATGGGCATTTGGGCTGTTTCCAAGTTTTAGCTATTACAAACTGTGCTGCTATGAACATGGGTGCACATATATCACTGTGGTATGATTCTTTTAATTCTTTGGGGAAGATCCCCAGCAGGGGAATAGCAAAGTTAAATGGGACTTCCAGTCCTAGTTCTTTGAGGTATCTCCATACTGATTTCCCCAGTGATTGCACCAGTCTGCACTCCCAACAATGGAGCAGCGTTCTTCTTTCCCCACAGTCCAGCCAGCATTTGTTATTGGTAGATTTCTTGATAGTAGCTATTCTTTCTGGGGTGAGGTGGAATCTGAGCATTGTTTTCGTTTGCATCTCTCAAATGACCAGTGATATTGAACATTTTTTCATATGTTTGTTGGCTATTTCCGATTCTTTGTTGGAGAAGTGTCTGTTCATTTCAGATGCCCATTTTTGGATTGGGTCTTTAAGTTTGAGAGGTCTGATTTTTTAAAGTTTTTTATAGATTTGAGATAGTAGACCTTTGTCTGAGGGACCACTGGTGAAAATTTTTTCCCACATTATGGGTTGTCTCTTTGCATTGCTGGTGGTTTCTCAAGCAAGTCGCATTTTAACTTAAGAAGGTTGGTTTTTGTGGGCCACCAGAGTAAGTTTTTCCTATTTTCTTGAGATCTATGGTGCATTCTTCTTTCTTCTGCCATTCATCAAGGGATGAAAACAACTATTGGTATGTACTCTCTTGGAAAGAGATATATTTTTCTTATATGGTCCTTTTATCTTTCTTTGTGTTTTCAGCTATCTGATTAGTATAGAAACAAAAAGAAGAGCTATGATTTTGTACATTCTCTATTTATTTTTAGGGTTAGGATGTGAACCAAAATCTCCTACAACTTTTTGTAACCAAACCTTAAGTAGGACCAATGACCACTATTTATATCTCGTACTTTCTGACCTCTATCTAATACTTTAAGACCTATAAATTTCCTGCTTAAGCTAAGTAGGTGATCTCATCTACTGATGGTGCAGAGGAAACAGTCAATAGAGGAGGCTTTACGTCAACTTCGTGTTACCAGATCTATAAATGCAGCTAATATAATCCAATGTTATATAAATAAGCAAATATACCTTATTTCCTTACCACTAAAGGGTAACTTTAACTGGAAATCTCTCAAGTTCTACTTTATTTGCACTATTTCTACTTTGTCCTCAATTTCTCTCTAGATAGTTTTTGTCTGGATAGTCTCTAGTTAATTAAACCTGTGCTGGGAACCATTCCTTGGTGTTCCTGTTACAGTTGGTGCTTTCTTCCTCATTGATGTTATGAAATGGATTGCATTTACCTGTGTCTAATCTGTCCCCACCTCAGCGCGCACACACACACACACACACACACACACACACACACGGCCATGCTTTCCATGATGCAGCAACTCTGGCTCTACCAACATTTCTATCCCCAGCATCAAATACAGTGTTGAATACACAGTGTGTACAATTACTGTGTTAAATGAATGGGCATGCAAATAACATATCTCTCATTAAAATTAGATATATACATACATTTATATATATGACAGACAGTAAACTGAAAAACAAATACCATTTGAAACAGTATATGAAACAGATATATTAAGAATTTAAAATATGCATTCATATATTTATTAGCAACATACAATAAGATAAGAAATCATATAAATAAGAGCCAGTGGAAATGATCCAGAATACAGAATGTGATATTGAAATATAGTGCTTAGGAGTTGGGCTATCAGCAAGGATGTGGCAGAGAAATGAGTGGAGAAGATAAGGTTGAGGAACTTATATAGAGGGAGCAGGATAGAACACAGAAGGGAAAAGTGCAGTAAAGTCTAAGTGATATGAAAGGTGGAAATGTAGTATACATGTCCAGTTGATAGGATTTATAAAAGAAGAGGATAAATATTTGAAGAATAGTGTTAGTTTCTCATTATTAAAAAGAAAGATCTCAACATGAGATCATACAGGACTAAATAAGAGAGATAAGAAAATTTCCACGTCCAGATCTTAAATAGTGAAATTTGGGAACACTAAAGATAGAGGGAAAATTCTAAAAGCTTCATGAAAGATTAGTTTTCCACAAAGGAAAATGAACTGAATTGATATACATTTTCCGACATCAACATTAGCTATCATAAAACAATGAAGTAGTTCTTTTAAGTTTTTGAAGGAAAATAACTTTGAACTAGATTTAAAAGAAAATCCAGCTAATACAATGAACCAGAGTTAAGTATCTAAATAATATTAATAATGGCCTACAAGAAGAAAATTAAAGAGTTATAACAGTGAGCTAAACCACTTATGTTGACAGAGCAAGGTAAAAAGGTTGATAACTTGAATGAATCAGTAAGGATAAATAAACAACTCTTTTATTAAGAACCATGACAATAAAAATGAATATTTGCATTTTAAATTAGTGGAATAAAAGTGATTTTATCCAAAAAAGGGAAAAGCGGAAATACAAAAAATAGAAAATTTGAAATAAGTTGGGTAAGTCTGAATAGAAAATAAATACCTATTTAAGCTCATCAATTAAAAATATAAAATCTTAGATTAAGAAAACACAGTCCAAGAATATATGTTCTATATCAGATACATTTAAAATAAAAGACCAAGTAGATTGAGAACAAAAAGACGAAAACCAAATATTGCAGCCATCTGAGTCAGAATAAAGCCAAGGTAAATATCTTAATAATTAACAAACTGATACAGGTGAAAGGGAAGCCAAATAAAGAAAATATAATTACATAAATACAGATGTACTTAAAATTTCACATTATAAAATAACAAAACTTTAGGGAGAAATAAAAATTACAAGTTATAATTTTAGTACATATCCCTTAGAAATGATAAATTAGTTAAAAATCTATTTGAAAAGCCTAACAATGGAATGAATAATCTTATTTTATTAAATATACTGAAGATAATACACTCATTGAGCAAAGTTCAGTCTTAACTAAAAAAACTATTGCAAAATATGTCAATAAATCTCAAATTTTTAATAATAGCTATGCTCTTTGATCTCAATTTGTTAATTAAAAATCACTAAAATATAGCTTAAAATGAAACAAAAACATTCTAAAGCCCACTATATATTTGGAAATTGTACAACATATTACAAAATAACTCTTGGATTAGAAAGGAAACAATGGAGGAAATTTAAGAAACACTTAAAACTCACTGGTAGTGAAAAAATTGCATGTTTATGAGGCCTGATATTTAGCAAAGTGCTAAATAAGTAGTAACTTCTTGGGAAATTTACAGGTTTAGATAAAGCCAGTAGGGAATAAGAGATTTTAAAAAAGACAAATTAGCATTCAATTCAGTAAGTGGAAAAAAGATCAAAGGAACAAACTCAAGAAATAAACTATAAGGACATAACAGAGATGAAAGAAATAAATAAAACATAAGAAATATAACTAGAAAAATTTCTGAAATAAAATTTGTTTCCTTGAGAAGTTTGACAATCTAATTATACCTTGGACAATACTGAGGGGAGAAAGAGTTACAGAGACACAGAACAAAGAAAGGTACATGTGAAACCTCCATCTCTCTATTCATGTGCCTGTTGTGGAAGAGAGATTGTCTGAGATGCACAGAATAGTTCATCCTGTTCATCTAATTATTAAAATTCTCTGCTAATGTTGCTCTTCAATCAGCAGTCATAGGGGGACATTTGAAAATACGTATCTTTCTATGTATCTTTCTGATCTTTCATAGAATTTCCAGTAGTGTTTCCTGTAAATGTATATTGCTGCCTTTGCCAATTGAAAGAAAACTGCTTTACACCTTTACTAGCAAGTAGAGTGGTGCTTTGGTTCATGAACTTAATTTGTTCCACAAGTCTGGTCATTAACTGAATTGGTTGTGATTTGAATCAAATTTCACCATAAGGTTCAATGCCATCAGGTGTGGAGTTTGCCAATGGAAGCAAAATTTTGCTGAATGAACTGAGGAATCACTTTATAAAGAAAAAAATAATCTGACAGATCAGTAGTTAATTCCAGAGGTTTTACTGATTGGCTTCAGTAAACAAACGATATCTAGGAAAGCAATTAGGTTTGAAGTCACTGAGTAAGTTCATGAAAATGTATTGCTATTTTCATGAAGACGTCTGACTTCTGTACAGATTGAATGGGGATGGATAGAAATCACTATCTGTGTATCCTTCAAGTCCTTTATGATGTAATTAATTTCTGCATCTCCTCCAGATATAGCAATATGAAAATTAACACAGTAGCTGCTGGTTTTATGTCCCCGAGTTACCTAGACAGTTTTGATGGACACTGCCTTTAAGGCTGAATCTCATTTTTTTTTTTTGCTGCCATTCAACATTTGTGTATTGAATGGCTTCTCTGTCAGCAGTGTGATGATGTCTGCTTTGATCTGAGATGAGGAAAAAGAGAGAAAGATTTGGGCAGACTCTTACTACCCTCTTGAGGTGATGATTTTACAACACTTACACTTTCTTCACATGGTTCCTGATAAAGGCAGAGACTCTAAGAACTTTCCACTAACCAGATCCCTGACCATCTGATGAATTCAATTCTGGGAGTTATGGGAAGTTGAAAATAAATACACACTAAAGAAAAGTCACACTGAAATCTCACATTATGCCCACAGGTCTCAGCCTTTTCTCCATGACTCATATGTGTACATTTCCATCTGACTTTTCTCACCTTTTAGGGGAGTTTGGCAACTTTATTCTAGAAATTTTTGTGAGCCAAGATAGTTTGATGGGGTAATTTATACCCAATAAAGCCTCCTCAGATGTGACTAGAAGCTCAGTTAAGAATGTTGAGCACCAGGTTTGAAGAATTCCTTTCCCTCCTGACCCAGGCCAGTCTAGTATGTTTTGCTGAAACATCCATGCTTCCCTACTCTTCAGATATCTATAAGAAGGACAAACTCTTTGTTTGAAGATAAAATCCCAAATCACATGAGCCTATCATTTTCACTTTACCACATTTTTCTTTTTAAATTGTCAAGACTCCAACCTCTTCCTTCGCTTTCTTTTAAGTTAACCTATAATGCCATCATTTCAACTGGGATTCAGCCGCTCTTGACTATAAACCCTTGCATCCCCAGAATACATCCTTGCCTCATCTCTCCACAGGCTTCATTGGTCCCAGCCTTTTCTCCAGGACTCACATCTATACATTTCCATCTGACTTTTCTCACCTTTTTGGGGAGTTTGGGGACTTTACTCCAGGTTATCTGACATTGTACATGGGTCTACTCTCAATATAAAAATATCATTCATTCAATTAATCTAGGTTGGCAGCCACTGAGCAAATAGCACCCTCTGCTCCCCCACACTATGTGCAGTGTTTCTTGGTTTCTTGAAGGCCAAGATAGAAATCAGTTCTTTTTGTTTCTTACCTTAGCTTCTTTAGTCACAGGGCTTTTAGCATTTTGACTTACAGAGTCATGACCACTTCTATTACTCATGTCAAATCTTTTTGTTTTAAAGATACATTTTGTGTCAGGGTTTTCAACTCTTAATATTCGTTGTTTGAAGTTGATGCCTTTATTTCTAAGTAAATGAGGCAATATTGGATAAGCACCATAACAACTAATGAATTTTAATTCCAAGTTGTAAAAACTGTTGCCAACTTGATGCAGGTTAATTTAGGGGCCTTCAGAGGTGAGTTTGGATTTCAGTGCTTAAAAATGTTCACTATAAAATGGAATAAATCTATTATCATTTTCTCATTCCTCAGGTGACACTGTCACCTCTAGCTTTGGTACTTAAGATATGGCTCATAAAATTTATAGGTATAAGACTAATTGACTTTTAAACTTTTTGAGAGGGGCACCTTTAGAAAAGCATCTAATTGGAGTTGAGAAATGTAGATCTAACCCAAGTGATGCAATCTAAGGCCTCAATATGAAATTTTAATAACAAGCCAATCATTATATTCACACTTACTTATATGACATTTTAGATATGAGTCACTCAGAGACAAAAGGCATTAGGCAAAGAAACATTCTCAAAAGGTGATTGTGGATTAGGGTATACCTTCTTACAGGAGTGGGGGTAAATGTGATAATCTATGAACATGAGTCTTAAAATGTTTTTAAACATGGTACTGGAACAGAAATCTGGAATAGCTAGTTTACAGCTACAGAGAGAGTGCTTGCTTTGGCATCACATGCTAAAATTGGAATGATACGGAGAAGATTAACATGGCTTCCATGCAAGAACGACACACAAATTTGTGAAATGTTTCATATTTGGGTGTGGTGGTGCACACCTATAATTCCAGCACTCTGGGAGGCTGAGGCAGGAGAATTATAAGTCAACCTAAGCCTAGGGAAGTTCAAGACTCAAAAAAAAAAATTGCTGGGGATGCAGCTTAGTGGTGGAGCATGTGATTACTATGTTCAAGGGTCTGGGTTCAGGCTCTAATTTTACAGGATGAACAAACACAAAAACAATCAATCATCAATCAATCAATCAAACAAAACAAAGAGACAATAAAACAGAAAGACAGGGTTCCTTTTCCACAAAACATATTCCTGGAGTTAGGCCCTATGACTATAAACAGGATCAGCTAGAGTACAGACAGAGCTCATCAGAACTCTTGCATTTTAGTTGGACTCCTTCCTGCCCTCATAGTGTCACAGACCAAGTCATAGTCACAGACCAAGTTGCTCTTGATAACCTTGGATCAATACCCTACTATCTCCCTTATCTCTCAGTTTATTGGACAAGGAATCCAACGTGGCCAGGAGGCAGTCTCAGCTTTTACTTTCATGGAATAATTGACGTGTCACTTAGTAGAAGCACTTCTCTTTGGGAAGTCAGATCTCTAAACCAGCAAGGCTGAAGAAATGGAAAATAAAATTTTTCTAGTGTATCATTAGAGATAATGGTGAGAACAGTCATTTCCATCCCTTGATGTTTGGACTCATGAATCATATCCATGGGAAGAACAGGATCATATAGGGGTATGTTAGCCAGCATTCCACCTCTGTGACAAAATACTTGAGATAATCAAGTTAAAAGAAGAAAAGATTTGCTGTGGTTCACAGTTTACAAGGTTTAGTCCATGGTCCATAGGCCTCATTGCTTTTGAACTAGTAGCAAGGCAGTACATTATGGTGAGGGAGGATGTTTAGCTCATGGTGTCTGGGTGTAAATATCACATTGTTTCTTTGGTGTGAGAAACTGAAAGTATAAATAAGGACCACAATGTGTAATAGATACTTTGAAATAGGAAGAAAATGTTCAAATGGGAAGGGGAACAAGGGAGGTGGGAGAGGGAAAGGAAGGAAAGGAAAATGAAAACAAGAAAAGAAAGGTAAAATGGAAACAAAGCTCTTGTAAATAAGAAGGGGAAAAGGGGATGAAGGGAGGGGAGGGGAATGGGAAAAAAATAAGAAAATAAAAAGCTAGGAAGAGTCTGGGATCCCAATATCCCTTTCAAGAATATGTTCCCAATGACCTGACTTCCTCCTACCTGGCTCTACCTGGTAATGGTTCTGCCACCTCTCAACAGTAGCTGAGTAGTGATCAAGCCTTTAACACAAGGGCCTTTGGGGAACATTTCAAACCATAGTAAGTATTCATTGCTTTGAAGAAATGCTACATCACATGAGAGCCACAAAAGGCTACCATTTAGCTTGTACCTAACTGCCTTCAAAAGACCATCCCACAGCCCCATCAGGCCACCAGCTTTAGAGTGAGGGGGCAAATGTAAGACTGTTGAGTCCTGTAAGCATAAGCCCACTGCCATACTTCATTTACTGTAAAATGAGTTCCATGGCTAGAGGCAATGCTGTGTGGAGTACAATGATGATGAATAAAACATTTTTTAAACCCGTGGATTGGCAAAATCATTGAGGGTCAGAAGGGCAAATTTATATTCAGAGAGCTTATTCTAGTGAGACAAAATTCTGGCCTTTCCTTGATAGAATTACTTCAAGGCAATTAGCTGACTACCAAGTAGTTGGTTAGTGCCCCCAGTGAATGGTAACACACAGAGGGCTTAGTATTCGCCTCTGCTGTTGGTGGGTTTGGGATTTCTGCAGCTGTTGTAGGTAAACAGGCTTTGGTGAATGAGAGTCCATATTGTTGAGTTCATGTAAAAACTTCATTGTTTTGTTGATGTGTTTGCTGCGGGGAAAGAGATTGCCTGAGATTGTTCTTTGTTGAGCGTTCATAGGGGACACAAATACTTTACATCTGGTGCCCATTTTCACACCCCTCCAATGCCTTATTCACGTTTTATCTAATTGTATTTCTTTCACATTAGGACTGTAAAATTGGCTCTGCCACTTGACAGACAACTGCTGATTGTCTTCACTAACAGGTATAGGGATAAAGGCATTTAATCAGTACCTGCATACTGAAGATGTACTGATTTGCTACGGTAAGGGAACAATACCCACAATAGCAGTAGAATGTGGAGTCTCCACTTGATTAAGCTAATAAAAACACATCATCATTTTCCGAGATCCATCTGCTTCTGTATGGGTCACATTGCAGGAGTTGAATGGGGACGTGGAAAGACTCACTACCTGTGAGTCCTTTAAAATACAAACAGCCTTTCCAGACATTCAGTATTATTTTTAGGCATTCATTTATTTTTTGGAGCATAATATCTCTCATTTCATGGGACAGAGATCCAATGGCGGAATTCTCTAAGTTTCTGATAATTTGTTAAACTACAGATCACAGCATGGCTTGGAAACCCACAGGGCTGCAGAATAATAAGTCCCAAGACCAAACTCCATTAATCACTTGATGTATTTTAGCCCCCCAGTCCCTTACTGGTAGACCTCAATGACATTTGGAATCTCCAGGAATTGATGCTGATAGAGAGCCAGTGTCCAATAATCCTGTGAAAAATCTGATATTTCTCCTTAATCATAGGTCCATTTGGAGAAGTTTAAGAGGAATATTTACAGTGCCGATTTTAGAAGTGTAGCAAGGTCTTTCCTTAAGGGGTCCTGGCTCACCTGACATATATGCAGAGGTCATATATAGTTTTTATTTGGATAGATAGAACCCAGGACCTCAAACATGCTAGGCAAGTGCTATACCTATAAGCTACATCCCTAGCTATAAATATATATGACATATAAAAAAGTGTTATCGAGATATATATCATAAAGGTCATAATTTAAAGAGTACACAGTTCAATGGTTTTAGTATTTGTAGAATTACACAATGCCACCATAATCTAATATCAAAGCATTTCATCTCCTCCAAAGAAGGCTTATATCTATTGGTGAGTAATCTTGATTACCCTCTCATTTTTGCCTTCACTGTCTTTAGCCTTGGGCAAACACTAACCTGTTTTGTATTCTATAGATTTGTCTATTTGGGGCATCTCAAATAAATGTGGTAATGCAATGTGCAGTTTTTTGTGACTGATTTCTTTCACTGGACATAATATGTTTTGAGATTCATCCATGTTTTAGTTTTCAACACTTCAATTTTTTATTGCCAGTTACCATTCTACTGAATAAATACATGTTTTTTTTCACCAGTTGAGGATATTTAGGATCTTTCTATTTCATGGCTCTTATTAATAATTCTGCTTTGGACCTTCATGTACATGTGTTTTATGTGGGCCTTTGTTTCACTGTTCTTCAAAAGACACCATCAAAAAAGTGAAAATACTCGGCACCATGGCTATGCTTGGAAAATGGCCTTGCTGTGGAAAATAGCCTTTCCACATAAAAGTTCCAGGGGCCAGAGCTGAGGTCTGGAAAAGAGGCTGAAAATAGAATGGGGATAACAATGGAAAATTAGATCAAAAGTCAGAGCATAAACTACCCAAATCACTGCTGACAGCTACACTATGCAGGTACAGGGGGATCTTCAGGGGACACGGAAAAGGCTAACACAGGCCACAAAGAAATCTACTCTTGAAACAGAGCAATATGGAACTGGACCTATAATTTAATGCTTTTTTTGCACTGCATGCCAGATCTAGGAACATCAGCCAATTCCAGGGAAGATTCAAAAGAACAGTGTTACACACACTATACTCAAACTGCCAAAATCCACAATCAAAAGAAAATCGTGAAAGCAATAGGAGAAAAACAGATTACATAACAGAAGACATCTCATCAGAAACTGGCAAGCCAGAACATAGTGAAAGGATATACTCATAGGACTGAAGGAAAAAACTGACAGTTAAGAATCATATATCCAGCGAAGCTAAACTGCAAAGGGAGAGTGAAATGAATACATTTTTATGTAAACAAAAACTAAGAAAATTTAGAGCCCACAGATTTGCACTATAAGAAATGCTAAAGGAAAAATACTTCAGAGAGCAACTTGAATCTACAGAAAGAAATAAAAAGTCATCCAAGTGGCAAAGCTACAAAATATAATATTAGGAACATATAACATCAGAATGAGATGAGTAGCCAGATTGTTAGTTACCAATTGCATAGCACTATAGCTAACAACTGAAGATGCATATTGTTTTCAATTGCTGATAAAATGATCATGAAGAAAGATTATAGGATGGATTTTATACAATATATTCTCTGGGAAAATGGAATTAAGTTACAAATCATCAAGTCTAGAAAAGACTCAAATATCAGGAAATTAGACAACTCAGTGTGTGTGTGTGTGTGCATGTATGTGTGTGTTTGAATACACACTAGGGACAGAATCCAGCACCTCACGCATGTAAGGAAGTACTTTACCACAAAGCTAGGCTAACCCTTAAACAATTTACATTTAAACAAATCTGGATCAAAGAAAAATTATAAAGAAAATTATTCAATATTTTGAACCAATGATAATAAAAGCATAACACATTAACATTTTGGGATACAGCTAAACCAGTAGTTACAAGGGAATTTTAGTCAGTAAATGCTTATGTTAAAAGGAGCTTTGATCAGGATATTGATATCATTTAGTGTGGCTATTTACTTAGAAGTGGAACTGTCAGATCATACAGCAGTTTTAATGTTAATATTTTGAGAAACCTCCATACTATTTTCAATAATGGCAATGCAAATTGACATTTTCACTAAGCAAATACAAGGGGTTCCCTTTTGTCAGCCCTCTCACTGACATCTGTTATCTCTTGTCTGGGTTTTGTTTCTTTTTTTGGTGGTACTAGAGATTGAACCTAGGTCCTTTGCACTGAACTATATCCCTAGGTCTTTTTAAAATTCTTTATTTTGAGAGAAGATATTGGTAAATGGCTAAATTTCTTAGGTTGGGCTCAAATTTGTGATCTTCCTGCTTTGGCAACCCACAGTGCTGGCATTACAGGTGCAAGCCACCACACCCAGCTTCTTTTGTCTTTTTGATAGTAGCCAGCCCAACAGGTGTGGCACAATATTTTACTGTGGTTTTGATTTGCATTTTCTTATGATTAGTGATGTTGAGCCCCTTTTGTGTACTTATTGGCCATTTATATGTCTTCCTTGAAAAATGTTTATTCAAGTTCTGTTCCCATTTTAATTGGGATTTTTTTTTTGGCTACTGAGCTGTTTGAGTTCTTTAAATTTTTTGGATATTAACCTTTTATCATATATACTGTTTGCAAATATTTTCTTGCATTGTGTAGATTGTTTTTCAATTTTCTTGGTTGTCTCCTTTGCTGTGCAGAAACTTTTTGGTTTTATGTAGTTCTGTTTGGTTATTTTTCTATTAGAAGCTAGAAAAGAATAGCCAATTACACTCTAAGCAAAAAGAAAGGAGATAATAAATATCAAGCCATATGTCAATAAAACTGAAAATATAAAACAAAAGAAAATAAAGGAAACTAAATTTCCTCTTTGAAGAGAATATTAAAATTGAAAACCTCTAACCAGCCTGGCCAGAAAAAAAATCATAAATTGCCAGTAGCAGGCATGAAAGAAAGGAAATCACTACTGATCTTACAGACATTGTGAACGACTTTATACCGATACACTAGAAACTTAGGATAAATAAGCAAATCCATTGAAATTAAAAACCCCACAATCTTGGAGAAAATATTTGTGAATCACATCTCTGATAATGTACTTGTCAAATATACAAAGATACAAATAATATAGAAATAGCTCTTATATTTATTTTAATAATAACAAAATAAATAATTGAATTTAAAAGTGGGAGAAGGATTAGAATAGACATTTCTCCAAAGAAGATATGTCAATGGCTATTAAGCACATGGAAAGATGCTCAACATTGTTAGTCATTAGGGGGATGCAAATTTAATCCACAGTGAGATACCCCTTCATGCCCACTCTGAAGGCAGTAATACGAAAGACCGTAACAGATGTCGACAGAAATGAAAACCCGGACACATTTCTGGTGAGAGAGCTTTCTACTGATGTGCTGTAACATTGCTAGGACTGTACTCTACAGAGTGCAGCTTCTTGAGAAAACAGCATGACATTTCCTTGAAATGTTAAACATAGAGTTAATATCTGACCCAGAAATTTCACTCCTCAGTGTGTTAGTATTTAATCAAGATAGCTCTTTGAGTGACCTGTTTGGTCTTTCTTTCAATGCCTCTTGAGATCAATTGAGTTCAAGGAAAGTGGTTTCAGCCCTAGAGGCCTGTTTTAAATGTCAATTATATGAAGGCTAAAAATTTGGAAATTTGTAAAGTATTAATAAAAAAGATGAAGAAAAGTAGTTGTTTTTTATACTGACTCCAGTGGGATATGAGATTCTGTAATGTACATATTTACTGGCACTAGATTATAATAGAAGTCAAAACTATGTAATAGCAATAGTGTCATTGAGTATAGAAACTGGTATGTGTCTTTCAGGGACAAAATCCCTCTGCAAAGAGAGGTGAATTTCAAGATTACTTTATGAGTGAGCAAGTGTTCTTTTTGACATTTCAGATATTTCTTTCTGTGGTTTTCATAATTGTCTCCATTTTTGGAGGTTGCATTCCATAACACCAGTAAATATTTTTATGTAAAAACTAAAAATTAAAAATTAATTATTAGAGTCAAATAGTTATTCTAACTATTTGTTTTGTTGGAGGGGATACTAAATTAATGAAAAATAATCATATATATATTTAATGTTGTATATTTAGATGTTCTCATAAATCATTATGGTTTATATATAGATATTCTCGCACATGAGGTTTTGGAAAAACCATAGGTTGGGCTTTGGAAAAGTGATTGAATAACAGGAACATTATAGCTAAATGTGTTGCTAACAGATTCTCTACTTACAAATGAAGACATGCTTTAGCTTTGCAACAGCTCTTATGTGAAATTTAACAGAATGTCTTAGATTTAAAATTAATTGGAGAATGTTTTTATTTGTTTAATGAAGCAATATATTTTGTAATGAGATTCTAGTTCACAGTTATTTCTTTAAAATGTTTGTTGACAGAAATTAGCTAATAATAAATAACCACACATAGAAAAAGACTGGTCAGCTCAGCATATGGATTCACTGAAGAGCTCTCTAGAAAAAGATGAAGTTTTATAAAATTCTCAGGTACTACTTGAGATATTGTAGAAATGAGATACAAGAGAAAAAAGAACTTATTCTTAAATTAACCCAAGACAAAAAAATTTTCTGTGAAATTCTTTGGAATAGTGATATAGAAATATTTCTCTCAAAGAAGGGCATCAGTAGAAAATGTAAGGTGATGGAATGGTTAATATGTGTTACCCAAAGTGCAATATGTAACCATTAAGAATACACTTTTTGCTATTATCTGTTTTTTTCTTTGCAAGAGAGACATTTTTTGGTCTATATTTTGCACTCTGAGTAACTATTTTTAAAATTATGTTACACAGTGTATTAAATATTGTTATTCTCTTGTTATGAAATTTTATTTTTTTTCATAAAAATGTTAAAGTTTGTTAAAATACATTGTCCAAAGCAAATGTGTAATACTAGGCATCTAATTTTTTACTTTTTTGGGGGGGGGGGAGGACAAGGTCTCGCTTTGTAGTTCAGGCTGGCCCTGAACTCACTATGTAGCTCACTCAGGCTGACCTTGAACTCAAGGCAATCCTCCTGCCTCTGCCTCCCTAGTACTAGGATTACAGGCATGAGCCACCATGCCTGGCTTATTTTGAGATTTATTTTTTAGATTTATTTTTATTCTGAGATTTATTTTTTAGGAAATAAATCTCAAAGTCATCTAGATTCTATTAAACTGAAATTGCTCACGCAAATTCTATATACAGAAATGCATGTATTTATTCCAAAAATAGATCTATTAATCCTTATCTAACCCACTCTACTTCTTTCCCTCTATATTTCTTCCTTTTCATTCATTCTTCCTTATTACTCATCATCCCCCCTCTTTGCCTTCCCCTTCCCTCTGGTCCCCTCTTCTCTCCTTTCCCTCCTGTCTTTATTTTGCTCTACTTCTTTTTTTTAGTTCCATTTCTGTCTATGTCTCTCCCTTTCACCTGTTCTTTCTTCTTCTGTATTTTCTTACTTTCTCCTTTTCTTCTCCTCTTGTTCTTTTCTGCCTTGACCTCAACCTTTTCATCTCCCATTCTTCACTCACCTTTCTCTCCCATTTGTTATTCTTTCTCACCTTTCTTTTCCTTTTCTCTCCAGTTATCTTCTGTCTTTATTTGTGCTGATAATGCTCCTGGGACTCTATTTTATGAGGAAGCCTGATCCACCCGCTTATAGAAGTTTTACTGGAGAAAGTGCAAGAGGATGAATAAAGCAGAGGTGACTTTCCTGAGGACAAATATGCCTCCTAAGACAAAAATCTTTCCAGTGGATAGAGTTGAGAACACAGACTTAGTCCAAATGCCTGTAACTTCATATTTAGAGAGAACTGTGTAATTCTTACAAATTTTGAACATGAAATTTTAAATATTTTGATAGTGATAAAATGAAGTAAAAATGTTCAGGACAGTAGGGGAGGGATCTCAAAAAGTGAGTTTTTTTCAATATTTTTTCCATTTTCTTTCACCAGTGCTAATCTTCAGAATCCATTGCTAAGCTATTGCTGCTCCAAGTTCATCAACATATTCAAGTGGCTTGCTTGTGTTTTTCTTTCTCTTACCTACAGCTCCTCTGTCCTTTTTCTCACTCTTCATTGCTTAGCTATTAATTCATTTCTTGCAGTCTGAATTAACTTCATCAAATAAGTGGATTTCTCCTGACATTGTGATTCCATAACTATTTGCACATACATTTTTTTTACAGTGCTAATTGTAAGTAGTCTCTCAAAATTGGAACTATGTCTTCTACATTTTTTTCCAGAGTGGACAAATCATGAAGGAAAGAACTCATATTCATCCATTCACATGTATGTATGGAGCACTTACTATATATAGGAACTGGGAGAGGCATCAAATCTACATTTGTACAAGGAAGTCAGGAGATAATTTTTTTCTCAAAACTAGTGACTTAAGTGGTATCACATTTTTTTCTTGAAATACTCCACCTAGATCTCAGTGAAATAGCCCCTTTGTTTATTAACTGTTCTTTTCTTATGTTCTTCTTTTCCCTAGAATTCATGTTTTAGTCTATATACTCTGGGGACAGAGGATAAGCTCAGCCATAATACAACCGTGAGTCAGTGTCCCTGGGCCAGATTTGGTGGCAATTCAGGATACATTTTTCTCATAGGAGACTCCTTGATTCCCTAACATAGACTTCTGTCAGGTCCACCATACACAAATGAGTTCTAAACACATCCTGAACTGTCCATATCTTTCCCAAAATTAGGAAAGTCTTTTGCTGTTATTTCATTGAATAGGTTTCTTATGCCCTCAGACTCTCCCCTTTCTCCTTCAGGTACTCCAAAAATGCAGATATTTGTTCATTTAATGGTGCTGTAAATGTATTGAATGTTTTCTTCATTCTTTCTTCTTTTTTCTTCGATCTGATTGGTATATTTCAAACGATGGGCCTTCAAGTTGAATATTCTTTCTTCCACTTGATCTGGTCTATATTTTTTTATTTGACTAATTGGATGTTTTATTTCCAAGATTTTTTTGTACTAGGTATTGAACTCAGGACATTGCACTTGTGAGGCAGGCATGGTGCCACCGAGCTAAATCCCTGGCTCATTTCCAAGATTTTTGTTTGGCTCTTTTTCAAAATCTTTATCTTTTTGTTGAATTTCTTTTTCATGTCTTGTATGGTCTTTCTAATTCTGTTTAATTGTCTATATTCTCTTGGATCTCATTGCGCTTTTAAAATAATCATTCTTTAAAGTTCTTTATCCAGCATTTCATTCATATTGATTTCTTTGGGATCTGTTGCTAGAGAGTTATGTTGTTCTTTTGGAGGTGTCACGTTACCTCGTCTTTTCATATTTCTTGCTCCTATGTGGAAATTTGTGCATCTAGTAGCCCAGTTGTTTCATTTTTAAGAAGTTGCCTTCTTAGTAGGTGTCTTTTCACTGAAAATGTGTCTTGGGGTGCTGATTTGGTAAGCAATTTTGGCTTTGTTTCCAATAAAGCAGTGTATTGCAGTCTCTCTGTAGCTTCTTTGGCTGTAATTAATGACTTGGGCATAGTACACACTGTAACAGGGTCTAAGAGACCCACTATCTCCGAAGGCCATGCGGAAATGGGAACACTATTGGCTCAGACACGTGTGACGCAGGCACAGTGGGTGTGGGGTGCTTACTATGTTGCTCCTTCTGGAATGGGAGTGGTGTCCTCCATTCAATAAGGGAGTTTCCTTAGGTGCTATTGATGCTAGCTCTGCTACTAGCAAAGGTCTCTGGTACTGGCAGCCCCAGCAGTGGTGAGGGGCCTGAGAGATCTTTCCTCTGACTGAGCAATGGTCAGGTCTAGTGGTGGGCACGACAGAACCTCTTCTGTGGCACTCAAGTCCGTCTCCAGGGGCACTGTGTGGTCATATGTGGCGCAGGGGCAGAGTGCCAGCAGTAACCACATAGATGGGTGGCAGTGGGAACTGCAGCATTCTCCTCTGTCCTGTCACTGACAATGTGCTTGCTCCTGGTGGAACAATGGTATCTCTCTTGGTCCCTTCAGTGGCAGCTCCCACTTAGGGTGAGGCAGAAGCTGTAGGCAGCTTTTCTCCTGACCCCTTGGGCACCTGGGAGCAAGGTGGTGAGTGGAGCCATGGCCTTGCTCCTGGGCCCCTGTGCACACTCTTGTGGGCAAAGAAGCCGCAGTGTTGGCAGCAGTTTCCTGAGCTTGGCTGGTGCTGGCGGGAGATAATGGTGGTGGGAATTATGTGGGCCTTCAGTCCCGGTGCTGGCTTGTGTCCTCACATGGAGTCAAAGGACAAGCACCCTGATCTTCTGCTTCTCAAGAACAGTGCCCTCCGTCCCTCCTCCCTTGTGTCAACATCTGTCCTCTACAGTGTAGGGCACCTAATGGACTTGGGTCACAGTCACTCTGCCTGATTAGGTTGGTTTATAAGGCAGCTGCACTCTGAGCCAGTGCACGGAAATGTCTGTGAGGATCCTAGAGATGGGAATATTCAGGGGTATCTGACCTGAGAGCAGCTCAAATTCAGAGGACAGGTCACTTCCCAAGGTGGATCCTATCTACTGCAGCTCAGGAAGATAACTGGGAGGTGATGTGAGGTTCTTTGCCAAAGCAGTTACCATCCAGCTTGCTTAGCTAATTGGGCGGCAAGCCTGTGCGGACTGTGAGACTTTGCAATAGCAAGGATTGCTGAAATCTACTGACAGAGTTTGCTGGGAAGGGGAGACTCCCTCCCCCTCAATGGGGTGGCAGTTGCTGGAGTGTTTTGTTTCTCTTTCTATGCAGTTGTCCCCAGGGCCTGACTCTTACAAGGTTTTCCTCTCTCTCTTGCTTTTTTCCAGTGTTGTCCTGAGGTTGTTCACCCCCAAATACATCTATGTGCGTTTTGCTTTGGCTCTTTATGGAGGAGGAGGTGAGTGATGCACTCCTCTCTTTAGCCATCTTGAATCTCCTGGAATGTAAGTTTTTAATTATGTGAAAGCTGGAAAACTAGGTTAGAGATTTCTCCTTATTCTCTACATGGAATGAAAGGAAGAAATGAAGCATAGTATATTAGATTATTTAACCCATTTTTTTCTTCCTTCCTTCCTCCCTTCCTTCCTTCTTCCTGTCTGTCTTTCTTCCTTCTACAGAGTCACAAACAGAGGCACAAAGTGGCTAGGTAACTAAGTTGGTTACCCACTTCACTAGTACAGAGCTGGGACTAGCTCCAGATCTCTTGATTCTTCATCTAGTGAACTTCATAGATAATGTGGTTTTCAAGTAGAAGATAAAATGTAAGGTAGCATACTTATATAATTAAAGATCAACAATAAACTGGTTAAGAAGATAAATGTCACAAGTTCCTATTCAAGGGAAAGAAATGCCTTTAATTCTTATTTAACCCCACAGATATTCTTCAGGTTGGCTCCCTTTCCAGTTTGGATTGGATTTAATGATCAACTGTTATCCTCAGCCATCATCTTCAATTCCCTTAAGACATTTACTGTCAGTCTCACCCCTTTCCCCACCCTAGCTAGAGATCAATGATCTGTTTTCTTGATTAATGCTTCTGAGTTTCTGAGAAGTTCTTCGGAAAGTTGCAAAACCATGTTGGTGATGTCCTTATTGGTGCATGCATTCTAAGCTCACGGAGGCCTCCAGTGATGGTTAACAATTCTTTTATTCATCCATAGCAGGGTCCTTTTCTAGTTAGATTCTGTAAACCATTTCTTTTCTCAGTCTTCAGCGTTGTCCTTGGCATTTAGCTGATCAGGTGGTGTTTCCTCCATAGCTCAGAACATCCAGAGCATAAACTGAGCATTCCTGCCGGGTTTTCCCTACTCATACCTGAAATTAAATATATGTTCTCATCTTTCTTTCCTTCCTTAGAGAAAGCATGGGAGTGGGCAAGCAGAGGCTCGAGTCAGACTGAGCATCTCAGTACACAGGACACAGGTCAGCAGGGCTATTCTGTGGTTACTGTTTATATTATTGTGATTGACTAAGAAAGAAAGTGCTCTACTCTTTCCACAGTTAGCTCTATCCCTCTCTTCTAGGGCTTTTTTTTTCTTTCTTTTTTAAATTTTTATTTTCTCTTCTAGGGTTTTGAGCAATAATTAATCAACTCTTCAATTTTGTCTTCTTTTTAGTTTAAAAGTATGCACAATTGTTCTGTACCCTCAAAAGGTTGAACACAGACTCTTAGTTTGTCTTTTTTTTTTTTTTTTTTTTTGTACCAGGGATGGAACTTGGGTCCTTGCACTTGCGCAGCAGGTGGCAAAACCACTGAGCTAAATCCCCAGCCCTCTTAGTTTGTCTTTGACTGTAACCCTTGTCTCAAACTTGAAATTTATCTTATTCTGGTTCTCACCATTATTACATAAAGCTGGTAACTTAAAGTAGCTCTGAACTGCCAATGGAATCCAAGGTTAGAATTCATGGTTGGGTGAGGTAGTTGTTAAAATAAACCAACTCCAAGATGCTATGTTTCTATAACTAAAGATATGATGTATTACTGACTCCTTAGTAAAAAAAAAAAAGAGTCCTTATGACAACTATTTCTGTGTTTCTTGTGGGGCACATTTGCAGATTTGAAATGAGAAAAATGTCATGGACCTCCACAGCGTTCAACTTTAATAGGTCTGGGGAAGAAGACCCATTCAGCTTGAGCCCAAGCTGGTCACACATAAGACCGTGTTATGGACAAAACAGTTACTTTGTTCACATGGAAACATAGTGATATCCAGGCCCTTTCAGATCTCGAAGTACAGAAATTTCTTTAAGTGAATGAAAAACATTTTCTTGAACAAGTCACAATCTCACAGAAAAGTTACAAGTGCAGCACACGGAAGTTGTTACCGAATCACTGAGAGCAATTTACCATCCTAAGGCCCCACCACTTCTCAATTCTTAGAATTCTCTCCAGACATAACCTCATCATGTCACTAAAAAGTCAACACCAATATATTGCCACCATCAAGACTTTGGTGTTTATTTGGATTTCATCAACTGGCTCATTCACAGAAAGATCCAGCCCAGAATCACATATTGTACTTAAAGTCATGTCACTTTAATGTCCTGCATTCTGAATTAGCTCCTCAGCCTTGGCTTGACTTTTAAACTCTGGACAATGAAATTACTTAATTAATGTTTTTTTTTTTTTTTGATACAAGTCTTCCTATGTAGCTGAAGCTGGCCTTGAAATCACTACGTAGCTCAGCCTGGTCTCAAACTTGCAGCGAGCCTCCTACTTCAGCTTCCCAAGTGCTGGGATTACAAGTGTGTGCCACCATGCTCGGCTCTTGATGCTGAAATTTATAGGCCAGTTGTTTTGTAGAATGCACTTCAATTTAGATTTGTATAATATTTACACATGATTGGATTTAGATAATGGGTCTCAGTGCCTCTCTTAGTTTGGTCATGGTTGCCCACTTCCCTATAATTAGTGATTTTCTTTTGATCACTCAGTTTAGGCAGTATCTGTCAACTTTTTCTGTAAAGTTATTCTTTTAGTCACTATAACTAATAAGTTTTCTGTGGGAATGTAGTTTCAAACTACGTAAATATCCTATTGCTCAACAAACTTTTAATTTTTCCATTTGTATCAGTATGGCTTCATGGTTTCCAATTTTTCCTCAATGGATTGATCGTACTAAGCCCTTACTATCGTTAGGTTGATGCTTGAATTGTCACCTATTTGGTCAGTGTGAGTCCTTTTAAGTAAGTTCTTGAATTTTTGACATGTCTCTATCATTGTTTGAGTACTTCTTTGCTTTTTGGCACATGGAATTCCTGCCCATCTTAGAATCAGTCATTTCCTTGGTTCCTTTTACTGGGGGTAGAGTATTTAAAGCTAAGATCTGTGTACTAGCTGTACTCATTGATACTGAAACATTGCTGCTCCTGGACCCTCTCAGTGGACAGATATATCTATATCTATACCTATATAATCTATATCTGTATCTTTATATGTGGCATATGTAGACTATATTCATATTTTGATGTATTTCTAGATAATGAAAACGATACCCTTACAGAGATACCTTTCATTCTAACTCAATACCATGTGGTTCATTCTATTCTCTCTTTCCTTATTTTTATAGTCTTTCTTTGACAGTAAAATCTTCTTGTCCTCCTTACCCTATTAGATTTTGATACCCACATCAACCTGCCCTTCTGAGTAGCTCCCCTCCTAACCCTCAAAGGGCTCTGAGCTCCTTTTCAGGGCTACCATGACTGTAAAACCTCTCCTGCTAATGGCTTTAGAACTGAATTGTACAGGAAAGAAAGAGAAGGGAAAGATAAGTGGATAACTGTACCCTTTGGAATTCATCCTTGCTATGGTTTGGGTCTAGATGTCCCTCCAAAGCCTCATGCAGTGGCTGAATCTAGAGTGTGTGATGCTGGGATTAAGGGTGTTTGACGACTAAACTAGTACACTGACTGGTTTGGCACTGCTCTAATCCCAGTAGTCTGAATAAGTTAAAAGGGGCAGAAAGATGCTATTAAATTCTCTTGTTGCTTTGCTACTGTCTGTTTTCCATGAACAGGTGGTTCCTCTGCCACCCTGTCTTGGAGCCAGCCTATTATGGACTGAAACCTCTATGAACTGTAAGCCAAATAAATGCTTTTCCCTTTAACTTTGGGTGTTGGGTATTTTGTCTCAGCAATGAGGAAAAATCACTGACACAGAGATTTGGTACCAGAGAAGTGGAGTTGTTGCTGTGACATTACCTGGCCATGTGGCTCAAGAGCCTTTGGAACTGGTTTGTGGGAAGGGGAAGAGTTAGGAAAGAGTTCAGAGATGCTGGCTGAAGAAGTAAAGCTGGAATGCTTTAGGCTGTTTTGTATGGGAAGTTCTGGTCAGAGCTCAGAAGGCCAGAAAGTTGGTAAAGACCAGGTTTGGGAGGTTTCTGCTAGGAAGAAGGACTGCATTGGCTGCTGGACTCCAGACAATGTGTGTTATGGCTTGGCAGAAAGTTTGTCTGCATTTTGCTCGAGTCCAGAGACTGCCTGAGATTGAGATTAAGGGTTGTGGACTAATTAATCTGGCAGAAGAAATTTCAAGGCAGGCTAATGTTGAGACCATGGCATGGCTGCCGTTGGGGGCTTTTAGTTAGATCTGTGTTGAGAATGAAGAGGAAAGAAGCCCATCAGAATGATTGAAAATGTTTTGAATTTGGCCAGAAAGGAAGCCCCAGTAAAACTGGGGACTGCAAAGATAGAGTAGAAGAGATCTTGACTGCTGAGAAGGAACGGAATAGAAAAGTCGACCTGAGAGCATCACAGGAAGCAGCAGGACTCCACACTTTGCAGCCTCAGAGTTGCAAAGGTGAAAAAAATTGCTTTGAGAAGAGATCTCCAGGGTACCATGTTCAAGAATGGTGGTGGCCTAGAGAATGTGTTCCTCAGAATTGGATTCAGAGCGCTCAGCAATCCAGGTGCTCGAGCCCTACAGCCAAGAGAGAGGAAAAACTGGCTGCTACTGCTCTAGCTGGCAGCTGACCTTGGTATCATCCACGTAGTTTTAGGCCCATGCAGAGTTGTGGGGTCAGAAGGCTTCCACCCAGGTTTCAGGAGAAGGCCTGGGAGGCCAGGCAGTGCCCCTGAGAGGGCACGGTGTGAAGCTGTGAGTGTGAAGCCGAAGGTGCAGTGGAGACCTCAGAAGTTTGGAGAAGCCAGGAGCATGGATCCTCTGAGGAAAGCTGCAGGAGGGAGCAGAGCCAGAAGAAGAAAGAAGCTGTGGGAGCTACCACCACTGGTAGTGCCATAGGGGCGAAGCCACCCAAGCCCTTTGGAGTTCACACCTTGTCAGATTGCTGGGGATGCTCCCAGTGCAACTGTGGGATTTAATGTTTGCCCTGATGGATTTTGGACTTGTTTCCCTCCCATTCCTTTGTATCTCCCTGTTTGCAACCTTTGGAATGGTAATGTTTATCTTGTGGCATTGTATGTATGAAGTGTTTGACTTTCTTTTCATTGTATAAGGGCTTGCTGCTAAGAATTTGCCTTAAATCTCAGAGGAGACTTGGGACTTGGACTTTTCACCAGTGGTGAAATTGTTACAACTTTGGCAACTCTTAGAGATGAACTAAATACCTTTTGCATAAAGGAATGTGGATGAGTCTTGGGAGGGCCAGGGGCTATGGTTTGGGTCTAGATGTCCCTGCAAAGCAGTAGCTGAATCTAGAATGTGTGATGCTGGGATTAAGGGTGTGTGACTACTAAACTAGTACACTGACTGGCTTGGCACTGCTCTAATCCTGGTAGTCTGAATAAGATAAAAGGGGCAGAAAGACGTTGTTGAATTCTCTTGTTGCTTTGCTACTGTCTGTTCTCCATGAACTGTTTCTTCTCTGCCACCCTGCCTTGGAGCCAGCTTATTATGGACTGAAACTTCTAAGAACAAAATAAACTCTTTCCCCTTAACTTTGGGCACTGGGTATTTTGTCTCAGCAAAGAGAGAAAAGTAACTAAAACAATCCCTAATCCTAGTTTTTGACTCAGTTCCCAACCACCCACAGGCCATCTTGCCAGCTCATCAAGTCATTTGTTTTGCCAGTTCATCCTGGCTTCTTACTGATTCCTGCTTGTGATTCGCTTGACCTGATCTGGACCCATTAAAACATGCCTGCAGCCCACCCTTCCAAGGCCACATCCCAGTGTCCACTCCAGGCTGCTGACTGCCAGTTCAGGTTCAGGTTTCCTCTGATTCAAGTTGCTTCTGCAGCAAGGCTGACCACTCCTAGGAGAAGAAGATAGAGTGAGTGCAGGGTGGTTGTTGGAACTCCAGATGTGGAAGAAGTTATCCCAGGAAAACGTGAAGAAGAAAGAAGAGAAAATCAAAGAATATCTTGGGAAGAGTGTTTATGTGTTTATATTGAGAGACAAGAAGAGGCAAAAAACCCACCAAAAATTAGAGAGGAGATATCTTGGACTAAGTGATAGCCTGAAAAAATTGAGGTAGTTGTTCTAGGTGACTAACTTCTTTTGAGGGATAATTTGACTCAATGTTGTCTATTTGAATGGGAAGAGTAGCAGTATTACTATGAAGCTACAGTAAACTGAGAAATATGACATTATAGAATGACTTGTTACAGTAAGAATGAGTCAGTAGGCTGAGTCAACTCGAGTGATTCTTGTATGCAACCTGTGAGATCATCTGACAACCATTATGCCTGGCTTTGGGGTTCAGGGTCAGCTAAAGAGAGGCTTACCTCTTCTATTTTAGTTATATTTTGGGGTGGATTGCTGGCTCTGACAGGAATAGTCTTAGAATTTATGACAAAAAGGCTTGGGAAGAGAGCCCTTATTCAGATGGGTACAAACAGGTACCCATCTATCTGGAAACAAGGGTAGTATGCGTGTTCATCTTACTCCCAACCACATATCCAGCATCTGACAGTGCCTGGCATTTTAAACATGTTCTGTGAGTACCTGGCAATTGAATGAATGGAGGTTGGTTGGTATTTTTTTTTCTTTTTTATGGTACAAGGTATTGAACTCAGAACCGTGTGCTTTCGAGGCAGGCGCAGTACCACTGAGCTAAACCTCTGGCCCCAGGTTGGTATGTTTTTGAGAAGCAATTCTCTGGTGCTGAGAGAAGCCACTTCAGAAGTTTATTTTTTGGGCATCTGGCCCTGAATGAGACAAGGACAGGGAGGAGGGGACTGCATTCCAGAAGGATGATTTTTACAAATGTATGGGCTCTTTTGGTCCACAGAAACTAGTTAGAGATCTGCACTATCCATATGAAGTGTGTACTATGATAACCAATTCACATGGTTAGATTCTTACTGTGTACTTCTCCATTTTTGCTGTAACAAAGTATAAAATCTGTACAGTTCTGGAGCTCCAAAGTCCAGAGTGTGTGTAAATGTGTGTGGGGGGGCCTGCATTGCCTCCAGGACTCTAGGGAGAGTGCGTTCCTGTGTATCCTTCTCAGCTTCAGGAGGCCACTGAACTTTGGTTTATAGCCTCATTCCCGCATCATCATCAGGGATAACTGGTCAAGTCTTTCTCATCAGGTCTTCTCTTTGTTCCCTTTCTCTCTCTGAGTTAAAGATCTCCCTATGTTGACTAAGTTGGCCTCAAACTTCCAGGCTTAAGTAATCCTCCTGTCTCAGCCTCCTGAATAGCTAGGACCACAAGTATGCTATCATGCCTGGTTTTGTCCTGATTCTTGTGCCTTGACCTTCTTCTTGTGGGCCTTTGTGATAACACTGGGCCTACTTAGATAATCGAGGAAAATCTTCCATTTTAAGATTAGCCAGTTAGGGCTGAGGATTTAGCTCAGTGGTTCCACTGCCTGCGCAAGGTCCTGAGTTCGATCCCCAGTACCAAAAAAGAAAAAAAAGAAATATTGACTGATTAACAATCTTATCTCTCACCTAGGTCCTTCATTTCTGCTCATCATATTTTATTTTTTTGTTAAATTCTTTTATTGGTACATTGTAGGTATACAACACAATTACATTTCTCATTGGGAATTGTACCTTTACATAATGCATCT
>NW_004624742.1:18903391-18921531 GCF_000247695.1 Heterocephalus glaber | reverse complement strand
TAATAGGTCATGTGAAATAGGAAGAAAAGGGGCAAAGGGGAAGGAAGTGGGAGGGCTAAGGGAAAGGATAGAAGAGAATGGGATTAATATGAGAAAATGGAAAAATAGGAACAAAACCTTTGTAAATAGGGAGGGATGGAGGGGTTGAAGTGAGCGCTTGGGAAGGGTCAAAAAAAAGAACCAAGAGCGAATATGTAAAGGTGCAAATTTCCAATGATGAATGTCATTATATTGTATACCTTAAATGTACCAATGATTAGAATGAATAATCGATAATGTAAAATAGGAAGAAAAGATCCAAAGGGGTAGGGGTAATGGTAGAGGCAGGGGAAAGGAAAGAAGGGAAAGGAAAAATGCTGAGAAATCGAAAAAAATGGAAATAAATCTTTGTAAATAGGGAAGGGTGGAGGGGGTGAATGGAGGGCTAGTAATGGGGAAAAAATAAGAACCAAGATGCATCATTGAAAGGTACAAGTTCCCAATGAGAAATGTTATTGTGTTGTATACCTACAATGTTCCAATAAAAGAATTTAATAAAAAAAAAAAAGAGTGGTCTTCACATATGCAGCTTGTTGACCTATGAAGCACAAATTCCTGATTAGAGCGTCTAATTTGACCTGGCTTATAGCTTGACCTAAGAAATGACCACACCAGGCCACCTTGTCTATATTGAAGTCCTTTAAAGAAAATTATAAACAATTATCCAATATTAGCCTCTGTGCTGCTTTCCTATTGCTGTTATAACAAATTACCACTAACAATCAGTGGGTTGAACAATACAAATTTCTTACATGTGTTAGCCACTTTCCTGTCACTGGGCCAAAATACCTAATATCCACAACGTAAAAGAGGAGAGGTTTTTTTGGTCACAGTTTCAGTCCATGGTTGCCTGGTTCCAAGGAGAAACAGGATGGCAGAGGAGTGGTGTGGAGGAAAGGTGCTCAACCCATGGCAGCCAGGAAGCAGAGAGAGAAGGGAGGATCTGAGGACAGGAATACACTTTTCCATGCTACATCCCAGTGAACCACCTCCAACCAGGCTCTGCATCCTAACAGCACATTCAGCTACTGATGTCATGAGTGGATGAATCCACTGATGAGTACAGACTGTCCATGATCCAGTGGCCTCCCAAACACAGGAGGCATTTGGAGAACATTTTAGATCTAAGCCATGACATTATCTTACAGTTCTGGAGGTCAACCAAAATGGTCTCACTTAGCTAAAATTGAGGTATTGGCAGGGCTGTGTTCTTTCTGGAGGTGACAGAGGAGAATTGTTTCTTTGCTCTTCTCAGTTTCTAAATGCCACTCTCATTCCTAGGTCCATGGCTTCTTTCTCAATCTTCAAAGCCAGCAGTGATGGGGGAAGTCTTTCTCATGCTGCATCACTCTGGTTCCCTGCTTTCATCATCCCATCCTTCTTTGTCTCTTCTAACTCGCCCTGTTCTCCTATGCGGTCTCTTCTAGTTACATTGGGCCTACCTTGATTATCCAGAATAATTGCCACATCTCAAAATCCTTAACAATCACATGTGTAAAGTTCCTTTTGCAGTTCTGTGCATTGGGGCACAGACACATTTAGGGAGCCACGCTTTGCCTAGGATAATTTTCCTTAAGGATAATATTCCTTAAGGATAATTTTAAATAGATTTCAATTATGGAGTTTTTTAGTAGAAATATAAAAGATAAGAGCTTTGGACTTGAAAGATCATGACGTGAATCTTGGTTCCTTAAGGAACAAGTTGTCAGCCATGGGAATGGAAAATGGAACAATAGATATATTCCTTGCAGAGTTATCATGAAGAGGATATGACATAATGGATCAAAAGGAGCTAGTCTCAATCCTTGGCTTGCAGGAAACATAAAATATAAGTTAACTAAAGGCAGTTATCATAAATACAATTTTAAGGCTATAAAGGCCTTCAGAGGTCATTGTGGTCAGTGATTTTCCACTTTTTTCAGCAGCAAAACTACTTTTCAGTAGCCCCCCTAAAAGCTTCTACAGCACTATATGAACTTCAGTTTATAGAAAAACAAAAGCAATGGATGAATCCTGTAGGTGTTATGTTTCTTCTTTCTTCCTTTCCTTCTCCTCCTCTTCCTTTTCCTCTTGGTCCTCCTTTTCTTTACCCTTTCCTCTTCCTCATCTTTTCAGAAGACTCTGCTGAGAGCCTATGTCTCTATAGTCTTTGCTTAAAAGCAAAGATCTAGTCCAGTCTCTCAGTTTAACATGGAGGAAAGCGGCACAGGGAGAATAGTGACTTTTCAAGGTTACAGAAGTGCTTTATGGAAGAACAGGTATCAGAATTCACTGCTGGCAAGTTTTAGTGGACCGGTTTTCTTCCTATATCACACTGAAGATGGGTAGGGTAGAGTGACCAGAATGCTGTTACAACAATAAAGAGTTTTAGAAAGTTTAGTTGAAGCAAAATATCCTTAATGATGACAAACGTCCAAAGAGCCTTCCCTCACCACAGAATCTGATCTTGTATATTGCAAAAACAATACTCAGAAGTACAGGATCTGGCGCTTCATCAACACCACATAAAAGGAATGTTGTTTGTGAAAGTACTAGATTAGAAACAGCTTCTCCTGAGCAGAACAGTATTGCAAATTTTGTTTGAAGCTGAGGGTTCTCCACAAAGATTTAGGGTTTTCAACTTAGGTTCAGGGAGCTGGGCTCTATGACAGTCTTGGAACACACTGATAGGCCATGGCAAGTCACAGCAAAGCAGAGGATGGCGGTCTTGTGCTACCCAAATGGGCTTGGTAAGGCCAGATGTCTTTATTTTCAACTTCTCTTTTGACTCAGAGAATGCTTTCTATCAGGTATCTGAGGTGTTACAAAAGAGACAGCATAAACTGCCTGCCAAATTATGCTATAAAAACAATTTTCGTCCAGCATAACCCTGAAACACAAAACTTCTTCGCTTTGATATTAAAAAAAATTGACAGTTCAAAAAATAGTCTGGCCCTTGTGTGATATTAACATAGAACTAATAGGGTATTAGTTTTAAACAGTGTCATTTATTGTAGGATATTTTGTCTAATTCCTTAATTCCTTTGGAATGCATATAAACATGCACACCAAATTGTGTGCTTTTCATGGTCATACTTACTGTGATATCTTCGGATTGAACTTTATGAATGCAAGGAAAAATGTGTCTATTATATGGACAATAAATTCAGATCACAGTAAAAGCTCACAGCCAAAGGGCTTAGCTCGGGTGATCTGAAGGCACACAGATCAATTTTGGAAGCTTTAGTAAGAAGGCTAAGGGTGAGTAAATTTCCTTGGCAGAAGAACTGTCTTGTTTAGTAAAAAATAAAAACACAGAAGCATCATGTATCCCAGACTACTCGTTTGAATGTTTGAATCTACTTTTCCCTCTGACTGATTATATTGCTTGTGCCACTTGTACCTGGTGAATTGTGTGGGTGAGGAGGCTCCTGAGAAACTTGAGACTAGGTTTTAAAAAATCATTTACCACTAAAAAAAATCATTTACCAATTTATCAATATTGATTTATTAAAAAGGAGCCATCTGGCATAATAATATAATAGCAAAAACACAGTTTAGCTAGACTTGGGTTGAAGTTCTACATTTAGTTCTTAGTCACATAACAACTCTAGGAAAGTTCTCTTATCAACAAGATAATCATACATGATTTGTCTAGTTTTGAAGATTAAAGTGACATTCTAATGTGAAATGTTTTATGAAATATTACAAAAATGTTAGTTTTTGTTATGTTAGACATCTGTCACAGTAAGATAATATGCTCTTTTGTTAGCCAACGTATTCATTTCCATTTCTCTCTATATTGTTCAGTAGAAAGTTAACAGTTATGGGATGGTAATGATAAAAGGTTGTTCTCATTCCTATGTGTGTGGTCTGCTTCAAGTTTCTTCTTGTTGTTGCCTCTTCTTTCTAGAATATCTGAGTTAAACTTTCATGTGCAATATTTTACTCTTATTTAATCATCCCAAAGTTACAAAGTTTCTTCACTTTTTTTTTGGTACTGGGGCTCGAACACAGGACCTTGTGCTTGTGAGGCTGGCTTGGCGCCACTGAGCTACATCCCTGGCCCTTCTTTATTTCTTTTTGGCACAAAAATCTCTACTCATCTACACCTTGACATTGATTTTTGAATTTTGTCTGTCTCTTTGGAACCTTTTTCTTTTGTATTTCTTTCTTGAAGTGTTTCCTTTATCCTCAGCTGACTTGGGATAATAATTCTAGGTGGATATGGAACAGAATTAAAAATCCTTCCAAGTAAAGATATGAAACAGTTTATTATAGAAATAAACATCAGTAGGGATTGTTTATAGTAATTCCTCTAAGAAAATAATCAGTAGGAAACTATTCATAAATTAGTTATGTCTCAGATATGTCTAAAAGCATGGCTAATATTAAAAATATGCTTGATATTATAACACAGGAGAATAAAGAGGAGAAAATTATACCCAATGGATTGAAACTAAAAATTAGGAATTTATGTTGGATAAGATAATGAGAGAAGAGCCATTTTATACATAAAATACCTATGTGGAAATCCACTGTAAGGTTGACACATATCATTCAAAATTATGATTAAAATAAGAATGAGAAGATCATAGAGGAACTATAATTTAAGATCATATTAAGATACTGTGTGAACAGACAGAATGTCATAGTCAGGAAAGCTTTGACCATCAAGACATGTTGGGAGTTTTCTTAGGATACATCAAGAGCATTTAAGGAAGAATGTTCAACTTGTGTTGCTGATGTTCTCATTTCCCAATGAATAAGAGGATGATCTAGTTAATGAGGTGAAGGAGAAACTGTGACAAAGTGATCTTGGAATCTTAGCATCTCTGGCTTCATAAGGTAAACTTTGGTTATAAGAGAAGTGAGTGCTTCAAGACACATTAAAGAAGATAATATGGGTAGATCACTTAATATAAAGTTTTGCATAAATACTGACAAATTACTTATTAGGCCTCCAATTTATAGAGTGTATATGATAATAGTTTTACTAGATCTTAGATTTTAACAAAATCAATATATTATATGTTTAACAAAACAAAGTACTTTTCTAGTTTGTTAAATATAAAATATTTTACTTAAATTTACATCTTTCTAATTATTACTAAGAATGGACTTTTAGAAAAACATGTTTATTGGTTCCCTTTCTTTTTCTTTCATCTTCCTTTTCTTGAACTTTATACATTTTCCATTGTTATGTCTATATCAAACAATTTAAAATAATTATATAAAGTATCAAATACTGTACTTGTGAAGAGATTAATTAATGCAAATATTTTTTAAAGCTTGGCATTTGTTTAAAATTTTGTTTGTATGGTATTTTTTGATGTCCAGAATTTTTGATTTTTCAAGTATGCAATTCTCCTTCATGATTTCTGCCTTTTGGTGCCATACTTACAAAGACTTGTGTCTGTCACTTTCCTCTAGAAAAACCTTAACTTATACAGAAAATTGGTACTGAGAAGGAGAGTTGTTGCTGTGACTGTATCTGACTATATGGTTTAGAAGCCTTGGAAATGGCATGTGGGAGGAGTTTAGAAAGTTTTGGAGATGTTGGCTAGAGAAGCCTTAACATGCTATAAAATTAGAGCCTGATGAGTGATTCTTGTAAGAGCTTAGAAGACTAGAACGCTGATAGGAATGCAGAGAGTAAAGGTTAGATTCAGGAGGTTTCAGTTAGGAACAAGGACTCTATTAGCATTTGGGCTGGAGGGTAAATGTGTTATATTCTGGCAGAAAATGTGTCCGAATTTTTTCCACTTCCTGAGAATTTGCAGGAAACAGATTAAGGGTAGTTGTCTAATTACTCTGTCAAAAATTTCAAGATAGTCCAACATTTCTGCTGTGTCATAGGTACTGCTGGTTGTTTTTAGCCAGATTTATAGTGAAAATTGGGGGGAAAAGGCAGAGAAGAACAATTTGAAAATCTTAAGTTTTGGCCCAGAAGGAACTATCTGAAAAGTTGGGGCTGAAGGGAATATGACTGCTAAAGAGATTAGTGCCATTGAAAAGAAACCAAGAACTCTGTACAGGGACAAGAATAAAGATGCCTGGGAGGCATCTCAGTAATCAGCAATACCTTACCCACTGCAGGGTGAAGAATACGAAAGTATTAATCTTTCTTTTGGGAAAAGAGTCTCTGGGATCAATGCTTGGAAAGGGCATTTTAGGGAAATAATTCCTCAGGATTCATTTCACTGTGCTCAGCCATCCAGGCCCCCCAGAAGCCTCTGCAGCCATGGACCAAGGGGCCTTGCCTACTACTTCTGCTGAAAGCAGACATTGGCATCATCCATGTGATGCTGGTTTTACTGGTAATGCAAAAGTTATGGGCTTATGGTGGCTTCCACCCAGATTTCAAAGATAGTCCTGAAAGGGTAAGAAAGGAATCCATGAGAGGGAAGTGCATGAAGCTGTCTGTGGGAATGAAGCCAAAGGCATACTGGCCACTTCATGAAGTTGGAGATTTAAGGAATGTGGAATGTATGCTGAGGAAAGCTGCCGGCCATGAATGGAGCCAGCCCAAGAGAAAGCCTGGACTGCAAGACTGTAGGAGTAGGGGTGCCCAATCCTGGTTGAACTCACATTTTACCAGTGTTCCTCAGATGCCAGATATGGAGCTATAGGATTTAATGTTTTCCCTTCTGGGTTTTGGTCTTGCTTTGGTTCAATTCTTTGTCCTCCATTCCTCTCTTTTGGAATGAAAATGTTTACTTTGTGCTATGTTACATTGGGATTAAATAACTTGCTTTTAATTTTTATACAAGTTCACAGCTGTACAAGTTCTGAGCCTTCAGTCTCAGAAGACGCTTGGATTTTTGAAAAATTCTGGAACTGTTGAAACTTTGGGGAAGGGGTTATTTTGTTTCTATTTGTACTTGGAGTAGTTTTATTGTGTTACACAGTATTATGAAGTTTCTATTGCTTTATTTAGAGATTATGTATAGTTTAAGGGGGTGTGTTTGGGTAATAGAGGTGGGATGTGGTGAACAGGGTGGAGGGTCAACTTGATTGGCTTAGGGATCTGTCCCAGGGGTTGGTGGAGCATACTTCTAGGTATGGAGCAGACAGACATTTTGCAGATTACAGACTGATGAGCTTGGTTTCAATCTCAGGAAAATTTCTAGTACCATATGTACTGTTGAAATGGTGCTTGGTGTGATTATTATGATTGTGGATTCACTAAACACATCTCATATCAGGTTATATTAATGTGTTATTTTATTGAAAGTTTGAATGGATAAATGTTCTGTATGTGTGTTTCTCACCACATCTTTACAGATATGGTGGATAAATGTGTTGGATTTTGTAAAATTAGATGAATGTGTATCCATTGGATAGGACTTGGGGGGACCTGGAGGTGTGTGGTTTTGGGTTTATGATTCCTTGCCCCTTCTGGTCTGGTACTCTTCTGATGCTCTGCTTCCCAGCTGCTATGAACTAAGAAAATTTTCTCTGCCACCCTCTTCTGCCATGATGCCTCTTCCTAGGAGCCAATCATGGACTGAAAGCGGGGTCAACTATACCATTCATCCTTTCAGTTGTGTGTGTCAGGTATTGTGTCTCAGTGATAAGAAAGCTGACAAACATAGATCGTCTCTTTCACTTTAAAAATAAATATTCATATATATGTATAAAGTGCAATGTTTGTGAGTATTAGAGAAAGCAGTGTTTTTTTGGTTTTTTTGGTACTGAGGATCAAACTCGGGTCCTTGCGCTTGCGCAGCAGGTGGCGAAACCACTCAGCTAAATCCCCGGCCCTAGAAAGCAGTGTTTTTTCAACTGTCTTTTTGTTTTTAACACTTTTTTATAAAGGAAAAAATATTTTAGAGTAGAAATATAAAGCGTATATTGCAGAAAGAAAACAATTTCAGGAAGAGTGAAGAAACTGCCTAAGTGATTCCTAGTTGTTTTGTCTTAATGAATTAGGTTCTAGAATTCTGAGACAATCAGCAAAAGAATTAGGAAAAAATCCCAATTTTAGTTTTCTTTGAACAGTCTTGGAAGAACTAGAGCAGAAAGGATGACAATGAATAAATGTGGCATTAATTTTAAAAAAGGGAAAGAGACATTTTGGAGATTACAGGCTGATGAGCTTGGTGTCAATCTCAGGAAAATTTCTAGTACTGTATGTATTGTTGAAATTATACTTGGTATGATTGTTGTGACTGTGGATTCACTAAAAATATCTCATATCAGCTTAATGTGTTCTTTTATTGAAATTTTAAATAGATAAACATTCTGTATGTGTGTTTCTCACCCCATCCTTACAGATATGGTGGATAAATGTGTTGGATTTTGTAAAATTAGGCAAATGTGTATCTGTTGGATAGACAGACTATACCCACAGCATCTATAAATGGATTGAGTCCAAGGGAAATAATGTCAAAATTCTTCCACTAGTTTTAGGCTTTTCAAATTTACCAGTGTCTGCAGGATATATACTTTATACTTAACCGAATTTGTATTAGGAAAGTCAGTGGGAATATGGTATGTTAATTAATTATCATAAAATGAAGTATAGGCAAGATCTGAGATGGAGTATAACAATAATAAATGTAAATTATATATTTTCTCCAAGTAAGTTGTATAACTACTAGTTTGAAGAAATATGTAGATGTTCATCTAAAAATTACTTAGAATATGTCAGCAACATTAATGTGAGTCAACATATAGTCATCAGGGAAAACCAGCTCTATTATTTGTTGCATGGAAAAGATTGTGGTGGCCAGAATGATGGGAAGTAGTAGTCATATTTCAGATAATATTGGTCACATTGCACATGAAGTGCTATGGTGCCAAGTATTAAACACACAAAATGAGAAATTGGTGAATTTTGAAGGGAAAATGACCAGGGTGGGGAAACTAGAAAGTATGCCATAGAACAATGGTTGAAGACTCATGAAAAGAGAATGCTCAGAAGAAATATGAGAGTAGTCTTCATCTATTCACTATCATCTGGTAAATGTGGAATTAGTTCCAATGGAAGAAACTTATAAGGTGATAGTTTTCATTTGAATATAAAGAATTTTGTGGAGCTTATTTGTAGAACAAGTATTTAAGTACAAGCTAGGCAATTGCTCATCCAGGAATGGTACAAAGGGCTGAATAGTTTGTCTAGCTGACCCTTTCAAATCTGAGATTCTAACTTAATAAATATTTTAGCACACAAGGACATTGAAAGGCATCCATTAAACCATCTGGCTTCATCTAACAAGAAGGCAGGTTGTGTTTATAACACATCATCCTAGGCAGGGGACTCTGAGTGAATTCAACAAAAGTTGTCCTGGAACCAGCCTTTACTGCCTAGATGTTTGGGTTACAGGGTAAACTTTTAGTCTTTTGCTGCTGGTCCTAAAACCACATTCAATTGAAAGATGACCAATAGAAACCAAGTTTTCACTTGAAGATGTAAGTGAAGAAAAGGGCTTTCTTAATAGAACTCCAATGGTAAAACAGATAATACTGAGAATCAAGAAATGGGATCACATCAAATTGAAAATCTTCTGCATAGCAAAGGAAAAAAACATCAGACTGTAGAGACAACTTATGGCATTGGAAAAAATTTTTTCCAGCTATTCCTTAGACAGAAGACTAACATCTAGAACATATAAGGAACTCAAAAAATTAGGTTTCCTCCATCTATGAAAAACCAACAGCCAATATCATACTAAATGATCAAAAACTGAAATCCTTCACAACAAAATCAAGAACAGGACAAGGATATCCACTGTCACCACTCTTGTTCAATATAGTTTTGGAAACATTAGCCATGGCAAGTACACAAGAGAAAGAAATAAAAGGAATAAAGATAGGAAATGAAGAAGTCAAATTGTCATTATTGCAGATGACATGATACTCTATATAGAAGACCCCAAGAATTCCACCAAATGTCTTCTAGACTTAATAATCAAATTCATTAAGGTAGCTGGATACAAGGTCAAACCACAAAAATCAACAGCTTTCCTCTACACAAACAACAGGCTCAATGAGACAGAAATAGGGCAAACAATTCCTTTCACAATAGCATCCAAACAACTGAAATGCCTAGGAATCAACCTAACAAAAGAAATCAAAGACCTCTTCTCTGAAAACTAGAGCACTCTGAAAAGAGATATTGAAGACAATATCAGAAAATGGAAAAACATCCCTTGCTCCTGGGTAGGATCAACATAGTGAAAATGGCCATACTTCCAAAACTGCTATATAGATTCAACGCAATCCCAGTTGAAATCCCAGCAGCACACATCATGGACCTTGAGAAAACAATCCAAAAATTCATTTGGAACAAGAAGAGACCTAGAATAGCAAAAGAAATTCTAGGCAACAGAGACATGGCAGGGGGTATCACAACCCCCAACTTGAAATGATACTACAAAGCTACTGTGATAAAAACAGCATGGTACTGCCAAAGAAACAGACCTGAGGACCAGTGGAACAGATTAGAAGATGAAAAAACAACCCTGGACACACTCAGCCACCTCATCTTCGACAAAGGAGCCAAACACCCTCACTGGAAGAAAGATAGCCTCTTTAACAAATGGTGCCGGAAAAATTGGGTTTCAACTTGCCAAACATTAAAACTAGACCTATATCTCTTGCTGTGCACTAAACTGAAATCAAAATGGATTAAAGGTGTAACTATTAAAACAGAAACGCTGAACTGGGTGGAACAGAGGTTAGATAGAACTCTTGAAGACATTGGTGTAGGAAAAGATTTTATGAACAAAACCTCAGATGCCCATGAACTAGCACAATCAACAAGTGGGATCTCTTCTTATTAAAAAGCTTCTGCACAGAAAGAGAAACCACCAGCAATGTGAAGAGACAACCCACAATGAGGGAAAAAATTTTCACCTGCTGTTCCTCAGACAAAAGTCTACTATCTAGAATCTATAAGGAATTTTTAAAAAATCAGACCTCCCAAGTTTAAAGACCCAATCCAAAAATAGGCATCTGAAATGAACAGATATTTCTCAGACAAAGAAGTAGAAATAGGAAATAAACATGAAAAAATGTCCAACATCATTGGTCATTTGAGAGATGCAAATGAAAACAACCCTGAGATTCCACCTCACCCGAGAAAGAATGGATGCTATCATGAAATCAACCAATAACAAATGCTAGCAGGGCTGTGGGGAAAGAAGAACACTGCTCCACTGCTGGTGAGAGTGTCTACTGGTGCAACCACTGTGGAAATCAGTATAGAGATACCTCAAAGAACTAGGACTGGAAGTCTCATTTGACCCAGCTATTCTCCTGGTGGATATCTTTCCCAAAGAATTAAAAGAATCATACCACAGTGATATATGTGCACCCATGTTCATAGCAGCACAGTTAGTGATAGCTAAAACTTGGAAGTAGCCCAATTTCCCATCAACTGGAGACTGGATAAAGAAAATGTGTGTTTTTTAAATAAAATGGAGTACTACTCAGCCATAGAAAATGAGAAATTAGAGACATTTGTAGCTAAAATGGATGCATATTGAGGTGATACTCTTAAGTGAAATAAATAGGACACACATGTGTAAATACCAAATAGTTTCTCTAGCGTGAGAAACTGAAAGTGTAAATAAGGATTAAAAAGTATAACAGATAATGTGAAAAAGGAAGAAAAGGGGCAAAGGGGAAGAGGAAGTGGGAGTGGTAGGAGAAAGAGAAGAAAGGAATGGAATTAATATGAGAAAATGAAAAAATGGAAACAAAGTCTTTATAAATAGGGAGGGATGGAGGAATTGAAGGGAGGGCAGGGGAATGGGAAAAAATAATGTTGATTACATATAAATGATGTGAGATGAACTGAGAGTTTGTATGTTTGTATTAATTTAATTCTGTTTACCCAAGGACCAATAAAATAATCATTAAATAAAAAAAATTAGATTTCCTAAATGAAAGTCCCACTCAGAAAATGGGCAACAAAAATGAGTAGACTCTTCTCAAATAAAGAAGTACAGATGGCCAATAAATATATGAAAAATTGTTCTACATCACTGGCCATTATAGAAATGCAAACTAAAACTGCACTGAGATATCTTCTTACTCCAGAAAGGATGGCTAGCATCAAGAAATCAAACAATAAATGCTGGCAAAGAAGCAGGGAAAAAGGAACTCTTCTACACTGTTGGTGGGAATGTAAAAAGTACAACCACTATGGAAATCAATGTGGAGATTCCTCAAAAAACTAAAAATAGAAATTCCATTTGACCCAGCTAGTCGACTCTCTTCTAGGTATATTCTTGAAAGAGTTAAAGTCATCACATTACAGGGATACATGAATATCTATGTTCATAGCAGCACAATTTATAAAACTAAATCTTGAAATGACCTGTTTGTCCATCAGTGGATGAGTAGATAAAGACAATGTGGTATTCATACACAGTAGAGTACTATTCTGCCATCAAGAAAGATAAACTCGAGGCATTTTTAGATAAATGAATCCACCTTGAGAGCATTATAGTAAGTGAAATAAGTCAAGTGACAAGCTTAAATATTGCATGGTTTTTCTTATATGAGAAACTAAAATATATCTCTATCTATCTATCTATCTATTGAATTAGAAAATAGATAAATAAGAAGTAGGGAGATGTTTTCAAATGGATGGGAAACAAGATTGAGGGAAGAAAAGGGAAGGGAGGAAAAGGAGATAAAAAAGAATTGAAGGAAAAAAGTAAAGTAGAGCTTTTGCAAATGGGAAGGGGACCCAGATTTTGAAGGAATAGGGTGGAGGGGAGGAATAGTGGACAAGAAAAAAATTAAGATATATTATGTATGTATACCAACCCCTATCATACATGGAATAATTATGTATGGCAAACATGTACTGAAAAATGGATATTTCCTAGGATCAGTGATGTCTAGGTACCTTTAAAGAGTATTGGTTAATTAAATGTTCCTTTCAGAAAATTTGGAAAGAACATAAAAAAAAGAAACTCAAATGATCATATGGGAGCCTGTTATACGTCTTACAGAAGTAGATAATGGTAGGGGCTGTGAAGTACTATAAATAGACCCTATACTCAAAAATATACTTGTGATAACTGGTGTTTTAAGATCCTGGAGAGTGTTAGAAGACATTGTAATACTTAGCACAATTTTCGATGGAGCAACATTTTGGATTCTGTAGGCGAAACTGTCGATACCTACTAAAGACCATTCTACTTTTAGTAACAAGAGATTACACATTTGGATAGCTTCCTTGTATTTTCCAGCTTCCCTCACATTCAGTGGTTGGGTATACTCATGTGGCCATGTTGTCTCCAATGGGATGTGAGCCGAACTGAGAGGTAACCCCTCCGTCTTGGATTTGAATGAGAAAAAGCAGAAACAAAAACCAAACTTCTTTTCAGTTTGAATCACTGTATTCTGTACTTGGATCTACTTAGACTTTTGGTTAAGGTAGTGTTTTAGGTTACAAATGTATGACAAAAAAAGGGGAAATGTATTTAAAATACTACAAACGTATACCTTGAAACAAAACAAGTGGAAATTAGAACAGAGAACATGTGAATACGAAAAAAGAAACAATTAGGAATCTTGAAAATAAAAATGTAATTATTAAAAGGAAAACTCTACAGAAAAGGTAAAATATACATTTGTCTTAGATGATAAGAAAAATGATGAGTTTAAAAATATAAAAAAGAAATGTAAGAGAAATGAAAGAATTAGTGACATGAACATACATCTATCTGAGAAGAGTTTCAGAAGAAGATAATAGTATTGATGGTGGAGAGGCATTAGAGAACTAATGAGTAGGTGAGATATGAGGAAAGACATTAGTCTTTACTCTGAAAGGGCTCTCTGAATTCCAAATAGGGCAATAGGGACAAATAGGTACTTTGTTATGCAAGCACTAGAACACTATATAGAGAAAGGCTTAGGAACTATCAGAAGAGAAGATAAAAGAAGAAAAGAAGAGAAAAGAAAGTTTACTCGCAAAGGAGCAAAAACCAGATCACTGGCAGATTTCTCACCAGCAATAAGAGATTTGCAGGTGACAATCGAGTAATGTTTCTAAAGAACCGAGAGAAAATAGCTGTTAATCTAAACTTTATTTAGCATAGCTATCACTGATGGTAGTCACAGACACTTGTTATACCTTAATAGTAGAAAAGTGAACCTAGAGAAAAGATACAGGACACAAGAATTTATAGTGATGATAGAATTTCCTAAAAAATAATTAATGACTGTGAAAACAGGTATATATTAAAATGTGAAAATTTTGTAAATAATAATACAATGTGAAAGAAATGCAGTGAATAGTTGTATCATATTCAGTTCTTGTTTAAGTGATGGACATACTAAATAGGTCTAATTTTTCAATGACAATTTATAGTGTGTTAATTGAATAACTTAGCTGTTGAAACTCAGTAGTTCAGTGTAGTTTATATTTTTCTTTATTTTAGCCACCCATTGGTTGAAATAGCACAGTTCTGAATGTAGCAAGCAAGATGTAGCAAGATGCTCAATGTAGCAAGGTGCTCTTACAAGCATGTTTTATACATGTGCATTTAAATATGTACAATAGTCCTCCTTAGCAGTGGGGGAGACATTGCAAGATTCCTAGGAAATGCCTGAGGCTGAACATAGTACTGAATCCTATATACTGTATGCTATATTTTCCCCTGTTATTCATACGTGCTTATGACAAAGTTTCATTTATAAATTAGGCACAGTAAGAGATAACAATAATAAAAGAGAAAAATTTTAACATTATACTATAATAAAATTGCCAACATCACTACTCTTGTGCTTTGGGCATATTATTAAGTAAAATAAGGGTTTCTTGAACACAAGCATTGCACAATATGATCACTGAATCTGATAGCCAACATGACTTGACTACCAAGTGACTAGCGGGGGAGTAGAGGATACACTGGAGACCCTGGATACAGGTATAATTCATGTCTAGAGATGGATAGAGCCAAATTTCACACTATATATAGTACTGTGCAACTTAAAATGTATAAATTGTTCATTTCTGGAATTTTCCATTTAATATATTTTGGATCACAGCTGATTTAGGTGAACTGAAACTACAGAAAGTAAAGTCTTGGGTAATGGGAAACCATAGTGTTTTATTACAGGCATTCCACTGTCAACTCAGTTTATTTTTTGATAACTTGAATTCAAATTGGTGGGTAAAATAGGTGGCAGCATTGTCTTTGTTCCAAGTTATTATTCAGTGACACAGGTTGACAAATGCTTTATCTTCAACATAAACCTTCTAAAGACCCCCAGGGGCGGACATACAATGACTGTGGTGAAGTTAATAGGGATGGAAGTTTCAGTGGCCCATGCCTGGGAGAGGCTGGCCTTCCTCACATCTGCACACACCCCACGGCTTCACTGGAGCTCAGCTATGTGGCCATACCTAGTGGATCTGAGGAGGGGGTGGGAAATACAGTTTAGCTGTGTGCTCAGGGGAGAAGGGGAGTGGGATTTAGGACTAGTTAGCCAGTCTCTGTCACAAATACATATTCTAACAGTTAAAAGTAAAAGAATAAAGTTACAACCTATAATTTCCAGGGTACAGAATTAAAAAAAGGAAGACATTTTTATTCAACCATTAGAAGGGGAAAAATTAAAGAAAGAGGATGGCAAACAGAAAATGCAAGAAGGTGGTAGAAATCACTCCAAATATGTCATTTATCATAATAAATATAAATATGTTAAACCCACCCATTAATTCCATGTGGCTGGATTAAAAAAGCCAGCTCTATATGGTGGACAGATTATACAAACACATAAAGAAAGTTTTAAAATTAAAGGCATGAAAAAAAGATGTAGTGAACCAACACAAATAAAAATAACTTGGGTAGCAATATATATATTATATAAAAATTGAGGCAATTATTTATAAGGATGAATAAAAATCTTAAATAATTTCACTATTCTATTTAAAGGATCATAATACTCTAAAACTGTTTTATCTCTTCTTTTTCACCCCCTGCACCTTTCTCTATTTACAAAGATCTTGTTTCCGTGTTTTTCCTTTTTTCATATTTTTTTCTTTTTTTGGTACCGGGGATCAAACTTTGGACCTTGTGCTTGCAAGGCAGGTGGCAGAGTGGTTGCACCAGTATTATCTCTTTATGTATTTTCCTTGATGTAGATTATCTCTGAAAATTTAGAGATCTCTAGGAAGAAAGGGAAACCACCCTTGTAGAAATTTTCTTCTATTGAAAAATGTTCCCAGGTTTCATTCTTTCCATACTTGCGTCAATAAACATTATTACCTATGAAAAGTGAATGCTAAACAGAAGCTAAGAACTCATGAAATGGAAATCCCTACCTATCCTTTCATTTTTCATATTTAATTAATCCCTTGGCTCTGGTTGGAATAAAGTGGATCCAATTTTTTAAAAATTAAATATTTCTAAGAATAAATAATGTGTTTTGCTCACAATAACAAAATTGAATATCTAAGTGCAATACAAAGACATTCAGTCAGGGGTAAATTCCAGGTTTGTGTTTAAAAAGCATCAATGGAAAAGTTCTGGAGAAAAGCCACTTTTTTGTTTCTGCATAAGATCACTGCTTTCTTGGGGATAATTTTAAGCTATGTTTAAATATGGATGTTATTCCTTTTACTAAGTAGTTCAGTTACAAATTCTTCTTGAGCTCTTACAGTATGCCAACCACTGTTAAGAACTAGGCATAGAAAAATTATGAGGCCTGGGTTTTACTTTCCAGACATGGGCAAACCAATATGGGAGACAGACAAGTACACATTACAGGGTGACTGGGGAAATGCCATGACAGAGGAAACTGATGGTGCTGTGTCACTGTGGCAGAGAGGCAATGTTTCTACAGGCAGAAATCAAACAGGCAGTTGAACAAATTTACCAGATTAGATTGATTCTGGTCAGCTTGCTATTGATACTTGAATTGATAACTAAGAAAGCAAGCAAAGAGGGCCTTGGGAAAATGTCTAGGAAGCTGCTCATACAAATCTAAGCCTCCTCTGAAGGAACCCCTCCATCAGTGGACTTTTCTGAAGGCTTCAGCTGCAAATGGCAAACAGGCATCTTGAGAACCAGTTGACCAGAACATGTGAGCCTCTCTTCAGTTACTTAGCTTAGTCATTGTTTCTAATGTTTTGAGGTCTCAGAGAGCCATGTGAGTCAATGAACCACATATAACCAAGGACAGAAGGTTCTGGCTGAAGGCTGCTTTTTTTCTTTCTCAGTATTAAAGCAAAAAAAGATGATGGGTCAGGATTTTAAAGATCAGAGAAAGATGGATATATAATGATAGACTGTTTCTTCATTTCATCTAGGGGCTAAAATATTTTTACTCCAACCTTTATCTACTTTCAAAAATGCTTTTCTAATGTGAAATGTGCTCATTCTGCTTGAAATCTCTTTCAGTTATTTATTGTTGTGTAACAAATCATACCAAAATACTGTGGCTTAAAACAACACTGTCCCTTTTGCTTACAAATCTGCATTTGGGCAGGACCTGCTGAGGATGGCTGTTCTTGATTGTCTTCTTTTCCATGTGATGTCATCTGAGGAGCTTTGACTGGAGCTGGGAGATTCACTTTCAAGATGGGAGCGAACTGTTGTTGGCTATGGAACGCTGCTGGAGGCTTTGAGCCTCTCCGTTGGGATGCTTGAGTTTTCTCAATCATGGTAGCTGGGTTCTAGGAGCAAGTGTTCCAAGCCAGTTTAATAAGCCCTAGGCCCAGAAACCATTTCCATAATCTATTGTTGAAAGTAGTTACATTCACATTCAAGAGCCCATTCACATTCAAGAGGAGGGGCTGTAAACTCTAACTTTTTAGGTGATGAGGGTCAAAGAATTTGTGAATATCTTTAATCTTCTATAAAGGGACAAATCTACTCTTATTTCTGTCATGTTTAAGCACTGTGAAAGTCTTGGAGCCAAACATAGTGGGAGATGAACTCAAAGGATGAATCCAGAAGCAGTAGGTGAATGTATCCCTGCAACTTGCCTGACTGTCCTTCCCGTGGAATGCTACAGCTTTCGCTACTTTTTAAAATTAAATTTATTGGTACATTTTAGATATACAATATAATGACATTCATCATTGGAAATTTGCACCTTTACATAATCTCTCTTGGTTCTTATTTTTTCCCCATTCCCCTGCCCTC
>NW_004624742.1:18849881-18892055 GCF_000247695.1 Heterocephalus glaber | reverse complement strand
TATGGATTCCATTTGTTTCTTATGTTGGGATTCCATCATGTTCCTGAGCTCCTCTCTAGATTTATTAATCATGTCTTGCACTAAGGGCACAATTTCTCCTGTTATCTGAGAAATTATTTCTGATTTCATTTTTTCCAGATCTCCTTTTGTTGCCAGTTCAGTGGATCCAGGTGGTTGAGTATCAGAGGGTTCCATCTCATTTCCCTGTGGGGTTACTGTAGGTGATCTGGAAGTCTGGTTTTGAGACTTATTTATGTGTTTTCTCATTTTGACTGGGGCAGGGGGCTGGTAGAGCCTGCACGGATTACCTCCTCTGATCTGGGAGAGGTGGGACAGAGGCTGGGAGCAGAGGTAGGGATGGTGGCTCAAAAACCCTTTCCTGTGTGCCGGGAGCGGTGGGAGGGATGGTGGCCTGGAAGCCCGTTCCTCTGGGCCAGGAGCAGCGGGACAGAAGGTGGCCCAAAAGCCCTTTCCTCTGGGCTGGGAGCAGCGGGAGGGATGGTGACTGGAAGCCCCTTCCTCTGCACCAGGAGCAGTGGGACGACAGCTCTGAAGCCCCTACCTCTGGGCCGAGTACAGTGGGACTCAGTACCTTGGTCTGGTGGTCTGGTGTCCTCTGCACCTTGGTAATGTGGAATCAGGTGGCTGCCTGTCTGCAGTGGGGTGATTCGGCGTGTGTTCCGCGAGACTGGGGACCTCGGCAGGGAGTGGGCAGACCCGCCTGTCTGCAGCGGGGTGATTAGGAGTCTTCCAAGTGACTAACAAGATATGGTTTTTGCAAATATATGGAAGTTGTGATTGGGGAGAGCAACATTCATTCACTTACTTAGCAAGCATTATGAAGCACATATTTGAGGTAGTTTAGGGATCTCAAACTCTTCCAGTAAATAATAACCTCTTTCTCGAGCAGGTTCTGAACACATTTGTCCAATTGTCAAATATTGATTGGCTGCCTGTTGTACACTGTTCACTGTCCTAGAAGCTGGGGTACAATTTCTGAACAAAACACCCACAAGTTCTTAGTTATGTGATGTTTACATCCTACTAAGAATAGCTAGAACATAAAAGATTATTTTTGTCTGTAACAGGTTAGTGGAAGAAATAATGAGTGTGCAGCTGAGATTATCAGTCATTTAAGTCTTGGTATTAGAATTCTCACCCATTCCCAGGCAATGATAGACTGAGACAGACCTCCTCATGGAGGTAGGGCCTGTGCCATAATGAAGAAAGTGGGGAAAATGCTCAGTTATTCCCCAGCTCATTAGTCTGATAAATGATCCCTTCTCCTGGGATGAACTGGGTAAGAGGAGAAGAGAAAGTGAAGTTTTAAGGAGTGTTAAAGATGTTATGGATATTAGAGATGTGTCCTTTCAAGTGCAATTACTGAAAAATTGGTTTATAATTACTCATAATGGACTGTAGGAAACAAGGGGCAGCACTTCTACTCCATGGAATCACAGAGACAGTAGCAATATTCAATACAACACCTATTTCTCATGGTTAACTCAAATCTGCAATGTTAGCAAGTAGCTATGATAAATATTATGATAATGTATTGTGCTGAGCATCAACAGGGAATACAGACATTACAAAGATGCACTCTTTCTCTCAAGGAGATTTTGTCTAGTAGGGACCACAGACAGATACTTACCAATGACAGAGCTATAGGGGAGTTTGGAAAGGGTGTCTCTGAGAAATATTTCAGCAATAGGAATTTTGGATGCTTCCTATAGGAATGCTTTTGCTTTAGGCCTCGAAGTTCCAGATGAAATGTTATCTCTTCCATAGAGCCTTCTTTAATTCTTGCAGAAGAAATCACTGTCCTCTGCCTCTAAACTTCTGTAACAACTTAACTATTGCATCTTATTGTGCTTGTTATTTTTATGTCTCATCTATTAGGTCATTGCAATGAATCTATTATTTCTTCTTTATACCATAAACTATCAAAGCAAGGAAACATGTCTCATATGTAATCAGTATTCAAGAAGTGTTTCTCAAGTAACTAAGCCATAAACCCACAATGGAGACAATCTGCTGAAGTCTCTACTGATATCTTGCTTCTATATATTTTATTTCCTCAATGGAAGTGTCACTGATGCCTTGCCCTGTGGATGAGTACCACACAGAACGCAGTTCCCTCAATCATCTATCTGACTTTGCATTTGAATGTCCATTTCATTATCTGCATTGTTTATTTTCTTGGTATTTGTTATTTGTGGCTTTCTTATAGCATAGGGAGTCATTTTTACCAGAATAATTATCTAGATTTAGATCAAGAGGGAGACAGATAAGAGCTGTTATGTTTTTGCAGCTGTTTTCTATGAACATCTAAGGCATAGGGAACTACATTATGCTTTTTCAATTCTTGTTTTTTAATTTATGGCCCTTTCTGAGACTTTTATGAGCTATGAATAATTTGAATAGAACAAATATAATGAGAAACAGATTATAATAGTCCAACTAAGTTTTGTAGAAAAAAAAATCTGTAGCTGTTCCTTCCAAATTTTAATGTCTATCACCATTCAAATAACTGTGAAGAGTTTGTGGCAGTATTTACTCAGTGGCCCCAAATAACAGACTAGCAATATATGAATGGCAATCTAGGATTCCAAAGGATTCTAAGTTTTCAAGAGCTTAAATGTGTGACAAAAGATTTGGCAAGACCAATAACCAATGCCAGCAAATGTAGAAATGCTGAAAACCTCATTTTCACGCTAACGTTCTGACTGGCTTGGCCATCTTCACAAGCGTGGCTCTGGTCTGAGCTGGCAAATCTTCTTCCAGTTTCTCTTTACATGAAGTTCAGTGTTTCAGTTGTGTGGTTTGGCTCTTGTTGACCTGCATTTAAAGTTTTGGGTTGAAACTCTATGAGTCTGAGGCCATGAGAATTGAATCTGATGAAAGGCCATATTGGGGGAAGTTCAGTTATTTCTTTTCAAGTTCCACAGCCCTTTGGTATCTAATTACTGCTCTGCTGGATGTAGTCTCCTATTCCGCTGTTTACTCACTACTCTGGAGTGCTTGTTAAAGAGATTTTTAATTTGTTATATATGTGTAGTCTTTTAAAAGGATGCTTTTGTTATCTGTGTCCCCATGATATGGAACTCAAATACTATTTTCAAAAGCAAAGTGAATATTTTCTAAGTGAATTAGGAATCCTGGATAATTCCTAGGGACATTTAGAAAATATTATTGTGGATATTATTGACTAGATAGTAAAATTTAATGGGTCTGTGGTTTGAGGACATTAAATTGCTCCAACTAATAAGCACAAAAAATGGCAAATCAAGAATTCCAAGTGATCCCCAGACCTCTTACATTTATGATTCTATTTAAGATAACTCATGTTAACTGCAGTTGGATGTTTCTTAGAGCAGTGGTTCTTGACTAGGGAGTGATTTTGGTTCCCTTAATCCAGGGGACCATTGCAGTGTCTGGGAACAGTTTGATGATTACTTCTGGGGTGGGGGTGGGGATGGCAGTGACAGTGGTGTGCCTCAAGATGCATCTAGTGCGTGGAGGCTGGGATATTGCTTCACATCCTGCAGTGTGCAGAACAGTCTCTTCTGCCACACCAAAATTTACTTGGTCCAAAATGTCAATATGGCCCAGTTGAGAAACCCGAGTTATGGTGGTTTGGGCAACTTGATTGTGAGATCCACTCAGGGAATTGGTGGAGACACTTCTTAGTGTCAGGGTGAGTCGTGGAGATGTGGCCTTGGGGTCTATGTCTGGTCTCTTGGCCCTTCCTCTGGCACTGTGCTCTTGCTTTGTTTCCTGGCCACCACACACTAAGCATCTTTGCTCTGCGGTCCCTACCCCCACCATATTTTTTTTTTGGTACTGGGGATCGAACTCAGGTCCTTGCGGTTGTGAGGCAGGTGGCAGAACCACTGAGCTAAATCCCCAGCCTTCCTACAATATTTTTGCCTTGATGCCATCCAATGATGGACTGAATCATCTGAAACTGAGGCAAATTGAACCTTTCTTCCTTTAAATTGTGAATATCTGGTGTTGTGTCTCAGTGATGGGAAAGCTGCATAATATGCTGGTCTAGAGATAGCTATGAAGTGATCCTGATAGTTGTTCTTAATGGGTTTTTAGATTGAATGGGGAGAACAGGTAGGGGGTTAGGAAGGGAGGAGAGAAACTTTGCTATAACAGTCATTAGATCAAACATTTTTCAACGTAAACATATATGTCTATGTTTCTTCTGAGTTCAAAGAAACTTACACAGAATCTGTGAAGGGTAAGAAATCTACCAAGGGTGACAATCACTAAGTTGAGAACAGGCATTTCAGGACTTGGGTCTCAGACTACACATTCCTTGTTGCCCAGAGAGATGCCCTTCTGATATGTATTCATGCCCTTTGAATGTATTCTGTAACATTTGGTGCAAATTTTGGAGCACTTACAATGAGTTAGACACTGCAGCGGCTCTGTTGGATTTTAAATGCTTGTGTCTTAATGATGGATACACTGTACATGTCTACCTATATGTGGCACTATGGCAGGTAAAGAGGTGAGCGAAGATCTGAATAGATCCACCTTGTTAGCTGCATTAAGGAAGGTTAACACACCACGACTCTTGTCTCTTACATCTTCCCTCTCCTTGTTATTCCCACTGCCATCTCCCATGTTTTGTCTATTCCCTTTCATCTACTACTAGAGTTCTAGCCTCCTCTTTGGTCTTCCATTTCTGTTTCTGCAACCTGACTTGTTTGGATTAGTCTTTATACAACCTTTGTCCCTGCCAGAACCACCTGCCATACCCTCCTACCTTACATATTCTCACTTGTCCTGTCCCCTTTGCAAGGAAAATCCCCACTTCTTCCATTACTATTTGGGCTGTAAATATCAGGTCAAATGCACTGCCTCCAGATTTCGTCAGCTGCAAGTTCTTCACCTCTTCTGATTTTCCTTGCTCTGAGTTTCTCTTTTTCTTCTTATGATATAAAGTATTTTTGTTCTTGATTCATAAAGTAAGTATTGTTTCTTCAGGAAAAAAAATGAAAGAAACTCCTGTATGGTGTGAACCTTCTCAAACTTCAAGAGGTGAACACGTCATCTGAAATCTTATAAAAACTGAGTTCTGATTCAATAGGGCTGGGTGAGGGCTGACATTCTACTTTTCTAATAGTTTTTCAGCTTCATGTTGCTGCTGATCCATGAACTATTGTATGAGTTACTAGTGTGTACAAGACTTGGAACAATGCCTTATTACCAAAAAGAATAATCGTTGCATAAGCTTGCTGCAGATTAGATGTAAGCAATTAGCAGATATCATTGTGTAAAACAAATCTTTTATGATTTGAATATTACACCTTTGGGTTCCATTTTTGGATCTGTCACTTCCTGGCTGTGTGTTCCTCTACCTGTCAGTTGATTTCATTAAACTCTAGCTTCATCATCTGGAAAATGAAGGTCTTGATGTCCCTTCAATCTCTGCTGCTTCTGGGTGGGCACAGCTCTTGCTTGTAACTTGCTTTCTGATCACTCAGTGCTCCCAAAGCCACCAGCTCTCTAGAAGGAAATCTAGATCTTGGTTCCAAACTCCCTCTCAGTCATGAGCAATGACTTTATCTTGCTACAAGGTGCACTTAGGCGATTGCAACCTCCTTTACTAAACTTTATCAAGTTTCAGGTGATCTTCTGCTCTGCAGTTTGGTTTTTCTTAGTTACCTGGTGGGACTATAGCCTGACTTCAGAATTCTGTTCCCTACTTGTGGCCCAGGACTGGCTCTGCTCCACTTATTTTGTGTTACATAAGGAGATCTCTCTGCTCTTATGCTGAGTCATCAGCTGTCTGCATTTCTCCAACTCTTGGTCCACCCTCAAGTAGATTTCTGTATTGTTTTAAGCCCTAATAAAATTTGAAGATATTAATTTATTATTTCAGTATGTGTTTGAATGTTTACTGAGAGACTGAACTATACTTTGTTTATATCCAGTTAGTTTTATCCATTTCTTTAACTCTTTGTTTCCTGAGGTTTATATTGGTTACAACATTATTTATGTCTTAATGATTATGTGTTTAAAAGGATTAATGATTATGGAAGTTCTCTTTGAGCAAAGTGCTCAAATGATGTCATTATTTTGTATTATAATGTATATAGATATACACAAAAATGGATAATAAATGAATAATTTAATCTATTTCTTGACTTTGTGTAAGTGTAAAAAGATATCTCTAAAGACTCAAAGGAGGAAATATTCAATAATAAATTTTTCATCTAGCATGATCAGTACATTAAGGTTGGTTTTGTACATAGATGAAGCATCACTTGATGGAGCTCTGTGTGCTTTTACCTGAGGTAGTCTTCCTGGATTAGCTGTCACAGTACTCAAAGTAGCCACTAGCAGGGAGATTTAAAAAAAACAACAACCTCATTAGTTCCTGGCTAAAAAGTGTTCTTAGAAATAGGAGGTTTATTATGAACTATTAATTCCTTTAAGGGGTGTGATTATCAAGTGCATTGCTATCATTTTGAGAATGAGGGTCCAAAAGGGAAGAAACAACAAACACAAGGCAAGGAAATCTTCAGATAGGAAAGAGAGGAAAACTGTCTTAGAGAATGAACTTCAGTGTTCAGGTTGGCAGGCAGGAGGGGAGGCCTTTGAAACTGTGCTGGTTTAATAGTGAAGCATGGTTTGTTTTACAGAGGGAGGAAGTGAAAACTAAGGGGACATTTTGGGAAAGGGTTTCCTGAGTCAATGTAGGCTTTCATAGTGAAAGATCTTAATCTGGGTGGTTTACACAACATGATCTTATTTCTTACAGCTCTGGATTCAGGTTCAAGACTTGACTGGCATCTAATTAGACTCTGGTGAGGGATATCTTCTTGGCGTTTTGGCTGCCTTCTTGGTCATGGGGTGTGTGTGTGTGTGTGTGTGTGTGTGTGTGTGTAAGAGAGAGAGAAGAAAGGAGAGAGATATTATTCATTCATTCTTGTCTTTTCTTGTAACTGCATCAATCTCATCACGAGGGCCTCACCATCAAGACCTCATCCATACCTACTAATCTCCCAAAGGCTCAGTTTTTAAATACCATGCTATTGGTATACATTAAAGTATTGTTAGGCATCACATTGTTAAGGAGTCAATATATAAATGGGGGGGTTATTGGTCCATAACAATGTTATCACAGGACATGCTACAAATGGTTTACTCCTCCCATTTTCTGCTTCCAAACTTTCCTCCAAATATTGAAGTACTGTACTTCTGAACTAAAGGCTCAGATTCCTTTAATTCTTCACTGTTCACACTGTGTAACTTACACTTAAATGTAGAAGTATTTGAATAATCAAACCAATAAAAGACACCCAAATGTGTCCCAATATGGAGATCTTACCATTCATCATATTCTTCCAGATACCTTTCAGTTGTCACCTCATTTGTTGCTGGGGCTGATGGGAATTGTCTGAGCTTTTGTGAATGGCTCATTATCTTCCTTTGGTTGATATACCTGTGTTTCCTGTGCAGGGAATAAGCTGTGACTTAAATTTGCACTTAGCATATTTGAGATACTGTTGCATAGCCATAAATCTGAATGTGGATGAAATAGTTCAATGTCAGCAGCTTCAGAAGGAGCACTTTATTCTTGCCATACCCTGGGTGAGCCAGGATGCTCAATGAAGCAAAATTACTTCATTAAGTAGGAGGATTAATCTCAGTGACCATCTCCTTGTCTAGATCACCTCCAAATGCGGTCTGTGTGAAGGCCATTTAGATGTAATACCACTGCACTTTGTAGTTTAATGTTGAATTACAAATAGGTGAAATTTTCCTTCATTTGGTTTGAGGATTTGGTTCCATTTCAATTGCAGAGTTTGCTGTGGGTAGATGTCTTAGTTACTTTCTTGTTGCTGGGACACAATACCCAACACCCATAACTTATGGGAGGAAAGGTTTATTTTGCTTCACAGTTTGTACATGTTTCAGTCCATACCACTGACTCTAAGGCAGGGAAACATGGCAGAGGAGAAAGAGCTCATGGTATGGCAGGCAGGAAGCCAAGAGAGGGGTCAAGGAAGGAGGAAGGATCCAGACCATGCCCACAGTGACCCACCTCTTTCCATGAGGCTTCACCTCCCAACATCATAGCCAGTTACTAACCCATCAGCAGACTAATCAGTGAAAAGCATGACACATTCAAGACCCAGTCACCTCCCACCCCATGTACAAGTGCATGGGGCTTAAGGGGAAATCTAGACATAAATCACAACATTGGATGTGGTAAGTTACAAGATATAAGTTACAAGATATTAAATTTATATTGCAAATACAAATCCTATGAACAGGGTAATGATATCTGTTGGATTGTTTTCCAAAAGTTTTCTGCTCTTCTTTATTTTATATCAATAATCATCAAAATCATCCAGCTATAGTATTTAGACCAAATTATTTTCTTGTGTTGTGCTATGGTTTAGATCCAAAATGTCATCCCCAAAGTCTTATTTATTTGGAACTGGAACTTATGGAAAGTGATTGTATTGTGAAGGTGGTATGCTCATCAGTGGATTGATCCATTGATGAGTCTATATCTAAATGTGGTATGAGGAGGTGGGGCCTGGTTAGAAGAGGTGGATCATTGAGGGGCTGACTTTGGAGGGTATATTTTCCTCTTTGGCTACTCTGGTTCTTGGCTAACATAAGGTGAGCAGCTTTTTTCTACTATGATCTTCTACCATGATGTTTCTGCCTTGGAGCCAACCAACCATGGACTGAATCCTATGAACTGTGAGCCAAATTAAACCTCTCTTCTTTTAAATTGTGAGTATTCAGTATTGTGTCCACCAACAGGAAAGCTGACTAATACATCTGGATAACAGAGGAATTAACTAGTGTAAGTTTGCTATTTTCTCTCTCTAGTACTTTGTATAAAGAATGCATTATTCACAACTCAATGTCTTGTAGTCTGACCCAATAATTCATATTTTAAGATTCATATTTTTGCTACATAATATTTTACTCATCTGATTTAGCTCTTTTGTCATGTATCCAAACTAAAAAATTTATTGCCACACTGTTAGGGTTTTGGGACCTAGTAGAAAGCAGCTAGGTCATTGTGGGTGTGCCCTTAAAGGGGGTTTTGGAACTTAATCCTTCCTGTCTCTCTATTTGCCTGTTACCATGAGGCGAACAGACCTCCTCTCCCCACCATGACACATCATGCGACAGGTCCAAAGCAACAAAGGCAGAGGACAATGGACTGAAACCTCTGAAATTATGAGCTGAAATAAACCTTTCCTTTTTACAAGTTGTTTATCTCAGATATTTTGCCACAGTGGCTGAAAGCTGGCTAACACTCACAAATGCTATTTTTTCTTGACTATTTCCAAGCGTAACAGAAACACATTTCACAAAATTATATTTGTACATTTTTGCAACTCTTACAATATATCAACATATGTTAAATATATTCAACTTTGTAAGAAAGATATACAGAATCTTATGCAAGAGTTAATCAAATCTTGATAGTAATAAGAAAAGCAAATGATTAATTACCAACAGAAGGTGCTAAAAAGTATAGTAAGTTCCTACTATAGGCTAAGCTCTTCATATACATTTTGAAAAATTCTTAGATAATCTTGCAAAGCAAGTTTTTACTTTCTATGTCAAGAATAAGATGCAAAAAGGGTGTAAAAAACCTATCTCCTACATCACACTACTAAGAAGCTGATCAGATTTGAATTAGAAGTTACTCATTCTGAAGTTCAAATTTCTCCTTGTTTCATTATTCCATATTGCTTTTGCCTATGCAGAATGGGAGAAATTGAAAGCATCTCAGATATTTTTAATTTATGAAGTCTTTGTTTCAGAGTATAAAAGTATCTTATGTAGTAACAGATAATTGTAGATGATAAAACTAAAGCTGAGAAGTGGTGAGTGACATTTACAAAAGCAAATAGATTCCACAGTGCCCTAACCAACTAAATGTTCTCATTGTACTATCTTAAAAATGGTCATCGACTTTAAGTGACAGCCTTAAAAGAAAGGTACTTTGGTGAATGGAAATAATTGTAAAAGTGGTAGCAGTGGCCCATATGGAATTAATACTTAATAGGTTCCAGGCAGTGAGTTTGTGTCTTTTCATATGCTACTCATTTCTCACAATAACCTGGCAGGTGGGTGGGACTTTCTAGATAAAGGATGGAAGAAGATATCTGAGACCCCAAATTTCAACTCTTCAGCTTTCTCCTACATTTAGTTCCTCAGGATGGGGGAACAGGCCAGGAAAATGCCGTTTTTACATATAACCAGGACTTTAGCTCTAAATCCAAAAATCATCTCCTTCCCTAGTTTGGGTTGGACAAGTATGGAGAATTGAAGGATACCTTTATCTTTTTCTTCCATGGCCAAAAGCAGAGTTGACCTAAGCCATTTAGGCCAAGCCCTCATTTTCCAGGTCCTGACTTTATTGTCATCAGCCTTCTAAGATTCTATATTACCTTCCCAAGTCTGCATGGCTGAGGTAAGACTAAATAATAATGGTAATCATAATTAATTTTAAAAATATGCCAAACTGTCCTAAGTGCTTTGTATGTATTAATTCTAACATCACAGTAATAGCACAAGGCAGGTTTTAGTATTATTCCCCATTTTTTGGGTGAGGAAATGAATGTGTAGAGAGATTGAATAATTTGCTCAAAGTCACAAATAATATGGAAGGCAGAAGCTGAAAAAGATGCAACTTCTAAGTGAAAATTTATTTTATTCCTCTCACTAAAATCTCTGTCATCTACTACAGAAGACCCATTTGAATTTTGAGAATTCAAGATCAGAACTTTCTCTTAGGGAGAGAATCACTTTGAGCCCTTCAGGTGTTTATACAGCTGGTGGGCTGTGCAGTGAGAATGTTCAGCATTTTTTGTTTTGCTACTGCATGATGCTGCAAAATGAGAGAGCAAGAGGAGAGGATTTTCTTTGCTTGATATTTAAGTCTGAAGTTGCAACAGCTGGTGGAGAAATTCCAGTTCTAAAAATCAATTTATAATGGAAAATGTATGCACAAGATAAAGGTAGAAGTTCTTGTTTGAGGTTTAAACTATGCTTGTGGTTGTGAATGGCTTTATGGAGGGCAACCCCCAGCCACATCACTTATACCTTCTCCTGCAGCCTTCTTTTGCTGCTCTTGCTGTCGTTCTCTATTCTGTAGGCCTCTAAATAACTAGAATTCTGTTCCACCCACACAGAAGAACAGAGTCTTCAGTCTCTCAGCTTCAGATGCATGTTCTCCTACTAAATTTTCATTGAGTAAATTATTTCTTCTATCGTTTGGATGTTGAAATGTCCCCAAAGTGCCTTGTGGAAAAGGCTTGTTTTCCAGGAGGGAGTTATGAGAAATATTATGAACTTTAGGAGGTGGAGCCCAGTGGGACATCCGCAGGTCCTGCAACCTTCCCCTTGTGGGTGTTGAGGGACCCTGGCCCATTCCTGTCTCGCTCCACTTCCTGGCTCATGAGGTGAGTGGTTTGTCGTGCCCTACACTGCTGTGATGTGCTGCTCTCAAACAATGAGGTCATTTTATTTTGGACTGGGATCTGAGGAATCGTGAGGCAAAATAAACTCCTGTGTAAATTAATCGCCTCAGGTATTTTTTAGTAGTGATGGGTAGCTGAGAAGTACATTTTTTCTATTATCAGCAATAAATTAAGATTCATTTACAATGTTGTGCAATAATCACCACTCTGTGGCTTCGTAACATTTTCATCACCCCAGCAGGGAACTCTGCATTGGGCAGTCACTCACCATTTTCTACTCTTCCCAGCTCCTGGGAACCACTACTCTGTCTTATGGATTTTCTCATTCTAAATATTTCACATAAATTAATCAAACAATAGGCAGCCTTTGCATCTAGCTTTACTTAGCAGGATGGTTTTGAGGTTTGTCTATGTTGTAACATAAATGGCACTTTATACCTTTTCACTGTTGATAGCAGTCCACTGTATGTCACCTACCACATTTTGTTTAATTATTTATTAATAGGTGGGCACGTGGATTAGTTCTACCTTTCGCTATTGTGAATAGTGTTATATAACTATTCATGTATATATTTTTGTTTTAGTTCTCTTGGGTATAAACTCAAGACTGGATTTACTGGGTCATACTGTAATTCCATGTTTAATGCACTGAGGAACCACTAAACTGTTTTCCACAGCAGCTGTACCATTTTACATTCTTACCAGAAATGTTTGAGGTCTCCAATTTCTTCTTCTCTCCCCAACATTTGTTATTTTCCATTTATTTGATTACAGCCCTTCTAGTGTGTGTGAAATGGTATCTTGTGTGGTTTTGGCTTGAATTTCCCTAATGACTAATAACAATAAGCATCTTTTCATGTATTTCTTGGCTAATTTTGCATCTTCTTTGGAGAAATGTATATCCAATGACTTTGTCTTTTTGAAAATTGGGTTGTTTCTTTTTTGTTACTGATTTGTAAGTGTTCTTCATATATTCCATATATGGGTCCTTCTTATATATATGATCGACACATATTTTCCATTTTGTGATTTTTTTACTCTCCTGATAGTACCCTTTTATAAACAAAAGTTTTTAATTTTGCAGGAGTTCAATAACTTATTTTTCTTTCTTTGCACTTTTGGTGTCATATCCAGGAAAATATTGCCAAATTCAAGGTAATAAAGATTTATCCTATGTTTTCTTTTATGATTATTATGTTTAAATAAAGTTTTAAATATAGCTAAGGTTTTAGTTCTTAAACTTAGGTCTTTGATTCATTTTTAGTTCATTTTTGTTTAAGTCATTCTTTTCCATCTTCTTGTCTCAACACCTTTTGTTGGAGGCTCTTCTTTCCTTATTGAATGATCTTGGCAGCCAGATCAAGAATCCATTGACTGTAGATATGAATGCTATTTCTGGACTCACAATTCTATTATATTGATTGATATGGATAGCCTATGCCAGTATGCTAGCTATTTTGATTACTGTGACTCTGTAGCATATGGCTTTGAAGCAAGTTTTGAAATTGGGTGATGATACTGTCTTTAATTTTTACTTTCTGTCACTGAATAAATTAGCCTCTCTTGAAATTCTATTTTCCTTTCCTTCTTTTATTGTATGTATGTCACGGGGCCACAAAACTGTTAGTAGCTTTCCGAGAGAGGTCTTTAAGTAAGTGCAATGAAGAGAAAGGGAACACGTGTGATATTACAGTTCTCTGTGCTCCAGATTTTTGAGTTAAAATCAGATACAGTGGGAATTTTATATTTATACATGCATAGTTTTTGTTCATGTGTATTTATGCAGCCATGCTGTTATTTCTTTAAGATAGGGTTTTTGAAGAGTAATGGCTGAATCATTGAACATGCATTCTTAACAATGTGACAGGACTTCCAACATATTGTTATCACTTTTTACTTGGATGAAGGATACAAGAAAGACTAATGGCAATGCCAACAATGGTGTCTTAAAGGATTTTATACAGAGAACACCAGGTTATTGAGTAATGAAACAAACATCGGCAGCAGCAATGTAGCAGTCAATTCCATATGGTGTTATTTAAATTCACATATGATAATTGCAGCCACACTTTTGTTCATGTTGTTTCCTCTCTTGTGGTTTCACTTTCTGGTGAATGATGATTTACCAGAAGTCTCCAGGGAAATCTCCTCTCAATCTCCAGACACTCTTTCCTTTTCCTCCAGCCTCACTCCAGAACACAGATACCTGGCCCTGTGGTCTTCCTTCCTCTGCCCTCTAGACTTTAGTGATGTCTATCATAACACTTCCTTTTTTGAGTTTGCTGCAGTTATTTGTACTTAAAAATATATTTCTTATTTGTCTTTGCGTTCCCAGTTGTATTCCCATTTATACATAAATGAATAAAATAGTAATGAATAAGACTTTTCCAAGAATGGAAAGTAAATAGAGTTGAAAATGTACATAAGATTACTATCACTGATAGTAAGTAATAAGATCATTATAAATTATGCTAAAAACAATGACTATAATTGATAGTTAAATAGTATCTTATTTGAGTATATTTGTAAAAAAGGGAGATGTTTGGCTCTTTCAGGGGTGGATGTAGCCTACAACATTGTTGTTTTCACAGAGTAGAAAGGTTACTGAAGAAAACAGTATTAGCCAACAAACAAATAAAGGATTATTTCTTAAGAGAAGACTTTAGGAATACACAAAGACAAAGCTTAAAAACATCAAGATTACTGATAATTTACCACTGTGGTGAAAAGAATGAGGCAGATTTAATTGTAGTATTGAAGTAAACTTTAGTAGAAATGGAGCAGAGAAACAGTTAAAAATTTCTAATAGTTATATATTTTTATAAAATATCCTTCTTTATTGATTCTGTGTACAACCACAATTATGCAAAATAGGCTCTATATTGTTCTCCTTAGTTCTTTTATAAATCTACTTATCTAAATCAACATAAATGATGTGGCTTGCTTATATATTTACTAATAAACTGACATTATTATTGATCTATATTTTTCAGACAATCTTCTCATTTACACTACCTAACTCTTTGGCTGCCTTGGCATAGCTGCCACCATTGCTGGTGCTGGATGTTAATGGTCTGTGTGAAGCTTGTTAGAGTTTCTTCATACTTCAATGAGGAGGTCAGCTGGCACAGTGGGCACCGGGATGGGCAAAGAGAGCTTTTTTCAAACAGACCATATCTGGGAGGCAAAGTTGTTCATCACTTTCCATCTCATTGAAGCTCAGGAAAATTATAAAATGGCAATAGAGAGGAGATAAAATTTTAATTCCAAAATCCAATATTAATGTAGAAAATGATTACATGGGGTTGTACAAAGTAAAGTCTTCTTTAAATCCAAAAAGTCAAAAATAGTATCAAATTTGCCAGCTTTCAATGGAGTCGTAGTTGCACTGATTTCATTTGCTGAGGATGGTAGTATTCACTAAGACTCACACACAACAAGCCCTCTGACATGCTGAGACAGCTCCTGGCTCTGGACCTGCTACTGCGTTAATTTACAATGCAATCTTATTAATATGGCCACATCCCGGAGACAGAAACAATCCTTCTGCTGCCTCTTTTAACTATCTGAAGTGCTACTTGTTTGTGTATATATATCAGATGGTGAGGGCTGAGCCAACTTAACATGCTGTTTGCTCTCTCAAGCACCTGTGAAGTTTGGCTCAACAAATCATGCTGATCTCCCCTAAGTATTCTGGATTCCTTGACAATGATGTAGTTTGGTGTTCTCATTAAATAGAATTTTTTTGGACACATAAATGCAGTTTTATTACCATTGACCTATTTATGATCTTCTAAGAGTTCCACGTAGTAACTCAAAAGTTTGGAATTCACTGTGGAATTAAAGAACTCCTAACCACCCAAATTACTCAAGATTGCTCAAGTTGTTGAAGACAGAGCAAGCTTATGGAGGGAATATTGGGTACGGGTGCAGGGTTGGGGCAAGGTAACATAGACTGAGCAGAATTTCCTTGGAATGAGTTGGAGTGGTTACACAAAGGAAGATAGACTAAACATATTTAGTGTTCAATAAATAGTGTTGGTTGAATGAATTACATTTTTTGCTCTTAAAGCAATTCTGCGTGTAATTTTATATAAATTTAGAGGGAAGGAATAGAAAAAATAGGGCATGTTATTGCAATAATACAAAGGATCATTGCTTTTGCATTTAAGAGTAATATCATACCACCAGTTGTGACATCTTTTGCTTTACTTAATATTCATTTTCTTGGTATACTTAGATATCTCTGGGACAAAGGTTGCTCTATCTGTATTATAATTTAAAACCCATATTATAATTTTACAGATTCATAGTAACAATTGAATGAAAAAGCAATAAATCACTGGGATTACCAAGATTTAGATATTAATGATGTTAAATGAGACGATTTCATGTTGATTCCTTTTTCTGTTATACTCTAATGATAATTTAACAGTGGATAATGGAAATTATCTGTTGCTATGTTAAACATCTATCTACACTGATCTTGTTACTTTGGATACTTCATCTGCATAGCGTTCAGTAAGTATTAGTTTACTTGATGGCTAGGGTAGGATAATTTATTAGGATATCAAAGCCTAAATTATTAACAACTGGAAGTGACTTAGAGAAGTTAATAGTTTCCTTTACATTTTCTTCCCAAAATGTTCTTTGGAAGCCCTTTATTTTAGCAGAAATTCCAAGACCTCATCTGAACTTATTAGAAGTCTTTGAAGCAAGTGTGCTACAGATCAACTATGAAACAGACAAAGTCTTAATATGAAATGCCTTAGAAGCTATAGTTTTTGTTTTACTTAAGAAAATATTTTATTTAGGAAAGAGTTCTCACTAGGATAATGAGTCATCATTTTTCTTGGATGATGAAAATATTCTGGACTTAGTGTCAATTGTCACAAAACTGTGTGAATATACACAGGGCCAGGGATTTAGCTCAGTGCTTCCACCACCTGCTTCACAAGCGCAAGGTCCTAAGTTCGACCCCCGGCACCAAAACAAAACAAAACAAAACTCTGCGTGGATATAGAGAAAAACTATGGAATTGTACTTGAAATGGTGAATTTTATGGTATGTGAAGTATCACTCAATAAGACTGAGTAATAACATGATGATATAGGGGACAAATCTGAGAATAGTGTCATGTGTTGAAACATTAATGGTGAAAGCAGTGCATTAGTTGAGTAAGATTCAAATTTCATGCTATTTCAGGGTTTTCTTATCAATTTCAGTGAAGAAAGAGATTATTAAGATTAAAGTCATGTGATATTTAAGAAACTATTAGAGGAGGTACTTTTATTTATGGTATTTCAATGTTGTTCAAATTAAATATTACAGTCTCATAGTTGAGTTACCTTGTATTATAATATATCACCAAACTCTAGAAACCAGAAGTTTTGACATTTTTATTGTAAAGTTTCTATTTACTAACCATAATGGAAAAATGCTTTGTAAAAAGTTGCATAATTTGGAGTTATAGTATCTTTGATGATATTAGCTAAGGAGGATTGTTCATTAAAGATAAAAACCCTTATAGTTCATAGAAATACATAGATGTTTAAGAGGACCATGAAGAATGCTAATTAACTTTTTTAAAAAGTTTGGTGAGAAAATAAAAAAATAATCATTGTGTATACTTTAAAGGCCCAAGACATAGTTTGAAAACGTGTTGTCCGAGTTGGAAATGTAGAGACATCTGGTCTTGAAGTCTAGTCCTGGCACCGTATCTAGGTTGTGCTCTCGGGAAAGTAATGTGAATGCTTTTTGGTACATTTCTTGTATATTGAGATGAGGACATTGGATGATCAATACAATTCTCATTCTGTGTAAAATTCTACAACTTTAATTAATACAGAGGCAATGATAGTCAAATAATTCTCAAGTTGCATCTAGGTCACTTAGCTAGAAAAATAAACCCAGAAGTCGAATGATTGAACAGCTATAACCCCTTTTAGAAACATTAAAGTTAAGAGGCACTCAGGCTCCTGTAAAAGTTTCATTTGGCAGTTTAATACTTGAGGCCTTTTAAAAATCAAAATTGGAATTAAGAAAATATTAGTATTTTTATGTCTCACATTTTAACTGCCTAGGTAGCACAATAAATACTTCAAGCAATAGCTCAGAAATTGTATCCTTGAATGCTAATGTTAAAGTAGGTTAAATTCATTCATTTAGTAAATATTTACTGAGCACCTACTATAAGTGAGGCACAATTCTAGCCCTTGACAGCCTTGGTTTTGTGGAGTTTGCGGTCTAGTGGTGGGCACAGCCTTAAATGATAAACATAAAAAATAAGTAAATTATGTTTTATATTAGAAGTGATAGTCATGGAAAAAGACAAAAGTAGAGTGATAAATGGTAATTTTATTACCTTATTTGTGGATAAGGTGCATTATTAAATAAGTACTTTTATGCAGATAGTATTTGGTTATAGCCTTAGAGTATAGAGTTAATATGCTCATTCACTCATTAATTAATAGAATACTTACTGAGCATCCACTGTATTCTAGTCTTATCTCAGCAGCTAAGAAAAAAGGATTATGGACCTTGGTCAGGTGGAACTTCCATTTAAATGCTGGAGACACATGTTAAGTAAAGCCACAGGTACATCTGCAATTATACATTACATTTGGTGTTGCAAAAGAGAAGAACAGGAAGCTACCCTGTCCCATGGAAAGGATAGGGGACACAGTGACATGGCCTTGTGGAACACAGTATGTGGACAGGAAGTAGGCTGAAAGCCTCATGGAGCAGAAAGTGCCCTAGACATGGAAATAGAAATATGAGCTGTAAGAATTCAGATGTGAAGTTTTACTTGTTTATGAAATGTTGGAGTAGACACAGCACAGGACGGCTTGATTTAGGAGAAGTCATTTGAAATTTGTTCACTTGCAGGATGGGTCAGTATATCACCTTTCTTTACCCAGAATTCCTCCTATGCCTGTGATGAAGAGTGTGATTTCCCCAGTGGCCCTAAGACCAGCTAGAGGGAGGAAAGGGATTATGAGACCTTCTGGTACTCAGTCGAAGCAGGTGCCTGGGACTCAGTGCTTATAGGGTAGAGGCTAAACTCTGAACTTTGCTCTTCTCTTCAGAAAATGGCAATGGTAACAGAAATGGGACATCATTAGATGAAGTTTGTTTTTGCTGTATCACCAGTGATTAACACAGTGTCTGGTATATGTTGCACACTTAATAAATAGCCCTTCAATTAATAAATATATTTGTGTAGAATGTTGGAGAGTTGCTGGTTTTACATTTTACTTCTGAATTCTGACAGCTCAGTGCCTTCTTTTCTGTAAAAATAATTGACCTATGGTAAGGTCCCATAAAAAAGGAAAAAAAATTCTTTAAAAAAATGTCTTTTTCCACTACTTTCTATTAGGAGAACTGGAAGAATCTAAGTTCTTGCTCTCTAGGGTCTCATAAGGAATATAAATGGCTGAACAGATGTGGAAGGTTCTGGAACACTGTAAACACTTGGGCCCACAGTGCGTCTGAGGGTTTCTCTGATCATTCATGGTGGTGTTGGGGGTTCTAGACAGGAAAACTTAGATCTCCAGCATGTGTCAGTTTATTTGTTTCTCTAGAACCAAGAAACTTTTTCCCCCCCCATTAACTTTATTGGTACATTTTAGGTATAAAGTACAGTTACATTCATCATTGGGATCTTGTACCATTACGTGAGTATCTTGGTTCTTATTTTTTTTCCCCTTCCCTTACTCTCCCTTCACGCCCTCCACCCTTCCCTATTTGCAAAGACCTTGTTTCCAGTTTTTTTTCTCTTTTCATATTTTTTCCTTTCCCTTTTTTCCCTTCCCCTACCCCTCCCAATTCCCCTGCTCTTTTAGAGCATTTGTTCCTGTTACACAATATCAGTTATACATTTTTTTTTTTTTTGGTACCAGGGATCGAACTCGGGTCCTTGCGCTTGCACAGTAGGTGGCGAAACCACTGAGCTAAATCCCCGGCCCCAGTTATACATTTTTAAAATTACAATATTAAGATCTAGGAGACATTACCACAGATTTTACAGAATTTAAAAGGATATGGAAAGCATATTACAAAAATCTTTTTTGAAATAAATTTGACAACTTTTAAGAAGTACCTTGGAAGACAAATTAATGAAACTAACTCTGGAGGAAATATAAAATTTGAAAAGCACCTATTAAAGAAAGTATATCCCTACCTTAAAAACCTACCTATATGACAACAGCAGGCTCCTAAACATTTTAACTGATAAATTATATCAAAAAATTAAAGCAGAAAAAAGAAGGAACACTTCTCCCCTCATTTTAGGAACTCAATGTTGTGCTAATCCTAAAACTGGTTAAAGATAATAGAAGAAAAAAGTATGAACATAGACAGAAATTTGTTTAACAAAACAAACTATTAGAAGTCAGATCTGGTAGGATGTAGAAAGTGGTTTTGTTATAGGGAAGGCAGTGTTGGTTCAGCATTGGAAGATCCACCCCCAAAAGTCATCATTTTAACAGAGGAAAGGAGAAAGCCATATGATCCTGTCACTAGTTGGAGAAAGAGTATTGGACTAAATTCTACAGCTAGAACCAAGAAACTTCATTTAAAGCCTCCTAAAGGGTATTGTTTTAAAATTCTCTTTACAATGTGTAAAACTCTTTGTGAGTCTATTTGAAATTATATTTTTCTCTTTTCTTAGTCCTCTTCAAGTTTTTGAGGGATCTAGAAAACTGTGGCTGACTGTGCTTGAATCTTTGTTTTTGCTTATATAATTCATAAGAGCTGTTCTGCTGCAGTTTGGCATAGTTTTGTGTTATTGTCAGTCTGTACTTATGTAATACTGTAAAATGGGAAAGAGCTTTCTAGCCACTTATTAGAGAAGCCTCTGTTTTCATTGACAAATAGTTTGAAGAGACTGTTCATCATACAGATCTACTTGCTTTATGGTTTCAGCGAAAACACTAGAGAGTTTGCAGACACTAAAAAGATGGTTCAGTACACTGTGTTTTTCTTTTTTTTTTGCACTTTATTAAATTCTTTTATTGGAACATTGTAGATATACAACAGAATTACATTTCTCATTGGGAACTTGTACCTTTACATAATGCATCTTGGTTCTTACTTTTTCCCCATTCCTAGCCCTCCCTTCACGCCCTCCACCCTTCCCTATTTACAAAGACTTTATTTCCATTTTTTCCATTTCTCATCATTTTTCCTTTCCCTTCTTTCCTTTCCTCTGGCCCTCCCACTACCCCTACCCCTTTGGACCTTTTCTCCCTATTTTGCATTATCGATTATTCATTCTAATCATTGGTACATTTTAGGTATACAATATAATGACATTCATCATTGGAAATTTTCACCTTTACATAGTCTCTCTTGGTTCTTATTTTTCACCCTTGCCCAGCCCTCCCTTCAACTCCTCCATTTCTCCCTGTGTTTTTCAGTGCAATAATTCTTCTTTTGGATATGAGGTCATGATATTTTCAGAACTCTTGCTGAAAAATAGGCTCTTTTGTATGCATGCTTTTACTGGACAGAAGAAGGATGTAGAGATCATACTAGAGGACTTGATCAAGACTAGACACAAAATGATAAAATTTCTTTCTAAGTCAAGTATCTGGTTAAATCTCAGAAGGTTCTAGAATTATTGAGGAATTGTTTCTCAAGACAGCCCTCTAGGACCTATCAGAACAGCCAGTATTAAAGTCTTGTGGACAAACCCGAGTACAAACCTCTGTTCCAGTTTCCTACCAGCTGACTAGATGAGGGAAAGAGTAGAAAAAAATAAATTGCTAGCATTGGACTTTTTAGTTTGACCTTGGACAGTCAGTCTGTTTGAAGACCGTAAGGCTGAATTTTCTCAATTGCAAAAGAAAAATGATGTTGACTCTCTTGAAAAGCCCTTGGTTCAATTTACACAAATAGATAAATGTGATGTGACACATCAACAGAATGAAATAAAACCATACGAACATCTCAATAGCTGCATAAAATGCATTTGAGAAAAATCAACATCTTTTCATGATAAAAACTCTGAGCAAATTAGGTATAGAAGGAACATAACTCAACTTAAAAAAGGCCATATATAATAAGCCAACAGCTAACATAATACTGAATGGGGATAAGCTGAAAGATTTTTTTTTCTCAAAAATCTGGAACAAGATGAAGCTCTCTACTTCCATCACTTTTATTTGACATAGTAATAGAAGTCCTAGGCAAAGCAGTCAGGCAAAAGAAAAATAAATAGAAAAAGGGGCAGTCAAATTGTCACTCTGAACATGGTGTGATCTTTTAAAATATAATTTTTATTATTGCCTACTAATTTTACAAAATCCTGTGTTTCAGTGTGATGTTTTCATACATTCATATAACATTTTGATTGTGCCTATTCACAAACAGCGTGACCTTATTTATAGACAACCTCAAAGACTCCATCAAAAAACTGTCAGAAATAATAAATGCATTTAGCAAAGTTACATGATATAAGATCAATATACAAAAATTGGTAGCATAACTACACAGCAAAAATGAATTATCTGAACTAAATATTTTAAGAGAGCAGTTCTATTTACAGTAACTACCCAAAATACCTAGGAATAAATTTAACTAAAAAAATGAAAGATTTCTATAACATAAACTATAAAACATTGATAAAAGGAGAGGATACAAAAAATGGAAGACATTCTATGTTAATGGATTAGAAGAGTAAATATGTTAAAATGCACATACTGCGCGAATGATCTATAGATTCAATACAATACCTATCAAATACCAAAGTTATTCTCACTAGAATTAGGAAAACAATAATTCTAAAATGCATTATGGAATAAACAAAACAAAACAAAAATCCAAATAGCCAAACCCATCTTAAACAAAAAAGACCAAAGAAAGAGGCATTATACTACCTGTCTTGAAAATATACCACAAATCTGTAGTAATCCAAACATCATGGTATCGCACAAAAACAGACCAGTGGAGTGGAATAGAGAGCCTGGGAATAAACTCACCCATCTACAGCCAATGAACTTTTGACAAGAGTGCTAAGAACATGTGTTGGAGAAAGGAAAGCCTTTTTAAGAAATGGTACTGGAAAAATGGAATATCCACATGCAGAAGAAAGAAAAAAGAATGCTGTCTCACCAGTTATAAAAATCAACTCAAAATGATTTAAATACTCAAGGGTGACCTGAAACTATGATACTGCTAGAAGAAAACATAAAAGAAATGTGTCGGAATATTAGCATGATTTTTTAAGGAGGATCCAGAAGCACAGGAAACAAAAACAAAAATAAATGGATTGCATGAAACTAAAAAAGCTACTGCTCAGCAAAGGAAACAACCAACACAATGAAAAGACAATCTACAGAATAGAAGAAATTATTTTCAAACTACACTTGTGACAAGGAGTTAATATCCAGAATATATAAAATACTCATGAAGCACAATAGCAAAAATCAAATAACCTGATTAAAAATAGGCAATACACTTAAAATAATTTTTCAAAAGAAGATACACAAATGACCAATAAGTATATGAAAAAATGCTCAATATAACTAACCATCAGAGAAATGCCAATCAAAACCACAATGAGCGCCAGGGTTTTAGCTCAGTGGTGCCGCCGCCTGCCCTGCAAGCACAAGGACTCGAGTTCTATCTGGAGTACCAAACAAAACAAAATAAAACAAAAGAAAACAAAACCCATAATGAGCTATCACTTCATCCTAGTAAGAATGGTAAGAAGACAAAAGATAAAATGCTCTGGTGAGGACATGGAGAAAAGGAACCATGTGCACACTGTTGGTGGGAATGTAAATGAGTATAGCCATAGGAAAAACAGTTTGGAGATTCCTCAAATATTAAAAATAGCACTACCGTATGATCTAGCCACCTTGCTTCTGGCTATATATCTAAAGGAAATAGATCAGCATGTCAATGAGACATCTCCACTTGCATCTTTATTGCAGCACCATTCACAACAAGTTAGAAATGAGGAAAACCTGTATCCCTCAACTGATGAATAGAGAAAGCAAATGCATGTACACGATGGTGTACTATTCAGCCATAAGAGGAATGAAATTCATTTGAAGCGTTCTGGAGATGATTATATAAAGTGAAATAAACCAGGTGCAGAAAAATAGTACTGAATGATTTCATTCATATGTGAAATGCAAACATTTTATCTCAAAGAAGTTGTGAGTGGAATGGTGGTTTACTAGAGGCTGGGGAGAAAGGGGTGGAGAAAGGTTGCTCAATGATTATTAAATTACAGTTAGAGAGGAACATCAAGTTTTGGTGCGCTGTTGTTCTGCAGACTTATCACAGATAGTAATAATGTACTATGCATTTAAAAAAATCTAGAAGAAAGGAGCTTGAATGTTTTCACCATATAGATAGTATACAATGTACACGTGTGTAAATATCATATGACATCTGCATAATTTTTATGTTTTTATGAGCCTGTTAAAATAAATCTAAAAAGTTAATTTTTATGAGGCTTTAATCAGATAAAGCCCAAACAAAACAGTACACATTTGTCCAATAGTTTCTTTCTCTCTTTTCTTGTCTTATCACATAGCTCGCAAAGAAATAGCAGTAACATGGGGCTGGGGATTAAGCTCAGTGGTTCCACCGCCTGCCTCGCAAGCACAAGGACCGGAGTTCGATCCCCCGGTACCATAAAAAAAAAAGAAAGAAATAGCAGTAACATAAAAGCTAAATGGGCAGAGATCTGAAAATAATTTCTGTAATGGCTAAATGTGGTGATGTTTGTAAATTTCATTTCTTTAAATGTTGCTAAAAATAAAGAAAAATATTTTGGAGGCCACTATACAAAACAACCTGTGATTAATTGAAAACAACAAAGTCCCTTAGGAATCTCTTTAGAAATCTTGTATTAAACAAAGCTCAAAATGGCGCTGCACTTTGTCATTAATTTACTACCAGTAATTAACTGCATTTAAACAGAGTTTCCCATGATAAATGGCTGGTTGACAGACAATCACAGGAAAAGTGTATCTCAGAGTGGCACTGCCAATGATATGAATTGTGGGAATGGATGGTCCATTGAATTACATCATCATGGACACTTTTAAGGTCACCATAAAGACATATTTTTCTGTCTTTAAGATGCTGTGAATTATTTGAGGACTTTATACTGCTTGGGAGAGTTGTAATGCACGTAAAGGTAAGGGTTTTGTTTGCAGTAGAATTTATGGAAAGTTTGGCCCTTTCATGGTTCACTATGGTGGATTTATCCGGTCTGGCTAGTTGGGTATATAACCCTTTCCTTCTTCATTTTTTTAACGGGCATCCTGTACAGAGTTTGTGTTCAACCAAGAGTAATGCTCTTCCAAATAAGAAAAAGTACCTTTCTTTGGTCTTGCGTGTGAAAAGCTCTGCTCCTTTGCTAAAATTAATAAACAAGTCGCTATGAAAACCAACAAGCCAGCAAGGCAACTCTGTGCTATGGCAGGAAGAAGGAAGTGACTGAGTGTTTCAGATTTGTCAATGGGAGAAGCAGCAATGAATTCTAGGCAGCTCTGTAGATGAATGAGACTGGTGAAACAGACTTTTGAGGAGGCAGAAATTGGGTACAAGTACATTAAGTGCGTCGGGCATGTCACTCCCAATTCTTGGTTTTTTTCCCATTAAATTTATTGGTACATTTTAGGTATAAAATACAGTTCCATTCATCATTGAGATCTTGTACCTTTACATGATATATCTTGGTTCTTATTTTTTCCCCCTTCCCCTGCCCTCCCTTCACTCCCTCCACCCTTCCCTATTTGCAGAGACTTTGTTTCCATGTTTTTCCTTTTCTCATATTTTTTCTTTTCCCTTCTTTCCTTTCCCCTACCCCTCCCACCTCCCCTACTCCTTTAGACCTTTTCTTCCTATTACGCATTATTAATTATACATTTTGATCCTTATTTACACTTTTAATTTTTTACACCAGGGAAACTAATTGTTATTTACACATGCATGTCCTATGAATTTCACTGAAGAGTATGGCCTCAAAGTGCATCCACTTAGCTACAAATTCTGAAAGGCAGAAGTCTGTTCCTAAAAAAGGAAGGTAAACTTAGTTTTGTCAATCAGCCCACAAAAGAAAAAAATTATATATACATGAAAAAATTATATACATAATTTATTGATTATATATATATATAGTCAATAGAATACTATATATATGGTCAATAAATTTCTCACTAACTCATTTTAGGCTTGTTTAATTTTGTTGCCTTTATCTTACTATTAGGTTTGTTGAGATTAGAAACTATATCTTCATGCACACAATTGTTTATTGAGTACTGAGGACATAGTAAATACTCAATAAATATTTTAAAAAAGTGGGCCAGGGGTTTAGCTTTTAGTGGCACCGTGCCTTTCTTGCAAGTGAAAGGTCCAGAGTTAGATCCCCAGTAACAAAAAAATATTTTAAAAAGTAATCAGAGAGGCTGAATGGAGTTGCTGTCATATAGAATTCAAGGAGGTTCCTCAAAGAGGAAATGGAGACCTGAACTTACCCCACTCACAAGGTGAGTTGTAGATTTTTTGTTGACATCCACAAGGTAGGTTGCACATTCGCTGAAAAGGAATTTTCAATCTGCACCAGCGAGAAGCATAAAGAGGTTTATTAGGCAGAATTTTAAAAATACACAGAGAATACAGTGCAGGCACTGAAGAGAGGTGCAGTATGGTGTGGGGCCGGGGATTTCTATGTGGTCTGGGGGTGTTCTCAATATGGGTGATCTAGGATGGGTATCCATTTGGTGGGCAAGGCTAGAATGCAAACATTTGCATCTGTTTGAAGTTCAGATGTGCTTCCCTCTTCATAGTGCTTCCTTGAGGAAAGAACTTCTCCAAGGACACAGAGAGCTGAAATAAATTATGAGCTAGATCTAGGTATAGTTCAAGCTTTGAGGTTTAGAAGACTGATATCCAGTGGGATAGAGAGGTAGTGAAAGGTTGACTGACATGAATTTTCATTCTTACACTTCCTAAGCTAAGTGAGTTGTTTCCACTTCTATTACTTGGCTCATCTATATGAAGTTTTACCTTGTACACTCATGCACTGGTAGCAAAGCAGAGTACATTCCTATAACAGGAGTAAGGACTATAAGAAGACACAGGACTGGGGGAGAAATCAGTCCTTGAGTCTTTTATGGTTAATGATGACTCAACTGTGACTATGGCCACAAAAAATTATGCAGAGAACTTCCATTTATCCTAAAGGAACCTGTTTGGTCATTTGCTAAATTTTCATTATCTATTTGAGATTTCTTTTTCTTTTGAGGAATTAGCAGAAACCATGTATCTTTAAAACCTCATCTATTCACATATTCAGAAAGTCTATTCTCAAGGGACAAAAAACCCCCACAAAAAACAACCAAGGTTATTTTAGTTAAGGGCCAAGAAAAGCTTGTAAGATGTCATTGCTGTAACTGGGTTTGGTAGGGTCGTGTTGGTAGTGAGGGTGTGTGTCCCAACAGGTGGGGCTGAGCCAAGTGTAGAGGAAAGTGTAACACAGTGATCATGGTGAGGACCACACAAGTGGGGCAGATAATAAGGCCTGCAGAGGGAGAGACTGGAGCCAACAGGGCAATCATGAAAGACTTCACAAGAGTGAGCAATGGCTTGGACAAGTTTAACAAGTAGAGGTAAAGTGAGAAATGAGCAAAGTGTTTGAGAGAGAAAAAATGGAGTGGCCTTGTCTGTCGCCTACTCTTGTCTTGGTCATCAACTGAGTAAGTATGTTGATGGTAGTGTGTGGTTGGCCCACTGTGATTATTATCTTTTATTTATACACTGTGAATTTCAAAGCTTAGTTGATGTAATTTCCCTATAATTATGAAGGTCTAGAAGTGGTTTGTGGTCTTTTGGAAGGGCAAGATTTTCCAGAAAAGATAGCGGTGAGATATGCAGATTTGGAAAGTACTAGGCAAACTTTTTTTTTTCTTTTGGATTCTAAGTAATGCCTTTCACTTAACTGACCGATCTGGGAAGACGGTTGTTATTCTATCTCAGACTGTGGATTCTGCTACTTGAACCTCATCCTGCAGAAGTCATGTTGTAGGATGAATTCTTGTCAGAGTCAAAGAAAACAAGACCTCACATTACATCTTCTTGTTCTCCTCCCCTTCTTTTTTGTACTCTTCCTCCTTCTCCCTCCTTCTTTTCCTCCTCCTCCTCCCCAAATGAGTTGGGAGACAGGGTAAAATTAGCTCAACTTAGACATTTCACATTGTGTACATATTTCAAAGCAACATACTGCATCTGAAAAATGCATACAATTTTATCTGTTCATTAAAAATAAAGAGAAACAATACTTAACAAAAAATAAAAATAAAAACTTACTCTGTTAGAAAACATGAAGTTCTACAGATTTCAGTACGTAACTATTTAAAATGTCTTTACGTACTAAAAAGACAAATATTAAAAGATAAACTGGAAAACTAAGACAAATATGATAAAGTAACATTATTCTTTATCTATAGCTAATGTTATAGATCACAAACCCATCTTGCTAAAAAAACAAAGGAGCATAATTAAAGTGTGTGAAGCGATGATCTTAAGTATTTAAAATATAAAAAAAAAACCTGAAAGAAAACATATGAAAATGTTAATTCTAGTTAGGGTACTATGAATGTTTCTATTTGTAAAAAGTGTACACATTTTCAACTTTCTATTGAGTTTCCTGAACTCTTAGTGTATTACTTATATTTCTGTACTCACTTTAAAGGAAATTGTCATTTGTTTATTTATGGACTCTATTTTAATGTGTGTAAATTATGTGCTCAGTAAAAAAATCATTAGAAATTCTAAATATCCTACTGCTGAATGTGCCATAGTCTCTTTTACTTTCAGAATATAATGAACTACAGAAACACTAGGGCAAATTCTGCTTACTTTCACATGCACTCTGCTGATCGCGCTGGGAGAGAGGCAGCTGCAATATGCGGACTTAGGAGAATCTACTCGGGAGTAAGAACACTTGTGTTTATTTATACCCAGATCTTTCAATTGAACTAGCAACTAGTTGAACTAGTTGCTTTCAGGTAGCTTCTTAAACTCTTCATGCCTGGGCACTAACTCGTTTTTTTGGGGGGGAGGGGTTGAGGGAGATTTATTTCTTTTAGAGCAGTTTTAAGTTCACAGAAAATGGAAATGTCTCTAATTTTTGTTTCTATACTTTTGAAAGCAGTAGAGTTTAGTATTTCTATATCATCAAATCTCCTGATCTTTGGGATTTTTTACCCTTGTTTTTATAATTAGAGCACTTTCCCTAGATTCTGTCAGTTAAATATATCTCTGATGGTTTGTGGCTTCAATGTTTAGATACCTTGAGAATACATCTGGAATTTATTTTGATAAACAATGTGAAAATTAAACTTAATCCTCTTTCTCAATATTTAAATAATTGCCCAGGACTGTTATAAATAATCCAGTCTTTCTCCATTTGTAATTTTCTGTATCCTTCCTGTCTGTCTATTCATTTTTCTATCTATTGATTGATTGATACATATAGATATTGGGAATTTGATGTGCATAATTTTTTATTATCCTTACAATAAATTGAACTTATTTTTCCAGAGTATACAGTCCTACCCTGTTGATTTATAGTACTTGATATCCACTTATGGTTTGCAAATAAAGGTAATTGTTCAAGGTTAAATTTGCTCTTCCATTACCTGACATAGCCAATTCAGCTACATCACCTCACCTCATGATTATTACCTAATTTAAGTGTCAGTGCAAAGGGAGAGGTAATCGCTTCGTGGTTGTTTGTAAATTCTTAGATGATGCCCTGCTATCTAAGAATATAGGGTGAAGTAGATTTCCCTTTCCACTGTTGTAGTTTTCTTTTTTTCTCTCTTCCCTTCTTTCCCTCTCTCTTCCCTTCCTTCTTTTCTTTACCCCCTCCTCCTTTCTTCTCTCCTTTTCTTTCTTCTTTTCATGCCTGAGTTCCTTCTTTTGTTACGTAATTTATTATATGCTTAAGAAGTGAATATATCAACAGGCAATCTATACTTCCATCTATACTCAATCCCTTTTAATATGGATTAGAACATGGCTCAGGGTCCACTCAATGTGGCAAACTTAAAGAATTTGAGCCTCTTTCTCAGCCCGTTTCCTTATCTGTAAAATAAGTATAAATATGCATACCTGAGATCTAATAACTTAATATATAACATGCTGGGAATTTGGCTCAGCACCATTAAGCTCTCAATAAATTATAGATATGGTATTGGTAAGCCAAATTTCTCAAATAAATTGAGAATCCAATGAGAAGATTCTTGTTGATTCCTGGTGTGGAAGGGAGGGTACAGACACATTGCTGGTCATGTACTGGATCTGAAGCTCCATTCTCTGTTGGCACTAGAATCTGGTGATATTGGGTAATTGAATTCAGCAGTTGTGATCTTTAATTTCTGAACTGCTGGAGAGATACTTAATAAGAGTTAAAAATGATTTTTATTCAGTCACATAATCATGTGGGAATTGGTTGATATTTTTTATTGTAAATTGTCTTAATAATTGAAATATTATTGAAAATATTTATTAAAGCACCAATGGAAGACACTGGAGCTAATATGACCGAATTGCTAATGATGAAATTGAGGGATTTGTTAGAAAGAAAACCTTGGGGATATTTCTTGCTTTCCTTTTTTTCTATGGAATTTTTATGATATTTTGCTCTTATTTTCTCGTATTTAACATGTCTCTGCTTGAGTATTAGAAGTGTCTTTACTAACCAACCTCAGACTTTTTTCCCTGGCATTGAATTTTGTATTTTTTCTCCGGAATGGATTGTTCTTCATTTCAGAAGCAGCTCTTGGATTACTGAGTTTTATGTGTTTACAAATTATCTTATTTACTTAACAAATTAATTGCCTTCTGGGCCCAGCTATTTTAGGACATAATGAGTCTTAACACCATTTGCGAGTTTGTCCCATAATATATTTGGTTGTGTTTATACATGTTAATAAATTTGACTGAATTGAGCAAAAACAATTAGGTTTCATTATTCTACATAATGATGAATAACTGGTTTGACGGCATTTTCAAAGTTTGGCTGAGGAATTTAGTCCTGAGTAAATAACCTATAAGGATTGTTAACTTACACAAACATTCTACTAGACCTTTAAAATTGTTTATAAATGTTTAATATAAAGTGATATTTGCCTTTGCACCTTAATCTCTCTGACATTGCTAGTAAAGTTTAGAACTTAATTTGTAATACACCACCTAAAACACTTGTTTTTCTTTCAAGTGTATAGAAAGACACGTGCTTTATTGTTAGACTTTGAACACATTTAGACACATTGTCATTAAGAGTTGTTCAAAGGGGTAGGGGAGGTGGGAGGGAAAGGGGAAAGGAAAGAAGGGAAAGGAAAAATTATGAGAAAAGAAAAAAATGGAAATGAAATCTATGTAAATAGGGAAGGGTGGAGGGGGTGAAGGGTGCACAGGTAATGGGGAAAAAATAAGAACCAAGATACATCATGCACAGGTATGAACACCCAATGATGAATGCAAATGTATTGCATACCTAAAATGTACCAATAAAAGAATTTAAGAAAAATAAAAAGAGTTATTCAAGGAATATGACAGTCTTGTATTAAGCAAACTTTAACTTGAGTTGTGCTAAATGATTTATTTTGGACTATTTTTAATGTACGGTAAGTGGAAACTTGTATTACTTATGATTGTTTTCATAAATATTTTTTCCTTAAATTTAATATTTTCATCACAATTTAGAAATTCAAGCGTTATGCTTATTAATTTCCAGAAGCTCCTCAGGTTAATAGCAGTCTTCCCCAATTGTCTGGTTAGCTGACTGGTCACACTACTTCACAGTGCACATACCAGTAAAAACCTATGCATGTCTTTTGTGGGATGATTATTTTATTTTTCAGAGATTGACTTACCTGTTTTACAAATTCAGGTCAAGATGAAATGTGTCAAAAATAAATGGGACACTTTTACTTCTGGGCATTTTCTGAGCCCATCTGAACAGGCCGCCTTGTGAATACCTTTTGTGCAGCCCAGTTCACAAGGATTTATTGAGCTGCTCATATATATCAGAAGATGCACCAGCCCTTGGGAATACAATGATGATGAAAGCATAAATAAGTGAGTGGGGCTAGATATGCAGCAGTCAGAGCTGATGAGGTTCAAGTACATCTGTGAACATCTCCACAACAAATAACACATTCCAATAACAGTGAAATGAATTCCACAAATACTTATGAAGCCCTGTACTAAGCCCTGTATTCAACAAGACAGAGCAGTAACTGAGACATGCACACTTCTTGGCCTCTTGAAACAAAGTACTTAAGGGACACATATTTGGCATTAAATGTAAGGCTCTTTGCAATTATCTCCAATTTGTTTTGGTTACTGCTGTTGGGTTGAATTTTCTGAGGGAAAAAAATCAGATTGTGGCACTTTTCTTGCTTAAAAAATGGAGTAGTATTTTCATTGTCAAATATGATTCTAATAAAATTCCTTAGTGTTTGGTTTTTGACTTAATTAATTTTCTTGTTTCTCTTCTTTTGTGTCAGAGGCTGTGTCCAAACAACAGAGTACTTGTTGATACCCAAACATATCATGTGCTTTCAGGCCTCTGTCTTTGCTCACATGATTTCTTTACTAAGAAGATCCTATCCCTTCATTCTACACACATCTGCCACACTTGTCTTTGGCACACTCCTGCTCACTTGTCTATTATCTCTTTGCAGCATCATTCACTGCTTCGATGTACAAGATCTCATTATAAAATGAAAGCTACCTTGCCTAGCATTTGGGGAGAATAGAATTGTGTACAGTGCATTGCCAAGGAATCTGAAGTTCAGATCTATGTTGTGCTTGTTTCAAGATGATTAAAGTACTGGTATTAGGATTATCTTATCATTCTTGACTCTTTCCATTTATATATATGTTCTGCTATTTGTTCACATGAAAAATTACAGAATTACTTTATATAAAATTGTGGTCAGATCACAAGTGGAACCCAAGCTGTGGCATCTACACTAGGTTCAATAAAATAGGATTCTGCTATGTAATCCTCCCTCCCAGGTTAAGCATGAGCTGGTCGTCATGGTGATGCTTGTGCTCTGAGCCCTGTCATATATTATAGTGCTGCTGGTCACTCTTTGGCTGTAGTCCATGGTCCTGTGGGCTCCAGATGTGGGTTGTGGTTTCTGCCATTGCTGCTGCCCAGTTTCTCTTTCCTTGACCCTAGGGCTGCTCGCTGTCCATGTCTCCACTTCTGCCACTACTGGGGCAGCAACGTCAGTAGCCCAGTTGTCAAAACTGGGAAATATCCTTCCTCTGGGTATAAGAGTTTGGATCCACACAAGGTAACCTGAGGACACGATAGGCCCTCATCCCTTCAGAACTCAAAGTCATCACTCTCTCATAGTGGTCATCTTAGGGGGATGTTGTCCTGATTTAGGTGGGAATTTCTTATCCAGGCTATGGCTACTATTTGTTATTCTTAGTGAATTAATCTTGAACCTTACATCCATAGTCTACTTCATTATTTTTCCAAGGGTATTTAAAGGTTTGATATTTTTCTTTTTCTTTTTATTTCACCCAGCCTTTATTAAGCACATGTTATGCTTCAGGCACTGGACTAGACTGGAGAGTGTTCCATGGAATATCACAAAGGTGCAGGGCTATCCCCTTTAGCCCTCTGTTGCAGATGAAGTGTGGGGGGCGTGTAGGATCTAAGAGTTGAATAGCTTGCCCATGGTAACCAAGGCACTAAGTGGCAGAACTAGAATTGAAATTCAGGTCTGTCTGATCCCAGAGCCTGAGTTCGAGTCTCCTGTCCCATGCTGCTTCTCAGTATAGACGCCACCATAATCTAGAGTCACTTAAGACTTCAGAGAATTCATCAGGCAAGAGCTATGTTACTTTAAAACTGGCATTTAAGAATTTACTGGGAGATCATTCCCACTATTGCCACAGTGTCAGTAAAACTGTAAGTTTTGTAAGACATAGTCAATGCCAATAAAAGTCAGCTCCCTGTGCATATTTAAGTTTTGTTTTCTTCTTTACTATAAATATAGGAGAAAGAAAGAGTAGTTTTTACAACTCAATTTTCTAAGTGACTTAGACATCCTTGGGGGCTTCTTATTTTCTCTATTTTCTCGAGCCCTCTAAGGATTAACATGTTAAGAATTACGATTATTTTTTCCAGATGTTGAAGTTTTGATTGCAAGTAGAATAGGAGCAGCTAAGTTGTGGTGAAGCTGGCATTGTCCAGTGGAAAATATTCAGACACAACCACAAAGACTTGCCAAGTCTCTTGCAATGTTTTATTTTTATTGATATGTATTTGGCTCAATCAGCTCTGCTTGAGGTTTTGGGGCTGATTAGAATGACTATGCAAAAGAACTCTGGGTGTATTCTTCCCATCCCACTGGGATTCCCGAGTATTGAGCAGATTAATGATAGACATTTAGGTATGGGATGGAACAAAATGTATGCCATCAATGAATATGTTAAGTATCTTAAGAAATTAATTTGAAAAGTAAACAAGAAATTGGAAAGAAATTCTGAGTGTTTAAATGAATAGTTGCTTCCAACATTGCCACTACATAATTTTACAAAATTATGAATTCACTATTAAATTATATTAATTTTCTAAATTTATTTTTTGCTTTAAAGAATATTCAAGTCTTGTTAATTTTTGTATGATTTGGAGATATCTGGTCTTTTTATTTCCTTTTCTCTGCAGAAACTTTTAGCTCGATATAATCTCATTTGTCTAGTTTTGCTTCTGTTGTCTGCACTTTTGAGGAAATATCCAAGATATTCTGCCCAGTCCAATATCATGAAATGTTTCCTTTAAGTTTTCTCCTAGTATTTCCTAGTTTTAGGTTTCACACTTGTCTTTAATCCATTTTGAGTTGATTTTTGTACAAGCTGTGAGATAGAGTCTAGTTTCATTCTTCTGCATGTGAATATCCTACTTTTCCAGGACCACTTATTGGCTCCCCTTTTTCCAATGTATTTTTGCTGCCTTTGATGAAGATCAATTAGCTGTGAATGTATGGATTATTTCCAGGGTCTCTCTTCTTTTTCATTGGTCCATGTATCTATTTTTATGCCAGTACCATGCTGTTTTGGTTACTGTAGCTTTTAATATACTTTAAAATTTGGGAGCATGATTGGTGACTATAGTTAACAATAATGTATTATATATTTCATAATACCTAGATAGGACTTTGAAGGTTCTTCAAAGAAATGATAAGTATTTGAAGTGGTGGATGAACTAATTATCCTGTTTTGATCATTACAAAGTATATATGAATATCAAAAGAGCACATTGAACCCCATATATATGTACAATTACTATGTATCAATTAAAAATATTTCACCTGCTGAATTAATTTGCAAGTATAGAAACTGACCTGCAAGTGGCATTTTTTTAAAACTATGATTCTATTCCTGTTTTTTAGTAAAAGATATTACCATAGTCTCTTTTTTCTGTAGGAGTACATCTGTTACCCAATTTTGGTCTGGTTTCTAAAGTTGCCTTAGTCTTTCAAACCATGATAGAAGGCAAGTATGACAAGATGGTAGGTTTGTGTTGAGCACTCGCCAGAGAGGGAAACCACTACCTGAGATTCCTGCATTTTGCAGGCACCCCCCATTTCTGTTCTAGAAGAGGGAAAATGAAAGAAAGAAAGGAACTATATATTTTTAGTCCAAACCTTAAATTGTCAAAGTGATGTTTTTGTCATTCTAAAATCACCTTCAGTTCTTCTAGTATTGGGAAGTAATTCTGTGTAACAAGATAAAAATTACAGGGTTTTTATTTTTTTGCATAGTTGTTAGCAAATCTCAGACAGCGTTTTGAAATTTCTAGGAATTCTGGATTCCAGAAGAAAGAGTGATTTGAAACCTAATTTTATAAAATTAATTTTACTAATGAAAATGTTCCAGTTGAGGCTGTATGATCAATGGAAATATGACACAAACAGACCTAGGTCTGAGTCCTGGTTCTGTCACTTGGTAACCCTATAAACTGACCAGACTATTTTGTTCATGGAGCCTCAGTTTCCTCATCTGTAAAGTGATGAAACAAATGCAAACCTTCAAGAATTATTATGAGAAATTCATGTATATAAATTTAGGCCAGAGAGAATGTCTCAAAAATTGGAAAATATTTAAAAGTATCTCAGGAAAGTTGATATTATATAGGTTAAATTTACACTGTGAAGCATACTAGTCACATAAGGCAAAAGGCTAATTCTTTGCACCATAAAATGTGGATTGCCATGGCTGTAAATGGTAACATTTAATAGCTATCATCTATTGAGTTCTTACTCTGTAATGGTATTGTACAACAACCATAACATCACGTAATCTTCAAAACTATTTGGAGGGATGGTTTATTTGATCCCAAACCATGAAATTTAATTTATCTGAAATTTAAAAAAATGTTATATAATCAATTTTGTTATATGAACATAGTCATGGATTTTTATAAAAATATATTAAACTAATTCAATGGTCCTCACATATGTTAGGTATAATGGTTCTAGTTAATTAGGAAAAAAACACAGGAAAAATATGGTTGTGAACAGACTTTTCAATGTTTATTCACTTTAAAAACAAGTGTATCTTTTGATAAGATAGATCATGGGTCTGCCTATCAAGTGTCCTAGTTCTGAGAATGATGAACTGAATGATGTTAGCAATGCCAAGCTCCACGAAGAAGCCAGAAGTTGCTTCTTCTGCTCATTGCCAAGCACAATTGCTTGAAATAGGGACTTATTACACCAGATACTTAATAATACCAGAATAAAATGTGTTCAGTAAATACATTGGCTTTAATAGGGAAAAAATATGCCTTTAAATAACCTTAAAATAATTTTCTCATTGATAAATTTAAAGCCTTCAAAAATGTATTTGAACTTAAATAGCTTTTCAACTATTCTGAATCTCCTAAATAAACATTTTATTTGTCATTGTTTTAACTTTTAATATGTTTTTAAATGTGAGAAAATACATTCATAAGGAAATCTTGTATCTAAATCTTATATATGGTTATATGAAACTGGCAATATCGTCGGTAGCCAAAAAAAGGAATAAAATTTCCAGCATTTCAGTAAGCTCCGATTTTGAGTATAATTTTTTTCTGTTTCTGTTTCTAGACTGTAGTCAGAGTAAAATAATAAAGGCGATAAAAATAGCTAATATAATGCAGTGCTTATCATGTTCTAAACCCTGCAAGTTTCTTTGTTTACATTATAGTTCTTAATCTTCCCAATAGCCTTGTCAGGTAAGTATTGCTGTCCTTACAAAGGAGGAAACTGAGTCACGGAAGTCAAATGACTTCCCCAAGGTCACACAATCAGAAGTGGCAGGAACCAGATCAGAGCCTGCCTCTCTCTGCTCGCACATCCCACAATTCTGCTTGTGTTGAGCCAAGAGTTCAGCCTGGGCTTGGTGGGCAGAGTGCCTGCTGGACTTGGTCTTTGTGAAGTACAGAGTTGGGTCCTTGGTCAATATATTAAACCCAACTAGCAAAATGGTAACTGTTTCTCTCTAAAGTGCCCAGAATTATATGCTCTGTCAAAAGAGATACTGTGTCTCAAGAGAATCAGATGAAAGATTGTCCACATTAAAATGAAATGGATGTGTTCAAACAAAATGATACAAACCAGACAAAACAAATTCAGCTAAAAATTTAAGTGGATTAAAAAAGCAGGAGTTATTACACAGGTCCAGCAGAGTAGGGAGGAACCTTATAGATTGTGAAGTTTGTATCTTGATTTAACCTTGTTGCTCAGTGTTAGGAGCTCTTAAAGAATACAATTGTTCAGTTATTTGCTCCTTGTGTGACTAGATCTAACTATGAAGCAAACATAGTTTAGACTCTAAAATAGCACCTAAAATGCATAAACTATCTTACTCTTAATTAGTGCAAAATTCTTGCTCCATCTTCCTTATTCTAAATGTATCTCTGTGAAATCAAGGACATTTAAATGCAAAAATGCTTTGCATGCAACATTAGGTTGTGATTTTTATTATACTAAAGCAAACATTAACATCAAAAGGACTACACAATAACAGTGATATAGGACCTCATTCCTGGCATTTAGAATGTCTCCTTTCATATTACATTACCTTTTATACTACAATATATTTTAAGTTAAAAAACAGAATAGGGCAGAGAGAAAATTCTATTTGTTAGCAATATGAAAATTAGTGCAATTTTTTTATTAGGGCAATTTTGACAAGCCCAAGGATAGCAGTAACCCCGCATCCATGGGGGATGCATTCCAAGACCCCCAGTAGATTCCTGAAGCCAAGAATAGTATTGCACCTTATATTCAGGTGTCCATTCATACCTGTAGAGATTGGTTCCAGGTCCCCTGTGAATACTGAAATCCATGACTATTCAAATCTCTCATATAAAACAGTGTAGAATTTGAATATAAACTACGCACTGCCCTTCATATATATTAAACAGTCTTCAGATTACTTATCATACCTGATAAAATGTAAATAATTACTATACTGCATTGTTTGGCGAAGAAAAAAGTCTATGTATGTTCAGTACAGATGCAATTAAAAATACATTTAATCTTTAGTAGTTTGAATCTGTGGATGTGGGAGCCATGGTTATGAAAGGCTAAGTGCACAAATACTAGAATTGATCTGATAATGCAGATGGCTATTAAGTGACTAATGGCCATGTAGGGCATACAGTGTGGATGCACTGGACAACGGGATAATGAATGGGTTGGAATTGGAAGAAATTTAATCACGCTATTCAGAACCACACAAAATTTAAAGTTTAAGAACTGTTTATTTTTCTCATTCTGTAACAATGCCTTCAATAGCATTTAAGATGTTAAAACATTCCCAAAACTCTCAGAGTATTCATGCAGATTCACTTGCTTCAAAAGCTGCACAAACGTGTGGCATAAATAATATGTGTTGAACATAGCTACTGAGCCTTGGTCTGTTAGTTGAATGAGTGCAGTTGTGTTCAGCAGTAAACATACAACCTCTGTATCAGGATGCATCTTGCCATATGCTGTGGATGCCCTGGAGAGTTGACTATGATCAGAAGAACCTCGAATGGTGTGTTGTTTTGCTTATAATATTTTCTCATGGAGCGAAACAGTTCAAAAGCTTAACCTTGGCATAGTGGGCACATACCTGTAATCCTAGCTATTCAGGAGGATGAGAAGGATTGAAAGTATGGGCAACTTAGTGAGACAAGATCTCAAAATTACATATATCTATATCTCTGTATCTGTATTTATCTAGCTCAGTGGTAGAGTGCTTGCCTAACAGATGTGAGGCCCTGGTTTTACTTCCCAACACATTAAAAAAGCAGTCTTTGAACAAATCTGTTGTCGCCTAGACTTTGTTCTAATGATAATTGGGAAATCTATGTTTGCTCACATTCTTACATTCTTGAATCCTTGAGTGTTGTTTGAGTGCGAAATTAGGAAAGGCTTTAATTTGGGTGGGGGCATATTTCCACCCAATAGCATTATGTAGTCTCCAATGCTTTGAATCCTGGTGTTGTCTTGGACTCTTGATGAATATATGTATACTCTGGTATATGTTTTGAGAACAAGCACATTTTACTGACATAAAACACTTATTCTGATGAATATTTTTCATCTAAATTATTCTATGTAGTGCTTCCTTAAAAGCTTGGTCACCTTCAGCATTGACACTTGGTACTTCCCACTAACTTTCTTTACATTATAAAAATTGCAATCACTTTTGAAGTGTTGAGACCATCCATGACTTTCTTTTTTTTGGTACCAGGGATTGAACTCAGGTTCTTGTGCTTGCGCAGCAGGTGGCAAAATCACTGAGCTAAATCTCTGGCCCAAAGCTTTGTGCATCAAAAGTCTTTTTTTTTTTTTTTTTTGAGGTACTGGAGATCAAACTCAGGACCTTGCACTTTCGAGGCAGGCAGCGGCACCACTAAGCTAAATCCATGACTTTCTATAAACATCATTTGCATGTACATAATGTCTTGGCACACTATTTCAAGGTTTTAAAAAAACTTTTGCCTTGGTCTTCCTGATCAATAAGCTAAGAGGTGTGCCTTTCTGTATATGGTCTTCCATGTGTGTGACAAATAGATTTTTCCTTATCATAAATTGGCCTAGCTCTTTTTTCATGATGGGAATGGATTTAACTGAAGCTGATGATTTCCTGGAGCCAGTGATTTGCTTCTTATCCTTTAAGATCGTCAAGATCAACGATGATTGCAAATGTTTTAACTTCTTCAGTGGCCATTACCAAGTTATTGTTTTCACTCTGGGAAATTATCTTGGATTTCATTTCAAGAGTAATTGCCTTCCTAGCCTTCTTTCTCACCAGAAGCTGAAGAGGAACAGAGAAAAAGTACATGTTTTGTAGACCTGATGGGATGCCAAGATACAAAGTACCATATCCAAAAAATGCTAGTGACACTGTTCATTGATGATCCACCTTGTGATTGTGTGGCAGACTGGGAACTGTTGTTGTTCCCCCTCCATAGCATCATATGAAAGTACTGTACTGCATATTGATAACTTAGGAAAATGTCAAAATTCAAAATTATAGTTTCTACTGAATGCACATAGCTTTCACAAGGTCATAAAGTTGAAAATTGAAAATTGAACCATTATAAATGGGGGACTCTTCAATTAGCTAAACCTACTTTTCTTGTCTTGTATTTTTGTACCTTTATTTTTGAGATAATGTGCCTGGAATCAATAATCTTGTATGTTTTCTGTACTAGTACTAAAGAAAATCCAAATCAAGTAGAACAGCCAAAAGAATGTACAGTATTTTAATAACTATTCTGTCAAAAATGGCACCTATGTTTATTTGGCTATCTGATCCTCAGACAGCTAAATAGATTTATTATCTTTCCAAAATAAGCACAAAGCAAAAAAACAAAATCACCCTGAGGCTTAGCAAAAGCATGAGACGTCCAGCCTAATAGGTAATTGTTTTGGAAACTTATGTTTCTAAAACGGGGGTGGAGGGAGTGCAAAATGCAAAGCCATCTCAACCATAGCTAATTAAAAACAGTTGGTGAATGAGCTGAATTCCAGCTCTTGAGATGACTGATGTAGAACTCAGACATCCAAATAAGTGTCTATTTCTTCATTTATGTGGGCATTTTATTTTTTCCAGACAACTACTCATAGGATAGTAGCATCCAGAAGGCTATTCTCTGAGACAAGTGGACAATTGGCGTTTTAAGGCAATAGTGTTCTCAGAAAAACAAATAAAAATCAATCAACCAGCAAAAAAAAAATACTTTTGCCCAAAAGATGTTACTAAACACTATTTTGTTTTTTCTTCAAGGACTGGCTTACATAATTAAGTGTAATCATTTATTTAAAAAAATAATTCAACTAATTTTACTGAAGTAGAGTAACAGTGCTGACAAGGGAGAGGGAAAGCAACAGGCTGATGGGCAGAAGAAGAAATTGCTAAAGATGTTTCTAGAGGACAGTTTATTAATACTATCAAAATTCTTCATGTATGTACATGTTTTTGTCTCTGAGATTTGTTTTAGATAATTATTTAAAGATGTAATCAAGAGGAGGTGAGCCACACCCAGGGCCCAGGAGGAGGCTTCCGGGCCAACATACCACCACAGCCCCCAGCATAGAGGAGGTGAGCTGCATGGGAGCCAACAGCACAACCACCGCATCCACCCCCACCCCCCGAAATAAGAAGACATGTAAATAAGTCTCAAAACCAGACTTCCAGATCACCTAAAGCAACCTCAAAGGGAAATGAGACGGAACACTCTGATACTCAATTACCTGAATTCCCTGAACTGGCGATGAAAGAGGATCTGGAAAAAATGAAATCAGAAATAATTTCTCAGATAATAACAGAGATTGTGCCCATAGTGCAAGACATGATTAATAAATCTAGAGAGGAGACAGATAAAAAAATAGAGGAGCTGAGGAACATGATGGAATCCCAACATAGGAAAGAAATGGAATCCATAAAATAGATGCAAATAGATTTCTAGGAGATTAAAAACTCCATTGAAAGTCTACGCAGAAGAATGAGCCATTGTGAGGACAGAATCTCAGATTTAGAAGCTAAGATTGCAATTAGTGACCAGGAAAAGAAAAATTTCTTTAAAATTGTAAAGGACCATGAGAAATCAATCCAGCAGCTGCTAGACCATGCAAAGAAGAATAACGAAAGACTGATTGGAGTCAATGAAGTAACAGGAGAGAGTACAGATGAGATAAAAAAAAACTGTTCACAGATGTAATGGCCGAAAACTTCCCAAGCAGGGGAAAAGAACTTGACATACAGATAATCAAGGCATATAGGACTCCAGCTAACCTTGATCAAAAAACATCTACACACAGGCACACAATAGTTAAGATTCCAGAAACCCAACAGAAGAACAAAATTCTATAAGCAGTTAGAGAAAAGAAACAAATCACATGCAAAGGAAAGCCCATCAAAATCACAGCAGACGTCACAATGTAAACCCTCAAGGCAAGAAGAGCTTGGAGTGACATATTGCAAGCCCTAAAGGAAAATAACCTCCAACCCAGATAGATGTACCCTGCAAAACTATCTTTCAAAGTTGATAGAGAAATAAGATACTTTCATGACAAAGAGCACCTGAGGAACTTCATGAATACCAAACCAGCACTCCAAAAAATTTTAGACAATATCCTAGGAA
>NW_004624742.1:18826337-18840601 GCF_000247695.1 Heterocephalus glaber | reverse complement strand
AAAAAAAGAACCAAGATACATCATGTAAAGGTACAAGATCCCAATGATGAATGTAACTGTATTTTATACCTAAAATGTACCAATAAAGTTAATGGACAAAAAAAGAAATAATCAGATGTGGGTACAGTTTCTATATATCAACAAAAATAGTTTTTGTACTTAAAAATAGTTCTATTTAAAAGACACATTTATGCAAAAAATACTCTACAATGTGATACTGAAGAAGATGTATTTATACACAAAAATACTCTACAATTAGGTTCTCAAAATTCTTCTCTTGACAAAAGAAATAATCATAATATTTTAATTTGTTGCTAACATGGAAAGAATCAGACCAAAGAAAATGTATACAGTAGTATTTTGAACTAAAATCAAAGGTGAAGGTGTACGTGTATGCTTGGTATGCACAAGGACCCGAGTTCAATCCCTAGCATTGCAAATGAAATAAATTAAAAACAAAATGAATATGCTCCACAGAGGGAGTTGATAATTGCAAACTACAACAGGAAAAAATAATTAATATTGCTAATGAAAAAAATTGCCTTTTTCTGTAATGTGTAATAAACCCCATGATGGAATTTGAAGCAGGAGTTGGGACAGCAGAACTTTCTGAGTTGACTTAAAGGTGTGAATATATCTGTGTAGTTATTGGGCACAGACTCATATTTGGAGTGGCCCAAATTTAGGTAATGTTTGAGAATTATATTTTGTATCAGGTCATGGATTAGACTGAGAATATTTTTCTACATGAAAATTCTCCACTGATGAGTCTATCATCACAGACATTAAACCAAGATTTAATTTTAGTACATTGTAGGATTTTGTGCTCTGTAAATTAGGTCATCAGTGCTCCCCACTGTATACTACTTTAGGCTATGTATTTGGGGCTGCTGTTTTGTCTGGGTATCTTCTGCCTCTTTAATGACACATCTTTAAAGCCACACATTTCACAAGCTGTATATCTGGTGCTGAATAGACCTATGTGATGCCAGTTTCTGTTTCAAATCCAGCTTGAATACAGAATGATGATGCTGCGGAGGGTTTCGGTTGGTAAACAAAGATGTGCTCTCCTGGTGGATTTTGACATTCAGAACCATCTTTGCAATTCGCTGTATTCTTACTTTTCGGCCGCTACTCTCTGTGCACCATCTGAAAAACTATCAGCCAGAATGGAGGCAGCTGGATAGCTTACTAAGAAGTGGCCAGTCAGTGAACAATAAAGTCAAATTTGTTTTACAAACATTGTTAGGTAGCTTGCAGCTTGTTTTGAGACAGCTGCTTTTATCTTTTTCTAATGAACTGAAAGTTCTGCCAATTCAGTATGTTTATATTGTTGATGTCAAAGAAAACTGTAATTTAAAGGAAATAGATAGTTTTTTTTTCTAAGCCAAGTATGCGTGACCAAGGCCTGGAAACATAGATTCAAGTTACCTGAAGGACATATCTGAAGTGAAAGAGGTTACGTAAACTTTTATAGCCAAAAACAGAGAAAGTCATAAACCAATACATTCAACAAATAGTTTGGTGGGGGTATTAGGTAGGTGGGCTGCCGCAAAGTGGAAATAATAGAATAAATGAAATAAGTGGAAATTCCTTTCATTAGGTTACAGATGTTATCTTCTAGTATTTAGGGTTGGCTGAGGCTAGTGGTTTGCTCAGCTTAACAATACATTCCAGGAGGTTTACCTAATTGTCATGAGAATGGTGGATACAAAAGTTAAAAACGTAAATTATTAGTATTCTTCTAATGGGCCTAAAGTAGCCCAAAATAATTTGGCTCCAACCTGCAACATTCCATTTCTCCACACAGTCATGACGTTCTACTCAGCAAAGGTCAAGTAGTCTGCAGCATCCTCAATAGAGATGTGGTTCCTTCAGTTAACTTTGCAGTTGTACTGTTGGCCAAGTGCCACTCTGTGTGCAGAGGTCAAACGTGGTTTAATGTTCCAGGGATCTAGGAAAGCTCATTCCTAAGATCTGTCAAAGATGAGGCTGAGTAGGTGGGAAGGAAATCTGAAGGAGAAAGAGTTGTTTTAACTGAGTAAGAAATCCTTGAATCATATGCATGTTACCAGCCATTGTTATGGTGTAGATCTAAAATATTCCTGCCTCAGACCCATCAATGTTGGGTCTGGAGACTAATTGCTTTTGTGGATTTTGGATATAGAGTCAACCCAAAATCTTTGGGTATCCTGTATGACAGTTAATGGAGGAGAAGTGATGCTAAGGTATGCAGAAGTCTGTGTGAGCCATAAGGCTTCCCAGAGTCTTCTGGGTCTGATGGCAGTATTTGCATCATTTGTAATTTTGAGTTTACCAAGTTTTTCTTATAAACTGAAGTTCATGTGGGTGAAAGGTATGGCTGGATCTCAAATTATAGGGTATCCAACAAGACACATGGCTGTCAGGATGGATATGCTGTGGCAGGAAACATAGGCAGTTGCAATAAATTAACAGTTAGATCTAGGAACTTGCCATATCATATAATATCCAATTTCAATAGCTCCACTGTAATTGAAAGCACTGGGGCAACATTATTAAGAGTTATACTTATGCAGAAGTTTGATAAGTATTGTTACAGAAGTTTAAAAAGGAAAACACAAAACGAAGAAGAGCAAAACAAACCCAGTTTTGTATAATAGTTTGGAACCAAGAAATACAGTTTTCAACAGTAATACCAACATTTGCCAAAGATTAAGAAAAATCAGTTTATAAAATGATTTTAGATTTTTTTTAAGATGATGAGGTCTCACTACATAGTCCCTGCTAGCCTCAAATTAGCAATATATCCCTAAGCTAGCCTTGAACTTACTGTCCTCCTGACTCAGCCTTCTTTATTGCCCCAACTCCTTTTATTTGTAGAGTCATTTGAAGGATACTTCTATTCCACCATCTCTACTTAATACACAATTTTAGTTTTATCAGAAAAATGTATGTGAAAGAAGAATAAAAACTTGGATGGCAAAATACCTAGAATAGCCATAGTTAAAGATTTGGTGACAATTCACAATTGAAAAAGCAATTTAGTTTTGCTGTTGAACATAATAATTTAACCTTAGAAATAAGACTGATAATATATAATAAGATACATCAGATTCTACAATATATCAGTAATACATTTATATTAAAATAAGCATATTATATATCCTTTGCATTTTGAGGGACCCTTTGGAGATTGTAAAGTTAGTTCTAGACCAAAAATACTTAATTTAGAATTTAAAAAACACATGAAAGATTTAAAATCATTAAATAAGATTATTATGAATTAAAACAAAGATAATAAAAATATGTTAAGACACAAAGTACAAGAAATGATATAATCTTTTTTCTTTGATTTTTAGTAGTTATCTAAAAAGTGAAGAAAAACCTCTTACAATTTCTTGTTAAGAGTGCTTCAGTGTTCCAGGTACTGGATTTTGAGTGTGAACAGATGGACTTGGATTTGTTAAGTGGATTTGAGTCACATGTTCATATGATTAAGCTAAAGATTTTCACTTACAAAACTTATGTAGGATGAGTACCAAAATTTTCAGGTGAAGTAGATTACATATAGCTTAGTTTCTTAAAAGCCTCTTTTGACTTTTTCCCATTTCTAAGCCTCAAATCTAGAAGTTAATATAGACGTTTACATTTTAGCTAGAACAGGCTGAAATGACAAACCTCCAGGGAATTTCAATAACAAAATTACCTTAATATAAGAAAAGAGAATTAGCAGAAGAAAAAAATTGATGAGAGCTAAAAAGCTAAAAATTCTTTAAATGTTCACAGTATAATTGCAATTTAAAGTTTATCCTCAAGGTGTTTACAAGAAATTTTTAAATTGGGCTTGCTGATCAAACAAATTATTAGACTAGTTTTGTAGAACCAAAAGTGATTTCACCAGACAAGGCCATAAGATGTTGCTGTGAACTCAATTATATTGAATAGTGTAGGATAATTCCTTGTCAGGGAAGAGTGAAACAGCCCTGGGATTCACCACCAAAGCTGATTTTAGGAATTCCAGGGGAAGTTTATCTTGAAGAATTGGAATTAAATTCTTCCCAGTGATGTTTGCAGGATCCCTTTTCAGACCATTTCTCTCTTGGTTCTAAAGAATATTAGGATCAAGAAGTACTACAAAAGAAATTGTTATGGTTTGTGTCTAGATGTCCCCCCAAAGCCTCATGTGGTCACAGGTGGCTTTTTCAGAGGTGGCTGGATCTAGAGTGTGTGATGCTGGGATTAAAAGCATGTAATTACTAAACCAGTACACTGACTGGTTTGGCACCACCCTAATCCCGGTAGTCTGGATAGGATAAAAGGGCAGAAAGAAGCTGTTAAGGTCTCTTGTTGCTTTTGCTACCTTGTGGGTGCCATGAACTGTTCTTCTCTGTGATGCCTCTATGCCATGTGTCACTCTGCCCTGGAGCCAGCTGATTATGGACTGAAAGCTCTATGAACTGTAAGCTAAATAAAACCTTCCCTTTTTAACTTTGGGTGTTGAATATTTTGTTTCAGCAACAAGAGAAAAGTAAATAAAACAGAATTGATCTTTTTCTTTTCATGAATTCAAAGTTGAAAGTTACCCAATTTTAAAGGATGAAATGCAATAAGCTGAATATGGAGATTTGATTGACATTTCCCATGGCTTCAAAATTTAGACATGGCTGATCAGGGATATGTACTAGCACTAGCTTTCCTGTGGCTGGGACACAATACACAACACACACAGTTGAAAAAAAGGAGAGGTTTAATTTGGCTCATGGTTTCAGGAGATTCAATTCATGGTCATCTGAGTCCAGTGAAGAGACATTATGAACGAAGGGGATGGTGGAGCAAAGATGCTTAGATGATGGCACTGAGAAGCACAGAGGAATGGGCAAAGGACCAAAAATTCATGACTCAAAGTCATGCCTCATGGTCCCTGGCACCCCCAGAAAAGTGTGCTTCTCTAATCCGCTAGGCATTTCTCGGTCCAGTGCAGCTGACACTTTGGGATTAATGGTCACAATCCTTATTACACTTACTTCTGTGTTGCACCTAGAATCAGACTCAGGATCCTGACAGTGAAGACCAAACCAAGGTTTTCTTTTCATTTTTTTTCTTATTGCCCAAGATATCTAGTTTAGCATACAAGAAAGGCCAGTTAAGAATATAAAATATTCCTCATTGAGAGACACATGAAGATAAGTCATCTTTAATCAAACGTTCTCATTTTTCCCTGAAGATTGCAACCTTTGATGTTAACTGATGTGATTTATGTTTTGGATTGATTTATGTACTACTTATGGGAGGAGAGTCTTCAATTTCACTGAGAAGTTGATTTCTCCCAATTTGTCTCCCAATTTTTCTGCAGGTTTATCCTGCACATATTATAGAATGTGATAGGGCTCAAGACACTTCATATGTGTGCTTTCTAAGATGAGCTGAAAAAGTTTCTTCTGACACATTAATGAGATATATTATTTTGGGATTTTTCCCTATTGAGGGCATTGTATATCCCAGGGAGTCACTATTGACACCTCCACAATCACTGAATTGTACCCTTTCAGGATGGCAGAAAAAATGATTTTATCTTCAGAGTCTTTATGAGCAAACACAAATAGAATTTCTATTAAGAAAGAGGGGACAGGTTGCAATAACCTGGAGAGGAGATGAATAAATAAAAAGACAAATTTCATTTATTTATTTTTAAATTTAGATAATGGAGAACTGGTAGGTGAAAATGACAAAACTAGCAAACAAATTCAGACAAATATTCTGAAAGAACAACAGGATATCCAGATACCAACAACCAGCTCAAAATAAACTGAAGAATTGTCATCCAAGGCAGAGAAGGCCTGGGTCTCTGGAAAGACTTGCCAACGTCTCCTGAGGAGGCCGCATTGTCAGAGGTAGAAAGGGGCCCACGTGGTGTCTGGCAATGATCTGGGTGATCCCATTGATGATCTGGGGGCACCGACGTTGGGTGCCAAAACTGTTGATGTGAAATAACAACTATTTTAAAAGAAGGAAACAAGAAATAGTTTATTCTGAGGTCAGTATCAGTGACCAAGGCCCAAGAACATGGATTCAAGTGACACTGAATCATGTGCTCTGAAGTGGAAGCAGTTACATGGACTTTTATTGCCAAAGAACAAGGAAAAATCATAACTCAACGTATTTAACAAATATATTGGTGGAGGCACTATGTAGGTAGGCTACAGCAAAGTAGGGACATGGTTTCTAAAGTTTTCAGATGTTGTAGCATCCTTAGCTTTAGGAGTGGTGCAGGCTGGTGGTCTGCTTTTCATCAGACTCGATGGCAAATGCTAAGCTTCACAGTAGATTCTGAAGAGTTTACCTCATAGTCACGAGAATGGTAGGTCAGATACAAAGGTTGAAATCTAATGGCTATTTTTTCTGATAGCCCGAGACAGTTTTGGCTCTCAATCTGCAACATTCCATCTTTCCACAATCATGGTGTTTCGCTCAGCCAAGGTCAGGCGTTCTGCATGATCTTTAATATAGATGCTGCTTCTTTGGAGAACGTTAGCTTTACACTTTCAGTGTGTTTATTTATAAAAAGTATTTTGCTTTGAAGCAGCCTTTCAAATTTACAGAAAAAATTGCCAGAAGAGTATAAAGAACTTTTCCTCCATTCTTGATGCTCTGTCACTCCTGGATACTTCATTGTTTTATTTCCTACCAGTGAGGATAGTCTTTGAATGAGCCACTATAAAACCAGCCAAATTGGGAAATTCACATTCACATATTATCACCATCTAATCCTGAAACACCACTCAAATTTTGTGAATTATCTGAAAAATTCCCTTTATAGCAAAAAGACCCCTGTCAAAGCTACTCTCAGATGTTGTGTGTGACATTTTATTCTTCTTCAACATTTCCTTTTCCTTGACTTTCCTTGACTTTTCATGAAAATTACAGGGTAGCAATTTTGTAGAACGTACTCAATGTGTGTTTGCTTTATGTTTTCTATTGATTAGCCTCAGTTTATACGTCTTTAGCAGGAGTATCACATCACTGTACAGGGTTCTCACTGTATACCATCATGATTTGTATTTTTCTCATTACTGATAATGATCTCTTTGACTTTTTGATAAGGGAAGTGTCTGCCAGCTTCTTTGTAATTAGTAAATATTTTGTAGAGAGGGACATTGAGACTAGCTAGACATTGCTCCCTTCATCAAAGTAATTTGTTTACTTCAGTATGGACTCATGTATTTCTACTTTTCAAAGAATTTTAATCTACTTCTATAATTATTTATTTTGAAGCTTAAATTTGCTCTCCTAGTTGATTGAGGAAATCTTCTGGCAACTCCTAAGTCCTTTTGTCATACCTTTTTGTGCTTTGAGCACTTCCTTTCTTTCTGGCACAATAAGAAGTTCACTTGTCCTTCCCCTCCATTAGCCCTGGAACTGTCAATTTTTACCAGGATCTTTGGCTAGAAAATAGCATTCTAAAACTCAAATCTTGGCTTTAGGTGAGATTATTGTTACTGTAGTGTTACTGGCTCGAAGGCCCTTAAAGCAGAACTATATCTGTCTGTCTGTCTATAAATATATATTCAAACACATATTTACACTTGTATTTATGTTGAAACTATGAGTTCAGAGAAGTGTCTCTAATTGCAGTTCAATACCAGAGGGATCATTCTGATTTTTTCCCTTTCCATATTTGTAATTTCTCATTTCAGTATCCATATTCCTATTTCTCAACAGCTGTGAGAAATATATGTTGCAATATGATCAGTAGATTTTTTTATTCTCTCAACTCCTCTGCTTCCATTGAAGACATTCTACTTGTATTATTATTATAATTATTATTATTATTTTTGGTACCAGGGATCGAATTCGGGTCCTTGCGCTTGCGCAGCAGGCGGGGAAACCACTGAGCTAAATCCCCGGCCCTTCTACTTGTATTATTTAGGCATGGATATGTGGGTGCCATCCTCGTGTTGCTTGGGAGCAAGGCTTCTCGAGGAGCTGTACCTTATGCATGGAGACTCTTCCCACCCCATATGCCTCTGACACCCTACACTTGGGCATGAAGTGATGTAGAGAATCAAGCAATCAATTGATTTTGTCAGACCATCATATCAAAATAATTATCTAGTAAAACAAGCTATGACTATTTATTTAGAAAACTATTTTAAGCTTTCAGTAAATTATATGGCTCTAATATGATTTTTTTTTTTTGTTAGAGAACTGGACTCTACTCTGAAGATGATTTAGCTTTTATTGAGCATCATATTAGTAATCAACTGTTGGACCATTTAGTATTCAACATAATGAGAAGTTACTGAACTATTTGAAGAAAATAGTATGATTATACATCAAAAACAGGTTATTTATTGAAGTAATTATAAGGTTCTAAAGAAATGAATGATAAAGCCACCACTTATTTTTAAAAAAATAAGATCATGTTCATATTTTGTTTCTTAGGGCTGGAGATTTAGCTCAGTGGTTCCGCTGCCTGTCTCGCAAGCACAAGGTCCCGAATTCGATCCCTGGTACCAAAAAAAAAAAAAGCAAAACATTTTGTTTTTCAGTTTAGTAAACTAATTTGTATCTTAGAAAAAGGGGTAGAATTTTAAAGAGTTAAACTAAAACATGAAAGAATAGAAAAGATTTTAGACTACTAAAGGAATAAATCAATATAGGGAAAAAGAAGTATGACATTATGTGCAATTATATTTTGAATGAATTATAGTTTCTATTTCATTAATATAATATTTATTAAAATTTATAATATTGTTCATTTATTTAATTATAATAACAGCATTGCTGCAGTTCCTTTGGTTTAAATCTCAAATGTATTACCATGTTTTAGTGCCTAGCACAGTGTAGTATACATATAGACACAATGTTTCTTGAGTTTTGATAAAGGTACATTATATGGCAGCAATTCAGTAGCTGTGCGTCACACTGAAGGCTGAAATTTGAAAATATGTGGCAGAAGCTTGTTCTCTCTCAAAAAAATTTCAATTTTAAAATGCTATCAGCATGTGAAATCTGTATTTTTAAGTATAAAGTTAGAGTATGACATGGCTTAGAAGAAATAAAACCATTTTTCTAAAATTAATATCGTTCTTTACTGAAGTTTAAACTGAGAATGCAAATATGCTAGTATAACACAAGAAACCTTCTAATCTAATGCGTGTTACGATTCTAGGGGAAGTAAAGAACAGTTAGGGACTCCCCCAGCCCAGGAAGTTCAGTACCCAGGATGTAAATCTCAGAGCCATCAGTGAGACAGATCGAAGATTTGTCTCAGCATTCTGAGTCTACGGGTTCTCTAGCGGACAAGTTTGTCTATGTTGTGAGTTTGTGACCAAGAATTCAGTGTTGCATGGAAAAGAAAACAATGAGAACAAAAACACTTAAATAACAAGGCATTTTCAGTAGTGTTCTACCAACTCCTTACAGGAAAAGCTCCAGTTTGTTGGTCAGAGAAGAACTCTTACTTCCTCTCTGGGTGTTTTATTCAGTTTCTAACCAACTTAACTACTGTATGTAGTTCATCTTTGCATTAAAAAGGGCATATAGATGGTCATGTATCCTTCTTAAGGCTTTAAACAAACTGGATATTAAAAGAATTATTGAAAAGGGGAGGGGAAGAGAAGGATTTAAGAAAAAACAAGCCCACTCACCTTTCTTTATGAGAAGTGGCACTTTATAGGAGAGGGCCCCTTTTTTTCCTCTCCAAAGACACCCAAAGAAGGATAGACATCTACTGGAATGTGAGGTGACTCAGTTCATTTGTCTTTAATCTTTACAAATTAGCCTTGCTGGTTTGGGGTTGTAAAAGGATAGAAAAAGTTAGTTTCATGCAGTGGAAAACCAGGGACCTACTCTTCATCACTGCCTCTTAGTGACACAAGAGCTGGCCACAAACAGGATGAACAGAGATTATCAAGACCAAAAGAAGTGCAATGTTTAGTAACTAAATAGCTACAGACACATTTTACTTTTGTTATGCACACAAGGAACTTAGTACATTATCCACAGTGGGGGTGAGAACTAAGTTATGAGTGTTTATTATGTGCCAAGTCCCAGGGTAGATATTTTACTAAAATGATTTCCTCAACTCTACAATACCCCTGAAGTTATTACAGAGTGTACCTATGGAGTTTTCACAGGTTTGTTGTGAGGATTAAATGAAATAAAATAAGTGGTACCTGGTACATTAAATTCTCACAATGACCCTGTAGTTAGAGAGGTTAAGGCGACCCAGCCTATGTCACACAGCTTCGAAGCAGCCAGAGAGCACTGAACTTGTGGCCCTTACTCCTGCGGCCGCTGACCGACTGTGAGAGTGTTCTGTAGATAATTACCTGTGTGCCTGTAATAGGAGAGATCTGGGGCCAGAAATTCCAAGTAAAAGTGCATTATTGTTAAACTCTATTCTGAGAATAATTTATAGTTACTTGGGAGAGTGTGTTTTAATACCTATTTTACGCTTAAAGTACAATGCTTTGCTAACTGCTTCATTTCCTCTTTGCAAGCTGCATACTGCAAGTAGTTGTTTCCCACTGACAAGGTATTTCTAAGTACATACGTAAGATTAATGGTGAAGAAACTTGGTATCTCCAACTTTGTGTAAGGAAATAAATGTGACACCTCTTTGGTGAATTTTATAACCTTATGATGATAATTTAATTTCTCTAAAGCTTCTTAGGTGGAAGCCTTTAAATGGTCTTGATCTGATACACAGGTAGAAGAGTGAGTTGACTTTAGTGTTCATGGAGATGTCAGGGCTGTAATTTTTAGTCCTCGCATACACTTGTAATAATTTTGGTTGCAGGAGTATGCACAAATATGAGATAAAATTATAAAGAATTTAAGAATGAAAAATACTGAGACAGAAGAATAGGTTAAGGAGTTAAACTCTAGTACAGTTGGAATAGAAAAAATTTTCATCAGATCAACAGAATATTAAAGGGATAAAATATTAATGTAAGAAGAAAGTTATGTTAAATTAAGTCTTCAAATGAAATGTACATTTTTTGATTAGTGTTGGTATTTATATTACAAAGAGGCAAAGAATCTCTTTAAATGATCAAAGTCTGTATGATTCTTCCAGTGTTTCAGGAGGAAAGATGAAAAAGATTTTTCTATGTTAAATGTTTAAAGGTTAATTTTTCAATTGTGGTGTGTGTGTGTGTGTGTGTGTGTGAGAGAGAGAGAGAGAGGAGAAAATGGAGTGGAAGGAGTGCAAAAATATTTTAATTAATTCTCTTGATTAAATCTTGTTGTATCAAATTAACCAGTAAACAATGGCTTATTGTCTTGTTTACCAAATTAATATATTTATAGTATTGTCAGCAATAATATGGTGCTATATGGCTAGTTCTTTATTTAGTTATTATATACTTTTGCCTATTCTTATCAGATGCCGAAGCTGACGCTTTCTAGGGGCTTAAATTCTTTGCACTAAATTATTACATTAAATGCACATAATATTTTTCACCAGTAACATGTTTTGAAAAGGAAATAAAAGGATAACAAAAATAAAGATAATGGGTCAGCAAGAAAACTTCCCAGTTTTTTATCTTTGTATTACTAGGAAAAACCATGGTGATTCCTTATATTTGTAATTAAAAAAAAACCAAAGTGATAGCTTTCGTATTTTAATTATTTTTGAGGCATCAGGGTAGAAAGGAGAAGCAGCTTTAAATGAATTTAAGGAAAAAAGGAATTGCTTATTTATAGGAAAAGACTTTAAAAGATTATTAAAATGCCTCTGTAGAAATCAAGTATTTCTTACAAAATTATAATTACTTGTATATAAAAATTAGAAACATATGAAGTATATTTCACATAGAATGTACATGACTTTAAAAAGTCAAATGTAAAAAGGTACTTGGAGAAGTTTATTTGGGGTTTGGTAAAACGCAAAACATGTTTTGGGTTTGGTAAAGCCACAGATGTTTGAAAAATATTTTGAAATAATCACCAAACCCCAAATGTTCCTAAGTTAGACCATTCCATAGAAGCTTTTATTGTGATGATTGATCACTTATTTTCTTTTCCTAGAGAAAACATTCCACTTTTAACAAATTCAAGGAAGATCAAATTTTCTTTTTTCCAGTGATTTGCTGTAATTTGAAAAACCAATAATTTAACAGGCATGTTGTTTGCTCATTTAAAAAAATCTGCCACAACACTATTATTGCAGTTGAGTTACAGTGTTCAGAAACTGGCCTCTCTCCATTCATGGCTCATGTTTTCTCTTAAAGTTTGAAGAGAACTGGAGAGTTCTCACCCATCTGTTGATCTTTCTCTTGCTCTCTCATCTCTTCCTCCTTTTGTATTTAAATTTTTTAAAGTATATCTCAATAATAGTATTTGATTTCATGTTGGGAATTGCAAAGTAGGCAAATATCAAGCATAGCCTCCTTCCATTTAATCTATTTCAATACACTACTGTGGAGACTCTGAAAGGATTTTCATCAAAGTTTACCTTGTGGGTGTCCAATACTACCCTAAGGAGATGAGCATTGTAAATGTCTCAAATTATTTCATTACAGTCGTGCACATTACTGTATTGGTAAAGAAACGTGGTCTCTTGGTCAGTTTTATGCTAATCAACTGTGGCCAGGGAATGGGAGTTCAGCTGGTATCATTTCACCCTATATCCAGGCTTTTTATTTTGAACAAAGAATTGATCAGGGCACACAGAAGTAGTAAGAAAGTCAGAAATTTATCAAAGGAAGATACACTCCATGGAGTGGGAGTGGGCAGGTGGGAAAACTCAAAAGTGAGTTTGATTTAGAGTGGCTCTATCTGTTTTAGGTTGGAGGTTAAAGTACACTTTGGAGAGTTCCAAGGGGGCAGGATCTAGAGACAGCAATGGTAATAATGAAAGTATGCCCTCCAGAGCAGAGAGTGGACATCTCAGACGAAGTACAAATGGCCAATAAATACACGAAAAAAGATTCAACATTGCTGACCATTTGAGAAATGCAAATTAAAACAAGACTGAGATTGTCTCACTCCAGAAAGAAGCGGTATCATCAAGAACTCACCCAATACTAAATACTGGCAAGGCCATCTGGAGAAAGGAACTCTTCCACATTGTTGGTGGGACTAGAAACTGATACAGTCACTGTGGAAATCACTATGAAGATTCCTCAAAAGACTAAAGGTAGAAATTCTCTTTGACCCAGTTATTCCCCTTTTAGGTTCCTTCCCAAAAGAGTTAAAGACATCATATCACAGTGATGTATGCATACCCATGTTCATAGAAATGTAATCCATAATAGATAAATCTTAGAAACAGCCTATCAACAGATAAATGGGTAAAAAATGTGGTATTTATACACAATGTAGTACTTCTCTACCATGAAAAGGATAAACTTGAGTCATTTATAGGAAAATAGATGCACCTTGAGAATACAATGTTAAGTGAAGTAACTCAGACACACAAGCTTAAATATCACATGGTTTCTTTTATATAAAAAACTCTTTCTCTCTCTCTCTTTGGGGCAAGATGGCTATGTCTGTGTTTGTGTAAGGAAGATGGCCATGGTCATGTCTGTCAAATGGAAGCAAAATTTTGCTGAACAATTTTCTTTGTGAACTGAATTCTTTGCAAGCAGAAGCATTTGTGAACCAAGGTTTTAAGGCACTGTATATAAAAAGTATGAAATAAAAGACAGATAATAGGAACAAAGAGAAATAAAGATATTGTAATCCAATGTGGATAATGTATCTAAAAGTGTACCTTGACTTAGTACAATTGTCTTACATGTTTTATATGTTCTTTGGCCTACTAGTCTGATTTTCAGTCTGTATATGATAATTAACTTTATAAGGTCTTGTAAGTAAATGAATGTGATGGAAGAAAAATAAAAGGAGAATGGAGGGAGGGGAGAAAAAGAAGGAAACTGTGTTATGTAATGTATCAATTCCCTACAGTGAATATAATCATTATATACTACAAATGTGTACTAATATAAGTTACAAAAAAGAAAAACTCTTTGTACTTCACACTTGGTCAAATCTATTAGAACAATCTTTCTAAACTATGTTGAATAACAGATACTTCTTTGTATTAGCTACTCTACTGTCTTTTTTTTTTATATACCAGGGATCGAACTTGGGTTCTTGCGCTTGCGCAGCAGGCAGTGAAACTACTGAGCTAAATCCCTGGCGCTACTCTACTGTCTTAAAACTAAATTGCCCTTATAGATTCGATATAGTAGACCTTTGTCTGAGGAAGAGCAGGTGAAGATTTTTTCCCACATTGTGGGTTGTCTCTTCACACTGCTGGTGGTTTC
>NW_004624742.1:18775402-18796285 GCF_000247695.1 Heterocephalus glaber | reverse complement strand
TTTTTCTTTTCCTCCTCACTAATTGCAATCTTATCTTCTATATGTGAAATTCTATCCTCACATTGGTTCATTCTGCTGTGCAGACTTTCAATGGAGTTTTTAATGTCTTGGAAGTCTGTTTGTATCTGTTTTATGGATTCCATTTGTTTCCTATGTTGGGATTCCTTCATGTTCCTCAGATCCTCTGTTTTTTTATCTGTGTCCTCTCTAGATTTACTAATCATGTCTTGCATCATGAGCAAAATCTTTGCTGTTATTTGAGTAATTATTTCTGATTTCATTTTTCCCAGATCCTCTTTTGTTGCCAGTTCAGAGAGTCCAGGTGTTTTGAGTATCAGAGTTTTCCATCTCGTTTCCCTTTGGGGTTGCTGTAGGTGATCCAGAAGTCTGTTTTTGAGATTTGTTTATGTGTCTTCTCATTTCCATGGGAGGGGGTGCTTCTGGTGCCCGTGCGGGTCACCTTCTCTGCCCTAGGAGCCTGGGATGGAGGTGGGAAGCTTCCAGGTGCTGGGACCGGCTGAGCTTCTCTGCCCTAGGAGACTTTGTTACTTTTTGTAAGATGGTTTTACTGGCAATAAATTCTTTCTGCTTTTGACTACAAAAATATTTATATCTCCTTTATTTATTTGTAAAAGGTAGTGAGATATTCTTGACTACATTTTTCCCTTTAGCACTGTGAAATTATTCTGTTTCCCTCTGGCCTGTAAAATTTCTGCTGAGAAGTATGCTGTCAGGTGTCTGGGACACTTTCATATGACGTTTGTTCCTCTTTTTTTGCTGCTTTGAGAATGTTTCTTTGTCTTTACCTTTGAGAGCCTGATCATAATATGCCTTGAGGTAGACCTAATTGAATTGAATCTGACTGGTGACCTTTGACTTTCTTTTAGTTAGTTTTTAATCTTTCTCTATGTTTGTGGGATTTTCTTTTATTATCTGTTTGATAAAACTTTCTACACCTGTGGCATTGTCAAATCCTACTCCAAGCCCAATGCCTTGCATATTTGCTCTCCTAATGCTGGCCCTAACTTTGTATAAACTTTCTTCATTCTTTTTCATTATTTCTATTTTTTCACATCCTTGTGTATTTTCAAACAGCCTGTCTTGAAGTCTGCTAGTTCTTTTTTGTTTCATCTCTTCTGCTATTGATATTTTCTATCCCATTTTTAATTAGTGTGCTTTTCAGCTCAAGGATTTCTATTTGATTTTTAAAAATTCTTTTGATCTCTCTGTCAAGTTTTTCTGGTATTGTATTGAATCATTTTTCTGTGTTTTCTTGAAGTTCATTGAATTAAAAAAATTATTCCTTAGGAACTCTGAGTGTTCACACATACTGGTTGCTACAGGCTTGATTTCTGTTGTGTGATTTTTGTCTGTTAGGTAAAGTCATGGTTTCCCAATAGTTTACAGTACGTGTTGGCATACAAAATTGTCTATGCACTGAAAGATTAGTTACTTATTCCTGTAATCATAATATGGCTTTGCTTGTACCTGTCTTTCCAGAAATTCTAAGCAGATTGTTTAATTTCTCTGGGACTTTAGTCCCTTCTATTTTAACTTTAGATGGTGCCCTAAGTCCAAAATTACAATATGTGTGTTGTCACTATTTAAGCACTAGAGGGTGCCCCTCCAAAAAAAGTTTATTCCAAATTGGCATATTCTTCAAAATGAACTTGAGAGAGTGTTAAAAAGTAATTCACACTTACAAACTTCCACTTGGGGCCATAGTAGGCTCAGATGTCTCATCCATCATTATTACCTGTTGTCAAGTGTCATAAGATTTCACCTGACTGTGGGCTTCACAATGGAGAGACTTGTCCCAGGCCCCAGTACTCTTAGTACTTACCTCCCTTTTCTTGCCCTAAGTGGATGATTACTGCTTGTGTTCATTTTTTAGGTTGGGGAGTGGTAGAGTGAGCAGATTGTTGGTCACCAAGGCTGACACCAAACTAGGTTGCACCAGGGTCTCACTGCTGCAGATTTGCATAACCTTGGGCATTAGTCCCAGGCCTATTCCACAGCTGGTGGTGATGCAGGCTGAACATGAGACTTTCTTATGAGGGCACAGATCTTCTCCTCATGCTGGGGCAGGTTCAGAGACTCTGCTTGGAGGTAGGAGATCCTTGAATTATGCCTAGTACTGAGCCTCATTTTGGTGGGCTTGACACTGAGTTCCAAGTCAAAGGCCTACACTTTCTTTATGTCCTCCCCTCTCTCCCCTCCCTGACCTGCAGGTGAAGTCCTGTTCTGTGCTCTATTGCCTGACTTGTGGTGGAGACAGTCTATTGACTACCTGGCCACCATGTGCCCAGAAGCTCAGTCTGTGGGCACTGGTCTGGGACAGGGGGTGTGGGGCTCTGCCCTGTACTGGCTTTCATTGTAGTGTGCCTGGTACTAGGATTCAACCCTAAGGGCTGGACTTAATTTCCTTTTATTCCCCCAAGCAGAAAGCATATTTTCCCATGCTGCCATTGCTTGGAGTTGGGTGATGTAGGCAAATCTTTCCTTCCTATCTTCTTTAATTCATTTTTCTTACTATGCTAAAACCAGGTAATGTGGTCTATCATTTGTTTTTCTTAGCTCTTGTGAAGATATGTTGGTGTGTGAATAATTTAAATTGTTGCTTCTGTAGAGAGATAGAGGGTCTTACTGAGCTTACTCTGCCTCTATCTAATGCCATCAGTTTAAACTTGTAAGGTCTCCATTTGTCATTAATATGTTTTTTTTTTTTTTGCGGTACTGGGGACCCTAATATGTGTTTTTTAATAACAACAACAACAAAAAACATTTTTCAGGAATCGTGTATATTTTCAGATCCTTCTTTGATAAACTTTCAAATAGAAACTCTATTTCTTCTCTTTTTAATAAGGAAAATGTCAGTGAGACTCAAGTCTTTACCTGAAATCTTTGCCAAGCCAGATCAGAGTAGTTCAACACTTGTTTTTCCCCACAAGCCCTGTGTAGAGGGAGAACAGGCCGAGTCAGTGCTGGCCTTCTGCCCTGCACAGCAGGCTGTTGTAGCTGCTGACAACAATGTGACTTAGGTGATCCTCCTTGACTGAGTCTTTGGAGCTCTGATTCTTTTTCTTCTTCTGAATCATTTTTTCTGCTTTCCTGGGTTTGGAAATGATGATGGTAGAGGACTAGAGTTAATTTTTCATGATATCCCCTTCCTGAAAGATATCTAGAATTTAAGTGTTATCTTTCATGTAATGTCTTAAGTATCATAAAAATGCCAGGAATGAAATTTTAGTGTGATGAATCCTAAAATTGGTCTTCAATGATTTTGGAAAGAAAATGCTGGTAGACCAAAGTAATACCACATTCATAGTTAACAGTGGTTAAAATCTTTTTCTAAATTATTACTTGATTTAAAAGAAAATGTATTTGTTTGGGCCATCGGTTGTTACCGCTAATTGATAACTGGCTAATTCATCTGGACCAATTTCCATCTAGCCTGTAACTTCATAGGGAGTACACATATGCATACATGAATACAAAGTCTGTTTTTGAACTTAGATCTCTAGAATTCATTAGGAGAAACAAAAGTTTTCAGTGTATAAATATAGCTTTTCATAATATTTTAAAATAAAATGTTTTTGCGAACTTATTAACAACATTCAGATACTTTATTCAAACAAGCATTCAATCTAATAGCAAAATATCTTCTCTAGACTATTATTTTGAAATTTTATTTCTATTTTTCTAATGCTATTAAGGAGTCTTACTATTTAGTTACATTTTATTGGACTCTGGAGAATATATATTTTAAAATGTACTTAGTATGTTTAAAAAGCTCATACTTTACATTGGGAGAAATGTAACTATAACCATATGTAGCAGCACAACTAATTATTGGATATGCATTTAACTCCTTCAAATTTATAATTTTAACAGACACCATTTGCTTTGCATTATTAATATTAATAAGTACACATGTTTATAAGTGAACATTTTTATAAGGCTCGTTCTCATTGACTTTCACTACTCTGAGAAGTACATGTTTTGTCCTTCAATAGACTTTAGGAACTGATGCAACAGGATAAAAAAGGAAACATTAGGCAATATATTTAATGGTACATGTGGTTGTAATACATGTTTCCTCTTATTGTTAATCAAAGTAACAATACATATCTATTGAACATTTATTAAGTGTGAAATTTATTTATTCCCTAAAATAACCCTGTAAGATAGGGATGTGCTCTGCTTGAACAGTGCTGGAATTTGAGTGAAAGACCAGTAGATTTTAAGTATCTAGCTGCTCTTTTGTCCATCCCAGGTAACATCATTCTGTTGTTGAAGTGATCTCCATAAACCAAGATATGCAGAATTCCAACAGAACCTGTCTGGGAGTATGTAATTTTTGGTTTATACAATGTATTATATACTTTATTTGAAAATAATTGAGTTAGAGTCAAATGAATTAGTGAGGTACATGTAAAGTACTTGAGTCAGTCCTTGGATCCATAGTAAGTGCTCAAAATTGTTGATTATTTCTGAAAGTTCAAGCATGCTGATGACAAAGTAGTTGAAAACAGGAAATGAAAAAAGGGAATGTCAAGAATTTTCAAAATGTACAACACTCTGTGAAAACCACTGTTAAATATCTGATAGATAATTGAGAGAAATAAAGAGATACATAATGGGATATTGTCATTGTTATTGTTAATCAAAAGCATGTAATCAAGGCAATGGAACAAAACAGAAGGCAAAACTGTATTCCTAATGCTGCTCTTAATTACAGAGTTAGTGGGGAGAATAAGGCAATGGCCCTGTTTGTGAGGTGCCCAAGTGAGTCCAACAGAATCTGTCAGATTTAATTGATGTTACTTGATTTTCATTCATTAATTTTAATGAATTCCTTTTACTGAACTGTTGCTAGACACAGAACCACATACAGTATTTGTTTTGAATGTCAAGTGTGTGTTGCAGCAGAGAAGTATTAAAACCACTTAATCATAAATGACAATGCACCTTTTAGTCACAGCTCTCCCAGCCATGAACACTTATCGACACCTCCCTTACCCCAACGATGCAATGCGTCACTCACAGGATTCTTTCTCCACAGAAGTCCTGTGAGGTAGGTATTGCTGCCCATATTCAATTGCTTTGAATGCATTACATAATTTACTCTTTGCAATGATACTACTGGCTAAGTTTTATCTCTGTTGAGAGATGAGAAAACTGAGGCTTACAGAGGTTAAATAGGGGATCTAGTTTTGAAACCCAGATCTTTATGATTCTCCATTCAGAGTTGTTCATCTGTCACCTTGACTTTTGCCCAATAAAGCTGATTTTGCACTTTTAACCTCCTGAACTGTAAAGGAACACATTTATTTTAAGCTACTGCATTAGTGGTAATTTGTTATAGCAGCCATGAGAAACTCAAACTTTCATAGAGATTTCATTGTGGAGGAAGAGATAGAGTAAATAATAATTGTAGTCAACCAACCAGCCAACCAATCAATCATATAATGTAGGAGAAGGTAATTAGTGATACAGAATAAAATAGAAAGTAGTGCGGGGTAAGGGGGACAGAGAGAGCTTGATTTGTGCAGTGGTGTTTGGAAAGGATTTGGGGAACAGTTTATATTGTAAATAGGGGGTCAGAATGGGCCTCGTGATGACTAAGGTGAGAAGGAGACCAGAAAAAAGATGAGGAGTAACTACAGTACTGATCATGTAGGTCATTGCAGGCTACTCTTCTACTGCTGGGAAGAAAAAAAAAATCATTTTAAAGATAATAAATATCTTGTCAGTTCAGTAAAATAACTTTCAACTGAAATAAAGTTACTGACAGAAACAACCACATACGGACATCTACTACGTGAGGTGCAAAACACCAGATGGTTGGGAGAATGCAATCAGTCAATGGGTGATGTGTATGAAATGAGAGTTTTCCGCAGCTTTATTAAAATAGTGTTTTAGATATTTAACATTTTTTGTATTAAATTCTTTTATTGGTACATTGTAGGTATACAACACAATTACATTTCTCATTGGGAATTGTACCTTTATATAATGCATTAGATACTTAACATTTTTAATCGAATCATAATTGTACATATTTATGGGTGCAGTGTGATACTTTGTTATGTGATACCCTTCGTTAGGGTAACTAGGATTTCTGTCATCTGAAATATTTATCATTTCTTTGTGTTAGGAAAATTTTCTGTTTTGAGATATAGAGTAAATTGTTACTATATTTACCCTACTGAGCTATATACTACACTGGAACTTATTTCTCCTTGCTAGCTGTAGTTTGGAGAGCAGATGGATAATAGTTTTCCATAGTTTTTTGAGTGTAATAGATAAGAAATCTATTGAAAGCTAAATAAGTTTTTTTCTGATATCACCTTCCATTTTATAAATTTTTGAGTATTTTAAACTTAAACTTTCATAGTTTTACTGAAACAATTTATTAATTTTTTTCTTTTTTAGCATATAGTTTGGAATTATAGAACCCACACCTAATGCTGTCTATATCTGGATTTGGTGCATTTGAAACTCCGACCGATTCCATAGATGAAGTAGGGGTATCAAAAACTGACCCACCTGCCTCACAAGCGCAAGGTCCCAAGTTCCATCCCCAGTACAAAAACAAAACAAAACAAAACACCAAAAAAACCCAGTGACTAATAGCCGACTGGGTCAGCTGCAGGCCTGTGCTGCCGAACACCCTGGAATGACTGCAGGGAGCAGACGTCCCGCAAGTGGGAGGCACAGCACACAGCGGGGGGCAGGGCAGTCCTGGCTCACTGTGAGTTCCGAGTACCTTCAGCCTTTTAGCAGCAGCAATGCTTTCCCAATGAGCTTTGCGTTCCACACCCTGGATGTGGTTAAATTCTAAAATCACCTGCAGATGTGGTACATTCAGGTTTGCTTTCTTTTCATATTTGAATTATGTTTACTTTGCCAGTTTTATCAAAGACATCTTGCTCACTCTAGTTTTGCCTATGTAATCTGTGGCAAAGTCAAGAGACAATCTAGAGCATATAGAATATTGTTCAAGCTAAGTGAATATATTTAAATAAGTGAACAAACCAGTGTAAGAATTAGCTAGAAATGTCTGTTATTCACTTGTAGTTTTTGCAGATGCTTGGGTCCATTCTGGTATTAAATGGAAGTGTATCAATACCCTGGGCCGTCAGCCAAGGGGATCAGAACAGACCTGTGTACTGAGTCTTAGACACCTGAATGTCTGGTGAACTGAGTCTTCCACTCATCCCAGTACATCCATACACTGTGTACAGGTGTGCTTGTCTCTTGGTTTCTTACTCTGTGCTAGAGATTCTTGTGTGCCTGATGCGGTGTTTGGGATATTATTCCATTTGGCTGGTGCCCTGCCCACTTGAATGATGTATAGGATGACCAGTTCCATTTAGCGGACCTTGAAATAGGATCGGGGTTGTATTATTCCATAAACACACACACATATATTAGATAGAGATGTATTTTATTATATGTGATATATAGAGAGGTAAGATTTATTTTTTAGTTTTTTCCCACTTATTCATTGAGACATTTTATGGAGCACAATACAGTACATAATTTTATATGTATATAAAATTTAATGATCAAATTGGGGCAGTAAGCACTTCCATCTCCCCAAACATGACACAGTTCCAGATACTGGGAAGTTTTGTATTCTTCTTTTCTAGTTATTTTTAAATGTACTATGGATTGTTGTAACTAGTACTTACCCTACTTTACTTTAGAAAATCAGAGCTAATTTCTTCTTTCTACGTTTTGGTGCTGCTTACTTAACTTATTTCTATGTTGTCTCCCTCATCTTCCCAGTCTCTAAGGACCCTTTTCCACACTGTTCTTCTGTAAGATTGACTAGTTAGTTTCCACAGTGAATGTGGTATTTGTTGACCTGCGTCTTATTTGACTTAATATTGTGCCCTTCAGTAGCATTCATGTTGCTGCAAATGACAAAATTCTGTTAGAGTTTATGGCTTAATAATATTCCATTGTGATTTGACTTAGTTACTTTAGGTCACTTATTCACAGTACCTGACACCCACACTTAAAGGAAGAAAGGTTTATTTTGACTCATGGTTTGCAGAGATTTCAGTCCATACTTGGCTGTCTCCAAGGCAGCTGACATGGCAGAGGAGAATATCAGAGGAGAAACAGCTCACGGCATGGCAATGAAGCAGAGAGAGAGAGAGCAAAAGAGGAAAGGGGAAGATATACCTTTTCAGGCCACACCCAGGGACTCTCCTTCTCCAATCAGGCTTTTCCTCTCAAAATCACATTTACTTATAAACTCATCATCAGTGGACTAATCTACTGATTTTCATTGGTGATGAGTTTGCTGATAAATATTATTCCCTCATGAATCCAGTCACCTCCCAAGAGCTCCATCTATGAGCACATGAGGCTTTGGGGTTCATCTAGATATAAACCATAACATGCATATATAGTGTACCACTTTCTTTATCCATTTGTCCATTGATGAGCGCTGTGTATATCTTGTGTATTGTGAATAATGCTGCTTTGACATGGGAGTGCAGCTATCTCTTTGATGTATTTTATTTTCCTTGGATATATACCCAGTAGTGGGATTGCCAGATCATATTTTTAGAAGCACATGTATTTTTCATTTTTTTAAAGGAAAGAGATATTTATTATAAAGAACTGGTTCATACTGTTGATGAGGCTGACCACTACAAAATTTGCAGCACACGGCAGGCTGGAAACTGTTGTTGTAGTTAAAGGCCACAAGTTTTCTGCTGGCAGAATTTCCTCTCCCTCAAATAGAGTCAGTCTTTTATTCTATTCAGGCCTTCAACTGATTGGGTGCAGCCTACCCTCATTATGGAGACAATCTGCTCCATCCAAAGTCCACCAACTTAAATGTAAGCTTTATACAAAAAATCTCTTAAAACAAACATCCAGAATAATATTTGACCAAATATCTGGGCACTATGGCCCAGCCAAATTGACACATAAGATTGATGATCACAGGGGTAGAATCGGAATGATATTTAGGGTTATTTAGCCAAAGGATCAGTACTCAATAAACAGGCATGCATACATGTGTGTGTATGCTGCAATTATTTTCTTCTTGATATTTTAGTATTTGGAAAAGTCTTTGTACAGTCTTTCTTAGTTTAGCTATGCATAGAGAGTTCTTTTTGTGTGGCAAGTAGAGCAATGAGATGAATTTCACTTCAGGACTAGTGTGAAGTATTAACAATAATGACTTTAGAGGGTCCCAAGCAAAACTGAAGGTCAGAGATGGACCCAGGGATATTTTATCACCTCCATCCATTCACTCCCACCTTCTCTCATGAGACCCTCTTCATTACACCAATGGTTAAACTAAGTCCAGGTTCCCAATACCTTAATGTACATTCTGTAGTGTTTTGCATTATTTTGAATTCATTATTGCACTAACTATACTTGGGAATAGCATTATATCAGATCTGTCTGATTACTAAAAAACTCCACTGCATACCCACTTACAGAAACATTTAATAGATATCCATGCCCTTAAGTGATTAATAATGAGCAGAGATAATGACCTAATACTATACATATCCATAATGCAAGATACAGAGTACTAACTTCTGAAGAAAGAAAAATTAATTCTGTAAGGCATTCAGAGCAAGTGAAGTGTTCCGGTTTGGAATAAGATAGGTACAGGAACATTTGAGGAAGTTTTGATTGAGGAGATGATGGTTGAATAGCGATTTAAAGTATGGGGAGAATTTACATGAAAAAAGTTGAAGTAAGGGCTTTTCAGGAAGACAAAATAGTGGGAGTGCAGATTTTTTTTGTTCGATTTTAATTTTTTAGTAGCACATGGTTGCAGTACATAGTGATCATGTTCCTTGTGGGAAACTGGTACATGTACATAACATATTTTAATTCTTTTTTCATTCTCTCCCTCCCTCATCTCTTGGTCCTCTTTGCATTTGCAAAAGATCTATTTCCCTATTTCCTAGTATCTATCTTTATTTTGTTGTTTAATATATTTTTATTTTGGGCTTCTCACATAAGAGAAACCATGCAGTATTTAAGTTTGTGTGTCTAATTTATTTCATATAACATTATAGTCTCAAGTGCACCCATTTTCTTACAAATGACTCAAGTGTATTCTTTGTGACAGAGTAGCACTCAGTTGTGTATGCATACCATATTTTCTTTATCCATTTATCTGCTGATGAACATGTAGGTTTGGGGAGCCCAGGTTCTGAGGAAGAAAATCTACAGTGTATTGGGAAGACAGTAAGTTAAAGTGAAGGTCAAATGAAGGTGAAACGTAGAAGACAGGAACAGACTGAACAAGTCTTGCTAGTTTTACAGAGACTGAGTTTTTTAACTTGATGATTAATTGGAAGTTACTAAAGGATTTTAAATCCAATATATTTTTTTGGAATGTTTTTTATTGCTTAATTTCAACTAATAAATATTAATTGAGATTAAGTAACAATTATTAACTAAAGAAATAGTGTGTGGTATGATTTAAAGTAGAAAGGAAGACGAAAGAGGCAGATGAGACAGGAGACTATTATACTTAGTTACGTGAATAGTAAAGCTCTGTCTCAGGATTCTAAGTGAAATTGAAGGGGAGTAGACTGATGGGAGAATGTCTTAGACTTTGAATGTCTCCCAAAGGCCCATGTGTTGAAGTCTTGGCCCAGAGTCCATGGTGCTCATGGGAGGTGGATGAGCCATTAGACGATAGAATCTAGTAGAAGGCAGTTAGATCATAGATGATACGTCCTTAAAAGAGATTTTGAAACCCTAGCCCCTCCTCTTTTTTTCTCTGTGCCTCTTGGCTGCCATGAGGTGAGCAGGTTGCATGACCCACATTCCACACCATGAAGTGGTACCTTACCATGGGCCCAAATCAACAGAGCCAATAGACCATGGACTGGGACCTCTGAAACTGTGAGTCAAAATAATCTTTTCTTCTTTTTAAGTACCAGATACTTTGTTACAGTAATTGAAAGTTAAGTAGCACATCTAGAATCACTTGAACTTGGGAACCTAGGTTCAAATAATTTACATAGTAGAAGAAATGTATGGTGGTTACTTTTATATGTCAACTTTGAGAATATTTTTGTATGAGATTAACATTTCAATTGGTGAACTCTGGGTAGAGCAGACTGACCTTGATGTGGGTGAGTCTCATTCAGTCAGTTGAAGGCCTAATTGAAGTAACAGGATCAGCCTCCACCAGCCAGAAGAAATTGTCCAGGAGGCTACCGTCAGAGTGGAACTGGAAGTGGCCTGGGTCTCTGCCTGCTGGCCATTTGTCTGCAAACGTATTGTTGGTTTTGCAAGTAGGTCTTGAGCCTGCTGGACTTGCTACCCTCATGGATTCCTTATACTAAGTCACAGACACACACACATACACACACACACACACAGACACACACCTTTTTGTTTCTGTTTCCCTGGGGAACTCTGACTAATGAAGACTCTTAAAGACCCTTGTACCCTATCCATTTATCTTGTTTTTCTACTCTTTGTTTCTTTTTCATGTTGCTCTGTGGTGTGTAGATGAGATGTTTGAATACAGATTGACCAAGTGACTTATCCTGGTGACTGAATTGGAATGTGGAGGTGTTGAGGGGTAGGGAGAAAGGGGGAGTTAATAATAATATTGACCAATATATTGACCTGCTGGAATCCTTGTATTGTTCAAAGGAATAGATGTGAAGTAGAAGGAATAGACATGAAGTAGACAGAAGTATGTACATATTTTATTTTATTTATTTTTAAAGAGTAATAAAATTTATTAGGGAATAGGAATGGGGAATAGGAATGTGGAGTAAGAATAGCTCCTGAGAGGCAGGAGGGGTCCCAAATGGGTTGCCCTGTACATACTTTAAAGTTTTACACTTATTTAATTGTGTTTAAACCATCAACTGTGGTAGAGATATACAGAAATTATTAGATAAGTCAGAGAGGTGTTCTGAAAACAGAGGCATTTCTGTTTGATCATTATCCTATTGATAATAAAAGTATGATTATATGAAAGAACAAACTTCCACATGTGTGAAAAAATTTCCATTTGTCAGACACAACATTCAGATAGTAGTTTTGTTCTCTGTTGGTAATGATGGGCTGTAATTGATATTTTCACAAGACAAGATCCTCTTATTGTCAGAGAGATCACAGAAAGTGAAAAAAAATTTAACACTCAAAAAATACATGACAATACAGTACTTTTGATTTTTACTTTGATTTTTGAAAATTTACAATAAAAGAAACAATGTCATTCATGGTAGAGTAAGTTATCACCAGCTTTTAGAAAATAAGGTATGCTTCTTCAGCTGTAGCTAGATATGAAATATATGGAGAATGTGAGTAGTTCTAAAATCCAAGCTGAAAATGACTTTTCCCCGCAAATATTTTTCTGCTTCATGCTTTGGATAATTTGAGAGTAACATTTTTTTGGTTTATATTTATTCATGGTATGCTACAATTTGGATCACAAATGTCCCTAAAGGCCTGGTGGAAGGAAGTTAGGTCCCCTAGGGGCCTCCCCTTGAAGTGGATTTTGGAACTCTGGCCCTTTCCTGTCTCTCTTTGCCTTCTGGCTGTCATGAAATTAATGGTTTCCTCTGCTACACAGTGATAGTCAGTTTTGACAAAATACCTGAGATAATCAACTTATAAGTAGCAAAGATTTATTCTGATTCATGACTTCAGAGGTGTCAGTCCATGGTTGCTTGGGCTGTTGCTTTGGGCCTGAGGTGAGGCTGAACATCATGAGGAGGAGTGTGTGGTGGAGCAAAGCTATTTACTGCATGGTGCCTGTGAAGCGGGTGGGGAGAGATCCTAGTATCCCCTTCACAGTCTGGCAACCAAACCTTTACCACGTGAGCCTTTGGAGACTGCCATATCAAAACTACAGCACAAACACTCTCACTGTGATGTACTGCCTTGCTACAGGCTCAAAAGCTACCAAGCCAATTGATCATGGACTGAAACCTTTGAAACCATAAGCCACAATGAAATTTTCTTCCTTACAAGTTATCTCAGATGTTTTGTCACTGTGATGGAAAACTGACTAGCACTTCCTATAGCTTTTGCTCTCTACTTTTTATATTGTTGAGAGAGTTATTCAGACAAAAAATATACAAATGTACCTAGTTATTTGACACACATGAATGAGTACCAACAAAAGAAGTATGGTAAGTTTTATGGAAGACTCAAATATAAAGAGGACACAGTCTACTTCTCAGTTTAACCGTAGGGGATTTTTAGTGTCATAGGAGAGGAGAAATTGCTCTGGGTGTTTATATTAACCAAATATTTATCATGTTATCCAAGAGGAACCATGATAAGAGATATGTAGATGTCTAAGACCCACTTGCTATATTCAAGGTCTGAAAAGCAAGAGAGAAATCCCAAAAGCAAGAAAAAAATGTACTGTTAAGTGTATTAAAATATTGAGGCTGTTTTTTTTGTAGTCTCTCTTTTGACTAGTTATGGCATTTTATATTTGATCTTTTTATGTACTAAGTAAATGAAATAAAAATATTAAGTTATTAGCATGAGTTTTATCGTTCATATTTATATGTACAATGCCAATTTAAATGCAAATAGAACATTTGATTTGGTTGTGGAATCATCAAAATTACCCAATTTGTATTTTGTGGCTTTCCTCTGGGGGTGAGTCTGACTGGACAGAAGAGAAAATATTAAGCCAGAAGCAGGAAAGTTCAAAGGAGGAATAGGGGATCCTCCTAGGCATGGAGCTCTCAGTACTCATGGGTCCAGTACAGACCCTCACAGCCAGCCAAGGTGATTGAGTTATTTGAGCCAAACTCAGTGATTAGGCTGCATTTGTGCTTCTTTGGGCATGTTGGCTACAATTCTCCCACCAGCCAAGGGATTTATATGTTGCATCCATCCAGGAACCCAGGTGGGTGAAGGAATTGAGCTAGTTATCTCCCATTTCCCTAGGTTCAATGCCCCAACCTATGGTAGACAGACAACCCTAAAGATCTTTAAACTTTTGTGCCAGAGCCTAAATGAGGGTGAATGTGAGGCTTCTCATCCTCCACGTCTCACCTGGAATAGGGAATGGACCTACCATACTCTGTCCCAAGGTGCCACAAGGTGTCCAAGCTCAAGATGAAGCTCTTCCCTGGTGAAGAGTGACAACACTCATGGAGCCTGGGCAGTGGTGGTAAGGGAGAAATTGAAGAGGGGTGTTGGTGGGTGGGGAATGGGTAGATGAGATTTTGTTCCAGGGAGGCTTCCCAGGGAGGAAGGTGTATGAATCATGGGGAGTATGTTAGCTACTTTTCTTTCATTGCTGATACAAAATACCCGACACCCAAAGTTAAAGGTGGAAAGGGTTTATTTAGCTCAAAGTTCATAGAGGTTTCAGTCCACAGTCGTCTGGCTCCAAGACAGAGATGGCAAATAGGCATTGCAGAGGAGAAACAACATGGCATGCACAAGGTAGCAAAGGCAACAAGGGAAACTTACCAATGTCTTCCTGCCCCTTTTATCTTATTTAGATTACTTAGGGTTCCTTCGGGCCTAGCCCCAGCATGAATCAATCACACTGTAGATTTAACCACCTCTGGAAAAGCAGGTGGCTTTGGGGGACATCTAAACACAAGCCATAATATAGAGGTTCCCAGCCCGTGGCACACGTTCTATTGTTCCAGTGAACTTTACTTATAAAACACCAATTCAAAGTCAAGATGGTGGCTGCAGCACATTGACCCATCTGATGTCTAGCCTTGTGGCACTGCATTGGTTGATAGTTCAAGAAGACATTTTTTTTTTTTGTATCGGGGATTGAACTCGGGACCTTGAGCTTTCGAGGAAGGTGCCAGAACCACTGAGCTAAATCCCCAGCCCCTAAGAAGACATTTTAACTGTAAAGTTCAACTCTTTTGATATTATTGTTTCCACAGCTGTGATAACTTCATCTTTCGAGAAAGCTGTTTTATTTCTGCACTGAGAAGAAAAATGAGCCTATCACTATTTCTCTTAAATTTTCTTTACTTGAATTGTAGTTTGAAATGAATTTTAATGGTGTTTAAAGAAGTGATTTTCCTTACTATTTCAGGGATAGTCTCATAGTCTTTCATTGATCATTGTGTTTTCAGATTTCCGTTGGATTTAAATGCTCATGTTTTGAAGCTTCAGTAATGTTAGATTCATGAGAAAGTTGCAAGTATTGATTGCAATTTATTGATTGTCAGCAGCCCAAAAATCAGGAATCAGAGGACCTCAATAATCACTTAACTACACAAAAATGTGCCATGGCATGCCAATACTCAGACAACTGCAAGATTCAGGGTCAGGGGAGGCTTGGATGCTTATCATCTTTAGTGAGGCAGTATGGGCCAAGGTTCAAGGACCTGGGAGCTGTGCATACGTGAGACTCAGCTCCTCCTGTATGGCGAAGTGATTTAACCCCCCAATCTTTCTTTGCTGCAGTTGCTTATACCAAATGGGGATTACGGTTTTGCATTTTTCATCGTGTTGTGAGAGTTAATTGTTGAATGATATAGGAGAAGTGTTTAGCATAGTACTGAAGATATAGTCAGTGATCAATAGAGGGAAACATCATAACGCTTAATATGTAAGCATGAGCACAAAGAGGGAAGGAGCCAAAGTCGGGGCAGCAATGATCCAGTTTTGCCACCCTGCTACAGAGGGCTCAGTACCCTCTCTGTGATGCTGTGTGACCCCATCTGGTCTATTACTTTCTGTGCTACAGAAACTTACTTCCTCTGGGCATGGTGGCCACACCTGTAATCCCAGCACTCTAGGAGGCCAGGGCAAGTAGATGGGGAATTTGAGGCCATACTGGACAGTTCAGTGATGTAGTGAGACGCTGCCTCAAGATAAAAGACTATAAAGGGCTGAGGAGGTAGGTAGCTCAGTGCAAAGGCCCTGGGCTCAGCCCCCCGAAGCACAAACCAACAAAATTAAAAACAAACAAAAAAATAAAACACAAACTCTTATCGGTTACTTTTACCTTTTTTCAAACACTTACGACCTATATCCCACCTGCCATTAACACAATGGCATTAAAACAATCTAATCGGGTAGAGTGAATTTTTTCTTAGTTGGATCTAGATATGCATGTCAGATATTAAAGACAGATAAGTCAAGAAAATAAAATTTCAAAAAAGCAAATGGAAATCTGAGAAAAGATGAAGGTGAAATAGGAAGGTAAAAGGAGTAAGTGTTAACAAGAAGGTGCAAGACACTCCGCACTGTGCATTTCATAAGGGCAAAACTGGGCCTATCTCACCTCCGCATCATCAATCTTCTTTGCATAATGCCTTGCTCACCTTAAAAGTTCAATACATTTGTAGAGTAAGTGGTGAATAGCTATGACCACCAAGGGCTCTGGAGGGAGGGACCAGGATCAGGGTTCCAGATGAAGGAGAAGTACGGCTAGGTGAGAGGTTTAAGAGGGTCTGCACTGTCCCCTTGTTCCCTGAATGAAGTAGAAGGAGATCAACACCTAACAGTGTGGTCGTGTTGTGAGCAATGCTACATAATTTTAGGGTAAAATCATTTGGTTAGCCTAGTTCTCTTGCCTACAGCCCAGCTATGGAATTCCAGGACATAACTCCATTTTGGCCTCCGGTCACAACTGAGACCTCAATGATCTGGTGATGCTGTGATTCTCCAGGACGAGAAACATCCTGGGAGCTGAAAACATCCTGGGAGGAACAAACATCTACTCAGTTCCTCATTGTTCTTGGACTGTTACCATCTTGTTTACGCGGATGTACTGAACTCTCTGCAAGTCATTTGTTACATTTGTTTCTCCCGATGTATGTACTGAACTCTCTGCAAGTCATTTGTTACATTTGTTTCTCCCGATGTACTGAATAAAACGTGCGGTAAACTGGGGGCTTTCCTCTTTGCCACCCAAAGCTCAGCTTCTTGTCAGTGTCATTTTTCTACCTTTCCTGTAATTCGCCTTGTGCTGCCATGGCTCGCAGGAGACTAGGACTTAACTGCAGAGGTTCTAGTAACGTCCCCTTCCCCTGTTCCCTACATGGTCGTATCTCTCTTTCACTGCGGCTGTGTGATCTTGAGCAAATCAGTTATGCTGGCCATTCATGTGCCTGGTGAAGCAGCCTATCTCACTGCCAGGCACAGGGGAGGAGACAGGAAAATGTGCTGTTTCTATTTATCTTCTCCCAATCTTTCCTTTCTCTCCACCACCCAGATTTTCTATTTTGCTCCTGTCACAAAGAGTTAACAAACGCCACTGCTGGTATGGGGTATTGTGAAACAATGTTGGTGGATTATTGCAAAACCTGCCGCAAAGCAAAACAATATAAACATGTCCTTCTGGTGGTAGAGGTAGCAGCTGCGACCTTGTACATAAAGGACAGCGCTTTATGTTTTATTAAATCCAGAGGCAGTGTAAAGACCCAGTAAGATATGGGTTTTGTGGGCAGACAGACTTGGTTTTGTCACATGTGCTTGACATCTTAGCCAGCTCAAAATTACTTCACTTCCTTGTGCCCGGGGTTCCACATCTGTAACGTATCTACTTCATTTGTTCATTCATTCATTTTTTTCCTTCATTCACGAGCACCTACCATACTGCAAGTATGTGAAGGTGCTAGTAAAGCAATGATGGTCACTGACTGGCAGCTGGCATGGGGTACAGAAATCACACTCAGTTGTGGGGTGCTCATCCCTGAGGACTAAATAGGACTCAGTTGATTCCTCTGGAGTCAGGGGAATATTGCTAAAAATGGGGGGAACCAGGAGTGTGAAGGAACACAGGTTTTAAGAGCTAAGGATCAGCTGAAGCATAAAGGCTAGGAACCAGTTAAGCCTAGGTGGAAAAGTATTAGGAAGGGGTTCAGAAGCCACGTTAAATAGGTCAGAGTTTATCCTATGATGGACAAGAGAGCTCCCCAATGGTACATCCCAGTGGGGCTAGAGTTCAGCAGGACCCACTGAACATAACCTACTTTCCAAAAGATTTACAGTGCACATTAGTATTAGTCTTTCTGTGATGATGAATTCATTTTAACATTTGTATAACTGCTTTCCAAAATCTAAATAATATTAAAAATATATATTACTCTCTTATGAACTGAGATTCCAGAGAACTTTCTTGGGGGAAATGATAAGAAATGGGAAGCCATTTCAGAGTTGTAAAATGGGACAAACATACCAGAATTTGCATTTTATAAGGATACAATAACATCTACCATATACAGGGCTTCAGGTACTCTTCAAAGTTCTTAGCTAATTTAGTTCTCTTAACAAGTGTAGGAGGTGGGTAGTATTAATTTTTGTATAGTTAAAATGAGGAAACCAAGGCATAAAGCAATTTGATCATTTTCTAAAGTTACAGAACTGGTTATAAGTGGAAAAGCCTGAGTGTGACCTCACGTAGTTAGTTTTAGCACTGCAAACAGCAGGTCAGTCTGTCTGCCTAGGAGCATAAATTACCATCAAGTAAGACTGGAGACAATTAGGAGTCGTCGATGATGCTATAACTCAGGTAAGGGACGGACTTCATACATTGTGTGTTTGGAGGTTAGAGATTATAATGAGATAGCATATTAGAGAGTAGTCGAGGAGTGCTAGTTTTCCCATGCACATATGGAAATTTAATATGTGAAAGGTATGTATTGTGGACTAGTGGGGGAAGACAGGATGTGTAAGTTTGCCAGAATAAAGTATCACAGATGGGTGGATTAAGGAACAGAGTTTTATTGTCTCACAATATAGACGCTGGAAGTCTGAAATTAAGGCTCTAACAGTTTGGCTTCCTCTGAGAGCTGTGAGGGAGGATCTATTTGAGGCTTCTAGAGCTTCTTGGTTTATAGATGGTCATGTTAATGTTTATGTTTTATTTGTCTTGTATCCATGTCTGTCTCCAAATTCTTCTTTTTATAAGGACAACAATCATATCAGACAAAGGCCTATGTAATGATCTCATTTAAACTTGATTACCTCTGTAAAGATTATCTTCAAATAAGTTGCATTCTGAGGTACTGGACATTAGCTGTTTGACATGAATTTTGGGGGAAAACTCAATCCATAATAGAGGGATTATTTAATAATGACCCTCAAAAATTACTTATCCTCATGGAGAAAAAACCTGTATTCTTACCGTATGTCACATCAAGAATCATTATATGAAAGGTTAAAGACTTATATGTAAATGGCAAAAAATTGTAAAAATATCTGGAAAATGGTAAATATTTAGAAAATATATAGTAGAACATCTTTATAATCTAAGGTCTGGAAAGGTTTTCAAAATACAACACTGAAAATGCTAAAATACCACACAAAAGATGAGATTTAAAATATTTAATATTGGTTACAGTAAAATTAAGACTTGTAAAAAAAGACAGTGTAAAGAAAATGAAAAGAAAAAAAAAGAAAATGAAAAGGCAATTGTGATTTGGAAAAAAAAAAGTATAACACACAATTTGTATCTAGAAGATTTGTACCTAGAAGTCTTAATAAATTACTAATGAGAAGACAATCTAGTGAAAAAAATTGGGTAAAAGAGATTGAAGAGATGAAGAGACATTTCATGGAAGAAGAAACATGGATGCAAAAGAAAATGTAATTTAAATCCACAATGGGATGTCATTTTACAACCACTTTGTTGGTAAAAATTAAAAAGCTATACAATTGCTAGCATTGTCATAAAAACAGGTGAAAGGGGACTCAAATACAGAGCTTGGGGGAATGTGAACTGCTATAACTGTTTAGCATTATCTTTCGAAGTTAGGCATTCTCATGTCCTATGACTCAAAAATTTCACCCTAGGTGCATAACCTAGAGAAACTCCTATCAAAGGTGAATAATTAAAGACTGTTTGTGATAGAATACTTCATAAAATTGGGACAATAACCCAGACAGCTATAGATGAGTGATATTTCAAGCTTTGGATACCCAAATTGTATTAGTCAGTTTTCCTGTTGCTGGGACACAACACCTGACACCCACAACTGGAAGAAAGAGAGTTTAATGTGGCTTACCATTTCAGGGGATTCATTCTGTGTTTGGCTGGCTCCAAACAGAGACATCATGGAAGAAAAGCATGGCAGCAAAGCTGCTTCATTCACGGTGTCCAGGAAGCAGAGCAGAGGACCAGGGCCAGAGAAGAGGGAGTGTGGGGCCCTACATAGCCCACAAGGCTGCACCTCCCAGGTACACCCAGACACACCCAGCAGGGGGTCTCACTAATTCCCTAGGTAGCTCCCAAGCGAATCTGAAACAATTCAGTTTAAACATAATACAAATATAGCACTTGATGAGTAAATTACTATGGTATATATCAATATACATACTCTTTAAAAATCTTGCATGAAAACAAGCAAGTTGTAGAACAAGGCAATTTAAATAATATTGAATCATCTGTTTGCTTAGTCCACACAGCTTTGTCTCTGCCTCCTCCAAACACTACTGGTAAAAGCTAAGATCTCAGTGAATTTCTTGAATAGATGTAAAAGTGAGTAGATCTAGTAGAGTGTCTACTTCTAAGAAGTAATGATACAATTGCACTGCTTTTCAGGAGGGTTGATCAACCTCCCCCCTAGTTTTTTGTCTGTTCCCTTCATCTGCTGATTCTCCAATTCTCAAAGGTTATCTCTGGGGCTCTGAATAAGGAATCAGATTTAGGCTGCATAAGGCCAGAAACAATGTGTATATGTGTGATTTTCTAAAAGGGAGATAATTGTTCATTCTTCCTTACAGATTAGCACTTTTATCTACTACTAATAAAATATTCTATGTGGAGGAGATAACAAGCAGGTGTTTTAGAAAATTTTATTAATACTCAGGTAGAATAGTCTTTTTTTTGTATTAAATTCTTTTATCGGTACATTTTAGGTATACAACACAGTTACATTTCTCATTGGGAATTGTACCTTTACATAA
>NW_004624742.1:18714972-18769514 GCF_000247695.1 Heterocephalus glaber | reverse complement strand
GGCTCAGAAGCCCCTACCTCTGGGCCGGGAACAGTGGGACTCAGTACCTTGGTCTGGTGGTCTGGTGTCCTCTGCTTCTTTGTAGTGTGGAATCAGGTGGCTGCCTGTTTGCAGCGGGGTGATTCGGCATCTTCTGCAGGACTCAGGACCTCGTTAGGGCATGCACAGACCTGCCTGTCTGCAGCGGGCTGATTCGGTGTGTTCCACGGGACTGGGGGCCTTGGTAGGGTGTTGGCAGACCTGCCTGTCTGCAGTGAGGTCAGAATAGTCTTAATTAGGGAATGGAATCTAAATGAACATTTTAATTATCTTTGTAAAACAGATTTTAAAACTGGTTATATAGTACTTTGAAAAAGAAATTAATATTGTTTTGAATATATTATATGATGAATGTTCTGATTTGACGTTGAATTAATGATAATTTCTTTACTTTCTTGTTTTTTTTTTTCTTTTCTTTTCCCTACCCAGTAGTTAAAGGAGCTGAAGTTAGCGGGGTGCTCCAATGAGAGCCTGAGAGTTTCAGAAATGCAGAGCTACAATACTGGAAATGCTGATTGTTGACACTTACTAATTTAAATATTTGGTGAGTGGTCAGGTCTTGTCCTGGGGGAGGAGGGAGAGATGAACAAGACTTCCATAGGAATTCATTTCAGTGGGGGAGAGACATAAGCAAACTAATAATTTCAACGTACTGTGATTAATTGCTATTAATCATTAAAAGAAATAGTAGTGCCCTGTGTCATTCACATTTTGAGTGTGACTTATTACACAGTTCTTTGGATATTGGCCATCCAGGGGTAAGATTTCCCTGCCAACCAAAACATTTGATTAACCAAAACATTCAATTCTCTGACCATATCCCAGCAATTGTTTATTTTACAAATTATGATCATATCAATTAAAAAAAAATCTCAATACCTACCACAGTAGAAAACAGTGCAATTGTGCTTTTCTACAGTTAATAGGTAATTTATTTTATGTCATGTTTGCATTTTATGATCCTTTCCAATTTCCAGGAATTTGAGGCTCCTTGTGACTCAAGAATGAAGAAGTGGAATTTATTTCTATGTGGCATTAGTTTTTCATGTAAGGTGGTAGCAACATTTTACTAAAATATAAAGAGCAAAAGTCAGTAATAGATTCACATAGAGTTTAACAGGAAAAAATGAGACAAAGTCAATAGGAAAGGATCAGTGTAATATTAATGAAAAAGCAATTATGGTATAAATGGCTAAAATCACATCATTAATAAAGTGAACAGTTCTTATCAAAAATTGATCTCCACAAAATTTGTCAGATGCACATCTCTTTGGGTATACTTATCACCAGAAATTCTCTCACCAGTCCATGAACTTCTGTAACCGTGAAGAGGTTAGTAATCTTTTATCTGTAAGTGCTCTTCAAGAATGTACAGGGGTGATCTAAAAGTACGGTGAATGTTTAAATTAAAAAAAAATTATTACAGTAAAAGACACATTGGTTTTAATCCAAGTCTAAATACTTCCTCACCCCCTGGCTTCTAGTACACTTATCTCATCATCCTTGCCACATTCTGAAGCAGTTCTGGAAGTCCTCTTTCGTGAGTGTCTTTGGGAGATATGATAAAAAATACAGTGAATGCGGCTGGTTAGTGCCATCCAACGGAAAGGTAGGAGCGGAAAAACTTTGCGCTGTGTCCTCATTCACCTAATTCACGGGCTTGCACATCGTGTGACTTTTAGCTCTTCCCCAAAGTCAAAATGACCATGAAAAGTAAATGTTTTGAATCGATTCTGGACCTCGAGGCAGCCACTCATGAAAAAGGCCCTTCAGAACTGCTTCACAAAGTGGCACGAACGAGGGCATAAGTGCATTCGAAGCTAGGCGAAGTGTTATGGGGGGGGGAGGATAAAGGCAATGTGTCTTTTACTGTAAAACATTTTTAAATTTAAACACACACTGTACTTTTCAGTCCCACTTCGTATCTTTCCCTTCTCATTCTGTAGGCAGCTGGAAAGAGTCCAGCTGTCCGAGGGAGGGTGGACCCTGAGGCTGTGTTTCCATTCACAACAGTTGGCCAGAACACCTGTTTTTCACCCCCTGGGGATACCTGTCTGAAGTTCTCCTTCAAACACCAGGCCTCTCTCTACCTGGTTTCTTTGTGCCTGAAGGGGTGGATTTGAACTGAGTTCAGTCTCCAAGCTCCATCTGACAACCCAACACTCACTAGCTGGACTTTTCTCCCCCTTCCGTCTGGAAGCCTCAGAAATGGCCCCTTTCGCTTGACCACGAGTTTAATTAAAACAAAGCTACCCGCAGCTGATGTGGCTGTGGGAAGGCAGCTCTGCTGAGCACCGGACGGCCGTGGCCTCTGAGCTTGGTGCCCTAGTCCCTCCTGTGGCGCGCTGGGCCGGTGGAAAAGGGGGCGGAGAGGAGAGAGCAGAGGAAGGGGCGGAGGTCACCCAAGCCCTGCATCCCGCCCAGGCGGCAAACGCGACTAGGTGCGGCTGATCGGAGGGGCGGCGGCGGCCGGCGGGCTGCGCCTTAGGGAAGGAGAGCGCGGCGGAGGAGACGGCGGCGGGAGCGAGCGGTGCCCGGCAGAGCGGGCGCTGCGCTGGGGACCCGGGCGGCGCTGCGCGGGACTGAGCGCCATGGCGCACGGAGCGGCGCGCTCCAGGCTCCGCCGACAGCCCAGCCGGCGGCCGCGGACCTCGAGGTACCACCTTCCCCGCTGCCAGGTCCCCTCGCGTCAGCTTGTGGATGCTCAGCTCGACCCTGCTTGAAGCAGCCCACCCCGCCAGACGCCCGGCGGTAACTGCCGCGGGCTGCGCTTGGAGACAAGTTTGGAGCACACGCCTGGGCTGCTGAGGCCTGTAGAGGGAGAGGGTCAGAGGGCTGACCCCGTTCCGACCTTGAGCTGGGCCTTGGGGAAGCAGTAGAGCCGGGGTCAGAGGAGGGAAGCGGGCACAGCGCGAGATCTACATCTCTCCCAGCGCCCTCCGCGGGCGTCCCTCACCCGGGCGGCGCTGGCCTTTGGCGCCCCCCAGGGTGGGAGGGAAACAGCCTTTGGCGTTTGAGTAATGGCAGAAAGTTTGAGCCACTCAGTAGGGTTAGGGAGGATGTTGCAAGCAGATGCCTGGGGCCGAGGATTAGGAACCGGCGAAAGTCAGTGAGTAAGACCTGGGGTGGCGGCTCCCTCGGAGCGGCCCAGCGGCTCCACTCGGGCCGGGTGGTGCAGCAGGGTTGGCGCCCGATCCAAGCAGCTCCAGGAGTGGTGGCCACGGTACTGTGTATCTAGCGTCTGTGACTGAAGCCTCCGCTCCCTAGGGAAAGAGCAACAAATGAATACTTCGCACTGGATGTTGCTGCCCCGAAGCTGTATTTTAGCACAGGCGCTGCCCGCGCGAGCTCACCGGAGCTGTGATTTAACCCCGTCTCTGCAGTCGTCCCCGGGTGAGCGCGGACCGCCTCTTCCGCATCACCAACCGGCCTCTCTGCACAGGTGGGGGCCGCACCAGGATCCTTCCTTCCCACGTTCTCACCGCTCTGCCTTCTGTGGGTCGGTGGCGTGTGGTTTACTGCTGTGTGATTTAGGTTTTAGGGACAAATTGAGAAACGCTCTGTTTAACATCAGGGAGTTTGCTGGTCCCCCTCCCTCCCTAGGTTTAGGGAAGATCGCTATCTGCGTGACAGGCAGGTGGTTCACTGAGGAAATAATCTGCAGTTTGGGGACAAAGCCCATCAGAGAAAAGAAAAAAGAAATTAAAAAGTGGGTTTAGTTAAATAGATTGTTCTGCTTTCAACAACTTTAATGGATTTAAATCTAATCTTATTACTGACCTTATAACCCCTACAGGTTTTAAGCTGTCAGTGAAGTGTCAGAAGGTCACTTAGGAGGCAGCTGTTTGTAGAAGGAGGTTAACCAAGAGGTCTCAATTTTGGCACCTTTTTATCTTGGAAAGGAAACGAAGCCTAGGCTGATGGGCGCTGCTGTCAGTATGACGCAACCTTGCTCATGATAGGCTGGACAAATCGGACCCCACCACAGCATGCCGGACACTTCAGTCTATTAAATATCACACGGCCAGAAGTTTGGCGTTCATAATTCCTCTCTCCTTATCCCACAGATGCCTGGACTGCGAGCCTGCACAGCTGTGAAACGGCGATGACTTGAGGGACCAGCGGTTATCTCCACAACGATGTCCATGAACAACTCCAAGCAGCCAGCGTCTCCTGCAACGGCGCTTCTTTCGAACACAACCTGCCAGACGGAAAACCGGCTTTCGGTGTTTTTTTCAATCATCTTCATGACAGTGGGGATCTTATCAAACAGCCTGGCCATCGCCATTCTCATGAAGGCGTACCAGAGGTTTAGACAGAAGTCCAAGGCGTCGTTTCTGCTTTTGGCTAGCGGGCTGGTCGTCACAGACTTCTTTGGCCATCTCATCAACGGAGCCATAGCAGTGTTTGTATATGCATCTGATAAAGACTGGATCCGCTTTGATCAGTCAAACATCCTTTGCAGTATTTTTGGTATCAGCATGGTGTTCTCTGGCTTGTGCCCACTTTTTCTAGGCAGTGTGATGGCCATTGAGCGGTGTATTGGTGTCACCAAACCGATATTTCATTCCACAAAAATTACATCCAAACATGTGAAAATGATGCTGAGTGGAGTGTGCCTGTTTGCTGTTTTTATAGCTTTGCTGCCCATTCTTGGGCACAAAGAGTATAAAATTCAAGCTACAAGGACCTGGTGTTTCTACAACACCGAAGACATTGAAGACTGGGAAGATAGATTTTATCTCCTACTTTTTTCTTTTCTGGGCCTCTTAGCCCTTGGTGTTTCATTCTTTTGCAATGCCATCACAGGAATTACACTCTTAAGAGTTAAATTTAAAAGCCAGCATCACAGACAAGGCAGGTCTCACCATTTCGAAATGGTCATCCAGCTCCTGGCTATCATGTGTGTTTCCTGCATTTGCTGGAGCCCATTTCTGGTAAGAGCCTAAAGTTTTGACAGTTTCTACTTTCCTGGGTTTATCCATGCTCAATATAAGGTTGTTAATTCTTTTTCTTTTAAATGTTGGCATTTCTTCCTACTCAAAACTGCTTTCAGCACTCAGCTCTGTTTTAGAGTTAAGTTATGTATGATATACGTAGTTATTTTCAACAGGCCAGGAACTGAAAGAAATATGTTGCTAAACAGTTCTAAGAATCATGTTATCTCCTTGGATTCACAGTAGCGTACAGTATTTTTTAACAGAAGTAACATTTTTTATTACACTGAATATGATTAATTTCTAAAATTTAAAAAAGACCAACTATCCTATACATTGGATCAGAATCCAGTAAGTTTTGGTAGAAAGTGATACAGACTTTTAATTTGTGGAGAATGCATAGTAGCTATTGGGTCCTTCTAAACATGTAATGACTGGTCTCAACTTGCATAACACAGTGATGAACTGAGATAGGTGGACAGTTTAGGTGAGCTCTGTGGGTAACTAAAGTGAAGAAATCACTTTTGCACTAACCCAAGAACAGTGCTGACCATCCAGGGAGGAGTATGTTTGGCAGGAGGGCCAGAGGCTCTTCATTTCTTTCTTTCATTCCTTTAAAAAAATTTAGCCAGCAGCTGTATGTGGTAGGTTAGTATTTAAATTTGGAAATGAAATCTAAGTTTAAAGAATCAGCTGCAAACACAAGTAATTTGTATTATTTTCTAGCTAGAAGACAAAATCATACTTATGAGAGATAATAGGACCTCAACTCCTCCCCAAATTTTACTTTATGATGGAAAGAGTGACAGAGAAAAAGTCTTTCTGTAGGGAGCAAGTGACAGTGAAGATTGCTTTCATTCCTTTCTCTGCAGCTTTGGGGTATTGGGCTGATAATGCCATATGTGAGATAATGACATATGTTATACATACAAATGAAAGAGTGAAGCAATAGGAGACATGAGACAGATAGGAGCAAGCAGAGGTCGTGCTGTTCTTGCCTTTCGTGGTAGCATGAAGGTGCTTGTGAGTGAGGCGCTTGTCCTGGGCTCCTAACAAGCTCATTGTCCAAGTTGTGGGCAGTGCAGGTTTGCTAAATAATCCAGATGATCTTGAGACACATAAAATTTTCAAGGACTGCTACTGCAGACAGATTGTAAATTAGAATGGATTTTATTTTACAGAAAGACTTCTACTTTGCAAATACTTTATTTCTATTCATTTCATTGCCTCCCAGTTTGAATGTAGGTCTCAACTGTCAAATTATTTAAAATTTCCTTTGTTGTTGTTCCTGAATTGGCTGGATTATCAGGACCCATTCAATGACAAGTTAACATCTTCGGGGGTGTGACAATTATGAGTTTAGGAGATGCTGGCTGGGATCACTTAAAAAATCTGATCTGTGCTAATAGGGTAGTTGTTTGAACTGCAGAAAAGGGAGGAGCTCTAACATTTGGAATCACATCAGTGTTCACATTTGGAGAGTTTAATTTTTACCACTTGGCAAAAGGAATTGCTTGAGGGGAACGCTTCTGTTTTTCCTAATCAGGTTCTGAAATAAAGTAGTCTTTCATAATAAAAAATGAGCTGGAGTGAGTTGAAATTAACTGGGGGATTGTGAGGGGAATTATGAAAAGTAGTGACTGAAAATGTTTGCAGACTTTTAAAATGAAGGTCCAAGCTCGGAAGGAAACCTTAAAACAATGAGCAAGTGCATTAAATGAGAGAAAAGTAATCCAGACAACTGAGGTATTGACCTATGCTTTGTGTTTATTTGTTCTGAGGCCTCTTAAAATTTGTTTTGTTTTGGCTTTTGACTAGGAGAACTAGGAGTGATTGACTACTGTTAGACTTTGAGAGAAAGGAAACATTCAGACTCTTGGCACAGTATTTTAAATTATACGTTCTCTCATTTCCTTTCCTGAATTTTTGTTTGCCTTAATTGTTAGAATAGGTCTTACAATTTAATTCATAATTTGAACATATTTTCTAGTGGAAAGAGTTCCAGGTTCCTGGAAACTTTTCTGAGTTCTGTTTTCTCTTTGGGTTATTGGTACTTTTTTGACACCCCTGTACCAATGCTTCTAAATGTTTTTTTTTTGGTACCGGGGATCGAACTCAGATCCTCCCACTTGCAAGGCAGGTGGCAGAACCACTGAGCTAAATGCCCGGTCTCCTAAATGGTTTTAAGTGAGAGTTATCTTTGTGTTAAATGCATAGTAGGTGCATCATAGTACTCTTTATTGGACTGACATTTTGAGTCTTTTCAAGCATTCTTTGTATCCCATTTCTTTTGTGGAGAACTTGGGACTTAATGGCAATTTCTGACTGAAAGATGTGTAACTTTTGTGGTCTGAATATAATTTCCTTGGGGATTCAGTTAAGGTCATCAGATGTGTAAATGTAACCATAGTAAAAATCTCAGGCTAGAAAATATCAAAATGACACCTGCTACTAACACTTCTCCTTTTTCTCCCAAGTGTCTAGGAGGATTTGCATAGATATTAGTGACTGAGTCATCATTTTCCTACCTATCTTGCATTTTAAGAGTGTCTTACTTTTAAGATACCTCTGAAGCCACTTTGTTAGATTCCCATAGATAACACTGTATAAGGTGTAAGATAATGGTGACAGCTCCCAAGTCAATGCACTACTTTACCCCTTGCCTTCTCCCTATGATTAATAAATGAATGATTGGATTTGTACTGTGGGGGGCATGGATGGACATCTACACATGTTGTTTTGCCTGTGTTTACTGTCATTTTCAAGCTTCGAATTAAAACAAACACAGAGATATATACATTTAAATTAGGAAATGAGTAAGGTGCACATGTTGATGCCCATGTTTAATAGGACACAGGTCATCAAAACATCAATAATGACATAATTTCTGAAACTATTTAAATTTATAACTATTTTAATCATTTTGCAGGTTGAGTTTTAACCAATACAAAGGTAAATTAGTTTTGTTTGAACTCTCTATGTTAGACTTTAAACGTTCTTGAGTACTTTTAGGCTTATAGAGAAATGGGTGGGGAGCATAGCTCACATGTAACCCCCCACCCCATACATCACTCTTCATATTAACATTTGCTACAATTGAGGAGACAAAATGCCAATCCATTGCTATTAACTAAAGTCTGTTTACATTAAACTTCTCTTTGTGTTGTGCATTCCATGGGTTTTGACAAATGTATAATGACACACGTCCATCATTATCATATCATGCAGAATAGTTTCACTGCCCTAAAACCCCTCTGTGGCTTTTAAAATTGTAGTGTTTTATTTTCCCAAAGATGGGAAATGTGCTTTTCTTCCTCCAGAAATTGAGATTTAGAAATGTAGCTCAAACATTATATTTGCTTAAAATCTAACATTAGTGACTTAAAAATTTTTACAATGTCTGCATTTCACACTTGTAAACATAGTTAACTGAAATAAATTGATTTAGTTATAATCCATACAGAAAACTTTATGAAACAAGGATAGGCATTTAGCTTATAGTTCCATTTAGAAAAAAGTTAACTTCAAAAGACAAATAGCAATTACAAAATCATCTGCATACTTCCTAGGTAAACTGCTTCTTCTAAATAAATAATCTTGATGAAATCCTTTTGATTTCTCTATTGTGTGTGTAATGGGAGGAAATATTGACAAGAACTTTCAAGAAATATTTAAAAAATATTTTGTTTCTGCCTTTATTCATGCAATGATTCTTTTTAATGATCCCTTTCTATAATATATGGCTTTAGGAGGAATTTTATTCCTGCTATGAGTATTTTGCCAGTATGGTAGAGCAATAAATACTTGTTGACTGGTTGACTGTAACATAAGTAGTATGAATGTCAAGAGATCGGAAATGATTGACTAGAATATGGATTCTGAGTGATGTAGGTAAGAGTTTAATGGTAATTTTTAATCTGTGTCTTAAGTCAGGAACTGTAGTCTTATAAACTATTAAACTTCAGCAGACTTCTAGAAGGCTGTATGTTTGTTTTGCCCTGTCTTCAGGGATAGAGGATCATTTTGATGGGGAAAAATATAAAATATTTGAAGAATAAAATTATTCCTTATGTCATGGAATTTACCCAAGAAATACGTTCTCTTGCACATACAGAGTTCAAGTTTGAATTTTCTAAGGTAGTTACTCTTATGCTAATATATTTAATCAGTGTAGTTAAACATCATTTGGTCACTAGGGTGATTATCACATCCTGATCAAAGAATTGGAGAGTTAATTCAGCTTTGACTGAAATTGCTAAAATTATAGGCATCATAATGACCAGGTCCTGGACAGCTAATGTCAAATGATGGAGCAACAGGACATCACAGAATATATTGATTATTATGTGAAGATTGTATCCTCTGAAAGATGACTCTCATCTTTACATTTAAAACAAATAATGGGAATCTATGAATGTGTCTGTGCACTTACCTCAAGACCAAAAAGATGAGGAATGGGTGTCTATATATATATTTTACATGAATAGAAATTATGGAAAATGTATAAATGTACAAATAAATATGTATGTATGTATATGTGCATGTATGTATGTAAATATGTATGTGTATGTGTAGAGTGTACATCCATATATAAAAGTATATATATAGTATTTATGTATAAACATAAGAGTACACATTTATATATGTACTCATACAGTTGTTAAATATTTTCCAAATTTAAAAATTGGATCTGATTACACCAAGTATGAGGGATACTAATGTGCTGTATTCCATAATTAAAGATAGAACGGACTCTTCTGTAGCTTCATATCAACTCCCAGAAAGAATGTCATTTTTGGTTTATTGGATTGCTACTAATATTAGCAACAATGTTGTGTGCATTGTTCGTGCTGGTTTTCACTGTGGAGTCGAGTGTCCTTTGCTTGGATGGCAGAAACAGCAGTCAAGTTGCCAGGATACAGGACCTTATGTCATCTGGGTTCTGCTTCCATGAAGTCCTTAAACTGCAGATATGTGCTACCTGGAGTTCATACCGGAAGAGAAGGGGCATAGAGAGAGAAGGTAGTTTCAATGGTGACATTGGCTGCGGTCTGCAGTTGGGTGGGTATGGAGGGCATCAGTGATAGGACTGGCAGAGGGTTGGTTCTGGATATTTGGGAGCTCACTCCCGTCTCAGCCCTGGTGCTCTCTTGCTGGGCACATTCTTCCCCTGACATTGCTGTGCTTCATTTCTCCCTCACTCTTTCCTGGTTGCTCTAATGTCTCCGCCGCTATTTAGGCCACCTTCAAAAGTTCCCTTTCTCTTGTTCTGTCTTCCCTTCCTTTCTTTACCTCATAGCACCTAGTGACATTTAGTAGCATAGTACCCACTTCTCGGTTTACCTGGCTCTTGTTTGGCTTTGGTCCCTAGTGTGTAGGCTCCTTGAGGGAGGAGACCTTGCTGATGGCTGCAATCCTAGGTCCTAGCCCAGTGCCAGGCACACAGTTGATGTCCGGAAGTATTTGCTAGATGAATTTCCTGTAGAGAATGGCTCATTCAGCAACTATACTTGCTTCTACTTTACTCTGCAGGTAAAATCAGGACCTGGTTGGTAGACCCTGGGAATATTTTTTAATACTTCCAATTTATGACTGGGATTGGAAATCTGCAAGAGGGGGAGTCTTTTTTTTTGTTTTAAAATTTAATTTTACTGATACATAAGGATAACATTCATCATAGGAAACTTGTACTTGTATATCACATATCTTAATTCTTTTTACTCATTCCCCTCCCTTCCCTTCAGTTCTTCTTCCCTTATTTACAAAAACTTTGTCTCCATTTTTCCTTCTATTATTTTCCCTTTACCTTCCTTCTCTTCCCTTCTCCCCATAAATATAATTTTTAGATTACTTGCCTGTGAACATGCTGCCCATCCACGTTACTCTGTGCATGCGTGCGTGCATGTGTGTGTGCGTCACCTGAGCACTATCGAGGGGCAGGGGAAGTAGTCCAAGCAACAGGCCCTAGAGCTGGAGGTGCCCGCACACGTTACGAGGAGACAGCGCCACTGTCCACCGTCTGTTCGTGGTGTCCACTGGGCCTGGGGGAAAGGGCGGCTCACGTGTTTATATATAAACTGACCGCGACTGTCATTCTGGTTTAGATCTCAAATGGGCCCCAAGCCTCAGGGGTGGACGGTGACTGGACCACAGTGCACTGTGCTTACCAGTGGATTCACCCATGGGGAAGTTTAGCCTCGTGAGAGGCGTCGCTGGGGCGTGGTCCGAGGGGCGTGGCCTGAAGGGCAACTCCCTCCCCGGCTCCACCCTCTTCCTTGTTTCCTGTTTCCTGTTTCCGGACCACCATGCCTTGAGCAGCTTCTTTTATTTTTTTCTCAGTACCGGGGATCCGACTCAGGACCTTGCACTTTCGAGGCAGGTGCGGCACCACTGAGCTAAATCTCAGGCCCTAAGAAGGGAAGTCTTTATTCAAAGGTTCCCTATGGAGAATCTTTGAGCTTCCCAAGTTTGAATCTGAGACTAGAAATTAAGAATTATTTTCAGTGTCTCAAATTTTGCAGGTAAACTAGATGATATTTATTTTTACAATATTGCAATAATTTGTTTGGATGTCCTTTCCTATGTTAGTCTCAAGGGTCCTTGGAAGCAAGATCCAGTGTGTTGGTTGAATGAATAAACTAGAGAACCAATTACTGAATGGGAAATGTTGAGGCAAAGGAAAATGATAGGCAATGGAAATTTCGATTAACTCTGGCCCATAGTTTTTAGCGCTGCCTTTTCCTCTACAGTCACCTTTTTTCATAGTATCTTTCTATTTTATTGGTGCTTTATCTCTGAGGGAATCATGTCAGGGGACAAGCATAGAAAATTACTTTGAATAAATACTTCCAGATATTGCATGTTCAGTGTTATAAAGTGAACTAACTCTCTGGGTTAAATGTTGAAATTTGTCTGAAAAATGAGCTTGCTAATGTCACATCTTCCCTAGCAGATTGAACAAATATCTATGCCTCAACTTGTCAGTAAGATTAAATGATTAAACAGGCTTTATATTAACAAATGCTTAATTATTAGGAAGATCTGATGGGCCTTTTGAAAGGACACTGCAGCACCCCACCCAGATTGCCCTTTGGGTGGGGCTTGAGGGGGATTTCTGTTTCTTGACTAATGCCATTTTGTGTCAGGGATGGGTGAATGTCCCTTGCCTCAAGTGTGACACTTCTGAAGGGCCAGTATGCTTTAGAGCTTAGTGCGCATCAACTGAGGAACTCTGCGTCTCCCAATCCTGTTCCCCTTCCCACCTTATGCTCTCCCAAAAGCTCCCTGAATGCAGATCTCTGTCTCAGAACCTATTTCCTGCAGCATCTGCCTTAGGACAGAGACCTAGCAGTCCATTTGTGAATATCTCATTTAGATACAAAACATAAGCACATAGGTTTAGATAATGATTACATAAATTGTTGCTGTGATGCATAAGGAATTAAACTCATTTGAGCAGCCTATCTTTGCCCTCCTGGAAATGTATAGTGTAGAACTGTTCCAGAGCAAAATAAATTAAAAAAAGACACTGCTAAGGCTGAGAAATTACACAAAAATCTCTTGCTTGAAATGAGCATGGTGGTCTGAAATAGTTTGTTATTTTAAGATCATTTATTCTTGGCAAAACATGGCTTCCTGTTTTTTTAAGGAGAAAGTCATAAAAATGCCCAAAGATGTCATAGATGCAGACAAGGCACTTATACAATATTACTTGAATGATTTACATGTAAATGACTGAGAAATATGTGGATTAAATTTATGCCCTCATGGGTATGAAAGTCTTCTGGTTTAATGTGTTTGGGGCTTTTTACTAAGCTCTAACACAGTTGAGAAACAATTCAAGGTGCTGATGTGCCCCGAGTCTCTGTGAGTTGCTGGTATTAATTTTATCTGCTTAAACCAATCCCTACAGGACACTGTAAGGACACATGTAAATGCATTCCATTTTGTATATACTTTTGGAAGACTTTTTAGCTGCACCATTTCTATCTGGTACATCAATGTGATTTACTGAAACTCGGAGAGAACTTTATCCAATAGGAGAAATTCAGTTTTTTGACCTTTGTAAATACACCTTTCAAAGCTTGTGTGAACTTGTCACTCTGTCTATACCCTGTCCTGCGTGTAAGGGTGCGGTGGAGTGGATATAGTTGTGGTTTGTTCAGACAGGGAGGTGGTTTTCCTCACCACTCATCAACTATTGAATCCTCAAATACAATTCAGACTATGTGGAGTGCTGACATGGAGACTGGCTGTGGTATGATGGTGAAGGAGACAGAGACAATTGGATCGTATAAAAGCAATTATTTTAGGTTTGGTACGGTGTCCCAAATCAAGCCTTCCCTTCAAAATAATGTTCATCCTCTGGGAACAGACTGGGAACATGAATCTCAGCTATGACCTTGGAGTTACTCTGATTTTGCCTGTCTGTAAACTGATTATCACAATAGTACTCAGATGTATTATCAGATTAAAGGATTTGATTTCTTGAGAGTCTCATAACAAAGTGATTGGGACATAGTAAATGCACTGCAAAATCTAAAAATACTCAATCTGTTGCTATTATTGCTGTTCACGATCTCAGTGAAAAGCAATTATTTGTGTTTAGTTCTGCTGTTTTCCAGTTTCTCCACCTTAAGGAGTGGTTTCCATGGAAAAAAAGGGATAAAGTTTATAGCTTCAGAAAACTTTCTGGACATTCCAATTTGAAGTTTCAAGTTATTGTTTATTTCATTATCTCATCAGAAGTAAAGCTATGACCTGCTAATCTTTTGCATATTGTTCTAGTTCAAATATTCTGTTAACTAGTAATTATAATTCTAATATCTTATAAGGTATTCATGTAAACAACTGGAATCAGGCTAAAATTAGCAAAACTGATGAGGTCATTAGTTATAAGGTATTGTTCTTGGAGTTGTAAGTGGTATGAGGGAATAAAAGAGAAAGCTCTCTTCCTAAGCAGTTTGTAAGTTAGGTGAAGCAAAAGATGTAAGACATTAGTTCTTGGACAGGTAATACACTGTAGTGGTTTAGAGTCTGGGTTCAACCCCAGTCACGGTCATGTGACTGCATTAGTCTGTGCTTGTATTTTGTCAAATGTAAAATAGGTATTGTAATAGTACCTATTTTATATAAGGGGCGATCAAAAGATACAGTGAATGTTTAATTTAAAAATGTTATTACAATAAAGACACATTATTATTCATCCCCTGAAAACATTCTTCTCATTGCTTTGAACACACTTATCCCCTCACTCTTGCTTTTTCTGAAGCAGTTCTGGAAGTCCTCTTTTCCCAGTGTCTTTACTTGTGCTGTCATGGCTGCCTCTATGTCCTGAATTAATTAAAAATGTTTACCTTTCCTGGTAGTTTTGACTTCAGGGAAAAACCAGAAGCTGTATGTTGCCAAACTGGTGAATAAGGTGGATGAGGACACACCATAATATTTTTATTTGATAGAAATTGCCATAAACATATTGAAGCGATTCAGGACACTGAGGTAGACATGAAAGGACACTCACAAAAGAAGACTTCCAGTAGTGCTTCAGAAAGTGGCAAGAACAATGGGATAAGTATATTCAAAGCAGGTGGAAATGCTTTGAGGGAAGTTAATGGAAATTCTTTGAGGGAAGTCTTTTACTGTACTGAATTTAAAAAATTTAAATACACACTATATTTTTTGATCAGCCCTTGTAAGTTTGTTGTGAGGACTAAATAGATTAATATATACAAAGCACTTAAAATAGTGTCTGACATATATTAAATATCATATGATTCAGTTATTATATTATTTTTGTTTCTATTAAATAAAAATCACTCATTAATAATTGCCCATGGATAATTTTGTCAATGAGATGATCAAATGCACTTTAAATTTCCTTAGTAAATGAATAAGAATAGTGTCAGAAACATGCTGTCACTTCCACTTTGATGATTCACCAGTAATTATTTGTTAATTGACTTGACATTGGGCACTTACCATGCAACAGACACTGTTGTAGATGCTAGAATAACAATCACTATGGTTTATATGTTTGTAATGCTTATGGACTTAAACAACAATACTTACAGAAAATGAAAAGACCTGTAGGAAATCGAAACAGAAATATTCTGTTGTATTTTTGTTGTAACAGAATGACATGTAATTGTGAGGTTTGTGGATGAGATTATTTTTGACAATTTCTAAAGGGAAAATATCAGTAGGATATCATGTGGAAAGAAAAATTACTTGAAGTAAATATGATCCAAAATTAAGTAATATACATTATAAAAACAAAGAGAAAGAAGATAATATATATACTTCCTAGAGATAGAAAAGTGTAATAAATGAGAAAAACTCTTTAGCATTTGGGCCATTAACAAGGTTAGACATTAACAAGGTTAGAATACAGCAGATTGTAATTAACTAATATTAAAAGCCAAAAGATTTTTTAAGTAATAACACATGAGTTGTAGAAAAATTAAATCAGACAGTAAATATTTAATAATTAAGTTAGCATTTTGCACTATCTTTTGATAAGTAAAGCGACACAGGATATGGGAGATAAATTGGTGCTGAAATGAAGCATTATAAAAGCCATTAACTCCTTCTAAGAATGTAGGTTAAGAAAGTTAGAAAGGACAAAACAGATGAAGTTAAATTGTTGTCAACTTTAATAAGAAATTTTGAAAATAAAAACATTCATTTATGTTTTAATTACTCACTCATTAATTTACTCACTGAGCTATTCTTTCGTTGGAGTTACTGAGGAAAAGGCTGGATTTCTCCCCAGGTAGGATAAAGGATAGAGGCTGAGGCACGACCTGGGAAATACTTCCAAGACAAATTCTAAGAATCATGCTTTCCAGCACTTTCATTTTACCCATGACCTCTGCCCTCTCATCTCTGACCTCTGCATGCATCCTCCTTTTTCTTCTCTTTCCTTTTCCTATGGGTGAATATAACAGTGTCTGTTTTCCTGGTACTGGGGAACGGGTCACGGATTTGAGTACTCAGCAATAGTAAAGGTGCTCAGGTAGAACTCAAAGGTGCATGAGTAAGTACTCAAAACCTACATTTATTTTTTTAAATATAAAATTTATTTATTTATTTATTTTCTTAAATTCTTTTATTGGTACATTGTAGGTATACAACACAATTACATTTTTCATTGGGAATTGTACCTTTACATGATGCATCTTGGTTCTTATTTTTTTCCCGTTCCTAGCCCTCCCTTCACCCCCTCCACGGTCCCTATTTACAAAGACTTTATTTCCATTTTTTCCATTTCTCATCATTTTTCCTTTCCTTTCTTTCCTTTCCTCTGCCCCTTCCACTACCCGTACCCCTTTGGACCTTTTCTTCCTATTTTGCATTATCGATTATTCATTCTAATCATTGGTACATTTTAGGTATACAATATAATGACATTCATCATTGGAAATTTGCACCTTTCCATAATCTCTCTTGGTTCTTATTTTTCACCCTTGCCCAGCCCTCCCTTCAACCCCTCCAGTCCTCCCTATTTACAAAGATTTTGTTCCTATTTTTCCATTTTCTCCTATTAATTCCATTCCCTTCTTTCCTTTCCCCTACCCCTCCCACTTCCTTCCCCTTTGCCTCCTTTCTTCCTATTTCACATTATCTATTATACGTTTTAGTCCTTATTTACACTTTCAGTTTCTCACACCAGAGAAACTATTCAGTATTTATACATGTGTGTCCTATTTATTTCACTTAAGAGTATTGCTTCAATGTGCATCCACTTAGCTATAAATGTCTCTAATTTCTCATTTTTTATGGCCGACATTGTTGTAGCAGTAGCAGCAACAGTGCTTGTTGTTATTACATATTCCTTTATTTTGCTTCTTGGATTTATGTGCGTAGTTGGGGACTTGAAAACAGAAGGGAAGATAAAAAAATCACATGAATGGTTGACAGACAGATTGCAGAAGTGGGGGATGCAAGAGGAGGATCAAAACAGTGAAGGCCAGAGGGAGGTGGCCAAGTAGGGTGGAGAGAGGGATTTTCATGTTTCAGGACTCGGTGGCGAGGTAAGGCCCCCTTTCATTTCCACAAACATCTTCCCATTAGTGAGGAATATTACATTTCATGTATCATATTTTCCATACTTAAAAAGAGACAATGTTTTCTTTAGCTATAAAATTTCTTGTTAAAAGACAGCAGGCTACAAATTAAATTAAAAACAAATCTTCCAAATTCCACTATCCATTATCCACAGATAACCATTATTAGCATTCTCACCTAATAGAGAAAAGATATTATTTTGAGCCTTTGGGTGATAAACATTTTTTATTACATTTCCCAGACATTACCTCCTTTTTAAGTTTGTAAATGTGTGGCTGTTTGTATATTTCTAAATAATTTTCAAGAGCTCTTTGGATGGCAAAGAACAGATAACTCTGACACCTAAAAATAATTTTAAAATCAATTGTAAAAGGAATTGTTTCCCAGGGTTCATTGCTTGTCTTTTAATTTAGTGCTTTAATTTATAAGTAGGAAATCAATAATTACTTTTATAGCTACTGTCTTCTGTTTCATGTTTAAATCTTTTCTTAGGAAAAAAAGATATATCAGTATTCATCTCTTTTTCCCTTCTGGCATATCTATCCTTTCACTTTTTGTATTTATGATTTTAATACATTTGTAGCTTCTTTTAGTTTGATTTGAAAGTTAATAATCTGAATTTTACTTTGAATTGGTATTGAATGGTCTTCCTGCAACTGTTTTAAATTCCACCTTTATTACATATGAAATTTTATTGCACTTGGTTCTGTGTATACCCTCTACCTTTTCCTATTTGTCTATCTTTCTTAGACACTGAATACACATTTTGTAATTTTCTTCCTAATAAGTTCTTTTCATCAGTTGTATTCCAAGATTTTGAAGTTTTTGTTTCTACTGTAAATAAACTTTCTTTCATTTGTTATACAAGTATATAAAATTAATCTTGATGTATTAATTTTTTATTGTCATGAAGTTTACACAACATAAAATCCATCATTTTAATCATTCTTAATTGTACAGTTCAATGACTTTTAGTACATTCACAATGTTGTATAACCACCACCACTATTTTGTACAGAATATTTTCATCACACTAAAAGCACAACTTATACCCATGAAGCAGTCATTCCCCAGCTCCTTGAGCTTGGGGCAACCACTGTCTGTCTCTAAGGATTCAGCTCTTCTGGATATTTCATATAAACAGAACCTTAAAATATGCAGGCTTTTATGTCTGGCTTCTTTCCCTTCACATACGCTGTTTAATTCATGCATGTTGTAGAATGTATCAGGGCATTACTCCTTTCTGTGGTTAAATAATATTCATTGGTATGGATGTGTTATGTTTTGTTTATTCACTAACTGTTGGAAGTTTGAATTGTTTCCACCTTTTGGCCATTGTGAGTATTGCTACTATAAACATTTGTGTACAAATTTTTGTTTGAGCACTTATTTTCAGTTCCTTCAGGTATACAACTAGGAGTGGAATCACTGGGTCATGTAGCAATTTTGTGTTTACTTTTTTCAAGGAACTGCCAAACTTTTTCACAGTGACTGCTCCATATTGCATTCTTAGCAGGAATGGATGAAGGTTTTAATTGCTCCACATTTTCACTAACACTAGTTATTTTCTGGTGCTCTTTTTATTTATTTTTATTGTATCTGCCCTACTGGATGTCACGTGGAACTTAGTTTAGTTCTAATTTACATTTTGTTAATGACCAATGATAATGAGAATCTTTTTGTGAGGTTGGCTATTTTTATAAATTTTTGAGGAATTTTATTATTAATTTTGTGCTCAAACAATTTATCCTTGTCTATAATTTTCTGGCTTTATTTTAATCTACTTTTAATACTACAGTTATGCTAGTTTTTAAACCTGAGGAATTTTTTTTCAATGTATTAGAAAAATTTAAGTAACCTAAATATCAGCTGCTTGATGATGATTTGGCATCACTTCAACATGTGTTTCTTGATATATCTTTAGGGTTTTTTGGCTACTCTTTTATTTAAATTTTCTATTTTTATTCCTATTTTCAATTATGGGCAGATTCTCAGTATAAAAATTTACTCCTTAATTTATACCTCAAAAAATTGACTATAGTGCATTAAAGTATGAGATCCTTTATATTTCTTGCTGGTAATTCCAACATCTTTGTTTATGTTCAATCTTGCTTGGTCTTATTTCCTTTTGAGTGACCTGAATTTTCTTTCTTCTTTATTAAGTATTATTGAATTGTAGCTTAGACATTGAGAATGTTACATTAGAGAGACTGTGCATTCTCATATATTTCTCTGAAGAGTCTTCACATTACACTTTAAAAGGAAATTAATTTGACCAGTGTCAAACTGCAAAGTATCTTGGGCCTCAGTTCAGTTAAATTTTTTTATTCTTACCTAGGCTTTGTGAGGTCTGCCCTATGCATGCATAGTTCGAGGGTCAGCCAGAGATTTGTGAGACTTTATGTACAACATTTGGGATTTCCCTGTCTGGCTTTCTTATTTACAGGAGAACTCTGCCCTCTGGGTCTTCAGGCTTGGAAAACTGTGGGTTCACTCTCTGAGTTCTAGCTACTTCTCATGGCATAAAATATGGTGCTATCGAAACAGATATGAAAGGGGAAACTCTTCCAAGCATGGAATTTCCTCAAGAATTTGCCTGCTTTTGGTTGCTCTCCAGTGTTTTCATGTAGTATGATTTTAAAAAATATTCCCAGAGTGTGAAATGCTATTTGGGGTGGAGGTTGATTTCATAGAAGCTTTTTGGGCCATACTGGAATGGGACACCTTACTTGGATTTAGATTCAAATTGTTATTTTTTCCCCCCCTGAGATTCATGTCTTCATTTTCTGATATTATTTCTGCCATTAAAGTTCCATGAAGATATAGTCTATATCCATTGTGCTAGTCATTGTATTTGCAGAGTACAGCAGTACATTTCACATAATGAGAAATTAATAAAATTTGCTAAATGTTGGAGGAAATAAGTTTCATAACCATGCCATAAGCAATGAATAATTATGTAGATATGACATTTTGTTTTTATTGGCTTTGTAATTTCTTTTTGATCATATTCTTCCGATTCTAATGCTTATTATTTTGATTGATTTCTAGATTTGCTGACGTGTAAAATTAGACTTTTAATGTGAAGAGGAAGGAAAAAGCTTGCTTTCAAATTATATGTTTGAAAACTTATTTTTCTTGGTTTTTGGTTTTGTTGGTTAGTGAATTCTTGCATCTAAATCATATCCTCCCAAGGACTTTGTCAATAGTTTGTCTACTTTATTTTCTGCTTTTATTTCTATAAAGAAGAAATCTAAATTCAATATAATTATTTTCCTTTCTGAATGGTTGCTTGGAGGATTATACTTGAAATTTCTTTTAGTGTGGGAATACTTTCGTTACTCTTTGTAGTAAGGTCACCCTTTTAATCTGATTTTTTTTTTCCCTTTTTTTCCTCCTGTTTGTTTGTCTAGTTACCTTGTACTTACCTTATGAAATGCATATCATGAGAATGTCAGAGCTTGTTGATTTATTATTTACGATACTTACCTTTTCTTGGATCATATTTGTCTTTTTATTCTTTTCTACTAATAATTCTTCAAAAGTTGCCTAGGGAAATTTGGTATCTGTTTTTTATTGCATTCTTTATATGTATTTTGAAATCTGTTAATGGTACTTTTCCTCTGGTCTGTAGCTGGAAACTTCATGGTTTTGCCGAATAGCCTCTTTCCAAAAGTAGTATTGCAGTCCATAGCTGCCAGGTACACTGCCCTCTTGATTCATTACACATGAAGAGTGTGGAGCAACTGTGACTCCCTTTGCTGCTCCATGAACAGCCTGGGAATGAGTAATTGTCCCCCAAAGAGCCTGGCAGCTCCAGCTTAAACATCAAAGAAATTATATGTTCAAGTGCTCCCCTGTTCTCCATCTCTGACCCCTTCTAGACTCTGCTCTTCCTTTGCCAAAGTTGGCAGGCTTATGTGGGGTTTCTAATTTGATGATTCCAATGAGAATTTGGGCAGGAAGAAAGCAAAATGTGAAGTTGTCTCACCTTCTTGAACCAGAGAGGTCATCATTATTTTAAAACTTGTATTTCTTAATAATATTCTGTATAAATTATAAAATCTGCATTTAAAATGGAAAATTAATGTAATTTATGCCTTTTCCATCATTTTGTTTTAAGATAGTGAAATGAGTGATGTAATTAATTCTTTTTATTGAGTTGAATTTTAAAAGATGAGATGTTTTGGTGCTTACACATACTTAAGAAACATAGAATGCCATTTTGTTTAATGGTTTTTTTTTTCTTTTATTGTTTTTGGTGCCGGGAAATCTAACCCAGGTCCTAGGCAAACATTATTCCACTGAGCTATACTCCCGTCCCTTAGTGCCTTTCTTAAAAATGGACTGCAGTGTCATGACTTCATCCAAACACAATAAAAATGACATTCTTTCCTTTTTTCCTTATGCCTTCAGTGTCTCTTGGTTGTCTCCATAGTTTTGACACTTAAAAACAAAACAAAAAAATGTGAAGATCGACTTTCCTGTTTTTGCTCTGCTGCCTGTATCCTGGTAGATGTTTTAGTTCTGTTAGTTTAGAAAGTATGGAATTAAATTGGAAGGAGTCTGGACTGATGCACATGGATAAATTCCCAGTGTGGAGAGAGGATCCATTCTGCCCAGTGCCATGAGGTTGGTGATGACCCTGGTGGTCCTCAGTACCTGTGACTTGGCCGCCCTGTTCCAAGGTTTGGTTTGGAATTTCTCAATACCTCTGCATTAGGGAGAAACTTCTGAGAATTTTCCTTCAAACTAGCATGCCTACAGGTCTGCAAAAATTAGAAATGCTCATTTTTGAAAAAGTTAGATTGGAATTGCATATAGAAAGAAAGAACTGCATGAATGCCTTCTTATTCCCCACTTCCTAATAGGAAAGCTTGTTCTGTATTGTAACAAAAAGCAACTGGTATCTCTCTGACTATATTCATTGCAGTGAACAGAGAATTAGTTTCTGATACATTTTAATCTTCATGTCGTTTTATGATAACTTTTTTTGTGACTGAAAATTTCCATATTTCCCCCTATACTACCTCTGAATTAGGAAAGTTCCTCAAATACCAAAAAATTAAAAAGTTATGGCCTTTATACACTTGTAGAATAGGTTTTGAAGCTAATATGGGATGTGTGGTGATTCTTTTGAAGTGGAGAAAAAAGGCAACTAAGATCGACTCTTATTTTAAGAGAATGTAAAGAACTGCTCCTCCAAGTCAGGAAAATAAAGATAAAAACAACCAAACAAACAAACGGAACAAGCAGAACCCAAATAATTTTAACTGCATGGCACTTGGAGGACTTTGCTTTTTCATGCTTCTCTCGAAACGTCAAGGCCAGCCTGCTAAGGGCTTCCGTAGATAGTGGAGGGGACAGCAGTCTGTCTGGCAGTAATTCCGTCATGTGCTCTTGACCTTCTCCTAATTACCCACTTCAGGTTTGTCTAGATTAAGCTACATGGTCATAATGCAAAGCCAGTCTGATTCTTTAGACAGTTTTCGATTGATGCAGATGTCCACATGGTCCATTGGGGAAGCCATTTTATGTGGGTCTGTAACGGTGAACGCAGAACTTGTTTTACTGAGACGGTGCCCTCATCCCAACTGTCTCCCCTGAGTACAATTTGACATTAAGACATCTTAATGTTACTGGAGATGTGACACTTTCCTCTTGGAATTCTTGGTTTACTTCACTTACCAAAAACTCAAGTTGATAGCATTTCAAGTTCATATCATTTCACCTCATCATCTGCTAAATAGTATGAAGAGATAAGCAGCGATCACTGGAAGTTGGTGCTTCACAGTGATTTCTGAATGACTTCCTGTGCTTTGGACACTGAGCAACGTCACGGAACCCAAAAAATCCCTGGCGTATGTTCAGCCACTCTCCACCCCCAGACCAGAGCTCTCTCCACAGGTCTCCGCTTGCAGCGTGACCATCTCGCCTTTGGAATTAACTCACTTTTCCTCACTGAAGACCACTGTGATCTGCGGGAAATAGCTGGGAGCGTTTTAGTATTGGATCAAGGGAAAAGTCCGGCTTTAGTTTTCTGTACTCAGTGATAGCTCTGCACCACCCAGTGTAGGGAAAAGATTAGCATACTATCATGACTTTAAGTACAAGTAAATACAGTTTACTAAATAACACTTTTACATTAAAATCAGAACATTCCTATGTGAGTGCTAATTAAGCTACTAAACATTTTTTCCATACGAAATTGCTTCAAATCCAGTGTTTCATAAGTAAAATGCCCAAACTTCATGAAATGTAGTCAAATGTATATGTGGCTGGTGGCCCAAATGCCATCTCCTTCAGAAGAATGTTACTATAGTACATTGTCCCCATTCAAATCTGTTTTGTTTTACTTAGAGGAATTACACTTCTGAAATTTTCAGTTTGTCGTCAGATATTTATATTTGTAATATTCTCAGTGAAACCTATTCTGGTGATCCTCGCTTGCATGTGTCTCTTTTTCTATAGATTAAATAGAGCAGCTAACTCTATGTACTCATAATTAGCACTGCTTGTTCGGTGACTGTCTCATCTGTCCAGTGAGCGTGGAGTTCCTCAGTGATGGAGCCAAGTTCATGTGTTTCTACTCTGTACCAGTGCCTGGTACGCTGCTTGGAAAGGTGCAAGGAAAATGCAGCTCATCTGTTAGATTCTTTTAATCACAGATGAAATTAGTCAATTAAACAATATCCTTATGCTGACGGTTATTAAGGACATATGGATGTCACATAAGGCTTTTATTTTTTAAATGTTATGTTTTGAAAAAAGTTGTAAAAATTTTTGAACTATAATAACTGCCATTATGATGGTAATTTTAGATTTAAGGCTTTTTCTTAGCAGTTTTATTTCATAGTAAGATAATTAATTAGCCAAAAAATCCACATGCACGTCTTCTACTGTGGGCCACACTGGGCTCAGAGTGCTTTACAGTTGTTAACTCTTGGAATCCTCACATACTTTCCCTTGGATGTCTTCAGACATGGAAAAGATTCATGAGTATATGTTTGGAGAGTTTGTTCAGAAGATATAATGATGTAATACTTGACCTTGTTTGCATTTAGCATCATGAGCAGTTGCACAACATGATTAGCCACATTTTACATCTGAAATTACATTTAGGCATAGTTATCTAACATTCAATCATAGTTAAAGTTAAAATTCTTTAGCTGTAAGCTAACATTCTTCTGACATGATGTAAAGAAAATGCAAAGATATGAAGTTGACTGTGATTTGTGGAGAAAGATAAGCTGATTAAAATAAGGATATTTTTGTACTCTTGTTAATGTGGGTAGAGGCCTGATTGAGGGTAATATTTGAGTAAACTTGGTAAAAAAGCTGCCTCCAATAATTATTTTTTCAGAAAATAATTTTTGCCTCTCTTCTCCCTTCCAAAGGATTGATAATTTCCTTAGTTTCCTACATTCCTCTGTCCCCAACCTAAATTGGCCCTAATTTATATTTGTAAATTTTAAACTTCCAAATCAAGATTAGGCAGCTCTGATAGTAGGCATTGAGTATTGAAATTAGTACTGATTTTATGCAAGCTCTCCCCCACCCAGGAAGTGATTTTACTCTTCTCTTCTGTCACTGGAAGGTGAAAGCATCATTGCAGAAGAGAGAAATAATTGCTGACTGTCTCAGGGAGCTGTTAGGCTTTGATTAAAACCAGAGTATGTCATGGGGTGCCTGCGTCAGAATTTTGATTATAACAAAGCAAACTTTTATCTTGACAATATGTTCATTTCTCACTGAGCAACTTGTTTATCATCCCCAATATCTTGCAAAATTTGATGGTTTTATTATCAGTACATTGCTGTGTGCACCCATACCCAGATATATTTGTGGATGGAAGACACCATAGTCCTTGATTTTTGGAGAGAGCTAAACATATGGCCTTAGTGAGAATCACTATAAAAAATTAAAACATAGAACATAAATGTGACTGTTAATCCTGATGTGTCAACTTCATTGGATTAAGAAATGCCTAGCCGATTAGTAGAGCACCCTCCTCAGTGAGTCTGGGTGGGTCATGCAGGTGTGGCCCTGGGTGCCATGCATGATCTTTTGGCTGTTGGTCTCCTGTCCTCTTCCCCCACTCTGCGTACCGGTTACCATGAACTGAGCAGCTGTGCTCCTCCATGCCTTTCTGTTGTGAGGTTTCTGCGTGAGAGCCTGTTGACTATGGACTAAATTTCCTGGAACTGTGAGCTAAATTAAACTTTTCCTCCTTTCAGTTGTGGTTGTCAGATATTGTATCTCAGTGAGGGTAAAGCCAACTAATACAACAAATATATTTGGAAATATTTGTATATATATTCAGTAAATACATTTCTTAGTGCATCCCATTCAGATAGTTTCAACATGCTAGGACTATGGTGTTGGACCAGATTGGTAATATCTCTTCTCTCATGAGGTTATATTCTTTTGCAGGTGGGGTTTACAGAGGGTAGGGTGGTTTGGAGAGGGATAGATCACAAGTAAACAACTTAAAGGCTGATTTCAAAGAGTGTTAGCTAGTGTGACTGGAGGTTGGGACAGGGCTATTTTAGGTGGATAGGAATGGCCTCATGATGAGCTTAGCCCTGCACTTCCTAAAGAAGCCAGTCATGGGAAGATTCTGGGGCAGGATGGTCTGGCAGAGGAAAGAGCCAGCACAGAGGCCCAGTGATAGAGATAAGCTTCTTGTAATGGGGACAAACAAAGACCATTACCCAGAGCAAGGAGAGCTCAGGTGAAAGTGGTAGGATTAGAAGATGCAGAAGGCAGGAGTCACATTGTCTAGGACCTGAAAACTTCCTTGAAAGGCACTGGAGAGTTTCTTAACAAAGGGTAAATATGATTTGATGCATGATTTAAAAAGATCACTTTGAGTGGAAGACTAGATTCTAATGGAATGGGATAGAGCAGGAAGTTGGGTTTGTTTTCCTGAAAATTTCCTTTGATGCATAAACAACAAATAAATTACTCTTCTTGAACTTGTATCGGGAAGTAAGGTAAATAATAACTGTTATATAAATAATAACTGTTAAATAAAAATTAGTTTGTAACATAAGAAACATTTTCAAAATAATCTTCCTAAAGACTTAAAATACAATTACATTTTGTGGCAAAATGTTAGAGGAACTAAAACTATTTGGTTCATATCTCAGTATACGTTCTCTGCTAGTTTAGCAAAGGGCATTTTAATGAGCATTTTTCATCGATATAATGTAGTTATAAATCTGTATTTTTCTTTTATTTGATATGGAATTACTTGGCTCCCTTTCAACTCTATTATTATTTTGCTTATGGTTTTCACAGCTGTATATACACAAAAAATAGGAACTCTGTGTTTTAGTTAGAAATAGTTTGGTGTTTCTTGACCCCAACAAAACTAGCTTTGAGGTACTCTAATAATCAGTACAAAAGAGAAATGTTTCAGCATTATTACATTTGTGATTATGGTATGAATGGCACTCATGTACATCAGTTTATAGAACAGCATGTATTACATGCCAGATGGACCACAGGGTAGGACATGGTTAGACAGACCTGGTTTCGGGATTGGTCTAGGGTTGACTCTGGAATTTAAAAGCCATCTTTTTGGGTCAGGGATGTGTCTCAGCAGTAGAATGGTTGCATAGCATGCAAAAGGCCTTGGGTTCAACACCTATCACTACCCCTCCCTCAAAAAAGCAAAAACCCTCCAAGTTCTACATTTTTTAATACCATAGCTCTTACCATTTAAACTGCAGAACTTTTCTACAAGGATTTAAATATTTTAAAATTTGAGCTCCCTATGGAAGCAAATATTTCTGGGGAGGAAAAAAGAGATGGTCTTATAATTAGTTAGCTGCATCAAATTCTGATGTGAGAAGAAGCTGTGATTCTTGAGTCAAGGTGTCTATTTTTTGGCTTCTTTTACTAGGAAAAAAGGATCAGATTCATTCCCAGTAAATGAATTCCTAGTGAGTGAATTCCCAAGACCCTTTGACTTGGACGACTGGTTGGGTTTACTACTTTGGTTCTGCATTCACCTACCAAATACTTATCAGCCACCTATATATGCAGAGATATCTTGTTTTTATGTTGTTTATATCAATGAGTAACTTCATCAGTGGTTATTCCACTACCCTGAAACTATCTCCATGAGACCTAAAACCTAATCTCCTCAGTCCATACTTGAACCTCTATTTCTAATTAGGTGAGTTCCTGTGTCCTGTTGTGTTTCTCACTACCTGACTTTGAACGTACTAGTCACATGTCCTTTGTCAAATTATTAAGAGGCTATGTAGGACCATCAGTTTTATAACCCACAAAAGGTGGATAATAATTGACCATAAAACTGTTTTAATTAGGTAACAAGAGTTTTTGTGTGATATCTGGTAAGTATCCAATAATTGTGCTACATGATTATTAGCAGTGCTGTGACCCTGATTCTATATGGCATTGTAGTAAAACTCAGTGAAAACTTGGAAAACACTTATTGAATGCCCACCATGGACATCTTCACATGTGCTACTTGAGTATGTACACATGGCTAAAATGAGGTCCTAACCACAGAGCAAATTGTGGTTTCTTTAAGGAGGCATGAATAGGACTAGCTCTGTTACAAAAGAACCTGTGAGTCAGTGTCCGTGGCCTTCCAGAGAGCAGCTTTGCAGAGAAACTTCATCTATCATTAGTTTCTGGCAAGTTCTTGACCAAAGCCCTGAGTGTGGGCTCATTGTGGTCTCAGGTGGTCTTTGGTTGGAGTGGGATGAGTGTGAGTCCAATTATGTGACTGGTTCTTCGTCTAGTAGTGCAATTCTTGTCTTTTGATTTAATTGTTGACTTATAAACTTTCTTTTTCCTTTTATTTTTTGAGTTAAATGACCTCATCCTTTCCTATTTATTTCATTTCCATAAACTTGTAGTAAATGCCAGGATAGGTTTATACCACCTCTTTCTTTCCATGATATGCTTCTTAATATAAATATTTTCAATCAGGTCAATTTTTCTCTAAGGTGCCAAACAGGCACCATTGTGGACTTCTGCAGTTCTGGTCGAGAGGGGTTTTGGATTTCATATCTGTCACTGGTTAACCAGAGAAATCTGGAAGTTAGTCCACACCATCTTTTTTATTAAGTCATTTACCTGAATACAAAGCCTCATTTCTTTTTATCACCTCTTGGTTATTTCTGGGACAAGTCATATTCTTTTATGTGCAGCCAGTTTTGTGGTATTATTTTCAAAAACCTCTCAATAATAAAACATCTTCCACATAACTACAGGGGAAGGAGTTGGCTTTTTGGTACTGCAAATAATACCACAAAACTTGGTGGCTTGGTGGAAAAAATAACAATGAATTAATACACTGGAAAGAGTGTAGTGAAATTGGAACTGCAGTTTACAGTCTTGAAAGAAAGAAATTTCCTGAGTATTTGCTGACAGTCTCCTCAGGGCAGGAAGCAGCCATGGTGGTCATTTCAGATGCTTTCCTGGGATTACTTACACCTTCCTTAGTGATAGAGTGACTTATTAATGCACTTTTGGGATGATTTGCCTTCAGTTTGGGATGAGTCATACAGAATGTAGAGAGGGTGTCTCTGTTGTCTATCTTAAATGTGTTCGTGAAGTGAAAATAATCTGACTTTTTAAGTAGCGTTTCAGGTTTATTTGCAAACCACTCTGGTGAACTTGTCAAGGTCTTTATTAAATATGTTGGCGTGCTTTAATTGCTATCTTTTGATTACTCTTTGGGGTCTGAGGATCAAGTTCCATGAGGGATTTTCAATCTTATAATTTCATAATTTGAAGGCAGATAATGGCACAGTACCCTGTGTTGACTATGTTGGCACAATTCTCAGTTCAAGCAGGGAGAAGTGCTCTGCACAGGATTTACCCTCTTTCTCAGGCAGGATAGAGTGGTCGGGATGTGGCCATGAAGGCTAGTCACCTTTCCTACTTTCCCATTCTCCAACTCTGTAGACACGCTCTTCTCCCATCCACCCACCTGTGGCTTTTGTCCTTTGGAGCATCTCTTAAATGAGATGTCTTGCCTTCCTGATGTAATTGTGCTGCTCTCTTCCCTGACAGCAGGAAAAGTAACTCATTGAGAGAAATACTTCATGGAGAAAGTGGACGGTTAATGTTTGTCTCTCCCCACAATTTTAAGGAGAGAAGTATAATAATCAATGAACAGCTATAAGGTACAAGGGTCTTGTTCCACTGATACATCCCAGTATGGCTAAGCTATTTGTTTATTGCCTTTGCCATTAGGATTGATGAATACCAATGTTATCAATATTTTAAATATGACCACTGACATGGTATATTGTTATGAAAAAGTAACATGTTCATTATATAAGATTTGAAAATAAGTTAAAATTTTAAGTCCTTTTGAAATTCCAGTGTATTTCTCAATTAGGTAAACTTCTAGATCATTTATAATGTGTATGATATTTTAATAGTATTTTAATGCTGTTGTTGGCATTGTTAGTATAGAGAAGAACTTTCATTTCTTAACCTGGTCATTGTTATGGTTTGGATACTGAATGTCCTCCAGAGATCCATATGTGCAGGCTTGATCTTCAAGGTGGTGCTGCTGGGAATGACAGACCTCCTTTGGAAGGTGGGGCCTAGGGGGAGGTCAGTAGGCTATCAGAGAGTGTGTCCTTGGACAGTCGTTCTTGTGGCGCTCTTTGTTACTTCCTGCAAGAGGATTATCACAAAAGCTTGAGTTTGACTACACCTTCTCTCTGCTTCTGGTTCAAGGTGCAGCCACTTGGTTGCTGTCACTCATGCAGTTGTCACTGTCATCCATTTGTCATGAGGTGATGTAGCAAGGAGTGGCCTCTGTGTTTGCACTCTGCTAGTTTGACTTCTAGCTTCCAAAATTGTGAGCTAAATAAACCTTTTCTCTTTATAAAGTAGCTGCCTCAGGCATTTCGTTGTAGAAGGGCAAAGATGACTAGTACAGTTGTGCATATATTTAGCAACATGGTGGACTCTATAATTGATTTGAAATATTTATTGATTCTAATCTTATCTCTAGGTTTCAAAAGTTTGTCTCTTTTCTTCTAATTCTTTTTTTGAGGTTTTAAAATGTTGTCTTTTTAAATTATAATTTATTTTTAAAATTTTATTGGTACATTTTAGACATACATAATGATCACATTCATCAATGGAATTTATACCCTGTACCTGATATATCTTGATTCTTTTTTTCCCTGTTCCCCTCCCCTCTCTTCAACCCCTCTTTCTTTCATTATTTACAAAAGGTTTGTTTCCATTTTTCCCTTCTATTATTTTTTCTTGTCCATTTCTTCCTTTCCCCCTCTCCTCTCCCTTGTTCTTCTTCCCATTTGAGCATTTTCTTCCCATTTCCCAATAATTCATCTATTTTTTTCTTCTCAAAGTATTGGCAAGAAATGATGGTATGATGTTAGTGTGTTAAGTAGCAATAGTAATAGCAGGCATCTTTCTCTGATTCCAGATTTTCGAATTCATCTACATTTTTTTCAGTTAAGCACAATGACAGTTATATATTTTTGATACACAATTCCACTAAGTTCCCTGATTTTCATTCCCTTGTAAAACCACACTTATTTTCTATTTCTGTGTAATAAATTCCTACAAGCTCAGCAGCGTGAGACAACTTTGTATTGTCTCACAGTTCCATAGGTCAGGAGTGTGGGTGGGTTTAACTGGGTTCTCTGCTCAGGGTCCCATAAGGCTGAGATCAAGGTAAGAGTAGGGCTGGGCTCTTACTCTGAGGCTGTGGATCTGGGGTACCCATTTCCTGACTGCATGTCACCTGGGGGCTGCACTCTGCCATTGAATAACCTTTATCACTTCACATGTGGACAAACCACAGAATGTTCAGGGAATCATCCTTGTACTGGGCATCTCTCTGCTTCTCAGGCTACCGGATGGAGAATTTTATCTGCCTTTAAAGGTGCCTAAGTGATTAGATTAGGCCCCCTTGATAATCTCACTCTCATGAGGTCAAAAGTGCCACGCAATATAATTGTGGGAGTTTTATCTCATTGTATTCACAGGTCCAATGAATTAGATGGAATATCTTTGTATGGTCATTTTAGGAATTTTGCCTACTAGAAGTACATCCCCAGCCTCTTTTCAGTACTGTTACATTTTTATTTATATATATTTTTAATGTTTTTCTCAAGTATATTGTTATAGCTTGGATCTTGAATGTCCCCTAAAAGTCTGTGTTAGAGGTTGCTCTCCAACCTGTGGTGCTGTTGGGAGGTGGTGGAACTTTTAGGAAGTGGGACCTGGTGGCAGGAAGTTTGCTGGAGGATGCCCCTGAAGGGGATATTGGGACTGCTGACTCTACACTATCCATTTTTGCTTCTTGGCTACCATGACTTGAGCAATTTCTTCTGCCACACACTTCCACCATATTGCACTGTGCTGCCACAGGCCCCAAAGTGACGTGGTCAAGCAATTGTGGACTGAAACCTTTGAAACCATGAACCAAAATAAACCTGTCCTCAGTTTAAGTTGATTATCTCAGGTACTTTGTCATAGCAGTGGAAAGCTAACACATATATATGTGTATTAGAATGGTTCTATTAATAATTTGACACTGGCAGCCACATTATCACTACTATTTGACCATAGGCAAATTAATGAAGTTCTTTTTGTGTCTTTTTCCATGTCATTAAAATAAAGATATTGGTGGTACTTATTGCAGAAAGTATGTAGCAATTATGGAGTAAGTTTTAGTGACTGTAATAATTCTTCTATTGATCAAATGGAAATACTAATATTTTTAAATCTTTATTGTTTTAAGTACATTATAAAAATGTTCTCTTAGCGGTAGTCATTCTTAGGCCACATCATTTTGAGAACTGCAAACTATTCCAATGTGAAGGTATAGTATAATGTATTCTAACCATTTCCTGATTGTTGAAAGTTGCTTCATACTTTTTTATTTTATAAACAACACTGACATAAACAACCTCTGAAGTTTTATGCACTGATCTTATTTAATTCTTTATAATAAATTAATGGACATGGATAGTTTCAAGGAGAATTACTTTATGAAGTTTTGTGAAATATTTTGCCAAATTGCTTTACAGAAAAATTAAACAAACAATTAAAACAAATTTGTGTATTTCCTCCTCCCTAAAATCTCACTTACTTTTAAAAATACTTTATATATTATAGAATAATGTCTGTAGAGAATGAGTCTTAAATGATTGGTTTCAATTCGGATCTCCTGGGGAACTGGTCACCAACAGAAGTCTAAGTCTAAGTAATCATGCATGTGAGTCTCAGGTTTTGGGGAAAGGAAAATGTGAAAAACAAGTATGAATACCTTTGGCCTTACCAGTCTTTACCACAAACCACAGATTTCAGCCACAGTGGGAGCAGATGTAATTTATTTTACCAACTGTGGGTTTTAGATAAGACAAAATGCTTTGAAAAAGATGGTTAGAGAGAAATTTGGCAAACAGTACTTTTTTCCAGAAATGACATTAACCTAACAACTGAACGAGGTATGATCGAAAACTATAGTGAATATTTAAATTTAGAAAATGTATTTCAGAAAAAGACACGTTGCCAGTAATCCTTCTTACAATACAGTGATCCCCTTCTCTTCCTCTTTGTGTCTCTAGTTCATTGTCATGACTGCCACATGTCCTGAATCCACTCAAAATGTTTACCTTTCATGGTCAATTTGACTTTGGGGGAGCCAGAAGGGCTTGGTGGAAGAACTGGTGAATAAGTTGAGGCAAGGACACTGTAATGTTTTTAGAAGCCTGTTTTTTCTTTGGATGGTACTTGGCAGTGGCATTCACTGTATTTTTGATCACATCTCAGACAAAAGAGGACTTCCTAAACTGCTTCAGAAAGTAGTAAGAATGATGGGGGAAGTGTATTAGATGTGAGGGGACTATTGCGAGAAGGGCTAATGGCAATGTACCTTTTACTGTAATAAATTTGAAAAATTTCAACATTCACTGTATATTTTGATCAACCCTTGTGTACTTCATTGTGACATTGTTTTTATTTAAAAATTACAGTCTTGTGATTTAAAAGAACCGTGGAAATCTATTTAAAAGTTTAAATGGCATTAAGGGAACATGTTTTCACACTATAGTAAAATTCTTTGATTTTTAGACAATGATCGAGAGTCTGTTTTAACCTCAACTAACAAAAAACTTATGTGGTCTTTTGATTATCATTATTACATAAATACACCAGTAAATGGCAGCCTTTCTGAGTTCTTAATAAATATAAAAATGCCATTGTAATTACATCACTGAAATCATACCAAGGAGAGAGATTAGTGCCATGGTTATACTACTCTTTCAAGGCACCAGTATACCACTTCAGTAACCCAGTCTATGATCAAAAAGAGAAAAAAATATCCCCTCAGAAAAGAACTACAATCCTTTAGCTCTGTTTTTTATTGTGTTTTAATATTATAAACTCAGGAGGTTGATGAATATTAGTTATTCATTTATTTACAAGATGATGAGCCATTGAAGCAAGTCCAGTTTTCTGCATTACAGAGAAGACTGTATACAGATTGACTATCAGACACTCACTATATGCCCAGCACAGTGTCAGATGAGAGTCACGGTTTTAGAGTCCATGGACTCTAACTTCTTTTCTTTCATTCATTTATTCCTTTAGTATGCATGCACATATGTATGTATGCATGCATGCATGCATGTATGTATTATGTTTTTGGTATTTATTGAGTGCCTCTTATATACCCAACATTGAACATGTGTACTTGGGTGTGTGTATCTTCAAAATATTCTTTTCTTCACAGAGTTGATAGTTTAATGAAACCATGGAATATGTTTCTGAAATAGTTGAAGAAGGAACAATACATAGCAATGTGACAAGAGAAAAAACCCGAAGAAAGATAGCCATTGTCCTAGATTACTTCAAAGAAGAGATGGATTTGGAACTGAACTTTGTACTTAGTATTTTAGACCGTGAGATAGCATGCCTATTTACAGTGCTGAAAATTACATGGTAGACGGTGAATTTGAGCAAAGATTTCAGCCAGAAGATTATTATCCAGAAAATGCTACATTATATTTTGACTTATAACTAAGGAATATAAATTTCAGTTTGCTACTGAAGAAAAATTAAAAGTGTCACTATATAATGTCAAAGAATTTAGTTCCAGGAGTGAAAAACAAAAACAAAAAATAAAACTCAATCTGTCTTATCTTTGCAACCAAATAGATTGATTCAAGTACCATAATGAAATGGAACTACTTTGAATTAAATTGGCTGGATAATTAGCAAGTGTATATTGATTGAAGTGTGTATTGATTTCATTTTAAATAGTACTTGTATTGTTCTTTGAGGTTAAAGGAATATTGGATGTGATCCTGGCCCAGCATTTTCCTATCTATGTGTTCCGTTGTCTCAGTTGTTTGTAAAGAGAATCTAATAATACTTATCCATAACATTGCTGACAGCCTTTACCTGTGGTCTTCAGGCTCAGGCTAGCTTTTCATTCCCTTTTCTTTGTGACGGTATCATGCTGTTCCCCAGGCTGGTCTCAAACTCCTGCACTCAAGGCATCCTCCTACCTCAGTTTCCCAAATGCTGAAATTACAGGTGTGCCACACTGCGTGGCTTAGGTTAGCAAACATTTCTGTGTACCTTTTATTTTAAGGGACTCTCATTTCATGAAAAGTTCCCATTCAGTGAAGCACTATTGGTCAAGAGCTTAGAAAATGCTTCATGAAATCTTTTCAAACTATGGTAATAATAAACCAACTGGGCCAGTTGGAAATTTCTTTCTGGAAAGACATAATGTGTTTCAGGACAGATGGTTTATTGAAGCACCTTACTGGGACAGTCTGCTTTTGCTATAAAAAGAGTGTTGTAAGCATCAAAGTAGTCATCTGATCCTGAAACAATGCACTTCTAATAATGTTACTAATAATGTTACTAACTTCCAATTAGTTGTTTTCTCTTTAATTTATAGATGAGCTTCTAATAAGTACTTTCAGCTTTTTTGGATTAAGGTGATGGATATGTCATTGCTAATATTTAGAGTATAACTAATAATTTTAGCCTAATTGTGGTTTAGTGGAGATAATCATAATTGGAAAGTCATAATTTTCAATGCTATTAAAGCATAAAACAAAATGCCTCAAATTCCTTTTGCAATAAGGCAGTGTATATATACAAAAATATATTTTTATGTGCATGTTTTATTCTTCTAAAACTTAAAATGTTTGCCTTTAAAAATTTTTAATTATTACAAAAGAATAGAAATGATGGAATAAGGTTAGAAGTTAGAGTAACATAAGTTTGAATTAAAAAAAATAATAAAAACAACAAGATCCAAAGGAAAAACCTAAAGGATGAGAGGAGGTATTCTACTGAAATAATAATCATGCCATTTGTTGTAGAGTAGATATGAAGAAGGAAAAAAGCAGATACTGAGCATTGTCTTATTCTGCTGCCTTACAACTGTTTGTTAATAATTTTTTAAGTACTTGATCATTCTGGGGCAGAAGACTCGTTTCTGCCCTGTTATCATTTTGACAGCCATGCCTCTGATGAGATCCCTTTGTTTTATGGTGCTCAACTCCCCTGACTTACCTGTCAGTTCTGTTTATTGTTACAGGCACAAGAGATGTGGAGCAACACATTTATTAACATTGGTCCTTGACTTGAAAAGAAGATATTAGTAAAAGTATATGAATAGAAATACTAGATGGAGAGAGGGCTAGAATCAGCCAGGAAGACAACTAGATCTAGGCAGACAGAAATAGAAATGTAGAGTTTAACATGAGATCTGCTAATGCCAAGGAGGCTAATACGTGAATCTTTACCCAACGGCTCCCACTATTTGAATCTTGACACCACATTTTAGTTGGGTGACTTTGGACAAATTAACCTCTTCATGCCTTGACTTCAACTTCTTAATATAGAGCTAATACCACTTCTCTCACAGTTGGTAGCAGGATTAAAGAAGAAATAGATGCTAACATAGTAAGTACATATGGAACATAGTAAGTACACAGCTATTATATTTTAATCATCTTGTTTGTAAATATGGCATGTTATCACTAGTTCTCTTACTGGGAATAATGCAGTGGAGGATCGGGGGCTTTGAAGCTGGACAGACTTGGGTTTAAATTTTGCTTCTCCCTCTTCAGTGATGTAGACTTGAGATAGTTAACATCTCTGTGATTTGGTTTTGTTTTGGCCCATATCAGAAAAATAGTAACTACCCCTGGAGGGTTTCTGAAGGTGAAATGGATTAAAATATATAAAGGGACAACATAACTTTTCCTTCTTTTCACCTTCCTTGAAGGCACATTCTGGTAAGATATTTTGCCACTTTTCATTCGACTCATAACTTCCTCAAGTTGGTGTGAAAGGGTGAAATATTTAAAATATTAAGTATTAAAATATTAGGGTTTGGGATGGTCTTATTCCAAAAGGAGCAGTATTCCTATTGTGCATTGGTGGCGAACCTATGCATGTGTGCTGCAGCAGAGTCTTTGTTTCATTAAAAGGTTTGCCATCAGTGCTATGGTGTGTCCTGCTTTCTCATTTCTGTACAAGTGTCAAAGTTTGTAGGCAGAGACAGGAATGTGCTGTCAGCTGGGCCATCAGTTAATCCTCTATCAGCAAATCAAGCAAGAAAAAAATGAATCTTTCCAAGTATTTCTATTTTGCAGTACTGGTGTATATTTTGAGGATGGGCAACATTTCACAGCTATTCTAGAGCTATGATGTAGAAAATATTATATACCATTGTCCCCTTTCTTCCTGTTGTAATATTTTGGTCTTATCTCTGAATCATTCACCATGTGTAAATTACTGTCTTAATTTTAATGCATATTCAACAAATGAGGAATGATTGAAATGCTATTACCCTCTGTAATTAACAGATATGGAAAAAGTTCATATTTGAAAAGATACATCCTGTCAGAGTCTCTATGTTTCAGTTTTTTAGAAGCATATTTTTATAGAGTTGTACAAGTATAAACTTTTTTGTGTGGAAGTCTCTTATAGTCACTGTTGTTAGGGTAAACATTCTATATCTAAAAATAAAAGCTACAGATGTAAATCCCCACAAAATACTTAATTAGAAAATAACCAATTGAATTGAAATGCAGCCAGTATTTTATATAATATGCCTTTCTCAAATTTCCACTGAAGTTAACTTAAAATGATATATGTCATTTGCAAATATTCAAAGGTGCTGTGTCATTTCAAAATCCATCTTTTATGCATGGTTCTTCTGTCAGTAGATACCCAAATTAACACAGAGATTAAACTCTGAACACAAAGACCTCATGGGATATTCCTTTGGCAAAGCCTCCGGATGAATCATTTTTATTATACAATGAAACAGGCCTGTAATTACATCTTTACAATTGGTGCTACACTCTATGGTTATTTAAGTGGCAGACTTAAATATTAATCTTTGGATGGTGAAGTTTTAAGGGATAGCACCTTGTAAATCAGCAAACTGTACTGTGCACATATTCATTCCTTGAAGAAACTGTCCTTGAATTAGTCCTTTTCAATGTTGACTAAAGAAGAAAGAATGGTCTACTTTTTGGAGTTAGAGGAACTGTGCGTGGTAACACTTGTTTCAGTGACTATGTGAGAATCATGTATAATTATCATAGACATTGTTCATATGAAAATAGATGATGATAATATCCTAAGATGTGTTTTGGTTTCTAAGAAGTTGGACATTTCACCAGAAAGGAATTTGATTACATATTCACTTAAAATTCCTTTTAAAAAGTTCTGCTAAGGAAAAATTCAACCTGTAGTACAATAATCATAAATTCAGGTAGTCAAGCCTGATTAAAGTGTTTATGTGCTAGAAAAATTTCAAAAACATATGCTTTTTTGTAATTACTTCTATGATTATGTATAAGTAAACAGTCCTGGCTATAGCACCTTTTATTCATTATCATTATTGTTTCTGTTGTTTTTGAGAGATGGGGTCTCATTATGTCACAGAAGCTTGTCTCAGATGCATAGTTCACCACAGCCTCCTCAGGACCTAAGGCAGCAGGCATGTGCCACCGTGCTCAACCTAACACCTGTTATATATCTTTATAATGCTATATGCAGCATTATAATTGTTTGCTTTCTTACTGCTCTCTCCTCATAGGGACATTATTCAGTTCTTTCAACAAATACTGCCTACCCGAGTGTGTGCCCCCGGAACACAGAGTACCAGTCATATAAAACATGCACTTTCAAGATGATATTTTAGTGTCAGAGACAAGAATAAAAACTAGCAAAATATATCATTAGGTAGGTTCTCTAAATATCCATTTCTGTGACATTGTCATCTAGCACACTGGTTGGACATAGGAGACCGTCAAAAACTACTCACTGCTAGATTGATGTTCTTTTATGAATATACAAAGGAATGGAAGCACATTTCTTCAATATACCATTGCTTTTTAATTTGTAAACACCATGGATGTCCTCATTCTGGTGAACAGGTGTACAGACATAGAGTAGAGGAGGTTGAATAATTTCCAGAATAAAGCTTTCGTAACCATGTATCCTATTATCTATGTGTAAAGTAGCCTGGCAGATTGACTAATTGTGGTGAATTTAACAGCTGATGTAATTGGATTATGTGGCCCAAGTGGGTGGATATTTTATTATATCATCTATCTGTTTTGCCCTTTGAAACTTTGTAATGCATATAAACTCACATTCCTGTATATCTCTGTCTTCAGTGGTTTCTCTCTTATCTTTGTAGTGAGTACCTTAGGGACATCAGGTTAGTTAATTGATTTTAATGGATCATCAGACCACTTGTTCCTGTGCATTTCTCAGTTATGATTATAATAGTTAACCTAGATGAGCAACTGCAATGTGTAATAGAAGACATTTTAGAAAGTAACATATATTCTTCCAGTTCCGTGATGGGTGGCTCTTGGAAACTAGATGAAAAGTATGTGTTTGATGAGGATCTGCACATAGCTGTCTGGAATGCAAGTTGGGTGGGCCGGGCTGGGCAGAGAAGAATGCTCATGAGCCTTATGAAGTGACTGTCATCAGGCTCCAGGCAAAATGACTCCAAAATGTGTTTGTCAGCTGTTTGCAGACATTCTTTCTGGCTGCAGTTCTCACACATATCCTACCAATTTTATCAGAGCTAAGTTTACCAGGCAATTCTGTGGCTTCCTCAGTACCACTTGACTTACATACACATAGATATGCTTAAATAGTCTACATGAGTTCTTTGGTAAAATAGTGTAGTTTCACAAATTACTTGGGGAAAAAAATAACTTGCAGAGAACAATGTATGGTCAAGCAAAAATTTCGAAGTTAGACACAAACCAAAGGAGATAATCAAAATCCTCTGCATTTCTGCTATCTAAAGTTAATCAGTGAAAGTACCAATACACACTCTGGTCATTTTTTCTCTATACAAAAGTAACTTTTTTCCCCCAAATTGAGATTACAGCATTAATATAGCTTGATAATTTGTTCTTGAAAATGTTGACAATCACAAACACTAATACCTGCATATTTTTTCATTATGGGAAATTACCATAGGTATTCCTGAATTATCAATAATGTGCTGTTATAAATAACATACTCCAGATATTTTTTGTACAGGAATATTTCACCTATGTTTTTATTGGTGGACAAATAATAAGTCCCTCTCCAAGCTGGTCTCTGGAGCAACTGGTCTTCATGGCTGGGGCTGGCAGTTAAAGGAGGGAGAGAGTGGTTATGAAGGCCAGGGCACCGCAATAGTGTTCTGGAGGGAAATTGTGTCCTGGGCTCCTGCAATAGAGGGCAGCATGTTTTTTCACAGCTAGTGACCACTTCCTGTTTACAGAACAAAGAAAGGAATCAGATAAGTGCATGCTTCTCAGTGTAACTGAGATATTTCAAATTGGCCCATCCCTAAAACAAGGCCAGCACTGCCAGGTGATTACACTGAGCGTCTTTGTTCCCATATTCACAGAGCAGTCTCAGCTAGGCTAAGGTATATTCCCAGGAATATACTGAGTCATTTAGAAAATGCATTCATTTCATGCTTGTTAAGTAAGAGAAATATTTGTCTTCAAACAAAAACTATTGTAGCAAACAGATTAAGAATTCTACAGTGGCTGCTTTGTTTCATTGTAAATCCAATGCCTAGCACATTGCCTGGCACATAGCAGATAATTGAGTACAGAGAAACATAAAGTGAAAACATCTCAGTCTGACTGCCAATTAAATCTTGGCTCTGATTTCTTTGTGTGAGAAACTGGGCCCAATAGGTATATTTCTTTAAACTTATTGGATAATTTAGGGAACTGTGTATCAGACCCAGGTGCTGCTGTGCAGGAAATACGATTTTGATTTTTGATTTTTAGCTACAGAATACTTAGGCCTCTAGTTTAATTCATTATTTTCCCAGGGAATGGACCCTGGAGGTGGGAAGGATAACCATTTCCCAAAGGATTTGTCTGGTCTGCAAAACCTGCTTTCTTTTAAGTGGCAACAAACCACCTCGGACTGCAGCAGATGTTGCTGTACTGAAACTTTTAGAAACATTTCACACCTCGAAATAGGAGACCCTTGTGACGAGTGGTTAGAAGTGTCTCTGCTGATTAGGTATTCTTCTCAAAATAGTCTCAAGGAATAAAAATAACATAATTGAATTCATCCATGAACTTACTGAGTACATTTTAGGTGTCAGCTTTGTATTTATTATTAGAAAAATAAAGAAAAACAAAAGATTCTCATAAATGTTGTGACACGAGTAAATATTATGCATTATTGTAAGCAATGGAACTGGGGGTGGACAGGGAGACACTGCCAATTCATTTTGGGAAGATGGGAAAAGTTATATGGGGGTGAAACAATGATCATGCGGAGTTTTAAGGATGAACAGGAGATGTCAGGCAGAAAAAGTGTTAAAACAATGAGAGTTACACAAGCCAAAGCTCAGAAAGGCCATGGTACATCTGGGACAAGAGAGGCCTTCACCAGAGGTTGGAGCATAGGGTATTTGGAGAGAAGTGATGTTACAAAGGCGAACTTTCAGATGCATCATCAAGGAGACAGCTGAGGAGTTTATACTTTGTTGTATTGACAGTGAATGTTTTGATAAATAATATTTATCTTCTAGTTAAAGATATCAGTGCAAATAAAGGCATCTCTGAAAATAGTCTTGATTTTCTTTTCACTTGGAATTTAGGTTTTGTTATATCAATTTTTTATCTTGGTGATACAATGGTTCAAATATCATTTAGTGTTTCAGTTTAACCTTCTGTTCACTTATGCTTTATTTGCTTTTATAGCCAAGGTGTTTTCAAAGCTCCTTTATTTGTCTTTTCTGCAACTATTTGAAAGTCAAGGGTGGGCTTTGTGATTTGACTCATTTATCCTGTAATTAGGATCATTTATGGAACTAATTCTATGACATGATCTCTTTGCAATCATAAGGTATCAGGAAATGGACAGAGGAGACCAAGATATATATTGTTATTTTTAAGTCACAATGATAATACAGAGGTGAATTCATTTCTACAAAGTTCTTAGAGTTATTTGCATATTTTTGAGAATATTTTAGCCAATTTAAGATTAGAGGGAGAGATATAGAAAGAAAATGTAAAATTAAAGACATTGGAATCATTGTAGCTAACAAGCAGAAAATTCTAAAGGTAGTATTATATTATAGAACAATGTCATATACCACATTCAAATTAATATCAAATGTCCTAAATTCATTTTGAAAAGTTGTTTTCCGTTATTTACTTACTTAAATATACTTTTGGTTTTTCATTGAGATATGCATTTGTTTGTTGGCTTTGAGATTGTTATTCCTAGAGTATGAGAGGTCTGTTACTGATGCAATGTGTGTTCTCCCTTGAGCCATTCTATTTATGTACATCCGACTTACTATAGAAGCTATCATTTTTGCAGTTCTGATGTCAGTTTGAATTCACAGGATTTAAATGTCTCTATCAGCAATTCTGATATAACTAATTTATTTTTGTCAGCATTTTGCAAAATAACGTAACCGTGGAAAGTGGAATAAATGTGATGCACGTAGCAGGTTAAATTAAAGAACTACAGTGCAGGACTGAAAACAAATCTGTACTCAACGGATTTCGCTCTTTTGTTTGTTTTCTAGGTAACAATGGCCAGCATTGGAATCAATGCAGATAATTCTCTAGAGACCTGTGAAACAACACTTTTTGCTCTCCGAATGGCAACTTGGAATCAAATCCTAGATCCCTGGGTATACATTCTTCTCCGGAAGGCTGTCCTTAAGAATCTGTACAAGCTTGCCCGGCGCTGTTGTGGGGTGCATGTGATCAGCTTACATATCTGGGAGCTGAGCTCTATTAAAAATTCCTTAAAGGTTGCTGCTATTTCTGAGTCACCAGTTGCAGAGAAAGGAAGTCAGCAAGCACCTAGTTTAGTAGGACAGTAAGTCAGTGTAGGGCTAGAACAAAATTAAGAATAATTTGTGCAATATTTCAGTTAATTAGATAAAGATATGTAGTCTAACTGGAAAATTCAGACCTCAGCATGTAATTTGGGAATACTTTTTGTTGGATTCAGCTTTTTAAACTTGTTAAGTTAGCTGCATGACTGTGCACTTTTCCTTCTTTGTCAACTGGACGTAGAATGAGATAATGCTATGAGAGTCAAATAGACAATAATTTTGAGTTTATCTGTGTGACTCATTCTTTTGGAATAAATGAATCTGTTAAGGTCTGCTGCACTTAATGGCCAGTGTATCAGAAAACGCCTTATGGTACCTGCACAGTGAAATGGCTATTTTGAGATCACTGCTCCACAGCCACTCCTTATTCCACGTAAACTAGACTCATTGAAGTAGAGCACTGCCAGTTTTTGGTTCTGGTCTGTTTTACCAATCATTATGTAGCCTCAATCAGTATATATGCATGGTTATGACATCTGAGGTTCACTGTAGCTTGCAGGTGTAGCTGACAGGTCTTTTCCTCTTGCAAACCTCTTTAGAATGAGCCCATTCTTGTTATACTTGACAAATATGACTGCTTGCACTTATCATAAGGAAAGTCAATTTTTGTTTGAAAGATTTTTTCGCCAAGTCATAGATTTTCAGTTTTCAAACAGTCTCCTTTTTGTCTGGAAATTTTAGTGTACTGATCTACAATAATTTTAGAGAAATGAAAGTTTTCTCTTAACAGATACACCTTGTACAATATTAGTTTCTAAAAAGCTCTGCCATGCTTAAACCCCAGTGATGTGCGCAAAGAACGTAGGCTAACGATGCTTTACTGTGAGCCATCATTTCTGTGTCAGAGAATAAAAAAGTTCATATCATTTAATATTCACAATCTGCAGTTAGTGTGTTTCTGATTTACAAATACACACACACACACACACACACACACAGATCAGAGAATTGTGTTGAGAGCAAGTTCACCAAATCAGTAAGATTGCATCTTGTAATGCTTATGCTACCAGCATCAAGGGGGACGATTGGAAATTAGACATTCATTTTGGAATCATTTTAATTGTTAATCAGAAATTGAGGGAAAATAATGTCCCTGCACATTTCCCAGTAATTCACTTTTCTTTTGCTTCTTAGTATAGTTCTACCCACATTCTGATTCATTGGGTAGAATGTGTTAGTGTGCATTCAAAATGTCCTGGGTCTGTCAGAGGTTAGGCTAGGTAGGTCTGCTTTATAGTACGGAAATACATTTCTATGAAAACTTTCCCACTTTCATTAAGTTAGATCCATTTAAAAATTAATTTCCCCTCTGAGACTGATTTCAGACTTTCAAGGAAATCTCTGAATTTCAACTAAACTTAAAACAATATTTTCATATATTCATGCTTTAGGTTGTTAGTTTACATTGGAATTGTTAATTTTGGGGAATTTTGGTAAATTCTCATTCATAAATTAAAAGAAATTAAGCAAATAGCCTCAGTGAAGATTTAAAGCAATTATTGTTTTCAGTGAGTTTAAAGAAGAAACACATATATTGGCACATGATATTTTTAAGACCAGTAAATGATTAATCACATAACTTTAGTTTATTCTCCTATAAATAGCACATAATAGATCCTAGATGAATACTTGCCAAATGTAATTATAGACAGGAATTTCCTGGTGCAAATTGGACACGGAATTGCAAAGCTTTTGCACATTTTTAACTTAAGCTGACAGTTACATATTGATTATTGTAGTGTATATATGTATGTATATATGTATGTGTGTGCATGTATGTGTATATAATGCATATTTCTAAACAAAGCCATTTTAGTTTGTGACTGCTGTTAAATTGTATAAATGTTCTCATGTGTCTCAAGAGCACTTTAAGCCAAGAAGAACTTTCAGACATTCCATTTACTTTCAGACCAGGTATTTATTTCCTGCAGCTGCTTAAGTGTGGTGGTATTCTGTGAAATAAAGCACAAGGAACCAAATCTCTGTCCTTGCCCGTCACATTGGATAAAAACCCGCAATGAACATTTTCATGTGCTTTGAGTAGGGAGAGGCACTGAGAAGAAACTCATTTGCAGGCTACAGGCCTTTTCTGGGGAGCCTGATCCAGTGGCAGAGGTGTCAGTCTGTTGCCACAGTGTCATCCTAGCCATGTGGTCTGCACTGAAGAAATCTTGTGGGCCATTACCTTGTGTGGGATGCAAATATTTGCGACAAAGGAGTCACTCTGCATGTTCTAAAAAGCTATCTATATTATCTGGGCATAGCTTTAGGGCAATCAAATTGGTTTTAAGGTGGTGTGAAATGCACCAAGTAGACATTGAAAATTGAAAAAAAATACTAAAAGAATGTGTGTTTATATTGTTTTAGGCTTTTTTACCCCAAAGAAAACAAGAAAGTGAACACAACTTTGTGCATATCTCACTTTAGAATTTTGTTTCTGTTATTAAAAATTCCACATATAATTTGCAATTTACTACATAATGACCAATAGAGAGTCCACCAATAACTTCCATAAATGTTCCAAATGGAAATATATTTGTTCTGATTTTTGGAAGTGAATAGTACAAAACATTTTAACAGATTCACCAGTTTGATTGAATGAAGCTCTGTTTTAAAATTCACAGATACATCTTCAGTGTAACTGAGTATCTCTTTGCATTGGGTAAAGTAGTGCACATGCAGTTTCACATACTATTGCAGCATAGGATTTCTGGAGATTACGTTCTAGGCAAGTGATAAACATGTCACAGATATTTTTAGTGTCTGCATTTAAAAAATGAGATAAAATTGCATATGGGCTTTAGGATTATGAATATAAAGACAGAGAATGCGGACTCATAATTAGCTGTGGGTACATCCAAAAACATCAGGATTTTTATGATGGGTTCAGTTAGGTGATAGAAAAATGCCCTTTAAAATTTTTTTCTAGAGATAGAAAGTTGCTTTTATCTGGATAGCTAAAGTGGAAAATTCCTAAATAGTAATACACACACATATGGATATATTTGTGTTATGTAACAAGTTGTCCTGTTTGTTCACATTAGTACTTAAAAAGATAAACCTGCTTTAGTTTTGGGCCTAATTTGAGCTTAGAACCTAAGTAAGAGCACTTGTTAAACATATATGGTGAGCTGTTGTGAAAACTGTTGCTAGCTTTACCTATACCACCATTGCTCCAAATTAACTGTTCAGGATCAGAGTGTAAAGACCAGGAATGTATATTTTCTTGCTCCCTCATCTGGGTGTTAGAATTTATCACCTGGTAAATAATGTTGGACTTCAACTTGTTTTTGACACACTTTAGTAAAACATGAAGTGTATTCTTTGTTATGTGAATAAGTGTATTTTGTGCTTTTCTCTATATAAAAGATTAAGTAATGATGTGTATATGTTGTTGCTTGTATTGGTATGCAATTTATGTAATTTTAGTGCTTTGACTAGCTTGAAGCATCAAATGATTTTATAATAAATGTGGACTGACATTTATCCAGAGTGGTTATTTTAGAAAGGTCTTATAAAACTTGGAAATCCCGAAGCTGAACTCCTATTTTTATTTGCTGTTAGATGGGAAGCATTTTGCTATGTATTCCCGGACAGTCTTCTGTGACATTTATGTTTCTTTGACCCATGCCTCATTTTGCCTAGGCAGGTTGTAATTCAGATCTGATAATTTTCAAAATCTAGTGGCCTAGGGATGGTTAGAATAGCCTAGAGATGCCTATGATAACTAAAAAACCCCCAAACCTCAGTGCTGTAAACCTCATATTATATCTTACCTGTGGATCCTGTCCATTGAGAAGGTGAGCTCATGTCATTATAATCACTTCCGAGAACTCCAGTGACAAGATAGCCACCATTAGACTTGCTATCCTCCATGCCAGAGGGAAAAATACAAGATCCTGGTGAATCACGCATGGGGCCATAGAGCATCTGCCTGAGGAGGGGACACTCATTTACTCACACTTCTCAGTTCAAAGCAAGCAAAATGGGTCCACTAACTTCAAGGGAGCAGGCAAGTGCACCCTGGGATACACAGGAGAGCTGACAATACTAACAATTTCGACCTACAGTTAAAAAATATTTTTTATTCACTCTTGTTTTTAAGCAGGAACCTTTTGTTTGATGTTTTTTTTTTTTTAAATTTAGAAGCATCCTGACATGAAAACACTTAGGATTCCCTCTTGATAAGTACTGAGAAAAATGTTCCTATAATCTCTAAAGATAAGGCAGAATGAATGCTACAATGCTGTTTATAATGAGTAGAAATTCTAGATTCTAACAGTAGTACAGAATAAAATGCAGAAAACAAAACTTTCTATAAAATGCCCACACATTGCCTATTGCAGCAATATCTTAAATGATTGCTTTTCTAATAAGTAAAAATGAGTGTAGTTCTGCCTTTGTGCTTCTAGTTTCCTTATGATAGAATGTATTTACCCTGGCATGCCTCCTGTCCCTGAATCCTGTCAGGCTGTCAGAAAACCCGAATAGTATGATAGCACTAGTGCAAGATGAAAGTACATTTCTTTCCTTTTCCTTTCCTCCAAGTGGGACTAGTCCCTTCATTTTGGACTCAAACATAGCTGGGCATAAAGTAAATCAGAAACTTGGTTAAAATGAAATCTTTGCAGTGATATATATATATAGGTTTTTTTTTTTGGTACCGGGGATCAAACTTGGGTCCTTGTACTTTGAGGGCAGCCTGCAGAACCGCTGAGCTAAATCTCCAGCCCATAAGCTCCTGTATTTCAAGTGCCCTGTTCTAAGTTTCTGTAGGGAGTAACTGCAGATTTTCTGGCAGAGCTGCTCTGCCCTGCATAAATATCAAGCAATATGGGCAAGATGTGATCTGCAATTATGAGAAAGTAGTATTAAGGTTTCCATCTATAAAAATTTTAAATTTGCTGGTGACGTATTTACTGTTAAAAATCTAGATAGAATAATGAAACTTTTGCTTTTAGTAATCTATTCATAACAAAGTAGGAGCAAAATTATTGAAATCTGAAGAAAACATATTTTAGATTTGCAATGCACTTTAAAGTTTTGATTTAAAGTTGTAAACTCAGTCTTAGGATTTCATATTTAATTTCATTTGAATTTTCTAAACACCGGACTTGTAAAACCCTAAATTAACAACTTATGGTGCTATTGTAGTGTCAAGCTTCTCATGCTAAATGAAGCATTCTACACTAATAGATACATAATTTTAGTTAAAAGTGAGATAAACTTGAGTCATTTACAGTAAAATGGATGCACCTTCACACTACAATATTAAGTGAAATAAATCAGACACGCGAGCTTAAATATCACATGGTTTCTCTAAAGAAACCCAAATTCTAAATATAGAGCAAAATGAAGGATAGATAGTAGGAAGCAAGGCTATAGATCTTTCCAAATGGGGAGGGGATCAAGAGATGAAAGGGGAAAAGAGGGAGAGGAGATAAAAGGAATTAAGATGTGTTATGTGTGTGTACCAGGTCCCCACAGGAACGTAAACATAACGTATTGCAAGCATGGGCTAATAAAAAACTAAAACGAGGAAAAAAGTGAGATTGGTACCGGGGATCAAACACGGGTCCTTGTGCTTGCGCAGCAGGTGGCGAAACCACTGAGCTAAATCCCTGGCCAAAAAGTGAGATTGTACTAGACATACTTCTGTGACGTTCTGCTTCAGCAGTCTATATGAAAATTATTTTTAATATCTGGATAGTATATAATATAAATATACCATAATTTAAATCATTTTCCTATTGAGGGAGAATGTTTTATATTTCTAGTTAGTTTCCTCTTTTCAAATAAGGCAGTTTCACTAAATACGTCCTTATGAGTTTATTATCGTGGTTTGTGGAATTGTGGGATTAAGACAAGCTCATTTACAGCGCTGTCATGTACTGCTAGAGTATATAATGTGTACTACCATTCTGTTCTAAAAGAAAATGCCCAATTCCTGATGTCACCTACTGTGTATTTTAGCAGACTTTGTCCAAAGTAAGTAATGTTTAAACCATACATTTTGTTTGTATTTCCAATTGCTCATGAAGTTGAACATATTTTTTCTTTGTTGTGCATTTGCTCTTCTCTGATTTCTCTTTCCAGATCTTTTTGCTATCAATATATTAATGTTTTTCTTATTGACTGTTGGAAGGCTATCCATGTTATGGATATTAACACTTTATTTGCCCATGTTATGAATATTTTTCATCCAGGCTGCCATTTATTTTGCACTGAGGGTGTCTTTCAGTGTAATAGAGTTTTACATTTTTGCCAAGCAGAGTATCTTTTTTGTATTCTTTGATTTGTTTCTTGTTTAGAAAGAGTTTTTCCTTCCTCAAAGATTATAAACATAATTGCCTTACCCTTTTCTACTATTTGAGTTTTACTTATCTTTATTTTTTTTAGTTTTCATGGAACTTATACTTTTGTGTCTCATGTCACATTAGAGACATAAGCTTTTTTTTCCCCAAATGGATAGGCAATTCCCAGTCCCATTTTTTTTGGTAAAGTTTTATTCTTAACATCTTATCTTGGGTAGATTTTCATTAGAATTTTTGAATTTTTGAACTTAGCTTATCTGGCTTCCATTATTAACCCAGATAGAAAACTCTAGTTTAGATCACAAAATAATAAAAGTAGTATTTTTAGTGTTTTATAGTGACACTCAGACTTATCACCAGTTTTTTTTATACAGATGATAATTATGTAATACTATTTTCTCTTTTTGCCAGTTGTCTGCTATGACCAACAGCATAGAGTTTCCAGGAGGTAACTCAAGCAGTTGGAAGACATATTAGCTGGCTAGAGCTGCCAAGACAAAGTGCCATAGTCGGCATGATTTAGAAGAACAGAAGTTCTCCCCCTTAATGTTATAGATTCCAGAAGTGTGGGATGAAGGCATGGTTAGAATTGCTTTCTCCTGAGGCCTTTCTCCTGAACATAGATGGCTATGTTCTTCCTTTGTCCTTATATGGTCTTTCCTTGGTGTGTGTCTATGCCTCCCCTTTGGTAAGAAAAGCAGTCACGGGACTACAGCTCATTCTAATGGGATTATTTACCCTTCATTCCCTTTATAATGACCCTACTGACAAAAACAATCACATTCTAAGGAACTAGAGATTTGGACCTCAGTGTATGAATTTTGGAGGAACACAATTCAGTCTGTGACAAAAGTACAGAAAGCAATATTGAGATAAAGGTATAGTTACTGATCCACACAGGAATTGAAGCTATTCACTGAGTTCTCAATCACTAACATGCATCCCTTTTATTTACATGAAGGATTTATGAAATCACATTGCTGGGCCCCAAGCCAATGGCTGATTAGTAGTCTGGGATGTAGCTAGAGAATTCTTATTTTTAACAGGGACCCAGATAAAGGTCCCAGGCAATGCTATCTAAGGAATACACTCTGGGTTGACCTAAACTAGACTGAGCAGACACAGCATGGAGTAAAGCATAAAAAGAACCAGCATACAATGAACCATTATTTTAGTACTGCACCATTATTTTAGTACTGGCAATTTCATTCTTATCCTAATTTCTTCCCCAACTTCAAACAGATGGGATCTGAAAAATACATGCAAAAAAGTGACCGAAAAGTACAGGGTGATACACACTGACAATAAAAACAACTGTATACACACACACACACACAAGCAGACATATGTGAACTTAGGTTTAGCTAATCTCACATCTCTTAATAGTTTCAAGAAGATTTTTCTCAAAATGTAGAAGGCAACATTTCCACAGTCCGTGAGAATATTGCTTATATTTTAGGCCTCTATCCAAAGCTTTGCTTTCTTTTCACTCCTCTCCTCTCCCCTCTTCTCTTCTCCTCCTTCCTCTTTTTCTTCTCTTCATTTTTCTTCTCTTTTCTCTACTTCTTTCCTTTCTTTTTTTTTTTAAGAAAGAGTTCAAGGCCATTTGGATTAGTTCTACATTTTCCTCTTGATACTTCCAGTGTTTATAATCTGTGATCCTGGTATTTTCCACTCTTGTTTGAGTCCAGTTGGTGGGTTTTAAAATAATTTCCTCCTCTAGTAAAATAAATCTTTAATCAGTTCTTGGCTTTCCAGGGGTAAACTGGGTATTTATTTTCCAAATAAAATATAATGTTGATACATTTTTCTTGGAGAAGTAAATTATTATAATGGATTTTATTAAAAACAATTAGATTGGCAGTTGATAATAAATAAACCAAAGCAAAATAAAAATTCTTGCACACAAAATCCCATTCTAAAGGCATTAAAAAAACACAATATCTTTTATATAAATCCGAGCAAATGCTATTTCTAAGAAAATAAAAGAAATGGTACAGAAACAAATGCCCACACTGAGCTTGGTATGACACAGTTCCAATAGAAACCTTCCTCTCTCTTCTAAGGAGATTATGTCATTGGTCACTATGAGTCATATAAAGAATATAACATAGGCAAAGGTAACAATGTTTTAAGTAGTCATTTCATTCTGAAGTCTCAGTGCCAAATATACTAATTTATAAACTTGAACTATCAGAAGAGGTATAAATAGAACTAGGAGACAGTTTTCTTAAGATTGTGACACTTGTCAAACTTTATGAGTCTGGTCTTTGTAAGACTGGTGACTGACAATCTCACAAAGATACTCAAAAGAAAATGAAAACTAGAGAGCTCAAAAATGTCCTGAGCATTAAAAAAGTTGAAATTTGAAGTCATTCACAGCTATTTGCTTTTGAAATTGTGATTAGGCAGATATTAAAATTGTCCTTTAGTGCTGCATTGAAAATGCCTTATGAAATAATGATAGCATTTCCTATGATGGAGAATTCTCTAGATCTAGTTATGGCTTCCAAATGTTTCTGACTTGTGCCACATGACCCCCAGCCCTTATTAATCCACTAATTAAAACTTGTAATGAACAGGAAGAGTCTCAAGAAGAAATCTGTGTTCCAAGGTCCCAAGGTGAAAAGGAGTTAGATTTGTGTAGTGCTGTAATGACATAATCTACCTATATAATCAACTAGATTTTGGCTTTTATGTTCCCTAAACATGTTCTGATCTCATCCTCTATTTCTATCAGTAGGTTGTTTAGTTCAATTTGAAGTTAAGTCCATTTGGGCTTATGTCTTACTAAAATATAAATATATTGTGGATCAGCTTGCTTTTTCCAGAAGAACCTACAATGGACTATGGTTGATTCAGAATTAAAACAGCAGTGCAGTCTGATTCACGAAATCAACACCAACTACTTAGCCTATAGGCCAGCATTGCTATAATTTACCTATACATTTGTTTAGTAACTTTCCAAATTCCTCATTTGTGGAAGAGGGAAAGCACAAGGGAGCAGGGAGAAGGATTTTAATGTGTATAGTCTCAGCAGAAAAATCTCTGCAGGGTTTTAAGAATGGAAGATGATCTACTCATATCATCATATTATAGTATTGCCTTTGAAAATCTTTTATGTCTCATAAACATTATCAGTAATTCTTTATAAGATTATAACCATATGCATTACAGTAATTCTTTATAAGATTATAACTATTAGAAAGTCAGCATTTCTATTGTAATTCTGAGTAAATTTTGCTAGTAAGAGATTTAAAAATATCAGCACTGAGATACAGCCTGTAACTAGATTTCTACTTGATTAATGTTCTTTTCTTAAAATAGATCTAAGCATAATTCTTTGGTCTGATGTTGAAGAGATGGCAGGTGGTTGTTGAGTATCAACATGTAAGCTTCTTATTTTTGTTTTTTACTGCATTAACCACTGAAGACCAAGTTTTATCATGTTTTACTTGATGTGCAACAGTCTAGCTGGGGATTTTTCCTACCACTTTGACCCTTCACATTGAGTTTGGAATTTTCTTCCTGAAAAATAATTGACTATTTTACTTACTTTTAAGATATTTTCTTTTTGCACTGCCTACAGGATCAGGTCCAAACTATTCATCATGACAAACAAAACCTCTTATTGTTACCTTTTATTTAGTGGATCTTTTCTGTAGAGCCCAAGCAGTCTCTAAGCCATCTTCTCTTCCCTGAGATTTCTCATCTCTTTTTTCATTATCAGGGCTGTTTACCAGTAGCCACTCTTGTATTCTGAGACTAACTGGACTTGACCACAGGCCTCTTAATTACATTGTGACAATCAGATTCTCTTATCTGAAATTTCAGATTCATAAGCTTACCAATTGTCTACTTTAACCTTTATGGTGGTATGATTATACCATTATATTCTTGTGTCATTTTAAATAGACAAAAAGCACACTTGCAGAGGTTACTTTCTGAAAAGCATAAGGAGAGGATTAAAATGTTAGTTTCCTAGAACTCAAGCTGTATTGCTTCCATGAAAAAATTTTTATAAGGTGGTATACTGAAGTGCCCTTAAACTGCATAATTTATAGGGCTTGATATTAAAACTATTATTAAAAGTTCCATTTGTGTGATTTTATTTGAAAGTTCTTAAAGGACTCTATTTGTAGTATATATTCTAAATACTGTTCAGTAAGTTTCTTGTTTTTCTAGAAATATGCTTAACCATTTTTAATCTGCATTCTAAGTATATTTTAATAAGGGAATAAATGGGATGGATGCATATTTTTAAAATGAATGTTTATTTTAAGTTGATAATTGTCTTTAAGAAATTTTTGAGCATTAAAGTAACTTATTAAATAGATGCTCATGTACTTCTATACAAATTTTAGGGGGACAGCTGGGAAAGGGGGATATATGTAGTAAGGGAAGGAGTGGAGGAATACATTTTTTGCATCAATTCACTACTTGCATTATACTTGATGCACATTTCTAATTCTTAAAAATTATTATTATCATTATTTAGTAAAAATATTGTTGTCACTATTTAATAAAAGATGATAAAATATATGGTGAATGTTTAAATTTAAAAAAATTATTACAGAAAAGACACATTGTCATTAATCCCCCCAAAATATTTCCCCTCATTTTACACACACTTATCCCTCATTTTACACACACTTCCCCTCATTTTACACACACATTTTCTACTTTCTGAAGCAGTTCTGGAAAGTCCCTTTTTTTAAGAATATATATGAGCTGTGACCAAAAATATGGTGAATGCTACTGTTCAATACCATCCAACAGAAAGGTACGCCTGTAAAAACATTATCGTGTGCCCTTATCCACCTTATTTACCAGATTTGGCACCATGTGACTTCTGGCTTGTCCTCAAAGTTGAAATGGCTGTGAAAGGTAAACATTTTTAATTGCTTCAGTGTACCAAGGCAGCCATGACAGCGAAACTAAAGACACTAATGAAAGAAGACTTCTGGAATTGCTTCAGAAAGTGGCAAGAATGATGAGAGCAATGTGTTCTACATGAGGGTGAGTATTTTGAGGGGGATTAATGGCAATAACTTTTAGTGCAACAAATTTTAAAATGTAAACACTCACCATGTTTTTTCATCATACGTTGTATAATGAAACTGAGGTAAAGAAAAACATCTTGTAGATTTCCAAGAGGCTTTCACATTTGTCATATCATAATTTTGGTATTAAATAGGTTAGGAACCTTCCAGGCTGCCATACCACCACCCTGGGCATAGAGTAGCAGAGCTGCTTCCAGCACAGAGGAGGTGCACCTTCCAGGTTGCTATACCACTGCCCTGAGTGCAGAGGAGCAGAGCTGCCCCCAGTGCAGAGGAGGTGAACCTTCTGGACTGGCATACCACTGTCCCAAGTGCTGAGGAGGTGAGCTGCACAGGCATCAGCAGCACACATCCTCTTCCCACACCCGTTGAAATGAGAAGACATACAAAGAAGTCTCAAAACCAGACTTTCAGATCACCTAAGGCAACCCCAAAGGGAAAGGAGATGGAACAATCTGATACTCAACCACCTGGACTCCCTGAACTGGCAAAAAAGAGGATTTGGAAAAAATGAAATCGGAAATAATTTCTCAGATAATAGCAGAGATTATATCCATAGTGCAAGACATGATTAATAAATCTAGAGAGGACACAGATAGAAAAATAGAGGAGCTGAGGAACATGATGGAAGCCCAACATAGGAAACAAATGGAATCCATAAAACAGATACAAACAGATTTCCAAGACATTAAAA
>NW_004624742.1:18580243-18667614 GCF_000247695.1 Heterocephalus glaber | reverse complement strand
CTAGGAATGGGGAAAAAATAAGAACCAAGATGCATTATGTAAAGGTACAATTCCCAATGAGAAATGTAATTGTGTTGTATGCCTACAATGTACCAATAAAAGAATTAAAAAAAAAAAAGAAGTAATTTAGGTGGGTTTGAACCCTACTGTTTGTATGGTTGCAAAGAGTGTGGTTACAAAATCATTGCTGTCTAATAAAGATTTATGAAAGGGGTGGCCTTAAATCTGAATTCTTTTTAAAAGAACAATCACATTTACCAACAAAGTCCTCCTGATAGGTTTCTCTGCTGCCCTGAACTGTCCTTCTTGCTGTCCCTCAAACAAGTCATTTTATTATCTTCATGGCTCAGCCTTCTTCCGGGAAATGCTTCTTACTCGGCTCTTTAAGTGACTGGCCCTCTTTTGTAAAATCAGATTTCCCATGAAATGTCCCCATGGCAGAGGTGCTGTATCACATTACCAAACAGGAATTTACTTCACAGGGTTCTGGAGGCTGGGAAGTCCAAGGTCAAGGTGCCTGTCTGTTGAATGTCTGCTTCCTGCTGCATAGCTGTCCTCTCTCTGTTCTCACTTGGTTGAGAGCTGAGGTAGCTCTTCGGAGTCTCTTCCTCATGGTGCTAATTCCACTTGTGAGTTCTTTGCCTTCATGACTTTGTCACCTCCCAAGTCCCCACCGGTGACTACTTTAACCGTGGGGATTGGGTTTCATATTATAAATTTTAGGGAGGACATAAAATTCAGTGTTTAGAAACCATTCTAATACCCCATCCACTCCTCTCATGTCCTTACTGCACAAAATAGCACACGCTTTGGAAATGTTCATTTATGTAAAGGTATAGTATGCAAATTCTCATTCAGAAAGACTGTGTTTGGTATAGTAATTCTAAAGCAAATATAAGTAGCTCAGAAAACTTTCATTCTTTTAGCATTCAACAGTTTTAGAGATTCTTATTTTTAAACTAATATGTACCAGGTGACCTGTTCAGAACAGTCAGCCTGTGTGTGTGTGTGTGTGTGCACACACATGTCACACACATGTGAGCTGGTGTGAGTGATAAAGGTGATGTAGGGTAAAATGACAGAAAGAAAAACAGGTTATAGCAAGATAAATACAAGGGAACTGATTTTCAGTTTTGTATGTTTGAAGTACTAGATGAATATGTGGGATAATTATTGGCTAGAAATTGTTCAGTGGCTTTTTCTACTAACTGTCCTTTTAAGTTTGTTAAACCTTTGTAGGTTAGGGCGCTTGGTTATTGGAAATCCACAGTAAATATTTTGCAGATGGGTTTATTTAACTTATGTATGCTTCATAACTAATATTCCAATAAATACATTCAAATTTTTACATTCTAGTCGAATAAAATATACATCACTTAACAGAGTCATGTTCTAAAAGCTTTTATAAATAATATTCATCTCAGTGCTAAAGTGATGTATGCAAGTAGTTCCATTAAACTAGTTCCTAGATTATAAATATATGTTAAGAACTGCTATTATGATATACCAGTGCTGTATCTAGAAAATTTTGAGATACCAGATACTTTTCATGTATTTGAGAAGGAAAAAAAAAAGCTTCAAAGTCTACCTCTGTTGAAATATTTTGCTCTACAGAAGATTGTGGAAAGGAAATATGATACCTTTCCATTGTAATTGCAATTATTAATAGCTGTGTACTTTGTGTCAAGGAAATCTTTCTACTATGTAATTTGTACCTTTTATTTCATTTCATTTTTAATTTTTCAAGAAAAGATCTTGCTTTATAGTCTGGCCAGCCTTGAACTCACTATGTTGATCAGGCTGACACTGAACTCATGATCTTCCTGCCTCAGCCTCCAGCTGCTGGAATTCAGGCCTATACAGTAACAACATGCACAGCTGCACTTATTATTTTTAATCTTTTTGTATTGTTGAGTCTCAGTGGAAAATAGAATTCCACTCACCTGGTTCGACTGAAAAGACTTTAACAAAGGTACAGATAGGAGAAAGGGACTGACACATGATGCTGGGGTGCCTAGAGCCCAGCAATAGTTACAAATCATTATGAGTTGAGAGAGTTTGACAGGACAAGGAAAATGTCATCAGAGTCGGATGAAGCTGGAGTCGTGGAGAGGTATACCCAACAAGAGCTGAAGTCCTAGACATATTCAGCCACTGCCTGAAGGTCATGGTGCAAGGGGAAAAGGGCAGGTTGGGGAGAGTGAAAGAGATGAGTAATCCAGCTTCTGGCTTTTCCTTCTCTGTGATTTTCTGTTGGCCCCTTGCAATAGGCTATACAAGTGAGGGACAATATGGGTGTGGTCTGTTTCACTCTACTGGTGTCACACCACAAGTACACTAGCGGAAGACTGGATAGATGCAGTCCATTGGTGTTAGCCTATGGGGACACAGACTAAGGCAGAGAAAGTGGGACAATGATCAGTCATCACAAGGATAAAAATTATGTTATAAATATGAAGACACCGGGCTCAGAAGTTAAGGAGGCTGGCATACATAGAATTTATATGGTAACTCACACTCCATTCTTTCCTCAGTAGCATTAGAACTAATTAGCTTTTCCCAAGAGAGAATAGTGCAAGGCTAGCATGCAGTTGAGATGGACAAGAGTGGACAATAGAATAGAAAGGCAAAAACACTGAAAGTGAATTCCAGAAAAAAGACCAGATAAAGAAAAGATTTACCCTGAGGTAAAGTCAATCATTTCATGAAATCAATGTAATCTTATTATGGCTCATTCAAAAATTGATTTATGGAATTTAGAAACAATTGGGCTTTAGAATAAATCGGATGCTAAATATGTAAGGATATGTTAAAGGTCACCTGTACTCAGCAGGTCACCAGATAACCTCTCATATACTATCAGCCCATGGTCAGCGTGAACTCATTGAATGACAACATGAACACCATATAATCATCTTTGTGTTCTCATTGCCTCAGATAGTTCCTGAAACACCATAGATGCTTAAAAATATTTGTAGAACAAATGAAGGTGAATATATTAATTGTTAGAAGCATAAACTGTAGAAAAAATGACCGGATTTTACTCAAATTTTGCAATTTATGTGACTTACTGCAAGTTTCCCAACTTTTAATTTATTTTCCATAGATTCGAGAAAATAGCAACCCTCACAGGGTGGTTTAGAATAACAAATGAATGAATAAAAATAACATCCATAAAATGAAGAAGTGTGTTAATCTTCCCTGTTGCTTAGCAACATTTTCATTGATTTACAAAGGATATTTTGGTGATACGCTTCTTTTAAAAGGCAACCTAAAATCAGTGACACAGGTGATTAAAAATGAAAGAATGATGAAGAATAAAAGGCAAGTAAGAACAAAGAGCAAATCAACCATATTAAATTTCAAAGAAAGGATAATGTAGGACAAACTATTAAACAGGATGATTTTATATCAGTAAGTGTGGATCACAATAACATTAATCATGAATCATTTTATCACAAAATATAACTTTGAAATATTTCCTGTAAAAAGGTGTTAGAAGTAGACAGATGACAAGATAGAAATAATGATTGTGGACTATTATAAAACACTCAAGTAATGAAACACATTATTGTATACCCAAAGGCCAAATATTTCAATAATAAAATCGATATTTTAAAAATTGTATCTTAAAAATAAATTATTAAGAACATGCACCAAAATCATTACTGGACTTAAAATGATATCCAAACTAAATTTTACACTTTTTAGAGAAAATAAAAATGAGGCTATGCCATACCAAAAGACAACATATATCCAAAAAGGTACTCAGGAGCAGGTTCAAGACCTGAACTATTTAAATCCTTTAAGCAAGTGAAATTTAAAATGATTGAATCAAGCATTTAACCACTGAACTTTGAAAACAAACAGCAAAATAAATTGTGAAAACACTATGCACTAATGAGAAAATTCTAGAAGAAAAGAAATACAATCTAACTCCAAAATCTCAGAGGAAGTGTATAAAGCCCAATGTGATACACTAAGGAATCTGAGAACAATTAAGAAATGGGCTTCCTATCACTTAAGAAGGATGATGTCTGTATCAAAAGAGTATAGAGCAAATAAAAAATTAGTTATTTAAAAATAGATAAAAGAAGAAAATTGATAAATTTGAAAACTGCTTGTTAGGAAAGCTCAATAGTACAGTGATTTTGAAAAGCATGCCAACTATAATTGAGATAAAGGAATAATGAGAAAGAAGATATTTTAACACACCTATATTAGTTTTTAAAATTAAGAAAATACTACACACATTTTCATGTTAGTAATATTTAAAAATAAGATAGAGTTGGTTATTACTAATTATTCCATTTTCTCATATCACAACCTACTTTGTATGAATACAGTAGTATTTAACTAGAATATTATAATAGTGTGGGTTGAACTAGATTTCAGAATCTAGAATCTATTACTTTTCTCAAAACATTGTTTATTATTTAGTAGTTTTGTCTCTATTTCTTTTCTTTAATAAAAGTTTTATCTTATTTATATATCTATATATGTATCTATATGATAATCTATTGTCTATCTTTAACCTCTTTTTTCATAGAATGTTATACATATAAACCTGCTAATATTTTTAAAGTTCTTTCAAAGTTGTGGGAAGTTGTTTATTAGTTGTTAGAGCGGAGAAAATTCGGGGTTTTGTTGTTAGCACTCAAATATGTACTTATTTTGTAACATAACAAAGCTTCAGCACAAAGCCATTTGGCTTTATAGCTTTCCCCAGACACATTATACCTCAGTGTCTCAGCAGGATATGTTGGTTACAACAAAAGTTCTCAATAAAATGTCCATGCTTCATTGAAACTCATTTTTACTAAGACTATATGTAATGGAAGGCAAATCATAACTTCTTAATATTTCCAATGAACTCACTGGGCATAAAGTTAGGGCAATGTAATAGAGCCCTAGCTAAGGAGCAGGCTGTGTACATTAGTCAAAACAACATCTATTGGCCCCTGGTCCCTGTACTCTGTTCTTCAAAACAGGTGTTCAATTTTTCTGAACTAGTCACCCTGTATAAATTGTAATGTAATATCATCTTCATGCGAAATACTGATCTTTTCTTCCCTCTTAATAAATATTTGCTAGTTCCTTTCAGTATGTCCTAATTTTAAAATCCATATATTAAAGCTACACATTAATCATTAAGCTGTGACAACTGAATGATCAATATTCCTTTCATAAGAACAGAAAACAATGGAAATTTGAAACCCATATTGGGTATTATTAATTTAACAACACCTGGTATGAATTAATTTGTCCTTGACTTTGTAGAAAGCATGAAACTCATTAATTTACATAATATAAACACCTGTTCTTTGACTTATTCGGGATCAGGCACATTATTTAAACTTTTTGGAACCAATTTTTCATATATAAAGTGAGAATGACATTACTTATCTCTTAGGGTTGCTCAATATTTTAGTAAATAACAATAATATGTAACACATTAATATAACACCCATTTGCTTTGGTGACATCTAAACTGTTGCAACTGTCTCCTCAGTCTAGGAGAAGATCAGAATAGAAATAATAGGGAAAGCTTTACCAAGGCATAGGGAAGAATCTTTCCCCAGGTACACACATGTGTAGACGCGTGGGCTGTTAGGAAAATTTGTCACAGGAGACTGGGGTGGGTGTAGTCCAAGATGAGTATAGTAGAGTTCTGGTAGAACTTGGGCCTGATGAATTTTGAATCACCCCAAAAGCCACGAGAGGTCACCAGACTGTTTTACCAGGGAAACTTACATAAGCTTTGAAATTTAGAAAGACTCTTCTCATAGCAGTAAGCAGAATGTGCTATAGGAAATGTTACTCCTGTCTAGCTGAGGACCCTTGATAAGCCCGCTGGCGACCCCAGCAACCACAGTGGCAGTGACATTAGAGAGGAAGGACAGAACAGAGAGCTAATACTTAGAAGGCAGATTACCAGAACTCAGTAACAATTATATTTAGAGGGCCAGGAGAGAAGAAGAATAAAGTTTGATTCCAGACATACCAAGTTAGGTAAATTTGGTGAAACAATGAAAATGGATGGCATTTCCGAAATCCAAATGATGTGTTCTGAGTACAATTGCTATTAATAGGCAGAATAACAGATACAAATGATTCTTTTAAAATAAATAATGAGGAGGGCTGGGGATTTAGCTCAGTGGTTTCGCCGCCTGCTGCGCAAGTGCAAGGACCCGAGTTCGATCCCTGGTACAAAAAAAAAAAAATGAGGAATAGCATTTTTCAGAGATAGTGCATAGACACTGTGTCAGGTGTGTTGGATCTTGTGGCTTCATGAAAATGTTTCATTGCGGCAGTATCATTTGCAAATCGTATTCTGCTATACGTAAAAGAAAATCAATGAACAAAGGTTAATTAAAAAGGTGGTATTCCTTCCTACTAGAAAGGTGGTATTCCTTCCCACTAGAAAGCTAAAGGGAGTTTCAAGCTTTTTGCTCTGCCATTATTAGACTGTGGGTTTTCCTAATGTTTTTGCCTCATGCAAAGCAAGATGATTGTCCCACTACTGGCCATTTAGCTATTTCCTAAAGCGTGGCTGAGGAATGCAAGGGCGGCCATGCTCTCTATCATGCAACCTGGTTACCCTTGCGTGACTGTAACCAGGATGCACGTCTTAACACTTTGGGAGAAGGCTAAAAGTAATTAGTGAATTCCAGTAGTTTCTCTGTGTATCAGGAACTGGAATAGGGAAATAGGAAGAAACTAAGTTGATCAGCGGCTTGAGGAAAAGTGGACGTGCTGATTGAGGGTTAGTGGCAGAAGGCTGGAGTGCGCTGCAGAGAAAGTTGCTGTGGGAGGGATGAGAAGGTGACTAGATTTGTAGACCTGCTCTGGTTGTTGAGAGAATTTCTGGTGCCATGAGGGTCAGGGTCAACAGCATGGTGTGTCTCCTTCCTGCAGAGGCTGAGAGCTTGACTTTTCTTGAATTTCATTAACAACTAACCATGTGCCTAGGATTCCTACTTTCCTCATTTTCATTCACTTTTTACCAATTAGATCCTCATTAATTGAAATAGCTTGAGTAATACTCTGTACTTTGCAAGAAGATCCACACATACAACCATACACACACACACACACACACACAAAAAACCAACACAGGATTTGTTCATTGTTCCTTGAGTATTCTCTCTATAATCTAGGCAATGATTTAAAGCCAAATTTAATAGCTAATAAAGTACAATTGATGAAATCATGGAAGCAATACCTATAAATTTAAGACAAGTAATGAAATCATTTTGAAAGTTAATGAGTTGGCTAATTCTCATCCAGGTTAATTACTTTATATAGAAAAAACAGCTGATATTTATATTTTGAAAAATGATAGCAAGAGCAATGAAGTATAAAAATTAATTTCTAAGTATTTTGAAATTTTAAATGAAGTTGAGTCAAATGTAGTCAAATGAATGTAATGTTACATTAGCAAAAGTATTGAGAATTTGTAGAGTATAAATGTCTGTAAAATAGAAGTACAAAGCATCATAAGGGTTCACAAACTGATTTACTGTGTTGAGAAAAAAATAACATAAAGTTTACAAGTGCTGAAATATATGGTCTATATGCAAACTGAATTTTCCTAGATATATGTCAGACTATATTTCATCAATCCTAGACAGAAAACTAGAAATGATGTTGAGTCAAAAATAATTTTAGTGATTAGATTTGAAAAATTTAGAGATTGAAAACAAAATATGCTTAGATATAACATTGTCACTGCACATATGGAGGTGCCAGAGATTTGACACCAGAAAGTAGATTTGTAAATGATATCTTAAAGGTACTGCCTAGCACGTAGACTGAAGCCTACAATCCAGTGATTATGATGATGTCATTCTTTTGCTCACTGTGACCATCCATATGTGAGCTCCTATCCTATTGTGTTCAGCTTGCAGATTTTCCATTCCAATTGGATTCAACCCTGGCCTGATATAAACATTAGAAAAATTCTGTTGGACAATGAAAAAAGGTTTTCAAAAATGAGCTCAAAGGCAGAGAGAGAAAGAGAGAGAGAGAGAGAGAGAGAGAGAGGCAGGAGGGGAAGACAAGTATTTATGACTGTCATCACACTAATCAGCAGCATACTTGCAAAATATCTGTGTGACTGTAGTTCCAAGTTCCATGTCCTTCATTAGATGGAAGCTATATGAGAACAGGGACCATATTTATTTTGTTTTCAATGCTTAGCTGAGTAGCAAGGCATATAAGACATAAAGATTCAGTAACTTAATAAAAATGAAAGAGCTTTAATTGTCCTCTACCCAACCATGCAACATGTTATCAGCTGTTACTTCTTTATTTCTTGACCTTGTGGAGTAGAATTTAAATTTATTGGAGTCTAGTACAAGGTAGTAAAAACTATACAAATAATACATATAAAGAAAGACTTTAAAATTTGACTTTCTAGAAACAGTAAAAATTAAATTTTAACCACATTATTTCAATTTTTTAGTCAAGTTTCTTGGAGGTTATCAGCAGATTTGATAAGCTAACATTTTGATCACTTGCTATGGTGGATGTCTGAGATGGGATTCATATTTGTAGATTAGAGCAAATAGAGCTTTATGACACTAAAGATTCCTATACAACTGCTCCTGGCTCCAAAGAATTATTTTAAATATACCATGGTACTTCCTACAACACAAGTTTATCACTGAATTGACAATTAGACTTCAAAAAAATAAGAGAAACATTTATATATACACATTTCCTTTATCTTTCTTTATCTTTCAATTTTTGTACACTGGTAGAAAGCAATGTTTATTAATCCAGTGAAAATTGACTGCTTTCCTTTAATTTCAAGAATTAAATGATTTCATGACCATTTTTAAGAGGGAAAAATTATTTATGATTTTAAAAATATTTGTTACTTAGTGGGATTTATGTGTTGCCTCAGCCCAGTGCATAAGTTGAAATCCTTACTCTCAAGGTATTAGGAAGCCCGGCTTTTGGGGAGTGATTAGGCCACAGGCCTAGAGCCTTGACTATTAGATTAGTGTCCTTATAAAAGGGCCCAAGAAAGACTCCTGATCCCTCTGCCATGCGAGATCAGAGTGAGAAGATGTCTCTTTTGGAGGAATTGTCCCTGATTAAATGACAAATTGAGCTATGGTTGTCCCAGTGTCCAGACAGGTGAGGGATACATTTTGTTGTTTTCAAGCTATCCAGTGTATGGTATTCTGTTACAGTACTTTCAAGACACTGAGACATTTGTAGACCCAAATGTTTGTAAAGATGGCAGTGTATTTCCCCACAATCTCTCTCCCTCCACTTCTACCTCTCCTCTTTGTTCCTCCCTTTCTCCCCTTTGCATTATTCCCCACTCTAAGGTTAAAATGTGATTTTTTTAAAGTAATTTTTTAAAACCAAAAAATGCAGTCTTCTGATGGGAATGGTATTTAAGTGGTGTCCAATTCCAGTCTAGGTAAATCTCCATTTATTTTGCCAAACTGGTTTGGCTACTAGGATTGATTTGACCTGACAGATTAGTGAGAAATACAAATATAAGACAAGCAAACAATGGTTATATGCCTTATAAAAATAGTCAAGTTTTAGTCTTTGAGCTGCCTTAAAGGTGTTTCTTAAATAACATGTTGTTTATATAATATCTCTTTAGGTAACTTGTTTTATATAAATATTAGCATTGGATTAGGCAGTTCAAAAGTGGAGAAGTAGCAATTCCTGATACCTGACAGTTTACTACTCTGGAAAGAGAAATGAGGTAAGTATACCATGTAGAAGGCAGATATTAAACTGCAATGTTTTAAGCAGTGGCTACTTAGGATCATGTTAGATTGTGGGGCTGGAGGTACACTCCTTATCTGTGTATAACCTGGGATGTGCTTTCTTTTAGTTTTCAAAAAGGAACTTAAGAGTAGAGAGAGAAGAAGGGAAGATAAATCAAGAAGCAGAGAGAATTTTAAGGAGCTCTTGACTATTCCTTTATCTCAGATGCAACGGCAAAAGACCACATGGCTGTTTAACACCTAACGTTTTGGATTCCCCTGCCAATTCTTTCCTATTGGTTTAGAAGATGTCACCTCCAGATATGTTTGCTTCAACCAAATGTTTAGGGGTGGTGTTTGCTAGGTTTTTTGTTTTATTCTTCCCGCCAGGTCCATATACAAAACTCCTGCAAGTTCTTCTGGCTTTTCTTCCAAAGTATTTTTTTGTCTATCATTCTTTTTTATCCTGGACACCACCGCTATAGCCCTATCTATCAAAACCCATTTGGATTAAGTTTCGCTTTCATCCACACTGCACTCTCCCTGGCCCATTTTCTTCCCAGCATTCACAGTGATGTACCTGGAATTCAATGAAAACTCCTTGATGTGGCTTGTAAGTTTACATCTTGCCTGGTCTTTATCAACCTTGCCTACCTCATCTCATACTTCTCTCCTGATTGCTCTCTCTATACTTGGGCTGTCTTCCTTCTCCCCGACATGCTTGCCACTGCCTCAGAGGCATTGCTGTCTTCTCTTCCAGAATCCCCTCTTTTGATTCATTCCCATGCTAGTTCCTTATTCAAGTTTCAACCCAAATGATCCTTCCTCAAAAAACTTCCTGATAGCCCTATTTAAAATATTATTTCTCCCTGTAATTGTCTACCACATGAACTTGTTTTGATTACCTTGAGAACTTTTATCTTGCTAATTTATTCATTTACTGGTTTATTTTTAATTTTTCGTCCACTAAAATTACAGCCTCATAAAAAGCAATAACTGTCCACCACATTAAAAGCCCCCATCCCTAGTATTTAGAAAGTGTCTAGCACTTTTAGCCACTCCATATGTGTTTGGTGAATGAATGAACTTACAGTGGAAAATAATGATCATCAGGTACAATCATAAATTGGCCAAAACTAAATTTTGTCAGAAAAGTATAATTTTTATTTTAAGTTGCTAGAACTAAAAATGTGAGCAATGCTATTGACATGGTATGTATGAATTTTGGGAAAAGAAAAATATATTATAAGATATGTGTGTATAAGATAAAATAACTAGGCCTATTTGCCTAATTAATTATAAATTAACTTTACAATTATTTAGATTCAAATTTCTCTGTTCTTAAATATATTATTGGGCCAGGGATTTATCTCAGTGGTTCCGCTGCCTGCCTTAAATATATTATTTCTCAAACTCGAGTGGAATGAATATATTTCTCTAACTGGAGTTGAATGTTTGTGATAGGATCTAGCTGATAAGAATACTTCACTTGCCTTAATAGAAGTTTATACTTTGTCCAAACAGAGAAATTTGGTCCCAAGATGTACAGTAAGAACAAAGGCTAGAAATTACAAGAGGTAAATTTGAATATTAAATTAAGATGCATTTTCTAGCAAGCAGGTAACAGTTTTTGCAGAAAGAATGTTCCAATATTTGTCAGATGTCCATTTTCAGGTTTGTTGAATCAGAGCTTCATGTATTGTAATATACATATGCATATACATATATACACATATATGCATATACATTATACAGATGAAGGCTTTTTTAAAGCAGAGTATGCCTAATGGACTTTAAGTGATAAATAGATAAAATGCATCAAACACCGCCAAGAAAATTTTGAAAACATAGTCATTGTCAATAAAGAAGTGCAACAAGAGAACCCCCTTGTGGCAGAGGAACATTTCCAAATGAGGACTTAAATTAGAATTTAGATTTCATCTTAGACCTAGTATATGTAAATTATATATATGTTAATTATAACATAGTCACTAGTTTGATGAGACCATATTTGGTTTGTTTGCTTTTCTCTCTTTTTAAGAGCTATTGGAGTGTAAGATACACAGAACAGTTTACAAATCATAATCGTACCACTCAATGAATAATTGCAGATGGAGCACTCCTGTGTAACCAACACCCAGGTCAAGCACAAGAGTATTCCTACCATTCAGAAAATTCCCCTTGTCTAGACTTTGATTCACTTCTCTGGAAGGGCTACCACTATTCTGATATTTAACCCTGGAGATAGATTTTGACTATGCTTGAACATTAATAAATGATATGTAGCATACACTCTTTTTGCATTTGGTTCCTTTCACTTAACATTATGTTTATAGGTTTCATATATTTGTATTGCATGGAAATGCAGTTCATTTATTCTCACTACTCCACTTGGTGAATATACCTTTTTATATTTATTTGTTCTCTTATTAATGAGCAATTGTGTAGCTTTCAGTTTGGGATTATTACAAATAGCATTGTTATGAACAGTTTTGCATATGTCTTACAATGAACATATATATGATTTCAGAAAAACAGGTCTAGGTTCACACACGTTCAGCTTTCACTGATGTTGCCCACTTATTTAAAAGTTGTACTGATTTTTACTTCCACATCTAGAATTTCTGTCATGCTTCCTTCTAGCTAATACTTGATTGGCCTCTCTGATTTTAATTATTTTGGTGGGTGAAGAGTGATAGCTCATTGTGGCTTTATTCTCTTGATGACTGACAAACTTGAGTGATTTGGATAAATCCATTTGTTATTCATGAAATACACAGTTTTAAATTTTGTGTCTATCTTGATTTTTATGTGTCCATTAAATATTCTGGGTATGAGTTCTCTGTTGAGTACTAAATACACTCTCCAACTTAGTTGAATATGTTTTTATTTCCAGTCATACGTCTTTTGATAAGCATTTATTAATTGCAATATTTTTACTTTATTGTATTTTATGGTTAGGACTTTTTGCATCTTAAGAATGCTTTGCCTACTTGAAGGTCCAGAAATGTTTTCATATATTTTTATTCTACAGTGTGCTTATTTTGTTTTTCACACTTAGGTTTGCAATCCATATGGAGCTTTGGGGGGTATTTGTGAAGTATGGGTCAAAGTTAATTCTTCTCAGTCTGTCAGCTAACCCAAGTCAAACGTCGGATGCACCATCCTTTCTCTTCTGTACTCCAGTACTGCTTGTCACTGAGCAGGTGACTGTGTTTGTACATTCTCTGCCTATGAACTCAATTGGCCATTTTGTCTGTCTTTGCTTCAATAACACACTGTTTTTATTGTCTTTGTCTAGTCACGTCGCTATAATAAAACATAAACAGAGTAGTTTTAAATGATTGAAGTATATCTCTTGCAGTTCTGCAGGCTCTGGAGTCCAAGATCAAGGACAGATTCAGTGTCTGGTGAGGGCCACATTTTGGTACACATATGCACCTTCTAGCTGTGTCCTCACATGGTGGCAGAGGAAGGCAGCTCTGTGGAACCTCTCATTAGGGCATTGATCCCATTCGTGAGGACCTGGCCTCATTTCCAAATATCATCACAGTGGGGATTCAGTTTCAACATGAATTTTGAGGAACTCAAATATTCAGACAGTGTACTTATTTATGATGGTTTTATAATAATAGATTTCCCAATTTTCTTCTTCCCCCTCTTCCTTCTCCTCCTTTTCTTCTACACAAGTTATCAAATTACTTTCTCTCAGTTCCAAACTTATTTTTATAACCTAGGACCTGAAAATGAAAAGGCCCTTTAAATGTTTTCCCTTTGTCAGCTGTTGTGAAGCTAAACTTTGTCAGTAGAGGGCAGTGGAGAGACGTTTCGAGAGAAAGGTTTTGCTCCCTGGTTCTATAGGTTCTGTAGTGTGCTTGGGTCAGGGTCCTGCCGCGTGCACAACTGTGCTGGTACCAACCCCTTGACCAGCAAGACCCAGCAGCCTCTAGCTTTCTCCAATATCTCCCTAAAGGTGGTTTTGTAGTACCGTGACTCCACTGAGAGACCACCCTGGGATCAGCTTTTCCCAGCATCCTAGAAGGTGATTTCCAGGAATTTCCTCGGGTGCACAACCACCCCAGGTCCTTTCCTGCCATTTAGCACACCCTGACTCTACCCAACTTCTGGATGTCAGCTTCGCCAGGACACTGAGGAGTGTTCTCTATCATCACAAGGAGAAGGCTAGATCTTGTATGTGCTGCCTACTGACTTTTTGTTTTTGTTTCCTCATTACTACAGCCTCTTGTTATTGTAATTCTTTATATTATGTTTTCTCAGTTCAAATTGCTATATAATTTCTGTATTCAGGCTAAAATAACACCTTAAAATGATTTGATTAGGGCAAGAATACTTAACACAAGATTTGATTTCTCAATAGATTTTAAAGTATACAATACAGAATTGTTGTCTATAGGCACAATTAGTACAGCAAAACTCCAGAAAAACTGAAACACGTGGAAGGTCCTGAAGGCAGAGTGCTGTCTCTTGCTTCACTTGATTTTACTTCATGCCTCAGTATAAAATTTGGTTTGCTACCAGGCCTTTTACTAGTGCCAAAGATTGGGTAAAGTCCTTTCTCCTGGTTCCTTGGGAATCTTGTTTCTTCTCTTCTTACGGCACCCAGCAACCACATGTCACTGTGAGTGTATGTATGTCTGAGTAAACAGCACTCCCTTCCTGGGCACTGTTTTATGCCACTCCCCATTATCTTTCCCCAGGGTCTGGACCAGGGCTGAGGGAGTGAATGTGTAAATGGGAAAATGAACTGTGCAGTGCCTTACCGTTTCAGAAAAAAACTGGACCACCATCTATTTGTTCCAATGAAGGAAGTCTTGGTTCGGAACATTGTAGGGAAAAGGAGTCTATAAATAGGGAAAAAATAGAATAAGGGTTTCATTAGGCTTTCTCGCTAATTCTGACTAGGAAGAGTTAAAACTTTACTAGACAAATTCCTTTGGGAGCAATTAGAAGAAATTTGCGTCAAAGGATTTGAGGGAGAACTGACAGAGCACAAAGGAAGCCAGGTACTCAAAACCAGGATAGCTGACCTTCTCCACTTCCAATAAAATGCCAAGATGGCAAAAGAGGGAGAGGGCTACCTAACTGAAAGCTCTTATTCAGTGTATGAAAATGTATATTCATATATTCACACTTATGCGTGTGTGTGCACACACACATACACACACATATACTCATTCTAGGGTCATTATTTTGCTGCACTAGATACACATCACTAACTCCAGGCAGCCTTGTATATAAAGCTCCTCCTAATCAACCTGTAAATCACAGAGATGAAGCCTTGCTAAGGACAAATAGACAGGAGGAAATCAAACAAAGTGCACAAAAGGAATGTGCACATAGGCAATGGCACCTGAGTTAGGGTCTTGTGGCCTGGGACTCATACAAGACAGCACAGGGAGCCAACTAGGTTGTGACAAGTTCCAAGTATACACCTGGGAGGGTGGATCCTTGTCACCCAATAAAAGAAGCCGGGGACAAAGGCCCATGGGTATCTATCTGTACTCCCTGCCCTCACCTCATGTGGGGCAGCTTTCTTTCTTCTGTTTTTTCCTCCTTACAAATAAATATTTTCCTTTTTAAAAACTCCATCCCTTTAATTCATTACTGGTGCTGACTTTAAGATGCCAGTTAGCTGCTCATCCCAGCAGAGCAGCAACTCTTACCCTAGGTGTAACAAAATCAACCACCTCCACTGTCTTATCAGACAAATGACTTTGGGGAAAGTTGCTTAATGTCTTTAAACTGTGTTTTTGTATTTTGAGAAACGGTGATCTTCATGGTGTTTACTTGATGAGGTTTATCTGAGGAGAAATTAGGAAAAGGCAGGTAGTTGTGCAGTATTAAGTACATAGTTAAATGTACAAGAAATGTTAGCTATTAGCTTTACCGTAATTTTTTATTAGTAATTGCCACTTTGTAGATGCCTATTTGTGTGCTACTCAGAGAACCACAATTTTTTTCATAGGTTCAGGAGGAATTCTTTTTTTTCCTCCTGCTATTCAGTTTCTTAGCTGTATGAGAAGAAAGTAGACTGCTTCCTTTTCTTTGAGAGGATTTTAGGGTGAAATTGTTGCTAATGATCATAACTTTCTCTTTATTTACTCTTTTATTTAATGAAGAATGCACACACTGAAAGCTATTAAAGTCTAGTGCAATCTTTACACATGTCTAGCAGATTTTAAATATGCTTTGCTCTGCTAGAATAGATTTTTTTCTTAGAAACAAAAGCATTACATATAAAGTTGAAGTAATCTATTAAGCTTTTCTGTAGTCATTTTTTTGTCTTCCCTTCCTTCCCAGAGAAGATTATCTGTGTTTTATAACAATTTTTATGCTTGTTTGTATGCTATTGTTTGTGCATATATATATTTATATACGCATATCATACGAAGTCAACTTGCTTTTTTCATTCCGTTATTTGAGCTTTGTTCATGTCGATACAAATGCTGGTTCTAGCCTACTGCTGTCTAGTAATTCACTGTATGAATTGACAAGATTTGTATGCCCAATCTTCAAATGACATCATGAATAGACTTTTCTCCAAATTCTATATGCCCATCAGAATGATGCTGATATTCTTGAATGTCCATATTGTGATTAGCCATTGAGATTGCTGGACTTTAGTGGTGATGTGAAATGATATAATTACTGGGTAATTTACAGTTTCGTGTTGCAGGAATTGTTGAGCTTGTTTTTCTTGGTTATGGCCCATTTGAGTTAGCTCATCTGTGAATTTCCTCTTCATTTACTTTGACTAGTTTTCTGCCATGTTTTTTTTTGGTACTGGGGCTCGAACTCGGGACCTTGAGCTTGCAAGGCAGGCAATGGAACCACTGAGTTAAATCCTCGGCTGCCATGTTCTTTTTTTTGGATAATCTTTGTAGAATATATGATATAAATAATTTCTTTCAATGTGTAGCTTAGTCTTAATTGTTTTTGTTGTAAAAAAGTTTGAAGTTTTAGGGCAATCAAGTTTATTTTCCTTTCTCTTATGATTTGTATTTTTGATATCTTACTTTAGAAATCTATCTTCATGCAAAAGTCATAAAGATATTGTACAGTATTTCTTTCTAGAATTTTTAATGTTTAGTTCTTCACACCAACTGAGACTTGAATGAGGAGATTATGAGAATGATATGATTTATTTAAAAAAGTTACTATGGATTTGATCATTTGTAGTTAAGACTGAGAACCATCAGTTATATCAACTTTGTGTTTGTTTTACAACTTTAACTACTTCCTGCTTTACCTCATGCATGTTTCTCTCTAATATAACATCTCCGCACATAAACTTGACCTTAAGCTTTGTCTCCTAAAGGATCCAGTCTACAAAAATTGGTCAGTAACAAGGCTCTTTACTTATTTTAGTGTCACTATAACATCCTAATTATTATAATATCCCCTGTCTCTGCTTGTTATTCTTCCATACTATTAAAGAATAGGTATTCTTTTGTTCTTACGTCATTTAAACTTTAGCATCATCTTGTTATAATTAATACAAAGAATGAGTTTGCCTTGATTTTAAAGATAAAATTTGGAGGAAATGATTATTTTTGAGAAGACTCTTTTTACACACTTTGGTGAAACAGCTTTGTTCTTTTTCTTCAAGATTTCTTAGACTGTCTGAGATCTATTGCAGCTCCATATGCATTTTGTAGATTTTTTCCTTTTTTGCATGAAAAATGACACTGGAATTTTGACAAGGATTATAATGAATCTGCATATTGCATTGGCAAGTATGGATATTTTAACAATATTAATTCTTCCTATCTAAGAACACAGAATATCTTTGCATGTATTTGTGTTGTCTAATTTTTTTCATTGCTATGTTACGGTTTTCAGTGCAAAGATTTTTACATTTTTGGATACAGTTACTCTGTATTATTTTATTTTTATGATGTAAATGGTTTTGTTTCCTTGATTTTTTTATAGTTTGTTTTTAGTATATAAATGCAACTGATTTTTATGTGTTGATTTTGTATTCTGAAAATTTACTGAATTTATTTCTCATTTCTAGCAATTTTTGGTAAAGTCTAAGATTTTTCTATAAAATGAAGTCACCAGGAAACAGAAACAACTTTACTTCTTACTGTCCTGTATGGATGATTGTTGCTTCTTTTCCTTCCCTAATTGTTTGGCTAGGACTTCCAGTACTACATTGAATACAAGTGTTGAGACAGGGCATCCTTATCTTATTACTGATATTACAGAAAAAGTTTTCGACTTTTCACCATTGAGTATAATGTTAGGTATGGCCTTGGCTTATGTGGCCTTCATTTTGTTGGGTACATTCCTTTAATATGTAATTTTAAAGTTTTAATCATGAAAGGATGTTGAATATTTTCAAATTTCTTTTCTGCATCTATTGAGAGGATTACGTTTTTTTTTTGTCTTTTATTCTACTTATGTGATCACCACATTTATTGATTTGTGTATGCTGAACTATTCTTGTACCTCAAGGGTTGTAAAGTGTTTTAGTTTGTATTCTGTTGGTATACCAAAATTCCTGAGGGTGGGAAATTTATAAATTAAAAATTTATTTAGCTCACAGTTTTGGAGACTGAAAGTCCAAGATCAGTCAAAACTCCACTGGTTTTGTCTTCTGTGAGTCATCCCAGTTGCAGGAGTACATGTAGAAGAGGAGGATCACATGGCAAGACAGAAAGCCAGAGAAGGATTTGGGGACCAGGCTTGCTCTTTAAAAAATTTGCTTTAATGAAAGCTGACTTCTTCTTCAAAATCAAGACAATTCCTTTGGACAGAAGTGTACTCAATGACTTAAATACTTTTAACTAGACCCCACCTTTTAAAAGTCTTTTCCATTCTGCATTTGAGCACATCTATTGTACTTTTCTCATTTTGTTATATAGTTTTTGTTCTATGATTTCCATTTGGTTTTTTCACATGTCTTATTTCTTTACTGAGATTTTTCCACTTTTCATTTTTTCACACATTCTCTCTGTTAATCATTTCTCTGATTGTTGATTTAAAATCCCAATAAAATAATTCTTATATCTTTGTTATCTGATTAGTGTCAGGATCTTCTGATTAGTTTTACTCATTCAAGTAGAGAATTTCCTGGGATATTGTGTAAGAAATGACCATGTTTTATCTTGGATATTGTAGATTTCATGCAAAAAGACTCTTGGTCTTGCTGACTTCGCATTCAAGCAGACTTCTTTTGATACCAAGAGGGTTCTACATGAAGCTTTGGTTGACACCACTGGGAAAAGGGCACATTGTACCTGTTTCATAAGTGGCCACTATTGACATCACAAGGTCTAGGAGCCTCTTTAAGCCTGGGAAAGTGGTAGTTAATGTTTCAGCATGTCATTTAACCTTCTTAGAAACTGATAGGATCAGAGAAGAGCACCTTATTATTGATAATTGTGGTGGAAGTCCAAAATTTCCAGTACGCTGCACTGACACTATTGAGGTGGATATTATTAACACAGTGCAGGTATGGCTCTCTACTTGTTCTCTGACATGACATTGACAAGGGGTAAGGACTGAGTTGGGGAAATGAAAGGTACATGCATGGATAGAGCTGATGTTATTTCTGTAGTGTCTGAGTAGTGTGACTATTGTCTGAAAGTAATCTGTCATACTAGGTTGTCCTTTTCTCATGCTTTGTGTAGAAAGGACAGATTTTTTTTTCTTCTTTTTCTTTCTCTGTTTTCCCCCCAGCCCAAATTGGCTTTTCTTGGTTGTGGGCTTCTCCAGCAGTGAATATGAGGCACATGAAGTGAAAAGAAGACCGAGGGAACCCCCCTCTGTATTATTTCTTACTTCTCAAGCTTCTAGCTATTTTGCCTTTTTCTTTCCACCTTTTAGTTTCTATGTAATGCCCAGAGTTTTAGCTGCACTCAGTGGAAAAAAGGGAAATGTGTAGCTACTCCCTTAGGTCCAAGCCTGGAAGTCTTCTCATTGAAATTTCAAAACTTTTATCATAAAGAATTGTTTGAACATTTACATGTTACAGCCTCATGATTTAGTGTATCCATAGAGTTACCAGATTTTGGGGTGCTGGAGTCTTCTTATGGAGGTTCTTTCTGTCCTGAGCAAAGAATTGGTTAAGACAAGCACACTTAGTAGCAAAGTTTTACATTTTTTAAAGATAGGAAAGAAAACAAGTTCTGCAGAGTGAATTTGGGCCAAATGAAAGTAGGAAAATAAGTGCACTCTACAGGAAAGAGTGGGCCACCGTGAAGGGACACAGCAGCAGAGAGCTCAGTAGTGACAGTCCTCTGGTATCCCCCACTCCAGGCTGATGTCAGGTCTAGGCTCTCCTATCCCAAACTGCTAGAGTTCCCTCAAGAAGTCCACATGCAGGGCTTTGGGAACTGTTCTGCACATGTGTCCTGGTCTCCTTGTACAGCCAGTTCAGCCATGATCTAGGGGCCAGTCTCAAAACTAGCTATAGGTAGGTTCTGGAAAAAGCCATGCCATTTAATGTACAACTGTACATTAAACTGTACATTAAACAACTGTAAAACTTGGTCCTACTGTCTAATTGTATCTAGATTTTTTCAATAATCACAAACTTTGACACTGAGAAAGTTCAGAGCACTGAGCTGAGTGTGATAGAACACAGTTGTAATCCCTGGCAGTTGAGCCAGGAAGATTGTAAGTTTGAGCTCAGCCTGGACAATGTAGCAATTTAGTGAGACCCTATACTCAAAAAAAAGGCATGGGATGTAATTCATGTAATTCAGTGAAAAGGTGCTAGATTGAATCCCAGTACTAAGCAATAATATAAACTAAAATAAACAAATAAATATCACTGAACTTTAGTCTCTCCTAAAACATGGACAATAAATTTTATGTTTGAAGTTAATAAACTATGTATAAAGTTAATAAACTGCTATAAACATTTGTGTAATGAACATCAGATATGCTAAATGGTAGTATTTATGTATAAATGAGTATTTGACAGCTCTAAAATTATGGTGGATTTGAGATAAAACCAAGTTAGAGAAGTACTAACATTTCAAATGAGTTTTTTCAAGAACACATGGCTACACACTATGCTGAGTGGCAGTGCTTAATGAAACTATTAGATGATACATTAATTTTAAAAGAAAAGAAATGCACTGTAACAGAAGTTGAAAAATATTATACATGTCAATGGAGAACTGCCCTGTAACAGAGCTGAGGTGATAATTGGCCAACTTTGCTAGCTATCCATCTGGAACTTCAGTGATGGAACATCATTGAATAATTGGAATCAGAAACACAGATTTTTCTAAGGGGCAAATACTAGAAGCTCTGGTAGAAGAGTCTCAGGGAATCCTTGACTGGTATTTAGAAATCTCCATTTTAGAATAAATTTTTTTGTGCAGGGGAAAAAGTTGTTAGCAAAGCAAAAACTTGATACATTTAGAAGCTAAGTATAATTTACTTATGCAATCTTTATAGTTTGAGGGTTAGGCTGTAGGTCATACGAAATCAGTGCTTTTGTTTTGATAAACTGTCACACACAGTACTCCTCATTTTCTGTCTTTCTTGTCCTTCTTTTTGATTGCCAGGATGTAATGGCTGATTACCTTTCCTCCTTGATCGTTTTAAGACATAATATTTGAATGGGGGAGAAGATTATTGCAATTTAATTCAATTTTAATTGTGCTTAAAAGTGATCTCTCGTGTTGAAGGAAAAAGATAGTTTCTCCTTTAGAAGAACTTTATGCTTCTATATTGAGATTTATTGGGAATATTCCATTGTTGAATTCATAAAGTCACCTTATAGAAAGTGGCTTTCCCACATATTTAATTACTTTGTTGACATATTGCTATTTATTAGATAAAATAACTGATTTATCTATTTGAAACAGGAATAGTCAATGTGGCCTTGCTTACTAAAATGAATTGTGAAAAAGTTCTTCAAGACAAATTTTTAAACATGATGAGGCATATGAGTTCTCAAAGCTAGCTAGAAAATGAATGCTCTTTGTATCAGATATCTAGTAATAGCGTCACAACGATACTCTCTGTGTGTTTGTGCTTACACAATATATTCATAGATGAATAAAGAATTAGATCAATTGACTGGTTAGTTCAAGTTTATACCTCATATTACAACAACTATCTGAATTATAATTACATTCTGAAGAGAATTTATCAAACCATTTTTTTCAGTTTCTTGACTTGTATTTAAAATTCAAATCATACACAAATGCTTCTTTAATATATTTTTCACAGGTAATGAATGTCAATAAAATGTTAGGCATCCCTGTTTCTAATATCTTAATGTTTGGAAATTATGCTTTGGAGAAGGAGCTAGACTCTATAAAGGATAGTCTGATCCGCTCCGTACTGAGGCGGATGCTGAGGGCTGCAGATAACTTCTTAGTGGATTTGCTTCCTCATAAAACTGGTAAAATGATTCATAATTTCTCCTGTTATAAAGATCTGTTGCCTTTTGAAAAACCCTAAGCTATACCTGAGTTGGGTAGCCGGGGACAATTTGTCCAGTCCTGACAGCTGTGTCAAGATAAAGGCTTCATTGCTGCTCTTCTTTATTTTATTTTTCAGGTGATGATTAGAAATGTTCGATATCTTCCTGTGACATTGACATTAGATGTCTTGATTCTAACACTTCTCAAACTTGGATTGGGACTCTCAGATTTGGGTCAGTTTGTTGATGCTCCCTTCAGACCATACTTTTGCTCATGTTTCTGTCCTTGACCAGTCCTCAAGATCCAGAGAAGTGACGGCCTGAGATATGTCCTTCAACACACCATCTGCCATAATTCTGTAATTTACAATTTAGTTTCTGTGACATCTTTCTCAACACTCTCTCATGCAAAATCAATTACTCCCTTACTTTTTCTTCTATAGCACTTTATGTATTCTATAGGAAACCATGAAAAATGAAAATGATTCTGATGTCCTCTTGGTAGCTGTCTTAGTTACTTTTCTTGTTGCTGAGAAAAATTACCTGATACACACAACTTAAAGAAAGAAAGGTTTATTTTGGCTCACAGTTGACAGAGGTTTAGTCCAAAGTCAGTTGGCTCCAAGGTAGGGTGGCATGGCAGGGGACATGGCAGAGGATATACAGCTCATGTCCTGGCAGGCAGGAAGCAGAGCAAGATCACAGGAGGAGGAGGGGGATATACTCTTACAGGCTGTGCCCAAAGTGACCCATCTCTTCCTACCAGACTTTAGGTCCCAACATCACACCCAGCTATAAGCCTGTCAGTGGACGAATCCAGTGATGAGTATCACATACTCATGATCCAGTCACCTTCCAAAAGCCCCACCTATGAGTGCATGAGGCTTGGGGGACATCCAGATAAACTACAACAGTAGTTGTCAAAATTAAGACTATTAATAATGAAAAAATCCCACAAGATAGTTTTCAATTATTTCTTCATAATGAAAATTTTTAAGTGTTTTTCAAGGAAATATGTTTTGGTTCAACAGTTACCTATCTTCTATTAATCTAAGTTACTTTTAATCAAAATTATCCTCTTCTGAGAATTTCTGGAGAATTAGGACAGCAAGAATTCCTTAGGGTTATACCTAGAAAAGTGAATTTTCCTAAAGTGAGGCTAGAGGAGAAGTTGTGCTCACATGAATGTCCAGGAGCCCTGATTGAGTAGAAGCGATGGGTGTTAAAATGATATAGAAAGAGAATCCTCACGAAAATTGATGAGTAGAGCCAGGAGTAGATATTGAGGGCAAAATTAGAGTGACAACCAGAATAGTTAGGATATGGATGTAGAAAAAACAGATCAAAATGTAAGGTGTGATTTTCTTCATGTAATCCAAAGAAAAAACAAGCCATGGACATTGTTTTTTGGGAGAGATTGAAGGTGGTTAAAGATGCACCATCATCTTCACCAACTATAGGGTTTTAACTCACTCATCCCTGTGATGAAGCTAGAAAATCTTCTGGGCAGAAGGCAGGGCTTCTTGAGTAGCATGGAATAGCCCTGTGAAGGAGATGGAGACTCTGAGAAGAAAAGTAGGATGCAACCCTCTGCTCTACTTCCTTTCCCATCTCACTTCAAAAACTCAGTCTGTTTCAGGCTCCAGGACAAGAGAAGCTGTGTAAGTAAAACTGCAAAAGGAGATTGCAGTAGCAGGCATGCAGTTGGAGAGGTCCACTAACAAGTTGTGCCAAACAATGATGTGCAGATATAGTTTACAATTTTTAAGTAATTGAGTTTTTGCATGTTCCATGACAATTTCTGTTGGACTGAGATTTTTAAAATGCAAGGAAACATGCACATAAGCTTCTGAGCTCATTCATTTTCCATTCTGAATTCCAATATAATCATACTACTGCAATTTAAAAAATTATATTAATGTAGATGTATTTACCCACCCTGGAGGAGATTGGGTTAGGCCATACAGATAATCAGTGTTAGATTTATATAGAGAGGATTGTGAAATCTCCATGACTGAAAAGGACAAGGAGAAAGAAAGGTAATTAATCTGCATCATAGGACTTTAGATTGTTTCAAATGGATACCACATGTAGCTAGACAATGTTTTAACATAGCAATTTTTATACTTCTTTTCTGCCCTTCTGTATACATGGTTCTTTTCTCATTTCCCCAAATCATTTACATTGTTCTCCTGAAAATTAAGATTGTTTAAACCAGGGAGTAAGAAAAAAATGAACCAGAAATAATGTTCACATTTCTAAACTTCCTCCGTAGACCTTTTGGAGGCATAGAATTTACAGAGTAATCATGGACTAAAATGGTAAGAGAGAGGGAACTATCTACCCTTTCCATTTCTGGAGAGACAGAATGACAGTCATCCATCCTGGGCAGAGAGAGGGGAAAAAATTGGATATAGCTGTGGTAGAAGGAGGAAAGAGGAGCAGAACTGGAGAGAACAAGGGGAAGGAAGAGCACAGTCAACACAGGGAGACTTCTGAAGAGTGTATGACAGGGTCAAGGCTAGGCTGCTTTGTGGAAGCCAGGCAACATTTAGAAGTCTTCATCCCCATTTGAGAAATCCCACAAATAACTTGGTAGATGAATGTTTGCCAGTTTTGTTGATGTGGCCAGAATTTTCCATTAATAGTGGCCTGACTGTCGTGTATAGCTTATACAACAGAAGTATCTACTCCTGTCTTGAAATTTAACAGAGGCTATATGAACAGCTGAAATATATCCTTTATCTAGACTTAGGACACTCAAAATAAAGTTGCTGGACACTGAGGGGACCAGTGGAGAGTCCAAACATTAGTCCTTATGTGGAATGTAGCACTCAACTGAACTCAAATGGAACATTTATGTATTCTTGAGTTTCAAGGAAAAGAGAGCTGTGAGTGTCAAATTCTTGAAGGGGCTAATTTATTTAAATGACATCATTTTATGTTTGAGAATATGCTGTACAATCATGAGAAAGGGTTACCTAAATTATTGGAGTATTTGGAGGCAGGTTTGAAACTATATCTTGAGAAATGTCAATTCTACAACATTTCTCAAAAGAATATGAATTAAGCATAGACGAACAGATGATATCTCCTCCCATACCCATGTCTTATTCCTTATTTAAAGAGCTAGATTTTATTTCAGTTTGATTGATGTCACTGGGGACTTTTCAAATTTGTTTCCAAACTTGTTATTGAACAAATGTTTCCCATGCCCGTGTTAGACCCTTAGGTTTGAGTTTTTGAGAGTGTCTTCAAAATGGAGACTCACGTATTCCATTGAGGCTGTCAGCAGTAGAATCTGACTGTTGAAGGTGTTCACACAGTGATGACATTGTGTTTAACATCTGCTGATCTCCAAAGCCCTATATGTGTCACCTGGTTTTCTGTGCTTGATACTACTGCATCCCTGTTGCAGCCTTTCTGAGATCTTCTCATGGTTCTCTGCTGGGATCAGCTTAAACCCTTCCTCATCACTAGAAGCCTATAAAGCAGTGAGTCATGCTGAGAAAAAACCAAACCACCTATACCCTTAAACTGGTTACTAGTATGCCACAAGGCCCTTACCAGTGAACACAAAAATATAGCAAAATAAAACTGCTCAGTCTTGAAAATTCATTATGATTCAGAAAGGAAGCCACTTTTGTTTTGCTTCTTAGCAACAAGTTGCATACTGTACAATATAAACTTTGTGGAGAAAGTTTTTCTGCAGTGTTTATTTCTTTGTTGTAGCACAGATACAATCTCTACCCCTAGTACTTTCCAGGATTTCAACTGCAGGAAGCTAGGACTACTACCAAACTCTCTCTATTCTCAATTAGGCAAGACCATCCCTCTCAAGTTCACAGGTCTTCAGAAAACAATGTAGGTCAGGGGACTTTGAAAGAGCCTCATTGTTCCATACAGTTGATCAGTTCTTCGTTCTTTGCTTGGCTCTAGGATCACTCACTCTTCTCAAGTTGCACACCTATCTTCTGAGTCTTCTTGGATAAACCTTTGTAATAACTATGACTTCTGAAATGGAGAGGAAGGGCAGAGCTTGGTCCATAAAACTGCTCTGGTATTAGTCAGCTTTCCTTTTGCTGGGACACAAACCTGACACCTGCATTTTAAAGTAGAGATTTATTTTGGCTCACAGTTTCAGAGGCTTCAGTCTAGGTTTTGCTGGCTCCAAAACAGAAATATCATGGTGGAAGAGTGTTTCACGGAGGCTCGAAAGGAAAGCACAGGGGAAGAGCGCCAGAGAGAGGAAGGGGCTGGGACCAGATAAGGTCCTCAAAGTCATGGTCCCCATAAAGCATTTATTCTAATTAAGCCCCACCCCCTAATTGCCATTCAGCTATGGGCTCATTAATGGGTTAACCCATTAATGCTCTCACAATCCAATAACCTTTGCAGGAGCCTCGTAATCCAGACAAGTTGACAATAAAGTTTAACTGGAGCAGCTGTTATTGAAATTTGTTCTTCATTTTAATTGTATATGTTTCCTGATGACTCTCAAACTTAGTATCTTTCCCTAGTTTTGGATCTCATATATGAACCACCTATCTTACTTACAGATTTCAGTGAAAGGCAGAATATTTGGGTTTCCCTCAAGAAATTTCCTAATATTCTCTCTCAACTGATGGTGACATTATTTATGCCGTGCTCAAGCAAAAAGTCATTAGAATAATACTAAATTCTCTCCTTCATCTTCTTTTCTAGTCCAACCACCCCATACTCAGTCTGGTAATAAATTCTCTTCACTTTCTCTTATGCATAAAAGATATCCTGAAGTATGAATACTTTATATTACTGGACATCCACATTCCAGTTTCCTTTCTGGGCCTGGCAAGTAAGTTAAATTTTGCTAGAAGCAATCAGGGATAAAGCAAGAGAGGATCTGTGTAGACAACAGAGAACTGGAACATGGATGTCCAACAACAAAGTATTCATACTCAAAAATTTTAAAAAAGAAATTGTATTGGCCTCACAAAACATATGTGTAGGTTGTAGCCTATGTATAGGACACAAGTTTATGACCTTTAGCAAAGTGAAGTCAGAAAAGGAGTTGTAGTCTGAAGTGAACACAATTTGGTCTCATAAATCTGCTGTGTGGAAGAGGAATTGTAGAGGGCAGAAGCAGAAATGCAGTAGGATCAAGTAAAAATGAGCATGTTAGCTTGAAATAAACTGATAAAGAGATCAAAAGAAGTGGATGAATTTGAGATGTATAATGACAGCACTGTTTTGCATCTCCAAATACAGAAGATGGTTGAGTTTTTCAGAAAAAAAAAACTTAGATCAGTAAGCTGTTGTATCTTTTCTCTGATTGCAATTTCTTGATTTTCCTGGTATTGCTTTTATCTGATTTTATTAGCTGGATCAGCTTATGCACATTCGTTGGAGGAAGTTGGCACACTGTCAACTGGGCTGGACTTCCTGAGTTTCAGTTTCCTGAGTCTCAGAGGCTGAGATACTGAAGAATTTTCCCCTCACATTTTGTGCCTGCTTAGCTACCTAGACAGAGCAGCTATCCATGGCTCCAATCCTTGAATGGATTCTTCCAAGAGGTAAATGATTGGTTGCTTTCTGCTTTTCTTAGTTATTTGTAGACAAAAGTCTTTTTAGAAAAAAATTAAAAGAAGTAATCATTTTGAATGAGAAGTTAGGTTATGGATTTTCTTGCTACCTATGTTTACTCATTTCCAGTTTCATGCAGAGTAAAGGAGAACGATAATTGCAAGATTTGGGAGCTTTTTAAAAAGTACATATCTGTTGCTCAGTACTTAATGGAAAATATGTTGGATTTCCCATTAGATTGAGAAGTATGGCAGGGAGGCCTTGACTGACAGGGTTTCAAGAAAAGAGCCTGCAAAATTATTTTGGAGCAAAGCATTTTAGTCTTCTCTATAAGGCCAGTATCCATGGATTCTCTGAAGAAAACGTTTTAGAGATGCTACACCTAAGGACCAACTATAACAGTGGTATACAATACAATCATGTTACTGGCATCTACATGTAAGAGAGTTACCAGCAAGAGAAGGCAGAGTACGTCATGGTCTTTGCACTTCAAGAGACTGAAATCTCCACGTGTAAAACAGGATTACACTTACCATTTGAATTGTTTTTGGACTTTAAGACAAGATTTCTGTTTTTACTTGAATTCATGCTAGATCTACACCACAAAAATGTGCCTGTGAGCACTAATAAATGTGAAAAACTTCAAATTTCTGGGGTTTATAGTGGTTCCATTCAAGAGTGTGAAGTTTTTCATTGTGAAGGTAGATTTCCCAGAATCAGATAATGCTACAGAGAGTGCTTCCCTGAATGTTTGCTGGCTTTGAGCTAAACCATCTCTTCTCAGGAAAAGTGACTTTTTTCTTCACCTTATCTCTGGATAGATGGCCCACATTGAAACCTGACCTCAAATTGTCTGTAAGTCACAACCATTTAACATAAGAGCTATTTGCTCTTGGCAAAATTTTAAGGGTATCACAAGGTAAACTATAAGCATTATGCTTTTCAGTAGATCTGTAAGAAATTATCGTGCATAATTAAACTGTAACTTTAGGGCAACCTCCCTCTCCCTCTCTCTTTCACTATAGTCCGTGGCAGCCACCATTTTAAACATCTCCTTTTATGAGTTTGACTATTTTAGATTGTTCACAGAAGTAAGATCATGAGTATCTGTCTTATGGTCCTCAGCTTACTTCACTCATGATAATATCCTTCATTTTCACACACATTGTTACAAATGACAGGATTCCTTCTTTTTAAAGGTGTAATGATGCTTTCCACTATATCAAAAGACTGTAATTAATTCACTTATTTCCCTACTAAAGGACATTGAAATTGTTGTTGTAAACAAAGCTCCTGTATATCTTTTATGCATATAAGGTTGTGCACAGAAATACTTAATGATGATTTACCGGAAGTGAAATTGCAGCTTAAAATTGTGTACATTTGCATTTGAATAGAAGCTTTCCAGAAAGCTCAATTGTCTATACCATCTCTACTGGTATTATAAAAATGCCTATTTGCCTCTATCCTTGACAATCTTTGACAATGTCAAACTTTAGAATATTTGCTGTTTTGATGATTACAGGATAGTTTCTCATTTTTGGTTTTGTTTATTCCTGATCACTAAGAAGTCTATGCACATTTGTCACTTGTGTTTTTTAATGAAATATTTAGTGCTACCCACTTAGAAGAGCTGCTGGGAATAATGTTTCCTGAGAATTTGCATGTACCAAATTAATTGCCTGGGCTCATTATACATACTTGAATGGTTATCAATGTAAATAATTCTTATATCATATTTTATTTTGAGGAGTACTGTGATTCTACCCTGTGTTGATATTGCAGCAGAAAACCTAAGGCCACATTTATTTATTATTACTTTTCATTTCTTTGTTTCCCTTTGTCTGATTTGATCATTTTTTCCTCACTGGTCCAAACATTTAAAAACAAATTTTTTGGGTTGAAATCTGGTAAGTTGAATTGAATATGTCATGATGTTGGGCATCTTGGAATCTTTAAATAAACTTTTTATTGAAATAAGACATAAATAGAGAAGTGCTTAATAGATGATTGTAAAATTGGCACACTTTTACCAATGGGGCATTTTCCTATAGTCACTGCTCAGATGAAGAATTAGATTATCATTATTTCAAAAGACTCCTTTATGGCTATTTCTAGTTATTACCAAGCAAAGGTAACCATTATGGCATCACATCAACATTATTCACATTTCTTATGTTTGAATGTTAGATATGTAGAACCATACTGAATGGTGCACTCTGCTGTGTCTGGCTTCTTTATTCAATATTACATTTGTAAAACTGAACTAAAATTAAGAATTGGATTGAAAAATATGACTTCTACAAATCCGATGTCTTGCTCCATATCAAACTGTGTTAATAATTTCAAAGATAATGGCAATGAAAAACCTCAGAGAAGGAAGAAAGAATACTGGGATAATCTGTGGCTCTCTAGACCTGATCCTTCTTTTTCAAATCCTTTCCTGTGTAGGCTTCATTGAGAAATCCTGGGCCAGTGTCTCTCTAAGGACCTTGAGATCTGCCTGTATACAGGAGACAGATCTTGAAGGCTGTGTAGAGGAGACTGAGCCTTCAACTGACCAATCTGAGTTACAACTAGCCCTTGGGAACAAATTGAGTTCGTAAGTCAAGGGTTCACTGTATGCTTTTAAAGTTGCCTTTCTCCCCTTAGCATTATGGGACTTATCCCACTAGGAAGGGGAGGGGAGGCAACCTCCTGCCCTTTATTCTGTGTGATTTCTTGGGGATGGGTGAGAACAAAGGCTGTGCACAGCAGATGTAGTCTCTGGACACATTCCTGACAGCTACCAGGTAAGATCTGACTGATCATGGAGAAATCATAATTGATTTTTAAAATGTTTACAACCTCAGACTCTAGCTTAGTGCATTGGCATTTAAAAAAACTATACATACTTAAATTCCTCTGTTTCTATTGGAAAATGTATTTCACAAAGAATAGGAATATCCAAAGGAATCTTCTTTCATAGTTGTTATAATGGCTACGAGTGCTATTTGACCTTTAACATTTTGGCCATATAATATAGAGATTCACATAGATAGATTTTCTTACGTAATAGAAAATCCGAGGGCAAGCATCCTGGGGCCAGTGTGGCAGCTTTCTGAGGTTATAAATATCAAAATTCCGAGTTTTTGTGTACCTCAACACGAGGTGCTGTGGGCTGAATGTGTCCACTTCACGGTTCACATGTTGAAGCCCTCATCATCAAGGCAATGGTATTTGGAAGTGGTGCTCTTACAGCAGCCCCACCTAAGAAAGATACCTGGCTTTCATCCTTATGCTGTCAAGGTGTTTATGGCAAGCATTGTCTAGGTAAGAGGAAGAGAGACCAAAAACCCTGTCATCTATCTATCTATCTATCTATCTATCTATCTATCTATCTATCTATCTATCGTCTATCTATCTATGTTTTAAAGTTTTGGTAATTTTCAATTTTTGCATGTCCTTTTAGGTATTGAATTAATCATAATTTACCTTGTACTAAATGAATAGTCAATCATGTCAGCACTGTTCCCTGAATGCCTTTTGTGTCTTTTCCTTACCAAATTATGTGTATGGGTCTGTTTTCGTATTCTCTGGTTTGTTCTATTGATGTACTTCTCTATCCCTGTGATATCATTTACATTGCCAAATTGTTGAATTTTTAAAATTACCATAGCAACCAATTATTTCTTGATGAGTCATTGGACAAGTCACAATTATTGCATTCATTTCTCACTTTTTCTTGACAGTTTCACATGTCCTTTGGGAAGTGAACTTGCTTGTGATTTGTTTGTGCTTGGTTTGTTGTTGTTTAGATTGAAATTTTTAACTTTTCATGTTGAAAGTTAATTTACATCCTTACATACCCTGTATTTTTATTCAGAATAAGACTTAAACTTCTGTTCATGCAAATTTCTTTCATTCCTCAATATAATGTTGTCTTGTAGGTGCTGAAAATTTTGTTCTTAAATATTCTTCTTTTTAAAAAGAACTTTTTATTATAGAGTATTTAAAACTTATGAAAAAGCAGACAAAATAGATTAATGAATTCCCATGTACTCAGTTTCAAAATTTTTTACTTATATCTATTCTTGTTTCATCTGTGTGTCCGCATCTTCTCCTCTCCTGTATTATTTTACAGTGAAAAAATCATAACAGCTCATTCATAGTTGAATATACTATTTATATTCATACAAATACATAGAGGCACAGTTACCATTCCTTAAGCCTTGCCATGATGTCATTATCATTCTAATGTACAATTTTCCTTGCTCTATGAAATACTACTCAATTTTCAAATTTCTAATTGCTCTATAAGCATAATGCATGATTAAGACTCTGCTGTATACATAGTGTTGTGTCCTAGCAGGTAGAAGTACACTGTGTTGGATTTTCTTTTCTTAGATTGGTATTTATTAATGTTCAATGTCTAGGTTCACTTACTTATTAGAGGATGAATAGTGGCTTTCTATTTTCATCAGTCTTCATAATTTCATATATGAAAGACTATCTTCCACTCATCCACTGTTTATTTAGTGGTACATATAGTGTACAAAGGAAAAACAGACAATATGCTTGATTTTTGTCCATTTTATGAACTTTTGAAATAAGTTGTTTCCTTCTGCAATAGTGACCAGCTATTAATTTTTTATCATTATGAATCCAATATGAAATGAATATATTTGATGATTTTCAATTCATTGTAGGTTTTCTCTCTCCTAATCTACAGAGAAAGGCTGTATAATTTAGGACTTGAGTCTTTCTGACACGAATCCAAAGCTTTCTACTCTATTCTGTGATTTCCGGTATAAATAGATATACTAGCCTCATCTTGTGTATTTCCTGTTCCCAATTTTGAATTAGTTATTCATCAAGGAGTTTTGATTTGGGTCATTAAGACTGTCATTGTTACCTTGTTGGTCATCGTTTCTCTTTTCAGTAGATAACATTAGGAAATACATGGTTAATGACAAAATATATTAGAAATTCATATGGAAAGTTCTTATTCAAATTCAAGCCTGGAGAGATTTTACTTAATCTCTTCTGTCTTTCATCTTTCTCCCAAACTCAGATTTGTTATTCTCAAGAACACTAGAGATGACAGAATCTCACCTTACAATTCATTTGCTTTATGTCACATAATACTGATAATAGTCTCAGAATAAAAACTCTATGGGTAACATGAAGAATCTCATCATAATTATATTTAATATCATTTAGTATAATCACAACCTTAGAATTTTAGCAGATTTTTATAATGTAGTTGACATGTTTCATATAGTCTTACAGGGATAATAAGTAGTTGTGTTTTACCTCTCCCCAGAAAGAATGGCTGGTATCATGAAATCAACCAATAGCAAATGCTGGTGGGGCTGTGGGGAAAAAGAAACCCTTCTCTACTGTTGAGGGGAGTGTAGATTGATGCAACCACTGTGGAAATCAGTATGGAAATACCTCAAAGAACTAGGACTAGAGGTCTCCTTTGTCCCAACTATTCCCCTACTGGGTATCTTTCCGAAAGAATTAAAAGAATAATACCACAGTGATGTATTGCACACATGGTTATAGCACCACAGTTTGTAATAGCTAGAACTTGGAAGCAGCTCAATTGCCCATCAGCTGGAGACTGGATAAAGAAAATGTGTTTTTTTAAAAAAATAAAAAATGAAGCACAACTCAGCCATTAAGAATGAGAAATTAGAAACATTTATAGCTAAATGGATGCACATTGAGGCGATACTCTTAAGTGAAATAAACAGGACAGGCATGTATGAATACCAAATAGATTCTCCAGTGTGAGAAACTTAAAGTGTAAATAAGGATCAAAAGGTATAATAGATAATGTGAAATAGGAAGAAAAGGCCTAAAGGGGAAGAGGAAGTGGGAGGGGTAGGGGAAAGGAAAGAACAGCATGGAATTAATATGAGAATAGGAAAAAATGGGAACAAAGTCTTTGTAAATAGGGAGGGGTGGGGGTGGGGTTGAAGGGAGGGGAGGGGAAGGGGGGAAAATAAGAACCAAGAAGAGATTATGCAAAAGTACAAATTTCCAATGATGAATGTCATAGTATTGTATATCTAAAATGTAGCAATACAATTAATTCAAAAAAAGAAATAGTTTCTTTCTGTAGTTACCTGAGTGCAAAAAGTCCTTTGTTTAATCGATGGATTTATTTTTAAAATTTAATTTTGTTTTATATTCATGTCCATCATTTGTATGATTCTAAAAAATGTACAAAATAAAGAATATCAAAAGAATTTTATCTTCTTTCCCTGACCCTTCAAATACATTTCTTTTCTCTTCCTGTAGGTAGTCATATAAAATTTATTATTTATTTCCTTCTTAATATATAAGAAAGTACACATAGTTTTGTGGTTTCCTCTTATCTTAAATAAATAACATAACATTATACATCTTATTGATATATTGGACTTTGGCTGCTAAAAATAGTTCTGAAGTCAATGGCCTTGTATATATATTAGTTTATATTTTTGACACTATGTCTGTGGGACAAATTGCGGTAGTGCAATTGTTAGTTCAAGAGTAAAGATGTTTACTCCATCGTGAAGCCTTTTTCTCCATTTTGCCTGTTGATACTGGCTTTCTTTCTGAATGCTCTTTGTTCACAGTGCTTCTTTAGTCTGAAACTTTTTCTTCTATATCCTTATCTCCTTCATGAGACTCCCTCTCTATAGACCTCAGATTACAAGACCTTCTCTCACAGCAGCCTTATTGGACTAGGAGAAAGGACTGCCAACTACTAGAATATTGTGTTTTCTCCACCAGATTGTTAATCTCATAAATTTATACTGGTCTATTGTGATCACTATTTTGCTCACTTTCATGGGACCTGGTACATAGCGTCAGCTCTTCAATATTTGCTGACTTAATACATTACTTTATGTGAACATTACAGCTGAATTCCACGAAACCAATCACATGAAGCCACAAAGATCATATTCATTCCACATTGTTGAAGGACAGATCCATTGTGTCGCATTTGTGTTTGATGATAACTATTGAATTAATTCTCTGATGAGATGGTGGCAAAGGTCAGGAGAATTTGAAGATAGATGATAAAACATATTGAGTTTCATTCCACTTGACTAGAATTTATTGTCCAATGTTTTAGGGTAGGATGAAGGACTTAGGTAATTGCAAATTTAAATCTTTCCTGTCTCAGGACCCTGGTTAAATCCAGTTGAGCTCCTAATAGCTGTGATAGTGATTTAAACTCACTGTACCTCAAATTCCAAATCAATCAATAAAATTAATCTCATAATAGCAGCTACCTCAGAGATTTGTATAAGGATTAAACACATATATAAAACATTTATATATATACATATGGATTGATCAAAATATATCATGTTTGTTTAATAAAAATTGTAACAGTGAAAGGCATATTGCCATTAATCTCCCTCAAAATGCTCATCCTCCTTTTGAACCCACAGATTCCGTCTTTCTTGCCTCTTGTTGAAGTAGTTCTGGAAATTTTCTTTCATGGGTGTCTTAAAAGGTGTGATAAGAACCACAGTGAAGGCTGCTTCCCAGGGCCATCCAACAGAAAGGCCGGCTCCTGAAAACAACTCGGTGCATCCTCATTCACCTTATTCACTACTGGATCTGGCAATGTATGACTTCTGGCTCTGCCCTAAAGTCAAAATGACCTTGAAAAGTAAATATCCGGAATCAATTCAGGACACTGAGGTAGTATGACAGCATAACTAAAAGACATCCATAAAAGAGGATTTGTAGAATTGTTTCAAAAAGTGGCAAGAACACTGGAATGGTGAGATAAGTGTGTTCCAAGATGGACTATTTGGGGTGGTGGCTAATGGCAAGTTGTCTTGTACTCTAATTATTTTTAAATTTAAACATTTACTGTATTTTTGACCATCCCTTGTGGGCACGTGCATGTGTGTGCATGTGTGTGCGTGTTTGTGCTTGTGTGTGTGTGTGATGTGTGTGTGAAGTAGTAGACCCTGACCACCACTGCCTCTCCATCTAGGCATATGAAGCTGTTATCGCTTCTCAGCCTTTTGGGTAAGATCAAGTGCATATGAAGCTGTTGACAAGTGGTCATAGACTTCCCTGGGCTCTTAAAGGATTAGAAGGTAGGAAGGATTACTTTAGCAAGAAAAAAGAAGCAGGAAAGGAAAACGTTTGGTAGGGAGAGATAGAAGAAAGCTTTGGAGAAGGTAAACTAGGTCAGGGAGTGACAGTGCCCCACTCTGATTTTCTTGGTCGTATTCATTTGGAGCCGGAAAGAGCCAGTTCATCACAAATTTGATTAAGTAAGGGACAGGGAGTGATTGACTTACCCGCTCAGTGAAAATGAAAATCTAGCAAAGATGGTGTGCAGGGAGGTGCTTCTTAACATTGCAAAATAGGAACAGTTTATTTGTGACGCTCTGATACTTTCTGCTTCCTTCTCAAGGTCTGTTCTCCCTCATTCTTTTAGTCACTTTAATGGTTTACCCAGAGCTCCACTCCAGCCGTGTGTTGGTTTCCATACTGACTGTAGAGCAGGGATCCTTTCAACCAGTCTATTCTTGTTTGCAGGAGATCCACTTGTACATCTGTTTATTTGCTTTATATCAGCTATTTCTGCATACTGTTAAATTTAGAATATTGTATTTGCCTTTGATGTTTGTTCCTAGGGAAATCTAATAATAGGATCTGGTTATTTTCTTTTACTAATTTATGTTTATTATATTTGTGAAAAATAATTGTTTTGATTCTGCTGAAACCCCTTTTGAACATGGACACTGTCTTACCACAGACAATGTTTGTACTTCTCCAGACTCAGTGATAATAGTTTTTTTTTTTTCGCTTAAATTCTTTTATTGTTGCATTTTAAGTGTACAATATGTTTAAATTTGTCATTGGGTGCTTGTACCTGTACATGATGTGTCTTGGTTCTTATATTTCCCCATTCCCTGCCCTCCCTTCACCCTCTACACCCTTGCCTATTTACAAAGACTTTGTTTCCATTTTTTCCTTTTTTCATAATTTTTCCTTTCCCCTTCCCCTTCCACTTCCCCTCCCTCTTTGGACCTTTTCTTCCTATTTCAAATTATCAATTATTCATTTTAATCCTTCCAGTCCTTATTTACTCTTTCAGTTTCTCACAGTAGACAAACTATTCTGTATTTACACATGTGTGTCCTATTAATTTCACTTAAGAGTATCCCCTCAATATGCATCCATTTAGCTATAAATGTCTCTAGTTTCTCGTTCTTTATGGCTGAGTAGTACTCCATTTTATATAAAAAAACACATCTTCTTTATGCAGTTTCCAGTTGATGGGGACTTGGGCTGTTTCTAAGCTTTAGCTATTATGAACTGTGCTACTATAAATGTGAGTGCACATATATTGCTGTGGTATGATTCTTTTAATTCTTTTGGGAAGATACCCAGCAGGGGAATAGCTGGGTCAAATGGGACCTCTTTTACAGTACAAAAATGGTCACGTTTGGGACATTGAGACTGAATAGGAAGGAAGTGCAAAAGATCTGCAAAACACAAGAGAGGAAAAGTCTGTTAGAGATGGAAAGACAAAATATGTCTCCTCATTGTCAACTATTTATGCCACAGAAAGAAATGATAGAACTTGAAAGAAGAAATGAAACTAAAAATTCCAATAGTGGTCAATAATTCTAATAATTCTATGGATGGTGTTGACAGAGTTGACCAACATCTGACAAGCTATCCTGAAATCAACAGGAGAGGAAAAATATTATTTATGCACCTTCTGGACTAAACAAAATGGAACTTGTTTGTTATTTATTGAAAACAAGGGGATTCAAAAAGTCATTTACAATTTAGATTAAGTCCAGTAGATCAAATAATTGAAAAATACAAGATAGTGAAATGTCAACCAAGATGTCCATCATCAACACCTTCACCATTACTTTTAGTGGGTAGACATTTTATTGAAATTATAACATCCACAGAAAAAAAGAAAGGCCAACAGTGTGAAGTGTGTTGTTCAAAGAAAGACAATAATGCAAAAAGAATTTGGAAAGAGACTAGATACTACTGTCCAGGTTGTAACCCTGCATTATGTTTGAATGTTTTAAGATATACCATACACAGAAAAATTATTGAATAATTTGATAAAATTGTTGTTTTTGTATTTCCTGTTATATTATAAAAGTGTACAAAAATATGCATATTTTGGTCATCTTGTATTTAAATAATTGGACTGGTAGGTGGTTAATAGAACCTTTTGGACTTTCTCTGGTCTCCACCCAAACAGCACTGTTAAGACAGAGTATACTAAATCAGTTAGTGACACTGCTAAATAAATTTTAATTAGCTCCTCCAAAAACTGCTTTCAACCTAAGTTTCATTTCTTTCCATGGAAGAGGATGAAGGGAGCTTCTCATGTTGAAGAAACGCCAGTTGCCATGATTAGTCCAGGGGAGTTATTTTGAGGGTGGATTTTGGGGAACTTCTCAAATCTAACATTGCCCTGTGGATAGTCTATTGCATCACTGTCTGTTTAACTTAGAACTGGTGATGCTGTCTGTAGGAAAAACTTGGTGTGTTTGTTTGATACAGGCATGGTCCATGTGGCTTTGTCATTCATGTGGATATTGACTGGGTATACAGAACGACCCTCTACACATATACAGCTGTAAACCTGTGATGCTCAAGGTAATTAATATTTTTTATAAACACATTCTCTATCACTATAATCACATGATATTACTGTTTTAAAAAGTAAACAAAGATAGATATCTTTACTTCTGAGTTTAAGAATTAAAATAATTGCCTAGATGATTAGGACTCATTCCTCAAGTTTTAAAAATTAAATATACAGACTGGGATTTAGCTCAGTGGTTCTGGTGCCTGCCAGCCTTGAAAGCACAAGGACCTGAATTCAATCCCCGGTACAAAAAAAATTATATATACATATGGATATATATCTTTATACTGACACTAACAGCTAAGTTCATCCATTACAATTTAATCCAGTTAGGTTCAATTTAACAAATATTTATGGATTACCTTGAAAGCTAGTATGATAGTTTCTGATCAGACATACTGATGATAAAATTCCCTTGCATAGAAAAGCTTATAGTTTCATAGAAGGGAGCGAGGGGATGGGGATAAGAAAAAGTTGACAAAAGCATGTATTAAATGTGATAAATATCATGAAATGACTAAAAATAAAATGCCTTATAAATTTAGAATGGTACAGGTGACGATTTCATTAATGAGGTGCCAAAGGGAAATGGATTTCAAGGAGGAGCACTTTAGGAAGTGAGGAGACAAAGTGGAAAAATTCAGGATGTGGAAGCAGCATAAATCAATATAGTCATAGAGAAAAAGGCAGCACGTCTGAGATGCGTGTAGTTGCTCAGTTTATTGGGGGGCTGGATTTTTGTTGGGGGCAATTAAATGAAAAATGAACGTTTGCAGGAAGTGATGTTAGTTTTTGCAATGTGAGGAGTGAGTGTGTTTGAAAGGGTAGCAATATAGCCAGTTAAACTTCACAAAAAGTTCATCTGTTTGCAGTATGGCAGATTGGAGGTGGAAACACCATTTGCAAGAATGTAATGATGGCTAATATACCCTGGGAGATAAATATGTAATGGCTTTCTCATTCAATCCTGATAACAATCCTATAAGATGGATACTATCATTATTATCTTTTGTAGATGAGAGAACAAAAGCATACAGAATAAAATATTTGCAGTGTTTATGGACAGTGCTAAGATATTACAGAGCAATAATGTGAACCCAGAAAGTCTAACTCTAGAGATAAATTAGTCTAAGCAAGAACTAAACATTAAATTAGCCTAATAAAACCAACTTATCCTGAGAATAACTTTTTAAAGTTAATTTTATTGGTACACTTTCTATACACATACTGTATATTCATCATAGGGAATTTGTACCCGTACATGGTATATCTTGATTTTTCTTTTTTTCCCAATCCCCTCCCTTCCCTTCAGCCCCTTTTCCCCTCCTTATTTACAAAAGTTTTGTTTTCATTTTTTCCTTCTTTTCTTACTCTTTTCTTTTCCCTTCCCTCTTTCCCCCTTCTCCTCTCCCTAGTTCCCCTTTCCTTTTGAACATTTTCTTCCTATTTCACATTATCTATTAAACATTTTGGTCCTTATTTACCCTTTCAGTTTCTCATACTAGAGAGACAATGTGATATTTACACATGCGTGTCTGATTTATTTCACTTAAAAACATCATACTACAACAATATATGCACACCCATGTTTATAGCAGCACAGTTTATAATAGCTAAATCTTAGAAACAACCCAAATGCCCATCAATCAGTGAATGGATAAAAAAGAGGTGGTTTTTTATACAATGGAGTACTACTCAGCCATAAAGAAGGAAAACATGAGACATTTAAAGCTAAATGGATGCACCTTGAGACCGTACTCTTAACTGAGAACAACTTTTAAAACAAAATAATTATGAACTCTAGTATATTAAAATATTTCAATTTCATGGTAGTTTTAACATCAGTATGGTTGCCTTTTATTTCTAATTCATTTTGAGTCTACTATATGTATTTTAAATAGCAACAGGGACATCAGGGTTTCACATGGGAAGTTCTTCAAGAAGGTACTTCTTGAGGTCAAACCTTCATTTTTTCCCCAATGGGAATATTGTTTTCATAAATGGTATTGACATAAAATATTTTTCACTTTTTTGAGTTTTGGGTTTTAATTTCTCTCTTGCAGCTACAGGCAGTCCATAGAACACTTGGAATTTGCTTTTTCTGACATTTTTGTAGTCAGCAATTATGTCTCAGAGCGGGCACCGGATCCTGAAAAAGACATTCTGACTCTCTCTGCTGCGAGACAGACACTGTGGGCTGCAGATGACTTTGAAGAGGGCTCCGCCACTCAATACCAGGTGGATGCATTTGGGGAAAAGATCCATGGTGTCAGCTGCTTGACTACTTCCTGCCTGGATCTATTGCATGCCTGAAATTCTTTGTCTTTTGGGGGACCGCTGCTCTGTGATTGTAATGGTCTGTAGCCCTTTGGCTGGATGTCTTTCTTCCCTCACATTTCTCGCCTTCCCTCCTCCCGAGTATATCCTGAAAGATCTACAATAGTTCTCTTTCTCCTTTCCTTTGATAAAGATGGAATGTTTCAAGTGATCCACCCCCGGGGTCATTCCCACTGTCGGAAAATCCCACACTGCATCTGTCCTTGGCCTCTTATCTCAGAATGTGCTTCTTTGCTTCAGATCTAGAACTGGATTGGACCAGGAGGGCTTCTTAGGAGGTGTGATTTTTATTTGTCCCTTCCTTTGGACCTTGCGCTTCCATGTTTTTAAACTTTTTGGACTCTTCTCTCCCTTCTCTTTCCCTTTTCATGTATTCCTAACTAGTGTCTTTCATATTTTCAGTCTGATAATTTGACTTTATGCATATTCCCTGTTATCAACCTGCACATAGAAAGTATTGCACTATTACAGTAAAAGATTAGACAGACGTTCCAGTGTTAATATGCAAATCTTATTTTAGTTCTTGGAAAATCAATTTAGAATATCGTATCTATTTCTCTCTTACTCTAAAATTGCTGGGAAAATCTCTTCCCTTTAAGATTGCTGTCTCGAGCCTACCATCTTGATTTTCAATCTTTTCTCTTCCTCATGCTCCATGTGCTACTAAAGTCAGGATGGATTTAGACCTCAGTGACCCAAGTTACTTTTCAGGCTAGTAGCTTTCCCCTTAATAACGCACTGACCATTTTTTTCTCTTTTGTCAGCCTGAAGAATAATTGAATTATCAAGTGTGCAAAAGAAGAAAATAAATATGTGAACTCTCAACATATTAATTTTTGTCTCACCATAGAACAATGAAACAGAGAAAGGAGAAAACACTGGAAGAGAATTGGCTAAGATTACAGGGATATATTTTATTTATGTCAAGGATGAAGATGCATATACAAAAGCACACTATTTCTAACACCCAGGAACAACATGATTTGCATAGATCCTTACATGAAATTTCAGGAAGAAATGGACCTCATTTATTGGACTACTGCAAAGATGAATTGGCCACAGAAGACAGTAAATCTCATTTTGGAAAAGTTATCCTTACTATTGAAGGCTTCTATCAATATCTATAAAACAAGAAAGTAATTTTGAATAAAGAAGGAATAAAATAGTGGAAAAATAATATAAAAACACTTGTATATTCATGTTAAAAATACTCTGCAGAGAGAATTCCAACTCCTTACATATTGATGTAGATCTCGGTGGTCTTCAGTGTTTTAGTGTTTCTGTTTCTGTGTATCAAGTATTCTTGAAATTGCTTTAATAAGAATTATATTACCCCAGGGATAGGTAGAAATTATATATTGACAAGTTCAGCATGGGAAATGTTCCTTCCACTAATTTTAGAATCTATAGAGGAATTACCCATTGGTCAATTTTCTTAGAGAAGGATACAGAATTCAAAATAAGCGAGAATTTTCTCAGGAGACTTGAAGCAGACCAGTTACATGTTGTTGGTAATGAGGAAACAGAATTGCTGAGATGTAATAAGCTCAGAGTTTGAGGGTGATGGGGACAGAGGAGGCACATGACTAGCTGTGTGTTAAAGATAAAGGCCTTCTGGAGAAGATGGCTTCCTTGTCTAAGGTTATCCACAGATACTCAGTCTTATCTGTCATGACTATACACATCCTGAATGTGACAAAAATAAACAAAGCAAACAAACAAAGCAGTCACTAAGCAAGTTCTCATTGACTGAGCATCATGTTCTGTGCTCTAATGCAATCTTGCTCCATGCCTCAACACAGCAAACTCAGCATCTTCTTATGAGCTTATCAAGGTTCAAGCAATCACTATTGCACAACACCAGAAAAAACTGGAACACTGTTGTATGCTTTATAGCCTGAGGTTATTTCATAATGTTAATGGGTAAGTCTATAACTTTTTTGTGGGCCAACTAACTGTTGTATCAAGCTTTTTGTCTTTTACTGGTTTAGGTAGTAGTCCATCCGGAATTGACTTTTGTTTATAGTGTGAAGAAGGAATTCAGGAAAGATGTGAGGTATTTAGATATCATTTTCATTTGACTAATTTTGAAGAGTAATAAACATTCTAGGATAGGATTATACTGTAGTTCAATTTTCATATATGATTTAAAAATAAGAAGCAACATCACGAAGAAGTTATTTTTATCCTAAAATTTACATAGTAGTGTAAAGGATTAAAGCTAACCAAGACATTCTTGAAGAACAATAAAGTAGAAAAATAGACATGTATCAGAGACCCCTGCAGCAGATCCCATCTTCTGCTTGGTGTTACAATGCATGATGAGAAGACTTAGAGACAGAATTAGAGAAACAGAGACAGGGAACTGGGATGATCAGCTCTTGTGCAAGCAAAGGCTTGAGAAAGCCATAGCCCTGGCCAGCCAAAACAATCAATATTTATTGGTGACACAATCATTGGTTAAATTGGGGTGAGGGGACTATGTGTGGTTGCTATAGATGTGTTGCTGAGGCAGGCAAGGCTTGTAAAAGAAGAGACAAAGCATTCTTGTGTTAGTTTGGGAATGGTATTTGGGTAAGAGTCACTTTGACCTCACTGTGTGTTATCTCATAGGCTTTGGTCAGACTTACTTCTTCAACTAAGCCAATTGTGGGGTTAATTCTTTACAGCCTGCATTGTTTGCAGCATTCTTTGTGCAGAATCAATGGGGCGGTTTGCCACAGGTGTGGAAAGATATATGAATGAAGAGAATGTTAATTGGTTTGTACTAATAAATCAGTGGAAATGAACAGACTCAGGCACATTTGGACATTTGCTATATGATAAGGATAGTGTTGCAGATGAGTAGAAAACAGTAAACTATTCATAGGTGGTGCTAAGTCTATTGATCACTCTCATGGAAAAATGAACTGAATCCCTTCCTCACACCATAAATGAAACTGAAAGTGTAAATGAGAATCAGAGTGTATAATAGATAATATGAAATAGGAAGAAAAGGTCCAAAGGGGAAAGGAAGAGGGAGGGGTAGAGGAAAAGAAAGATAGGAAAGGAATAAATATGAGAAAAGGAAAAACCAGAAACAAATTCTTTGTAAATAGAAAGGGATGGAATGGTTGAAGGGAGGGCAGGGGAATGGGGAAAAAATAAGAAGCAAGATATATCATGTAAATGTACAAATTCCCAGTGATGAATGTCATCACATTGTACACCTAAAATGTATCAATAAAATTAATGAATAAAAAAGTGAATTTCAGGTGGACTACTATCTAAATGCTATAAGGTTTTTAGGAGATAAAATAGAATGACACCTTTATAACTTGGGGAAAAGAAAATTTTATTACATCATTTTTTAAAGTAAGACACAAAAACTTAACTATGAAAGACTAAAAACAACTACATAGATTCCTAAAAGTCCCGAAGAAAATTAAGTTAGAAAAAGGGACAAAAATTTTGAACAATCACTTTGTAAAAGAGAAAATTCAAATCTGCATTAATGGATAAAAGATACTTTATTCATTAGTAATAAAATAAACAAATTAAAGCAGTTTTGTTTTTTACATTTTTGTGATTTGATTTAATTAACATACCATAAGCTGCATGTACTCAAAGTATCAGATTTGATGGCTTTTGATGTATGACTACTGTGAAAGTATCGTGCCAGTTAAGGATACAAACATTTCTGTCTTCCCTCAAATGCTAATGGTGCTCTTGTAATCCATTCTTTCCATTTCTCTTGCTCTTTCAGTCCTTAAGCAACAACTTACAAGTTGTGTGTTGTCACTCTAAGTTGTTGGGTTTTAAAAAATTTTAAATGTAAGTGGGATCATTCAGAATGTATTCTTTCATGTCTGATTTCCTTTACTAAGAGATAAGATGTGAAATTCATTTATGTTTTTGTGTGTATCAATTGTTCCTTCCTTTTTGTCATGGAATATTATCCCATTACATGCATTTACTAGTTTCTTTATTCATTGGCCTGTTAACTGAATAAGATGAATGAGGTGACTAAGATGATGGGGATACAGTTATCTTTGTACAAGCCTACCTTTGCATTGGATGGGACTTGGCAGCAGCATTCACCCTACTTTTGATCCTATCTTGTAAAGATACTCACAAAAGAAGACTTCTGGAACTGGTTCAGAAAATGGCAACAACAATGTGTAAATGTGTTCAAAGCAGACAAAGAGCATTTGTATTGTTTCCAATAATGTTGGAGCTGGGCATTTAGCTCAGTGGTGCCACCGCCTGCCTCCAAAGTGCAAAGTCCTGAGTTTGATCCCTATAAAAAAAAAAGAAAGAAATCAATAAAGTTGGAGATGTGCAGCCTCAATGAGCCAGCAATTTGACTCTTTAGTCATATATACTAGGATTTTTATATGCACACCAAAATATACGTATAAAAATGTTTGCAGTACAGTGTTAGTGATAGTTCTAAGCTAGAAATAACCCACTTGCTCATCAATAGAAGAACAGCTAATAAACTGTTGGCTATTATGTAGAGCATTTCATTTCACCTAGCACTGAACACTAAAGATTTATCATTGCACACTATAGTATAGATCAATGTTATAATGTTGAGCAAAAGGAGAAATACATGAATAAATTAATATATTATGAATAAATGTATGTAAAAATTACAAAATTTCTAAATTTTAGACACTTATAAAAGACGAATAATGCTTATAAAAATGAAGATGGTGGTTCTCTTTCATGGAAACGGATTGTGAAGAGGGGGGCTCAACTGCTATTTCTGCAAGGGGTAAAAGTGTCTTTGGGACAGAGTGGTGTGAAATCTTTAATATCATACACAAAATTTGGTATTAGACAAAGTTGGGTCTGCATTCATATTCTGTCTCAGCATTTGTGATCTTTTAAGTCTCTAATTTCCTCACTTGGCAAATGAAGATGATATCAGTGTTTATTCACAAGTGTGTTGTAAAAATGAAATTAGATCATTACAAGGGCTGATCAAAAGATGAGGTGTGTTTAAATTAAAAAATATTACTGTAAAAGACACATTGCCAATAACCCCCTAAAATACTCCTTTGCTTCAAACACACTTACCCTGTTGTTGTTGCCACTTTCTGAAGCAGTTCTGGAAGCCCTCTTTTATGTCATTACAAGGTGGGATAAATGGGCTGAATGCTCCTGCCAAATGACATCAATGGAAAGGTCGTCCTGTTAAAAGCCAACTGTGTATCCCTGTCCATCTTAGCTGAATCAGGCACAGTCAACTTCTAGATCTTTTCCAAAGCCAAAATGACCGTGAAAGGTAAGCATTTTGAATTGATTCAAGACATGGAGGCAGCTGCAAAATGCATATAAAGACGCTTATAAAAGAGGACTTCCAAAAGTGTTCCAGAAAGTGGGAAGAACAATGGAATAAGTGTGTTAAAATTGAGGGAAATATTTTGAGGGAGATTACTGTCTTACTGTAATTAGTTTAAAAAAATTTATACATTCACCATATATTTTGGTCACACCTCATACATAAGCACATTATCAGTGTCTGTATGTAGAAACACAAAACGGTGCCAACAGATATTGCCAATTCTATATAACAAGAAACCATTAGCTTACTATGTCTTGTTACAGCGAATTTAATTTTTTTGTACCTGAAAACAGAGTTGCTACTTCACAAGAAAATGAGTCTGAAAGTTGAATAATCAGCTGAAAAATTAGGGTATTTTGTCTTGCATATATAATTTTAAAGAAAATATACCTCTGGTTTAAAGAATGCACTATTTTTCAAATAAACTGAAAATTTAAAGCAGCAATAAAATCTTATTAGATGTCTTGGTCAAGTCTGCCCTCTAGTGGCCAATGCTCTATAAACTGGAGAAATGATGGAATTTTGAAATTTGAATAAAAACCGCTAAGGCATCTAACTTTTTACAAAATGTGTTAAACAGAAGCACTTAAAAATCTATCATGTTATAAAATATATGCCATAGTTAATGGAAAATAATTTGTTCTTGGTGTTGAATATGTGAAAGTATTTGGAATTGTGTTCTGTGTTAAATTTTCTTATTTCTGGCATTGTATCAAACTTACTATTCACAAGCATTTGCACTTTAAGTTAACATTAATATATCCTATTTTAGCATGTTCATCAACCTTAAGAATAGAAATATAAGTTCACAACACTCAGGGCTTATCATGATCAACAAACACATAAGCTGAGTACTTTTGCCTTTTATAAATATGATTCCCAGTTAAAATCCTTTGGATAGATGCTGAATTTTTGAAGCCACTCAATATGTGAAGGCAATTTGAAAAAAAGTTGTGGAGCAGAACATTCTGCTTCAAATGCTATTTCCTTCCAGTTTTTAGTTTTAGCTCATTATTAATCTATAGAAACAAAGAGTTTCCAAAGCGGTTATTATAGCACATTGCTGTGAAAACATACCAGTATGCCCTTATTTCTTGCAAACATTATTCATAGATATTAACAATGGATTCCTCTGAGCTATATAGAATTAATCCACCCTTCTTATGGTGCCATATTAGTCATGGTTCTCTAGTGAGATAGAGCCAATTGGGATGTATAAATCTATGATTTACTGATAGATAAGTAGATCGATAGAGAAATATAGATCAATGAGAGGATTTATTGGTGGAATTTGGTTACACAATCATGAAGGCTAATGTCTGACAATATGTTGTTTGCAAGCTTCAAGATCCAAAGACCGCTTTATGTGGGCATAGTTTCTGCACATAATAGATGTTCAATGATATTGGGGGAATTAAATAAAGTGATTAGAAAACATATAAAAGCTGATAAGATGCAACCCTGATGCATTAAAAACTAATCGAGAGCAACAGCAAAAATGGTTATTTTTAAATGTAAAGGACTGAAGTGGGAAAAGGTAGAGAAGATGGACCTGAAGCCATGAGCCCCCATTCTTCATGACCATCTGTATTCATGAGACTTCAGGCAGAAATCAGAAGCCACCCCAGGTCTTTGAAGCACAGGTACTGTGAGATAGGAAGTTGCTCTGCAGAGGATGAGACACTGAGGTGGTAAATCAAGCGTAGAGAATCGCAGCAAAGGTCAGCCAAACTGGACAGCTAGGGGAACGGTGGGAGGGGTGGCATCACCAGAACCATGAAGCCGCAGCTCTTCAGAGGGAGTTGAAACCAGAGCAGGGTCTTCCAAGTAAGAAGGGAAACTGCAGAGGGAGGCTCTGCCCAGCAAAGCTGCAACCTTGGAGTCTCAGCACTGCTGCTGTTGAGTGAGGCAGGCCAGACACACCTTCCACACCCTTGTGTCTCTGCCTCTGCCCCCTGCCTCTAACCAGTGTCTCCCACTGGTCAAAACCAAGCACAAACCAGCTGCAGTGAGAGCCTGGAAAAAGCATCTGTGATACAGATGGGAATTGGATGGAAGCCTGAGAAATAGATCTGGAGGTGAAAGTGCTGCTCACCACCCTATAATCCCTGTTCTTCCCAATTTACATTCCAACCTGTGGGTCTTTTCTCCATTTCTAAACACAACAGGGATGTGATGCCTCTGAACCCTTCTTATACAGCTCCTGTAGCCTAGGACACAATCTATGTGTTTTTCCTATTAGAGTTAGTTCTAATCATTCGAAAACCAACTTCAATGGTACCTCATTATATAACTTTCCTGGCATCATCAGTTATTCCATCTATATTCCTTCATTTTGATAATACTGCTTAGGTACCAGTAATTTTTGCTTTCCAGTACAGTAATTTATGTATATGTTGTGTTCTACTAATATTAAATATAGTTTGGAATGTTGCTTTGACTAGAAATCTCCATAGTTCAATACTATTTTTAGTGCAAAAATGTGGCATTATTGTATTATTACAACCAAAAATGGGGTTCTGAGAAAGAAAGATCACCAATACCATGGGAGTAGGACTTGTTTTTGCTCAGGGTTTTGCAATTTAAAGGTTTTTGGTGTTTGAGATTATATCATCATCAATAAAAAGTAGGACATCTAGCACAATGTCCCCTAGATGCCCTTTTATTTTTTGTTCCTAAGACTGCTGCCAAGTCAAGTAGACCCTGGGAGTAGACAGAAACTGGAGTCCCTGGACAAGTATATTAGTTAGGGTTCTCTAGAAAATACATGCATAATTTTGCAAGGGAATTTATTATGCAGGGATTCAAAATCAGAGGCAGGGGAATCTTCCATGCTGTCTGCGGGGTCAGAGACAGATGATCCAGTAGCTGCTCAGCCTGAGAAGATGGAGGCTGCAGAAAAAAAATATCAAGAAAGCAGCACCAATCCAAGATTGAAGGCCTGGAAGCTCACTGAAGAGTCCCTGGTGCAAGTCTGCATTGGGAGGCTGAGGAAACTAGAGACCAATGACCTAAGGCAATGGTGAAGATGAGCTCTTCCGACATGGAGACACTTCCTTCTTTGCTTTTTCATTCCATCCAAGCTACAAGCCCTTTGGTTGGTACCATTCACATCTGGGGTGGGTCTTCTTCCCTGTGTTTGCTGGCCTACATGTCATTTATCCACAGTCACATCCGGAACTGTGTTTTATTCATCTGCCAGACACTTCTTATTCTGGTCAAGAATTGGGACAATGTATCACAATTAACAGTCACAGTGACTATTACCTGAAGGACACTGGGAACTGGAAAAAGTAATATTATCTGCAGAATATTATTTGCCTTTCTGCCCATATGCTGTCAGCTATTTCTCAAAATGCTGGTCATACAATGGAACAGACCAAGTAAGGATGTCACTGTTGTGTAGGTCAACCTGTGAAACCCCTCCCTGTGGTACCTGGGTGCTGTGGAGAGAGTAAGTGCTATTAGTCTAGTTGGCCTCTGCTGGGCACTCCAGGACCCTCCATTAAACACTTGTCCAGCTTGTCCCTGCTGGACCTGTTGAGGGAGGCTGTTGCTGAGTAGGCACCCTTGTAGACTTGCCAAAGGATGCTCTTGTGGAATGCCTGTTGCTTAGGGGATTTGCCCAGGGCCATTGTTGTCAAGTATGCACCATTTGAGGATTTGCCAAGCCATGTGTTTGAAGAGTTTGCACCTTCCAAGTAGTGCTGTTGGACCCCTACGCATTCTGCTTGGACCCTTCTCTGTTAGTATCAATGAACCCTATCCTCCCTTATTAATAAGTGTTAATAAATCTTGTGTCTCGCAGGCCACCTCTGAGATTCTTTTTTTCTTCATTCTCCCAGCAACCTACTCTACTGCCCTGCCACAGCTACAGCACATCAAATCCTTCATATTGAATTATCACTTTGAAAATGTTTGCTGTAAACATTGCCATTTGCTTTCTTAGCAATAGTCTATTAGCAAGACTATGAAGAACAGGAGAAAGTGTCTTTCTAAAGTTTTCTTTTTCTTTTTTTAACGTGACAGTGAATTTTTCAAAATCTTGCCTTTTAAGACTTTGGTTTGAAAATAAAATATAAGATATACAGTGGACTCCCAAAATTCTCAGGGGTTACAATTCACCTGCAAATTGTGAAAAACCACGAATTCCAGATACGGTCAGAAAAATGCCTATTTTTATAGTTTAAACCCTAAATATGGTATGTCTCTCACAGTTATGTAACTTAATAAAACACTATATTAATAAAGCCTTAGAAGGTGCAGGATCTTTGGCGGCATCTTACGGATCTTAGGGGTTTAAAAAGAAGGAAACCGAGGGCACTGGAGACAGCTAGAGCACCCTGTTATAATGCTGGTGCCTGCGGTGGGTTAGAGGGCGGTGGCCAATCAGCAGCAAGGAGAAATGAATGACGCCCTCGGATTGGCTACTTGTAAACCTCTCCCCAGGGAGGATATTTGCAGTTTCCACAAAATTGCGGGGTTTCTACAAATAATTATTAGGTCCTAGAAAAATCTGCGAATGACTGAGGCCACAAACTCTGATCTGCGACTGGGGGGTGGGGTGGGGGGTGGGTTTCTGTATATTAAGATCATGTTAAAAATAACAGGCAATTAAAAGATGTGGGAGCTCCTTGGGGATTGATCTAAATGTAGCAGGAAAAATAAATGACATTTTGTTCCATCTGAGAAATTTCACTGTTAGAAAAGACACGTGACCTGTTGGGAAATTGACTACTGAAGCATGCGCTATTTACAGACTAGATCATTGAATTCCAGATGTTTTCAGATAATCTGGGCACTGAGTTTTTCTCCAAACCTCACTATCTGAGTGAGTGAAGAAGCAAGGAATATGAGTTGAAATGTTAGAGAACATGCACACATGAACACATGCAAACAAGCACGCACATATTCATGCCCGTTTTTGCCTGCATTTATGTACAGCAGAGTGAAGTTTTCCTTAAAGAAGTTTAACCCTAGGTAAACTCTCTGGGTTCCTCAGAACCTTTTTTTTTTTTTTTTTTTTTTTTTAACCTACTAGTCCTTTTCCCCAGAGGTGCACAGAGCTGCTTTCTGACTCCAGTGTCCCCTAAGCGACTTCTTTCTCACTGGTGGTGACAATGCTGAGGGTTGAAGTTGTCAGATTCAGTCCCAAAGTGCCATGTCTCACAATCCCGCTCTCAGAAGCTACCTTTTAGTTACTGTTGGTGATTTCTGCCCCCCCAGCACAACACTATGCCGGGAAGAGTCACTGTGAAAAGCTGGTGTACACTGAGGTCCAAGGCTGTGGGCAGCTTCCCATGCCTGAGCTGTTCTGCCTCCTCCCACAGTCCAGGGACTATGACAGATGCTGCCTTTCTCTGGACTCTAGGAAGGACTTCTCTTAGCTCAGAGATAGTAGGAAAAGGACTTTCTCCCTAAGGCATGGGGAAGTTGAAGCCACAGTGGGTATTAAAATTTTGCCTCCTCTCTTTGGAGAGGCCAATCACTGGTGAAAGTGGAATTTGTTTAAAAATAAGCACATTGAATTGTTTAGAAGATTGTTTTTCCTCTTGTGAATACAGAGGAGGGTTCTACTTCACTTTCAAGACTAGGCAACAGTCGGTAAAATGTCATAGCCAGTCTATTTTTTTTACAAGTGATATGGAGCCTGATACATAAGTACAAATACTAGGGTTGGTCTGGATCTGTAGACATAACTTCAGACTACATATTTTCCAGCATGGCAACACATTTTCCAGAATTCTGGGGAGAGATAATTCACCTGTGCAATAGCATTTATTATTGAGCATCTACGGACATGGGCTATGCAAATGCCTTAGGGAGGACAGTTCTACACAAGGTTTGGTTCCAGTGATGACTGGGGTGGTCTTTTTAGGGATATGGATTGGGGTTATTGAAGTCCCAGTTTAGATTAAAATGGTGCAGTCTAATTACATCCTATTAATGCCATGAACATGCACATCAGTACACAGGACTCTGTTAGTTGTTTGGCAATCATGATAACTTTCTAGAAACTTGAAATAACTCTGTAGTTTTTAAAAACATAGGACTCTAGCCTCTGGGTGTTTGAGACTCAGTCCTTTAATGTTCCAATTTTGCTTCTTCTCCAGGAATATTTTGTTTTTAAAATACTTGGCACTCATCTGAGCTACATTTTCTTTGCATTCCATATGCACAGAAAATATGCTTATCCTGAAAATCATGTAAACGGTATATTATACGAATGGACTTCTATTTGTATTTAAGAAAATTGATCCCTTCCATCCCTCATGATTGCCATTCATTGTGCAAGGCATTTTCCCACATTCTAAAGTTTAAGTGAGGTAGCATTAAAATGAGACTCTGGAAGCCTGGTTTCAAGATTTTGCTCTATTGATGTCATCCTGGGATTAGAAGTTATGTTATTTCTGTAAGACTTAGATTTTTTATTTGTAAAATAAGGAGCTTGGACTTCATAAGCTGATTTCTCAGATGTGAAATTCTGTGCTACAAATAAGAAAAACTAGATATAAATATGTGCAAATATGGGATAGGCTGTTAAAAACTCTGTAAAGTATGAATTTCTAACATGAAATTTCTATCCAGTGAAGTGCTAAATGTTATAACTATTTTGAAAATATCTTCGATGAGCTGGTAGTGGAAGAAATACTTAAAAAGAGACTTTGGCAAACTGTAAGTTATAAACTATCTTCCTGTGACTTTTATCTCACCTTCTAGTTTTTCATTTACAAGTTTTATCACAATTTGTAGCCAAGTAGAACCAAAGAAGGGTATAAAATCAGTCATGTTCATTCTGCCTTCATATATCATTTAAAACTACCAAATGCACCTAATATCTGTAAGTGACCCCAGGATGTCATTTGTGGGCTCAAAAGACAAGACTGTATGTACAGAAAAGTGAGAACACCATTTCATTTCTTCAGCCAGTTTAAGTTTATGTGATCAGACAGCAACAAGGTCACAGCTGGCATGGAGGCTTGGGCAGTGGCGGGGGAAGGGAGAATGACAGACCCTGTGCATAGGAAGAAAGACAAATAGTGAGATAGCAAAAAGACGGATAGGCCAGGAACATGACTGCACTAAAAATCATCGCAGTGTGAGTCTGGGAGCTTCATCGGTGATTGGTGATCAGGTTGATGGCTAGGGGGCTCTGTTTAGCTGCTAATTTCATATTTTTTCCTGTTTGCTATTAGTCACAAAATGAATCAGCTGCAGCAAGAGCCAGTACAAGCCATAAACCTGCAATGTATTAACTATTTTATTTTCCCTATAGAACATTGATTATTGTTTTTCTTTAATGACGGCTATGAATACGTTGTAGAAATTTAGAATAATATACAGGATTATAAGACAGTCTCACAAGGGCTTATTGCAACCCATACGTTCTTCTCAGTGGTTATTAATTAATTTACATGGCACCTAAGTGTAACCAAATCCCCCACTAAAATCAAAGACAAGGAAAGCTATTAATGCATAGTAAAACTAATTTAAAATATCTAAAAAGTATATTATTTATTTCATTCTTCCAAGTGCCTGCCAAAAATTACGTGGACACCTAAATATATAGAGAATCAGGTAGAATCTTAGGTATATAAGTCATGGGGAAAAAGGGGCTCTATCTCTGGGAAATCTTCCTAAAAGCACAACTTTTAAAAGGCTCAAAAGAGTGACTCATGGTCATAATTAGTTACTTCCTCATTTGAGCTGCGAAAATGTATCAGAAAGGTCACGATTAAGGCAAAATCATGTATTTGGATTTTTTGGGAAATTTGTCCTCCCATAATTTAACATCTCTCTCCTTCATTCCTGGTTATTCTACCCCTTTACACTGAGCATTTCTGTTGGATCTTTTCCTTTCACATCCTGCAAAATAATAATGCAAATGTAGGCTTTTGCTTCTATTGTGGTTATCACCAGAATTTTCTCCTGTAGTTTGCGTGTACTGAAATATACTGATTCATTTTCAAATGGCAAAGTAAACTTGCATTCCTGGATCAAATTCAATTTGATCACAGTGTACTGTATTATACACACACACACACACACACACACACACACACACACACACACACTGAATTTGATGTGTTAGCTATTTGTTCAGAAATTTTGGTCAATGTTCATGAGGAATATTGTCTTTAAATTTCTTTTATGTTTTTCTTTGACAGACTTTAATACCAAACTTGCAATGGCCTCAAAATACAAATTTGGAAATCTTTCTGATTTATCTATTTGCTGAATAGAAGTACCTAAGATGTTTAGAAAGATTCACCTGGGAATGGAATTTTCTTTGTGGATGGCCTTTTTCTTCATGTTTTAAATTCTTAATAGGTTTTATTTTTGTCTTCAGTGCTGGGGATTGAACGTAGGCCCTTGTGTATGTCAGGTGAGTGAGTGCTCTAACACTGAGTCATATCTGCAGCTCTGAATAGCTCTGAATAACTTATTAAGGCATAATTAATATGTAATAAAATGTAACATTTTAGTTCTACAGTTTGAAGCATTTTAACAGTTATATACTATTGCACAACTTCTACCACTTGTGTGAGTTTTCTGTCACTGCAAGAAATAGCTAAGACACATCAATTTACAAAGAGAAAAGGCTTAATTGGCTTCTAGTTTTGGAGGGTTCAGTCCATTGTTGATTGGCTTCATACTTTGGGGCTGTGATGAAGCAGTAGCGCACAGTGAAAGTGTGTGGCAGAGCAAACGTCTCACCTTGTGGTCAGGAAGCAAAAGAGAGGTAGAGGAAGAGACCAGGGTTCCACAGATCCCTTTGAGAAAAAGCCTCCAATGACCTAGAACTTCCTGTGAGTCCCCACCTGTTAAAGTTTCCCCCAACAGCTCCCAGCTGAGGACCAACCCTTTAACACAAGAGGCCTTGAGGGCCACTTAAGCTTACTCCATAACATTTTCTCATACTTCACCAAAGTCAGTTCTCTCTTAACCCCAGCCAGCAGTAATTAGTGATCTAATTTTTTTCATTACAGCTTTGCTTTTCAAGAATTTCTTATGAAGCAATTATTTAGCTATAGGCAACAGCGACAGGGGACATTATTAGAACCCCTGCAGTGGATCCTGGTCTCCTGTGAGCCATGACAGCACAAGGTGAATTAAAGAATTAAGACAGAAAACAAAACTTAGAGAAGAAGCTGGGTCTGGCCTGATCAATGCTACTCTGAACAGCAAAGATGAAAGCACCCCGAGATTGCAGCTATTTATTGGGTTCATAGGGAGTAACAGATGACTCAGAGAGTGGTGATAATCCTAAATTGACAAGGATCTTATAATTAGAGGAAATTTCAGCTGTCTTGGATGGTGGTGGTAATCCTAGGAGCATGAGGATCTTATGCTGATGAGGATTTTATGTTGATTAGGATGGTAAAATGAGCAAAAATGTTCTTACAACAGTAGGTGGGATGAGTTAAACTGATAAGGAATTTGTCCCTCCCCGGGTGAAACCTTTCTACTCAGTCCTGAAAGACCCAGGATGTCTTCAACTGATGTAATCATGCCCTTGAGCATCACAGTGTCATGGGAACATTGAAGTCTAGGCTGTGATGGAGGCAAAATGGAGTTATGTTTTGGCTTGTCATAGCCAGTGTGCTGGTAAGAAGACTAGGCCTCATATAGGCCTAATAATAATTTAATTGTGAAATGATTTTCCCCCAAATTATGTAGAATGGCTCCCAACATTTAGTATGCTGTCTATGCAAGTTTTTGAAAATTTTCCTGCAAAAATCAAGGCATTAGCATTCGATATTGCTGATTTACTCTATTATATATATTTTTTCTATTCAACTGACATGTGCTCTTATCTTTATTATTTATTTCCTTTTTACTTTTGTGGGGTTTAATTTACAACTATTTTTCTAGCTTCTTGTGGTGGACATCAGATTGTTATTTTTTCAGCCTTTTTTTTAAATGCATTCACTTAAAGCTATAATCTTCCATCATTCATGCACTTAACCTGCATCCAAGAAATTTAAATATATCATGCTTGTCATTCAGTCTTAAGTACATTCTAATTTCTATTGTGATTGATTCCTTAGAATTTCATATCAATTTCCAAATGTTACAAAGTATTAAAGCAAGTGTATTAAAATCTCCAAGGATAAATGTGACTTTTTCTGTTCTTATAAGACAGCTTGCCAATTTTTGCCTCATAATGTGAAACTTTATTATTAGAAACATGTAAATTTAGGATTTCTATGTCATGTTAAGTCTTTCATTATAATTAAATACCTGTCTTTACTTCTAATACGTTTCTTTGAACTTAAAATCTACTTTATGTTAGTACCATTGTACTACATTGTTTTGTTTAATGTCTGTAATATTAGTATGTTCAGCTTTTCTACATTATTACTTTTAAGGAATGCTTTTTGTAAACAAGAATATAACTGAGTTTTAAAAAACCCTACTTGACAAAGTCTTTGTTTATTAATCAGAAGATTTCATCTGCTTACATTTAATGTAATTATTATGTGAATGTTTGGTCTATTATTTAATAATTTTTTACTTCATCTGTTCTTTGTTTCCCATTTCCCTCTCTTTAGCCTTATTTTGGACTATTTTAGTTATTTGTCTTCTCCATAGTTAGCTGTTTGATGCGACTTTTATGTTCTCTCTTTTGTGTAATTTTGAAGGTTACATTCACTGTGGACTTGTGAGTGTGTACCACAGATGAGTACTCTATCAACTCCATGGATGATGTAAGAAACTTAGAATGGTTGAGCTTCATTTAGCTCTCTTTCATCCACACCCACGTTATGGTCTTCAGTTGTCATATATTTTAATTCCACATATTTGGTAAACCTCGTATGATATCACATGGTTATTATTCATTTCAATTACCCAAATTACAATAAATTGCTTCTTTATTTCTAATAAAGTTCTTCAAGTAATTCTTCAATCTCATTCATTTTTTAATATCCTATTCTGTCTTCTTTTACGTTTAATTCATCCTATGGGACATAGTATATTCTTAACAAGCAATTATTTTCTTAATTCAAATGACAGAGAAAGAAAATCCAGAAAGGAAGAAATAAAATAAGCAAGTGGTGAGGACACGTTGGAAAGGGAAAATCACAGTAAAATAAATAACCATAGCAACAGATTCTCAGCATGTAGGATAATTTTCTGTTTGTAGTCTGAATCTTGCCTATGTTCCATAAATCCATCTTGTTTATTATATTCTGCAGGATTTTAAGGATTCCTTTTGCTCCATGAATCACCAAAATCTTGCTAAACTGTGTTGCATTATCAATTCTTTATGGGCCAATTCTTTTATCCTAATATTGGAATGAAGGTTTAGCTTTGTGATTCATTGTTTTTTTAAACTTCACCATGTGTGAGTCTATTCCTCTATTGGAATATTGTCAGTTTTATTTTATCTACGAAAGTATTTGTTGCAGAGTTTCTGGAGTTTTTTACTATATTCATTAATCAAAACCGGCACTACCTATGCCTCACTTATAGCAAAGCCTGCTTTTAAGAAATCATCCAATCTCACTCTGAAGTTGCTACTTCCAATTTTGAGAAAACTAACATTCTATGGTTACTAAGAAACAGAAAGCAATAGTGAAGAGGGAAAGTTAGAGGTAACTGAGTTCTAGTATTTTGTCTTGAAGCACAGAATCTGCCCAGAAGCATGATAGAAAGGGCAATCAAGGGCACCCAGCGATAATTCAGACCCAAATAGTCATCACAGGTTCATAATTCTCTCAATAGTGTTTCACCTTCTAAAGATCTACTTGGGAAAAAATTTGGCTCTTATGTAGGTCATAGTTTGACTCTACCATGGCGTACAATTGTGTTATTTACTACTGTTAAGTGTATTTTTTTGCATTCAATGAAAATGAACTTTATGTTATAAAGATGTCTCTCAGGTTTTCCAACCTGAGGTCACTTTTGTTCAAGTGAAGCAGACAGATCTATCATTTGGCAGTCCTAGTAGAAAAAATATTTAAGACTATTTTAGAAAGAGAAGGAAGATATTTCCACTTTGGTGTAAAGGAAGAAGCTTGCATCAGAACAAACTTCCTGTTTTGGAAGAAATAATAAAAAGTAGATACAAATTTTTAAAAACTAAATAAAAAATGTATTTGAAGCATGGAAGAGGATCCAAAGCAACCAGAAAGAAGAAAAAGTACACTAAGGTGACCTCTTCTTTTTCTGCATCTTTTATGCCTTGAGACACTTGCTGATTAACAGTCTTGAAGATTAAAATCTAAACAAAAGCAGAAGCTTATAGCTTGTTCTAATCCCAGTTGGCTAGTGATACATAGAAATTCAAAGACAGCAAGAAAGTTCCTAATTTACAGGTAAGGTCCTGAAGAAAAGGAAGTGATTGAGACATGAACTTAGCTTTCTGCTTGGCATTTGTCCTCATACTATATTGTAAAATGAATTAGAATTCTACTTTGAAGAATCTGTGTTCTGTGGCTATACCTAAAGCTTTCCAACTCTGTTGGAATTAGCCTTCACAGAAATAAATCAGACATACAAGCTTGAATACCGGTAGTATGGTATCTCTCATTGGAGTAAGGTGAAGTACATATTAAGAAAAATAAAGGGAGGGTAGAAGAAGACGAGGGGATGGATCTCTTGCAGATGGGAAGGGGTCCAGGGGACCAAGGGTGAGGGGCGAGGGGAGGGGATGGGGAAATAGGTAGAGTGAAGGCATGCCCAGTACAGCATCCTAATAACCTCAATGAATGTGGACATTATATGCCATAAACATGAGCTAAGATTAATAATATCAACAAGCATGAAAAGGAGGAAAGGGGAATTAGAGGAGGGAGGGAAAGGGATTTTAAAAAAAAGAAACAGGCCTATTATGTACATCTACCAAGTCCTCAAGACAACTATAAAATGCTCATACTGCAAACATGTACTAATACATTTTAGAAAATAATAAAGTGAACTAGCAACTTAAAAAAAGATGTACAAAGGAAGTATCTAGTATACACCTTGGCATCTTTTTCAAGGTGAGCCTTGGAAACAGCAAGAAAGAATTTGAAGTCTTGAGACCAGCATCTATGATGAAAGCATTAAATAGACAAGGAAGAAATATCCCTGGATTTCCTGGGATGAGGGGCTGGGTTTCTCCTAGTTTCCTAGGAAACTCACTCATTAGGGTGTCTGGCTGTTGATGCTACCAAAGATTAGATAATGTAGTGCCTCACCTCTCGTTCATCACTTTGACCTCAGGGTGGAGGTCAGTATTTTTTCTTTTTCTGGACAGGGCCAGTTAGGCAGTATGCTTTGCTGTGTGGGCCACATAGTCTCTGTCACAAATACTCGGCTCTGTTATTGAAAGCAGCCAGAGACAAGAATAAATAAATGGGCGTGTCTGTGTCTCAGTGAAATGTTATTCTTGGGGGCTGAGATGGAAATTTCATATAATTTTTATGTACTATCATTTAATATCTTTCTTTTGATATTGTTCTTCACTTGAAATATAAGAAGCATTCTTTATTCACAATCTGTACAAACACAAGTTGGGGAGTAGGTTTGGCCCACAGCTATAGCTTTCTGACCCCTACCTGAGGGCCCCAACTTCCCCTTGATGTTCAGAGGTCTCAGGTGGCTGAGAACTCTCTCTATAACAAAAGTATTATGGTCAGATGGGATTTTGCAGAAATATTTGGAGACAATCTGTTTCTGGAATTAACTTCAGCTGCTTAATAGCCTCATCGTCAAGAAAGAGAAGAAGTCTTGTCAGTTTTGTCGTTATTCTCAGCATTTCCTCTGGAAATAATTTGCTTTTCTTTTCTCTTTCAGAGCAATAGACTGTAAACACAAATGAGAAATGATTCAATATTACTCAGTGTTCTGTTGAGAAGGCAATGTAGAAAGAGAATTTTTTGGTTGTCATTGAAATTTTTTATTTGTTAAAGAATGATTTCTGCGCAATAGGTATAAGACCTGATTGGAGTCCTGTCGGCATTCGGAGGGATCATTAGTAATGAAGTATGGTGCTGGTGGCCTGAATGGAATAACATTAAAAGTATTGAAATTCTTGTCTCTTGGTGAGTCAAACCAGAGGATAGTCTGATAAACAAAGAAGTCAAAAGTAAAAATCAGTGGAAATGGCAATAAAATAGTCAGTACACATAGAGTATAATTGCTGTATTTCAAAATTTTTCATTAAAGTTTTAAAAAGCTTATAAATCTGTCCCCAAGCTAATAATACATTTATGAAAATGTTTTCAATTCAATGGAAAGTGTTCCACGTGCATTTTAGGTGGACAGAAAGACAGCTCCATTGTAAGGCAGGTCTTGAGCTTTGGGAAACTAGAATCAAGCCTACTGTTTACAGCAAATTTCAAAGTGGTTTTCTTGCATCTATCAGAAACTATATTCTCTTTTTCCTTAAAAGTGTTCTCTTAACAAAGGGACTTGGCAGATTTCACTACAAGAAAAATTTGGAACATACCAGTATGAGGGCAAGAGGTTGCTTCAGGGAAGTTATCTTTAGCAAGAAATTGAGTAATCAAGAGAGAAAACTGTTTGCTCCTAAATAACTTTCAAATTGTACAAGTCAAACAGCACAAGTGAGTTTTGGAAAGACAAGTAATTGAAAGGACCAGTAGATGGCATGAATAAGTCACGGTAGACTCAGGTTTCATAAAAGTAAAAAAGGACAGCTTCGCAGCTCTTTAGTTAGATGTCTACCTTGTCTGAGCTTGTGCTATTTGCTTCTCTAATCCTAACACCCTGAGTTACTACTGTGAATTTAGTCCAAGCTGAAGAAGTATTCCATGAGCACAAGGACCAAAAACTCCAGGAAATGAAGAGGTCAGGAAAGAGTTTTATCCACTATCATTTTTCTTCTTGTGTTCCCATATGATTTTTCTTCTTACCTCCCTCTTCATTTCTTCTTTCTTTCCATGGTTCTTCAGATACAAATATCCAAAGTACTTAAACTGTTGGATTACTATCAGCATTGTTTGCGGACCCCATTCTAGTTTCATTTGTTTTATCTTTTCCTGAACCTTCAAATTTATCTCCTCCATGGGTATTCACCCTAATGTATTTAATATTTACCTTTGATAGTATATGTACACTTATAAAGTATATAGTGCTTTGTGCATGTATGTATTTTTAAGGTTCAAGAATAGTGTTATGGTTTTTATTTGTTTCATTTTAAAAAAAATCAACACTTGGATTCTAAGAAATGTTCAAGAGACAATTACTTCTAACTACTGTCAATTATCATGGGATAGTATATACACACATGACAGTTGAACTGGTTACTATTTTAGTCATGGACGAGAGTGGCCTTGGTTTTGGGGGATAATCATTTACTTGTTTCATTTCTTACAGCATTGTCAGACTTTAGAAAAGGAATACATTTTGTAAAATGGCTTTTGAAAATTTGACAAACAGTAAATAAGGCTGAAAAAAACCAACGTGTGTGTGTGTGTATGTGTGTGTGTGTGTGTGTGTGTGTTGGGAAAAGCATTCTTAGTCTTTAACCCTTCACTATAGATCTGCTCTATTCTTTTAAGCCTCTTATAGGGATTTTATGATTCTCATTAATACTAATTTTTCTTTTATAACAAGCATAAATATGAAAACCAAGGAGATAACGATGTATATTTCACTTTTAAGTATTTTCTTTCTTGTTCTAACAATGTATTTTGAAGAAAGAACAGAAGGGAGAATGTTATTAAATTAAAATAACTGGTTAGTGATTTGTAACTAACATAGTGGCTGTAATCTGGTTTATTTCTATGATCTGTGGATGCTCTTTGACTTATAATGGGGCTACCATTTTGATAAACCAATCACAAGTTAAAATATTACAGGCATTTAATACACCTGTCTTACCACAGTACCACAGTTTCCTGTAGAGTATTGGTTGTTCACTTTCATGATTGCATGACTGAATGAGAGCTGTGAGTCCCTGCTACAACCCAGAATCATGACAGTAGCATAGTGTATCTTGCTATTCCAGGAAAAGGTCAAAATTCAAAATCTGAAGTAACATCTCTAGTGTGTGTAGCTTTCACATCATCATAGAGTCAAAAAGTTGAAAGATCAAAAGGTGATACTTGTTATGGAAAGTGAGTACATATTCTGTAGCATTGAACAACACGCCAGTGAAACATCTTTGTGGGACAGGCCGGCAGAAGACTGGAAGATCAGGAGTGACCAACTTTTTCTTTAGAGGCTGTGATGAACTGCACTGTGTCCCATCAAAATTCATGTTGAAGTTCCAACCTTCCGTGTGAGTGATGATATTGGAGAAAGGGTCTTTAAAACGTGATTAAGGTGAAATGAAGACACACAAGAGGAGCCCTGAGTCAATAGTCATTAAAGGAAGAAGAGATGCTAGAACTCCTGCTAGTTGAGCACACAGGAAGGAGCTTCTCTTCTGCAAGCCAAGAAGAGAACACCCACCGGAATCTGACTATACTGACGCTCTGACCTTGGACTTTTAGCCTGCAGGACTGTGAAAAAACAAATTTTTCTTGTTTAAACTACCCTGTTCATGCTGTTTTGTTTTGGTAACCTGTTTTGTTTTGGTAACCTGAGCCATTGTAAAGGCTCAGGTAATAAATATTTTTGACTGGTATCTACAACCAGTATTTCAAAGCTTATTCTGGAAAGCCTTTCTCAGAAGTTAATGGTTGACTGAGAAATCAATCACCAGCTAATTGTGCGAAATGCAAGGTTTTTCTTAGCAGAGTGAAAGTAAAAGCAAACACCTTAGGTGGTGGAGGCCCAAGTAAGAGACTATTGCAAACTTGAGACACTGATCCTGTGAAGACTTCATAGATTCCCAATATTTAAATGCAGAATCATCAGGATTTGTTGATGGAGTGAAAGTGGAAAGCAAAGGAAGCATAGGAATGACACACATTTTTTTTTTTCCAGCAACCATAGGAATATGGTGCAGTCCGCTCAGATAGGGGAAATTAGAGAAGAATGGGGGATAGTTTTTGAAAAGGAGGCAAGAGATTATTCAGGGGAAATGGCAGAGAAGATGCTCAAGGCAGGAATGAGCAGTGAAAAGAAAAGAAGAAGGCCCTGGATTCAGCTTTGGGACACTCTGAGGCTGACGAGAGGAGGAGGAGCCATAGAAGGGCAGCAAGAAGATGCCGTTTGGGAGCCGGGGATAACATGTTTTGGATGCTGCTGAGAGGCTGTGAGGGATGAGGACAGAGCAGTGGTCACTGGATTTGGCAATGGCAAGAGCAGTTTCTCTGAAAGAAAGTGATGGAAGTCCTGCAGGTCAGTGTTGAGAAAAGAGTGAGGATATGGACTTGGAGAGGAAGAAGATTAGACCTAAACTCATCTAGTAAGACCTGAGACTAAAGGACATTTCTGCTGCTTGCTAACTGAGCCTTCTGGGAAAAAGTACTTCATTTCTTTGTGTTTTAGTTTTCTCCTCTTTGTAAAATGAGGATAAAAATGAAACACTGCACCCGAGGGTTGTTATGAGGATTATTAAGTGGGATAGTGTAGGCACAGTGCATAATGCACATAATAACATAATAGACACCGTCCAGGTATCATTTCCTTTTCCTACCACATTGTCTTCATTTGACTCACTCTTTCTTCTTGGTAATGAACATTTCCAATGTAAAGAGCTGCAGATGACCTTTCCATTTGCCAGAAACTGTGGTGTGGGTGGATGAAACCGAGGAAGAAAAAGACTTCCTTGCCCTAGTTTGTTCACCTGTGCATGATATCCAATAAGCATAGCTGTTCTTGGTCCCCACAGGCTACCCATGTGGGTGATTGAAAGGATAGTTGCAATCTAGTTGTAAAAACTCTTTTGGGGAGCTATCAGAAAGTTTTGATCAAAGGGGCACATCCCTATAGCCTGTGAACAGTCATATTACAGGTGTAAGCCAAAGATGATTTTTACCCATAAAAGCAAGATTGGCATTAAGCAGTGGTGCTGAGAAGCTCTAGGAGCCCTGGGGAACATTGCTATCTGATTTCTTTGCATTCACAGTCATCATGACAATAGAAAGTAGGGTGAGAGGAGCCAATGCTGGCCCTCTTTGAGGCTTCCACAGTGTTGCTTCCCTAAGAGATTCTATTTCAAGCAGGTCAGACTGGGGCTCACAGTCTCGGAAAAAGGGAGTTATTCCAACTGAGGGACCTGCCACATTCAATCTGCCTCCTTCTAAACATGTCTCCTTATTTCTTTCTCTTTTCCCATTCCTGACCTGACCTGTCATTAGACAAAAATATTGTCTTTGAACTTCATAATTGGAAAATGCTTTACTGATTAAAATATTTGTTTGTGTAATAAAGACAATAATAATAACTATTTACATCGACCCCAATGCACTATATATCACAATTCTGCCAAGTAGAACTCAAAACAACTGAGCTATTAAATCCTGATAAGTGATACTGGAAAAGACTGCTCAGCCTTAACTATAGTGATACTACCAGCAGTGCTATAATTGTAATTTCTTCTTTCAATAAAGACCATAATTTGCCATTGATTTTTATGTAAAACCCCACTGACTTCAGTGGGAATTCCTTATGCATAGCACAGTGAAAATACAGCCTGTGTTATTGCTTTAAATGTTTCTAAAACATTAAACTTATTCTTTAAAAAAAATACCATATGATTTGGTGCCATATCATATACATTTTCATTTCACTCTTTATATTTCATTTTCTGTGAGTGTACATAAAATTACAATTCTACTTAGAATGTTTATTATTTATTGGAAAAAGCTGGCTAATAATCATATTCCTAAGAGAAAAATAACATAGGTTGTGTCTGTTTGAAGGTAGAGTTAAGAGAACAATCCTCACATTTCATGCCACATTTTGTTCTGTTTTGTTACTGTTTATGTTAGTCTTTGTATGTTTTGTATTTGATAACATCTGAGTTCTGCAAATCTCTGGGAGAGGTAGAGACATGGTAGAAAGGGAGGAATTTCCTTTTCATCCTAGTTGGCCACTCATAGTTCCAGTTCCAGTCACTCTTTCACTCCCTCTGCTCCCTGCTCCTCTTCCAAACACAGACCACACATCCATTCGCCTTCTATTACACAGGCATAGCAGGATTTATGTCAGGCATGCACAGTACCAAAATATCACCATGAACATCGTGTGTCCGTCATGCTTTTGGTCTGCTATCACTTGCCATCAAAACTGTGAAGCTGGAAGAGGAAGTTGTTAGGTCTCTACTCAGTATTTCTCATGAGGGTTACTGTTGACATACAGTTGGATACAGTGAGATACCATTGAGAGCACTGGACACTCCCACCTTGCTACTGAAAGGCTAAAGCAAGAATGATCTTTACTGTGGGCGGGGGGGGGGGCTCACCTCATCTCTGGTGCTTACGGAGTATTTTGTAAGAAGATCCTGGAGATCATTGTGGGCTGTGGATTCTACTTTTAGGAGTGGAGTTTGCTCCAGGAAACACAGTTCTTTTTTGCTTAAGATTTTTAATGTAAAGCATGTTCAGGTAACTGGTTTCATGGACATGAATCAGTCTGCGTGAATAGGGTGTTGTAGCTCTACTATTGCCTCCCCCAGCAAACTCACTATTACAAGCTTTGGGTTAAGAATCAAATGATGCCCGTGGGTCCTGTATGATGAGCTTCTGCTGGTTACAAAACCAACTGGAAATCTGGATGCCAGACAATAACTGAAGGCTGCCCACGTGCTCATGGGATGGGCAGATGTAGAGTGAATACAACTAGACGGCTCCACTTCAAATTGCAGATCCAGCTGGAATTTGTCCCTCCCTAAGGACTGAGCACTGAACAGCTCCAACTGTTTATTCTGGGCCCAGGATGAAGGGGCAGCAGCTGCTCTGAGGATGCTCTTCTGATGATGATAATCAGCAGCATAAGACAGCAAAACTGATTCTTGCTCCCAAGCACCTGCCAATCCTCTCTTTGTGGGACATCCATTAATGACCTGTTGAGCAAAGCAAGCTGTGTTTCTTTCCTGACGTCAGGGTGTGGGAAGAAAAAAAATATCTTTTCCATCAAGGAGGGGCAGGAGAGTTCAGTAACTGTGAACTATAAGAGTAAAAATAGAACTTATTTTTCTAGGTATTTGTTTCCATTTTACATGTTGGTACCTCTAGAAAGAAAGACTTCAACAGAATAAACACTTTAGGGAAGATCCATGAATTATGGAGACGAGATAAGGGGAATGGATGAAAAATAAAGTTATCAAAGTGGTCAGTAAAGTAGATACTATGGAAAGGATCCTTGGACTGCTTTGGTAGTTTCTTTTCCTTTTTGAAAATCTCATTGATCGACTTGATGATATTTATGGACTAGGGAAAACATGAGAGCCAATGGTATTGGGATCCAAACAGAATAAATGCATGTGAGAAACCTGAAGTAGAATCTCTGAGGAAAATATTTCTATCCCATTTAATGTAATTTTGCTTTATCAGAAATAGTACTATAGCCGACATTAATATTCACAGACTAGAGAAAGATTTGAGCAAAAATATAACTTATTTTACTATAATTAACCTTAGGCTCTGTTTCAAGCTAGAATCACTTTTCCTGATGGCAGGAAATGTATATTTTCCTCTTACTCTTACAGGTAATTTCAGTCAAATTCAGGATATTTTTTTCACTGCCAGTTTAAACTAAGGGGAAATCAAGATGTCTACTCTCTTTTTTCTTCACTTTGATCATAATTCTCAGAACTGGGACAGTGACCTGATGTGGGGTCAGTGGTTGGAGGAGCCTACTCTGTGCTGGCATCTGCCAAACAGTCAACCACTTGTTGGATCTTCAGGGGGGTCTTTCCTGCATGGGTCTGGGTTTGGAATCCAAGACTACAGTATTAGTCTGTGGATGGATTCTCCATCCTGGCTCTGAGGATCCTTCGAAGGCAGTACAGGAGAAATGAGAAGCAAACAGAAAGTTCTGGCAGTTCATAGCGTCCTGCTGGGGCATGCTGGGGCTCTGCGAAGGTCTCAAGGTTTCCTCCTGGGCATTTCTATGCAGCTCCTCACCCCAGCAGGGTAGCAAGGTACATATTTCTCTTTTGCTTAGATTTAGATCTGTCTTTCTGAGGGACTTAAAGGCTAGAAGACAAGACACGGATGGGCCACCTGGACCAGTAGGGCCTTTTCTGCTTTAAATCTTCCTTCTCCAAAGCCTGAATGATCTTTTTAAAATTGAGCTTTGAGGCAGGAGAAAAAATATCTCCCTACATTATTTTAAATATTTCTAATCTCACTTCATGGATTTACTAGAGGAATGAATTTTGTGACCCTTTAAGCCAAGAGTATGACCTTTTTTCTACACTACTTCTCACCTTGAGCACGACAAAAAAGGAAGAGAATAGTACTGCCAATTAATATCTCACCATCTTAGCAGTTTTAGGAGATGAGGAAGTCATACTTCAACAAGAATGGTTTATCATGATAAGACGCTGGTGTTTTCAAGTATTTTCACATCATCTCATTTAATTCTCACAGTGGCACTCTGGGGCTGGGCTCATCTGCAGATGTGGAGTGTGGATATTTTTTATCATTTAATGAGTTGTGTCTCCTGGGATTGCTGCTTGAGCATGGTTAGGAAATACAGGTATACATGCAGCTGAAGCTACCTTGGGGAAAATGCTGCGCCTTTTCAAACATAATTCTCATTCTATTTGTAAATCTCAAATTGCTAAATAGTAGTGAGTATTTCTTGAGGCTTTGCCAGATGTACAGAAAGATGCTGTTAATCATAGATATTTAGCCTCTCTCAGAAAGCTTCAAGGAATCTACATAAAAGGCACAGCAAGTTAAGTTTACAGCAATGCTATCTTTTCTTCTTGTGCTTGCCGAGTATATTAACTCATACAATGGTGTGTCCCAGCTGAGCTTGAGCCTGGATTTGGAGTTGCTGGTCAGCTAGTACGTTGGCCTGGGCATCCTGAAGTCCATTTTGTATGAGTCAATGTGCAGAGGGAGCTTCATAAAAGCCCAAAGCCCAAAGGGTATGGGGCGGGGAGGGAGGGAGAGAAAGAGCACACTACAATAAGACAAAGCAGTAAAATGAAAAGAATCATTTACAGGGTAGTGGGTATACTACCTAGTCTTGCCCCTTTGACTGGTTTGGAGCCTCAGAGAGAGCTGTAATTAAAATTTAAAGGAGATTTATCAGAAAAAACCTTGGTGAGGCTCCACTTTGGGTCCCAGGTGATAAAATATGAAGAACAGAGAGAGGGTTTTTAAAAAAAAGTTTTGGATTTCTGCCTGTAGTAGCCTGGCTTCATCTTAGCCACTATTCATGAGATATGATTGTGAGTACAGACTAATAACTGTTCTAAAGTCCATTCTGGGTACAGCCTCCTGCATTGGTAAAAATGCTGAAAGGGCTGCTGGAACAATGAACAGAAAAATGTCTCACAGGCTCAGAATAAATCATAGCAGGGTACAAGCTTATTAGAGTTTCATGGAAAGCGAAGCACGTCATTCTCTTTCAACAAATGGTGGTGTTTACTAGAATTTAGTTTAAATCGTGTCTTCATAATATATTAACCACGTGACCTTAGCCCAGTAGCAACATGATCAGTTCCTATGGCTCAGCTTACTCATCTATAACACAGTAAAAATAAGAATACATAGCATATTGTTTTCTTAGTGTTTAGCAGACAAATATAGGAAATACATAAACTATGAGTTTGGGGGAAGTGTAGCCCCATATTGCTGTAGGTGTGAAGAATTGGAAATATTCCTTCTTCCCCACACTTCTTCCTTCCCTCTCTCTTTTCTTTCTTCCTTCCTTCTTTGAAACTATCATCTTCTACAATTTATTTATTTTTTATTTTTTCCATTAAGTTTATTGGTACATTTTAGGTATACAATACAGTTACATTCACCACTGGGATCGTGTACCTTACATGATGCATCTTGGTTCTTATTTTTTCCCCATTCCCCTACCCTCCCTTCACCACTTCCATCCTTCCCTATTTACAAAGACTTTGTTTCCATTTTTTTCCTTTTCTCATACTTTTTGCTTTTCCCTTCTCTCCTTTCCCCTACCCCTCCCACTTCCCCTACTCCTTCGGACGTTTTCTTCCTAAATTAAAGATATTAGAAATTTCTCTTAACTATCTTTGCAGCTTGTATGTAAATCTAAAATTATTCAAAACAAAAAGGATATTTAGATAGATAGATAGATAGAAAATAAACTTAAGAAATATTGGTAAAGTTTAGAGAGAGAGAGAGAGACCATTCTGGACCAAATGCAAACAAACTTAGTTGATCAATAAATTGTAGAAGAGAAGACCCAAAAACCTCTGCCAAAAGACTTCTAGACTTAATTGACAGATTCAGTAGAGTAGCTGGATGCAAGGTCAACACTCAAAAATCAATAGCCTTCTTATACACAAATAACAGACTCACTGAGAGAGAAATGAGGGAAACAATTCCTTTCACAATGGCATCCAAACAACTGAAATATCTAGGAATCAATCTAATGAAGGAAGCAAAAGACTTCTACATTGAGAACTACAACACTCTGAAAAAGAGATCAAAGAGGTTATAAGAAAATGGAAAGACATTCTCTGCTCCTGGGTAGGAAGAATCAATATAGTGAAAATGGCCATACTTACAAAACTGCTATACAGATACAATGCAATCCCAATTGAAATCCCAACAGTGTATTTCATAGAACTAGAAAAAACAATTCAAAAATTCATTTTCTTCACATTAACAGTTATACATTTTGATCCTTGTTTACACTTTTAGTTTTTCACACCAGCGAAACTATTTGGTATTTACATGTATGTGTCCTATTTATTTCACTTAAGAGTATGGTCTCGATGTGCATCCACTTAAGTATAAATGTTTCTAGTTTCTCATTCTTTATGGCCGAGTAGTACTCCATTTTATAAAAAAAAGAAAACCACATCTTTATCCAGTTGATGGACAATTGGGCTGTTTCCAAGTTTTAGCTATTAAAAACTGTGCCACTATAAACATGGGTGAGCACATATCACTGTGGTATGATTCTTTTCATTCTTTTGGGAAGATACCCAGCAGAGGAATAGCTGGATCAAATGGGACTTCTATTCCTAGTTGTTTGACATATCTCCATACTGATTTCTACAGTGGTTCCACTATTCTGCCCTCCCCCAACAATGAAAAAGGGTTCCTTTCTCCCCACAACCCCGCCAGCATTTATTGGTTGATTTCTTGATAGCAGCCATTCTTTCTGCTGTGAAGTGGAATGTCAGCTTTGTTTGCATTTGCATCTCTTGAATAACCAGTGATTTGGAACATGTTTTCATATGTTTATTTGCTTTTACTTCTTTGTCTGCAAAATGTCTGTTCATTTCAATTGCCCACTTTTGAATTGGGTCTTTATATTTGAGGGAGTCTGATTTTTTTTTTTTTAGTTCTTTATATATTCTAGATAGTAGACTTTTGTCTGAGGTACAGCTGGTAAAAATTTTTTCCACATTGTTAGTTGTCTCTTAGCTTTGTTGGTGGTTTCTCTTGCAGTGCAGAAGCTTTTTAATAAGACGAGATCTCAGTTGTTGACTCTTTGTGCTAGTTCCCATGCTACTGAGGATTTGTTCATAGGCTTTTCCTATGCCAATGTCTTCAAGAGTTACCTAACTTATCTTCCAGCAAGTTCAGTGTTTCTATTTTAATATTTAGATCTTTAATCCACTTGGAGTTTAGTTTAGTGCATGGTGAAAGATAGGGGCCTAGTTTTAATCTTTGGCAAGCTGAAATCCAGTTTTTCCAACACCATTTATTAAAGAGGCTATCTTTCTTCCAGTGAGGATGGTTGGCTCCTTTGTCAAAGATGAGGTAGCTGACTATGTCTGGAGTTGTGTCTGCATCTTCTAACCTAGTCCACTGATCCTCAGGTCTATTTCTTTGCCAGTACCATTCTGTTTTTTATCACAATGGCTTTGAAGCATATTTGAAGTTGGGGATTGTGTCAAGGGGTACCTTGCCATGTCTCTCTTGCCTAAAATGGTTTTTTGCTATTCTAGGTCTCTTCTCATTCCAAATGGATTTTTGGACTATTTTCTCTAGTTCTGTGAAATACACTGTTGGGATTTCAATTGGGATTGCATTGTATCTGTATAGCAGTTTTGGAAGTATGGCCATTTCCACTATATTGGTTCTTCCTACCCAGGAACAGAGAATATCTTTCCATTTTCTTATATCCTCCTCAATCTCTTTTTTTAGACTGTTGTAGTTCTCAATGTAGAGGTCTTTTGCTTCCTTCATTAGATTGATTCCAGGATATTTCAGTTGTTTGGATGCCATTGTGAAAGGAATTGTTTCCCTCATTTCTCTCTCAGTGAGTCTGTTATTTGTGTACAAGAAGGCTATTGATTTTTGAGTGTTGACCTTGCATCCAGCTACTCTACTGAATCTGTCAATTAAGTCTAGAAGTCTTTTGGCAGAGGTTTTTGGGTCTTCTCTTCTACAATTTATTGATCATCTAAGTTTGTTTGCATTGGTCCAGAATGGTCTATCTCTCTCTGAACTTTATCAATATTTCTTAAGTTTATTTTCTTCTATCTATCTACCTATCTATCTATCTATCTATCTAAATATCCTTTTTGTTTTGGAATAATTTTAGATTTACATACAAGCTGCAAAGATAGTTAAGAGAAATTTCTAATATCTTTAATCCATCTTTTAAAGTCTATGTCTTGTCTAACCATGGCATATTTTTCAAAACTAAGAAATTAACATTAATATTTTGCTATGAACTAAAGACTCTATTTGGATTCTATTGTTTTCCCCAGTGGTGTTAGTTTCTGTTTCATGATACCATATTGTGCTTAGTTATTTCCATTTTTTAAAGATAAAAAGATCTTCAGAAAATATCAAGCTTCATAAGCTTAAAACCAAACATTGATGTAATTTGTTTATAATACAATGGTTTTGATAAATAAGGCAATGCAGTAACAAAATGAGAAAGTTTCTATTTCTAAATTCCATCGATAATAGTATCCTAATAATAAAATTGTATGAATATATTATGTGCTGACTCCTTTTTATATTTTACAATATTAGAGGAAATGAGCAGAACAAGCCCAGAAAATAGAACTGTGTATTCAGCCAGGACATTTTTTTAGTTAATCTTCAGGAGAGATATGATATGTAGTATCAATATTATTTATTATCTGCAGTCATTTAAGTGTTTGGATTTCAGTTTAATTAGATATAAATGTTCTTTCTTAGTTTTCATTTTTATAACTACTGAATACTAAAAATAACATACAAATTATCTCATTATCAAACTTTGGCTTTGATTTCATTTTTAGTACTTGGATACTGATGACCTTGGTAAAGTTACTTAACTCTCTTCTGTTTACATTTGTTCATACAAAAAGAAAGAGGTTGGTATAGATGGTCTCTAAGGTCTAATTAATTCTAGAAGTCCATTGCCCATGTTTTATTTTTCATCTTTATTTTTCAATGACAACTCAATGTGGTAGGTAAATCGTATGGCCCAGTGAGGTTAAATGTTTCATCTGGTTCACCACATGTGTAAGTGGCAGACTCTAAGACGCAATAGTCTTAGGATGGGAAGGCCAGTGTGTTTTCCATCCCATGGAGTTGTCCTCTGTTTAAGGAGGCCAACACGAGGAAATACATACACATATCTCATTAGAGATGAAAAGACACATTTATTTTAAAAACCTAAAGGAGCTCTGGATTACTGTATAGCAGCAATTTTGCTTCATATCCCCCAAGATCTGAAATATTACTATTTTTATCATTTAAGGTTATTCCTATGACTTCCTTTATGTTGAAAAGGAATTTTGTATCAAACTCAGATTCTCAAAAGCTTTGGCAGTTGGTGACCTAGAAAAAGACACCATATGACTATCTTTTTGGAAGGGGAAACTAAAGATTAGAGAATTAAATTAAAAGCCTTGGACACTCTCATGCAAAAGAACAGCACTTCACCACTGATGAGCTGGCATGTCGCTGGGTTTATGCTGTGTAATTGCTAATGCCCTTTCGAGCATGCTGGTGGTCTCGCCTCAACATTGTAGTTGCAAAGTATTACATGGTTAACTGCTTCTTCCTATACTTTCCCTCAAAGTTACATATGCAATGGTAAGTCTCTCCTATTACTGAGAAAACAAGATGCTAAATGTGTTTTCAAATGCCCCTGGTTTTGACTCTCCATTTTTCACAAAAACAAATGAAGATCTAAATTCTGTGGCCTGTGGGGGATGCACTTGGCTTTCATTATGGCTGGTTTACTAGGCATCCATGCAAACACACCTTTTTTTAATAAAGATCTGTGGTCCATCACAAGGCAATGGCACTAATGAGCCTTCCAAACAACTAGGATCACATTTTTAATAAGGACTGGAAAGTGAAACCAGCAGTTTCTTGCCTGTCAGAATGAAAAAAGAATGTGAGTCACACACAAAGGCCTTGCCTTATGTAAATTGGTACTTGCCTTTCCAAATGACATTTTTTTTTTTTTTTTTTGCTAGCAAGTATACATAGATGCTTTAACAAACACTGGAGAGAGTTGTGTAGTCTGCTGGTACACAAAAATAATCCTGAAGTACCTGAAGGGGAAGTGGAAGCTGCTGTTGCATTTTTTGTCTTTCTAAAGTCTCCCTTACCCTCCAAACAAACCATAATTTACACTGTAAGGATGCTATTACCATTTCAAGCATTCTGTAGCGTTCCATACTGGAACGAATCAGACCTAACTTAATCTGATAGTTGTTTATCAATAGAATAGAGCTTGAAAAAATACAGGGGTAGGGGACACTGAAAAGTTAAGAGATCATTTTTTTCTGAGTGAAAAATAGTCGGTCAGTATGGACCACATTGCCAGTACCCAATTTAACCTTCATTTTGAAGACAGAGTTTTGATCTTAGTTTAAGAAATGCTCTGGACAAACTGTGCCAGAGAAATGTGATTTGGATTCCTAACATGTCATATAGTGGGTATGAACTCTTCGAACTGACAAATGGAGAAGAATATTAAAAGAAACAAAGGCAGGGTCAAACTGTTTTAGAGCTCAGGAACGAGCATTATGTCCAGTTACTGCTAATCAAAATATCATCTTTGTAGAACAAAACGTCTGTGAATGCTTCAGGATAACTCTAACCAGTCTCAATTACTCACGTGTATTATACTTTAAGATGAGTTCCTGGGTTAGAAGGAAACAGCTGCTATGTCCCTTTCTTCTGTGCTGGGAAACATGAAAGAAAAAGAATGAGTGCAGTATTATTAGTAGGCTAAATATGAAATACTTTATACAATGAAATATTAAACTAGCCATCTCTTGTTTCTTTTCATCTGAGCATGATTTAAAAAGAGGATAATATTACATTTTTGTATTGGAAGGAGTTGAATTTCTGGATAATCTTATCCTCAGCTTGATTGCTTTATTGATAAGAAAGGAGGACTTAGGAATGTATATTTTATAAGTAATGCATTCATCAAGCCCAGACTGTACAAAATACATTAGGCTTTATGTGAATTGCGCTGGATTTATCTTTCTTTTAGGGCATATTTTAAAAGTATTTTACTGCATCTATTATAACCCCTCTACAGCTGGGGTTACTCCATGGTAATAGTGGCTGAGCACCTCACAGCAACTTGGTAAGATGCTTTCAAGGGGGTATAAAGGCCGCTCCAGCGTGCACAATCAATAACCAGTGTCGCTCATCTCCCTCTCTCCCTCTTTCTCCTTGAACAATGCTTCTTTTTCACCTGTAATCTTCTAGTCAGTCAGGTTCACTGACAGATCTGTGAAGAAAATGAAATGATTATAAATTAATAGCGGGAGAAATAAACAGATCTAAAAATGGTTCGTAGAGTTGAAGTCAAACGTCTGTCAGACAAAAGTAGCATCAAGCTTAAGAGTGTGTTGCGTTCTCTGACAAAGTGAAGCACACTCCTGATTGTTTTTTGTTGAATGAAAACAACCTTCTGCAGCCAACTGGAGTTGGCTTCCACGACCAGCCTTAAAAAAAAGACTGTTGTGGAAATTATCACCAGCCACCTGTTCTCCCTTAATCACCGCCTGCATATTAGCTAATATATTAGCTCTAAATTTGTTTTAAGTTCATTCCTAAGGATAAACCCTTTGGAGCTTTTTCAGAGTTTTATAAACTTTTAATTAAAATTTCCCATATATTCTCAAATCTGGCATAGCATTTGTCAGTTTTAGCATTAACCTGACCACACGGCTTGATCATCTGCAGCGTGAATAAACCATATCGCTTAATGCTGAAATAATCTAAATGGAATAATATGATTCAGCCTCCCAATAAAAATTCTTAGCTGTTTGCAGGTTTATGATGGTATAGTGAAGAGTATTCGAGCTTCCATGTGGATTAAGTTTACGTAATGAGAAAGTACAAAGATTCCCTAATTTTTCTTTTGGCTTTGTTATTTATGAGAAGTATATTGCATCTGAAGAAAGTTGAAATCAATCCCAATTATATCATAAATATGAGTCCAAAACTCCAGCATCAACTATCCATTGAATCAAACTACGTTAAAATTATTTTAGAATTACTTATACCTTTCTGACCAATCTGACCCAAAGGTTTCAAAATACCTTAACATATCAATTACCCCAATGTAATATGTTTTATGCAATTAAATATCGAGAAAAAGATGACTGGGAAGCATTGGATCTGATCACCACATTAAGTCATTTTATCTCTGATTACTCCCTACTGCCCTTTAGTGAAAATTCAGGCTTCATTGGCATAGGGTCTTTCTGTATTCTAGATTTGATCAGTAGAGTGCATGTCCCACTGAGGGAGGGAAGATAAGATATTTCCAAACTGATGGCTTTCTTCTCGACCTTTCTAATAATTCTCATGGAGACAGGTGTTTGTAAGCCTGCAGCACATTTCCAGTGCTTTCAATTGCACAGGGGCCAAGACTGCTTCGCTTACTGTTCTGCATTCATTGCTGCCTTAGTGACCAGCACATGTCAGCATTTAAAAATATCTTAAGAGAGCCAGGGAATTAGTTTAGTGGTTCTGCCACCTGCCTCACAAGTGCAAGGACCCGAGTTCAATCCCCAGTAGCAAAAACAAATAAAAATATCTTAAGAACTGTATGAGCACAAGTGTGGACTATGTGGTTGTTCTTTGCCATATTTGCTCAAATGAGGGTGATTGTGTAGAGAAGTGGATATCCCTGTGATGCTGACTGTATGACAACCCCAAAGCTTAGTGGTTTAAAAGATCTTTGTTTTGCTTACGTCACAAATATTAGCAGAATGATGGGTTTTGTGAGATAGCTCATTTTGTTTGCAATCATCATAGTGGATTCCATGCCACAGTTCATGGTTGTATGCTGGACTCTTCTGAAGATTTATGACTCACCTATCCGAAGCCTTGCTGAGGAAGACTCATAAGCCTGAGAACTAGGACAGCTGAGGTTTCTTGAGCATCTTTATCTCAAAGTGGTCTCTGTGGCATCAAAGTTTCTGTATTAGTCTAGTTTTTCATTACTGTAACAAAATACACTAGGCAGACTCCTTTATAAAAAGATATCAATTGCACAGGTTTAGAGGCTAAATGTCCAAGGATGGGTAGCCCCATGGACTTGGCCCCTGATGAGGGGCTCATGATGGTGGCTCTTGGTGAGAGCTTGTATAGGAGCAAGTAATCGAATCACCACATGGGGAGCCAGAGAGCAATATAGAGGTCAGGCTTGCTGTTACAACTCAATCTTGTGAGGGCTGGGGGTCCCTTGAGAGCCACCTTAATCCCCTAGTGACCTCAGGACCTTCCACCAGGCCTCACCTCTTGAAGAGTCCACATCATCTTCCAACACTGCCACTGTTGAGACCAAGTTCCCAACACACGAACCCTTGGGTCAAACCACATCAAGATCATCGCACTTTCATTATAGCTAGACTTCTTACAGAGTGACTTGGATCTTTAAATGTGTGTGTGTCTCATGAAGAGATGAAAGCTTACCTTGGCAAGCCAATGGCAATGTTCTGCTATGCTCTTTTGGTGGAGGCAGTTACAAAGGTCCACCAAAGTAAAAAAGGAAGACATATGCAACTGAGGAATGGCACATTGTAAGAAGTACTATATATGGGAACAGCCATTTTTGGAAAAGTACAATCTGTTACAATTCTCAACCTCATGCTGCTATTTTACTTGTAAAGCATAGGATGATTCTTATTCAGAAAACTACATATAATTCCTTTTTTCTAGGAATGACAATTTATAAAGACTTAAGTCAATAATAATCTCATTTTCACAAGATGATTTTGGACACAAATTAATGTGAATTTCTCATTTTATTTATAAGGAGATGCAAAATTTTACATTTTACTAGACCCTTTTCTTTAAATTTTAACTTTTGAAAAATTCTAGTTCTTAGAAGGATGGGGAAAATGGAATGAAACCATTCCTATTATATTTGCTTATTATCTGAAGAATATGTGATATAAAAACATGAAATATAATATTTGTCATCTAAGGTATTATGTGAGGTGAGATATAACGTATACCCTGGCATTATGGCCAGAACTATAAAGAAGAGATGAAACAAGTGAAAAGTCAAGATCAAGACAAAACTAGAATGAAAAGTTAGCTATTGAGTGGTGCCAAAAGGCCCAAAGAGGAATGGCAGCTATTAGGAAGCTAAGGTATGAAAATGGATGATTACTAAAGTACTGATAAATATTTGTTGTGTAAAATAAGAATGGACTGAAGTTCATGTTACTATGATAAATTCTGTAGGCTATTTTCATTTTGCATAAGAGATAGTATTATATGGGAATAGCACTGGTGAAAGAATTATGAGGCATCAGTTTGTGTAATGATTTTATTATTACCTGGATGTGAGGTCTCGATCAAATTGCTAAACATGTTAAGGCTTAATGTACTGAGGCACATATGACTGCCAACAAACCTTCCAGTTCTCATGTTTAGTGATATGGCAGTTCAGAAAATTCATCATAACTCTTATTCATCAATAAAACAAGTTAATTAAAAAAGAATGGAATTTAAAATATGAATGATCATTTCTCATGTTTTTCAAGTAAAAATCATGTTTTTGTTGAGAGATGACCTTCATCTTTTTTTTTTTTCTGGTACCAGGGATCGAACTTTGGTCCTTCCACTTGCGAGGCAGGCAGCAGAACCACTGAGCTAAATCCCTGGCTCCTTTGTTTTTAAATATCTCTAACACTTAATGTGTTCTTGGCATGCAGCTGAAGGTTAAGAAGTATATGTGAAGGAGCTAATGATGACACTAATTTACACAAACATGAAGAAAACATAGGGTAACATTTAAAGTCAGAAAGGATAAAATTTAAATCTTTATTAATCAGGATATCATCCCATACCTTATTGATTTACATTGTACATGCAATAAAATGTAGAGAATATTTACTATCACCTTTGTACATTCATAATCATATCCCTTTCTTCATTCATTTAGTTAAGACCTTTCTAAACTAGCATTTGCCATCATCTCTGCTTAGATCCATGATTCTCACCCGACTTAACAGCACAGCAACCATTAAATTCACCTCTGTGTTTTTAGGAAGGGTCATGGATCACTCTTGTGACTTTCTTTCGCTAAAAAACACTGGGTTACCACTTCTTTTTGCATCATATGCATATGGCTGATTCCCACTCTTTTTTTGGAGATTTAGCAGATGGTTATTACTAATATAATCATAAATTTTAGAATTTCCTCGTTTTTGGTGATTATGAAGAAACACAGATGGTCAATACCAGTAAGAATAGACATATCTGAGAAGTATAAGGTGCATTAAAATTTTAAACGAATGTTATCTGGTGCTATAATTTGGGTAGATAGGAACAGATTTCCTTTTTGTTGCACATAAAAACCTAACATGTTAATATGAACCTGTTAAGTCCTCAGGAAAATTTTTTTTAGAATTTTACAGCATTAAACATAACATCCTACATAGTTAATATATTAAAACAAACCTGTAAATAAACTACTATATTTAAATAATGAACTTTCATTTTCAAGATAAGCTTATTTAAAAATAAAAAATCCATAAAATTTTAAGAGCTCTTACTATCTTACAAGTTATAATATGTGGCTTAAGTAACTAGCTTCAAATCCTCTTTGGTAGAAGGTAATAAAAATATATCAAATCTCATATTCAGAATCACCTATCAGTATCAGCATGATATTCAAAATTAAATGGTTATTTAATGATATAAAATGCATTTTTATATTCTAAAACAAGAGGATGTATTTTCATAGACAGTAATATTTTCAACAAATTAAATAGTTGTCATTATGCTTTTGTCATTTGAGACAAAACCTGGAGGAAAGGAGATTATAAATTAGATCAGATTTTGCTAAAAGGAAATACAAATGCTGTTTCTGCAGAGAAGCATTAATGAATATATTTATAGCCTGGAAAGAAAGAAGTTTTAATTTCATATACTGTTACAAAATTAAGCTCCTTATTTTTTAAAATGAAGACATATTGCAAGTTTCATTTTTATTTTATGAAATTTATAAATTAATCACAAATGTCTTAAAACCAAGAGAAAATAGCATGTCACCTGTAGTCTAAAATGAGGAATGTAGTTGGTTAAGAGGAAACTTTCTAGGAGAGGAGATAATGAGCTCACCAAAAGACACCTGGAAATTAGCCAAAGGCGCAATATCATTGCAGAATCTAAGCGTTTGGGGAGTTGAGCATAAAGAGGAATTGGCTCTAGAGGAAATACATACTTTTCTTAGGCATTTAATAAGGTACACATATCACTCCACATTCATTGGATTAATGCATGTTCTTTACCAAAGGATAATGAGCAAATTGACATTTATTGACATTGTCCAGTCTGATCAAAATGTTATGTCATGAAAGTTGTAGGGCCAGTTAACTGGATGCGAAGTCAAGGACTAGATTTATCCTACTACTCACACACCAAGTAGGTGCCCAGGGCATGCTCACATAGGAAGCAGGTTAAAATGATAGTAAGCAAGGAGCAGCAAACATGAACCTTCTTTGTGGTCACTGGGCGTCCTCATTTCAGGTAAATTTATCTACCAAGCACAGGATGAGATTATGCTGAGGAACAAGTGAGAGCCTTACTTGTGGATACCTGGATGAAAAGAATATTTGTTATTTAAATGTCTAAGCCTGGTGTGGTGGCATAGACCTGTAATCCCAGCACTCAGGAGGCTGAGGCAGGAAGATTGCCTCTAGCTGGAGGCCAGCTTTGACTACATATTGAGTTCAAGGCCAGCCTGGGCTGCATAGTGAGACCTTGTCTCAAAAAACAAAAGCAAAAGCAAAACCAAAAATAAATGTCTCTTTATTTATATTCTGCCTCCAGAAAAGATTTGAAAGATGGCTAAAAAACACATATCAGAAAATAATGGAAAATTAAATTAAGAAGAAGGTCTTAAAACCAAGAAGTTATAAGTAAGACTAAATTGATGAGATCATAATAAAATTTACTCAGTCTGTTAGCAATGAAATAATTGCTTCAATCTAACCTCAGATTTAGCTGTAAATTTCCAGAGGATCAAAATGAAAAAGGAAACACAAGCACTATAACATTGATTATCACACTACCCAACACAAGAGTAGTAGATACATCATCATCCAAATAAACTGAAAATATAAGCTCTTCTTTGATAGAAAATTTACAACCCTGCTTTTTATCACTGAAACTGTAACTGTATTCCACTTCTCCCACAGAATTTGATCCTAATTCAAACTCTTCCTAAGTATCTAAAAACCACTTACTGCAACAAAAACAGGCAAATAGTTTTATTTATTTTTTGAATTCCTTTGACTAAATATTTTAAATGTAGAAACTTTCTACTAACTTGAGATTTTATAATAAATATTTAGATTTTGGATCAATTATATCTATAGGTCTAACTTTGGTGAATAACTGTTAAGGATAGAAAGTAGATTTTCTAATGAATCATTTTAAGGTGAGTGAAGGAAGGATACATTGAGAGGATGGGAGAAGGACAATTGTGAAAGAGGAGGTAAGAAATAGCAACTTGGGACCACAATGCTCTCAGATCAGATTTAGGGAGAAACATGTAAGTTACAGATCTGAAAACTGATTCCTTTGTGCACATAGTAATTTTGGGAAATCTTTAGATGTCAGTGTTGTAAATGTCTCCTTTTTCACCTTTCTGATAGTGACACATAATCAAATGGGGCAGAAGATGCACACACTTACCTGTCCTAAGTGGCTGATAGGATTCTAGGTACACACACATATGCAGGTGTGAGACTTCTTAATGGAATCCTGAAATAATAATGTTCAGTAAGTGTTAGTGATGCACTTAATTTTGTTTACACTTACTAATTTTATAAAGAGCATAGTTACTAGTAGGGTCCTTTAATCATGTGAAAAATGAGTTTTTGGCATTGTGTGTCTTTTATTAGTAAGGATGAAAGAAAAGACTTGCCTCCTGGATCAACCAGTGGCTCTGCAGGAGGACGTCATCATAGGCAAACTGAATCTGAGGATAAAACTTTGAAAATTAGTAAGCTGCCATGATGGATAGTCTTCGTGGTTTTCTGACAATCCTGTATAAATATCATCCTTTTAAAAAATAGAGCAATTTGGCTCTAAGGTTTAGTTTCTGTGTTTCCATTTTGCTCTGATCTCTCGCTAGTACACTGATGTCAGGCAACACTAAAGCAAAATAATGATCAAGGGAAGATTTTCCTAAAGTCCAGTGAGCTTTGGGTTTCCCAGCTTACAGGTCTCCAATAGCTTTTGGGTGAGCTTCTTGGAGTTCCAAATTTATGCACAGTTTGATGCCTAGCTTAGAATTCAGCAACAGACTCAAGGAGGTTTGTTGTACTCTTTCTCTTCATAGCTACCTCCTTTCTAATTCTCTGCCCATCAAAGTTAAGTTACCTCAACTTCCCTTAACCCCTATCTCTGACTCCCCAGTTTTGTGAGTCTGCTCTGGTCTGTAGTGTTCTTCTTTGCTGGCAGCGCCTTTAGTAAAACAGCTTGTGTGATAATATGGTCAATATTGTTCTGTTAGGGTTCACAGTCCTGTCTTTCTGTGTGTAATGTTTGCACACAGCTGTCTCATGTAAGTTTCTGGTGGAATGGCAAGTCTGGTACAGTACTTCTTTCTCTAGTAGGGATCTGTCAAGCAAGTCAAATAAAACTGGCTTGTGCCTTGCCTATCTTTACTGTTTTAGCAATTTATTTTTATCATGTTTTAAAAATATATTAGTTGGTGACAGACGGGAAATAAAAAGAACTGCTTTTAAACACAATAGTTTAAACTTCAATGCGGATACAAATCACCTGGGGATCTTGTTAAAATTCAGATTCAAGTTCAGCAGATCTGAGGTTCTAATGATCTTTCCCAGGACAGCAGCTGCAGGACTGTGCTTTGTGTAGCGATGCTTGGTGCCCAGACATTGACATTTACTTTCATGTTCTTCCTAAGCACTCCTTACCATCAAAGTAGCATTGTCGAAGCAGCAAAGTCAATGAAGAAGTGTTGTGACAGCCCAGGTGAGGAAAGAGACACTTATCTCTTTTCTTCTCCTTTCTCTCTGCATTATGCCTGGAGGACTTGGTCTGAAAGGAAGACTGGGAAGAGATGAACCAGAGGAAGTTCCAGTCCTACCTTGACCTCCACCAAAAGGTCAAGTTCCCCATCAAGGCTTAACTGTGGCAAATGGTCAGCAGCATAGGAAACCCTGAAAACGTTAGAAATGAAACCTTTGCAAGCTGAAAGTGACAGGATGGCCCAAAAGGACATCAAACCACAGGAAGACTACATGGAATGTAACTAAAAGCCATGATTAGAGAAAAGTTATTTCATATTTATATTTCTTAACATTAAGACCATCCAACAAAGCAGTTATGTATATACAATATTGGTTTTGAGAAGTGTTCAAGCACACTTTAAAGTTTGCATAAAAATGAAATAAATTATTCATAAATTAGTTTAAAAAGTTGTGTTTATATAATTAAAACAAAATATTTTCTTAAACTAAAACACATAATTTTTAAAGTAGAGCCTAGTCACCATTTTATTCTCTTATAATCCACTCAAGGTGGTTGTTTGCTTCATTTATAATGTGTTTACTCTCTTGAATTCAACTTGTTTAGCTTGCAAGCGATTTGGAGAAATGGCAAAATCTAAGTAAGGGGCAACATACAATGTAAGGCTGATTAACTCTATAAAGAGAAAAGTTATTTTGTGATACTGCATAGGAAGTAGGATTGGATGATTTTGTAGATGCATAAATTGAATTACAATTATTGCCAAAGGCAAGTAGTAGCTATTAGAGAACACAACAAAAAAAGTAACCAAACCAGACACACTGCCAGTGTTTTTAATGGGTGTATCAACTGTCCGTGGAGATGTTGCTGAAAAATAACTTGATGAGATTCTGTTTTGCTGTGCTTCAGACAAAAGAGCCATTAAGATGCTTATTCAGTGACTTAGAGAACAGTGCATGTTTTGAAGGTTATGGGAGCTAATTCATAAAAACTTATGAACAAGCATGGGTACACACACACGCACATGGAAACTTATGCACTGTTCAGACTTTTATATTCAACGCGGAATATTGTTCATTAGCTTTCATTCAGAAAACTGTATTCTTTAAAAACTTCCCATGGAGAATTTGGCTTCTCTTTTATAATTCTTATATTCAAAGCATTTTTTCAACTTTCTTTTATGAAAAATAGAAATGACAACTAATGTTTTGTTAAGATGAATCTACTCTGCACTTTGACGCAACTTCAACTCTACCTCCTCCATGAGGTGTTTTGGCCACTCTAGCATAAAATGATCTATTCATCCATCATTTAAACTTATTAGTCTTTTATATATATATATCACTTATTTTTCATTTAAACACTGTTTAGCATCAGTAACTATTTGTCCTTGTGTTGTTTTCCTGAGTAGCTGTTCCAGGGCAAGAAACTTCTCATTTTGGTTGGGATGAAAGTAGTTTTCATTAGATTCTGTATCCAGAAAGTCTTGAAAAGTAACCACTACTATTGTTGAGCTTTGAATATGCACCGAATAGTTATCTTACTCTCATTTAATACTTTAATCAATTCTTATGGTATCTCTGTGAGGTAGCATTTCCCCATGTATAAGATGAAGCTGAGGCTCGGAGAGATAAAATAACTTTCTGAAGTCATGCACTGTGTTAGAATCTAGGTCTAGCTCCAAAGTTTTATCCCCATGAGATTAGTCTTTCTGGTACTTTCTATGTGTAGGTCAGACTCTAGACCGGCTGTCAGATTCTAGGTCCAGCCCTGCTTCTAACTGGCCCATCAATTTTTCACTGGCCACTTCATCAACTTTAGTCTCCTCTGCTATAAAGCAAACATCCATCTGTAAATCTGTAGGACCCACACATATGTGTGCATAAGAATTAAACTGTATGTTCCACAATATCTACTGGCCAATTTCTTATGTATATTTCTATCACTAATTCTCCTCAATCCTTTACAAAGCATATAATATTATATTTGTTTTATAACTGGTTTAAGTGAGAGCTAAGGAAGTTAAGTAAATAGTCCAAGTATACTCAGCCTGAAAATGATGGAACTGGATTTGAACCTAAGAGTATCTGGCTCTAAATTTATTTTCTTAACTTCAGGACAGGAGGAAAACTATTGTTGGGTTAATATTGACACAGAAAATCATTTTTCTATTTGGAGAGTAAGGATGGACACCATCAATGCTCAATGGCTCAGGTTAGTTTCACTTTTGAAAATATTCTACCTGTTCAGAATTTGTACCTTAAGGCAGCAGTTAATTGTGTCAAAGTAGTTGTAATAAAAGATGTGAATTTACAAATATATCTGCCTATAGACACATTGTAATTTTTTTTTTTTGGTACCAAGGATCAAACTTGGGTCCTTGTGCTTGCGAGCCAGGAGGCAGAACCACTGAGCTAAATCCCTGGCCCAGGCATACTGTAATTTTTATAGCCTTGAAGATTCAGCAAAGTGTAGACAATAATTCACATATCTACTTCAGGCAAATAAAATAAAGATGCCTTTGAAGGCATTACAAAATTTAAGTTTTCCAGTTTACAGCTAATATTATTAGGTACTTAAAAAGTATTAACATGTTTAATATGGCCTCTTAAAGACATGTATTCAAGAAATCTTTAATTTTATATTCTCTTGCCCTTTAAATTTAACTTTTTAAAACTGCAAGATTTATTTTTTTATAGCAGGTAATGACTCAGGGATGGATTTGGATATTGTTATTGTTTGTCTGTTTTAATCACCCTAATATGGCATGTGACCTGCCACTTCCCCTAAGTGGTCCTCATTTCATTATAGTGTATTACATCTGAATTCATGGTAGTGAGCTGCATTTATGCTGCTGTTAAAACTGAAGACTCAGAAAACCAATTTCCTGTGTAGGAGGGAAGAATGAACAAAACCATAACTATTTATCCCAGGATGTGTCCCAGTGCAATTTTCACATTAAATTAAATCTTCAAAATCTGCAAATAGTGCCAGAAACTTTTTGGCTTCATATTATACAGCAGTTAAGATTCTTTTCTTTTTTGTAAAAGTAAGTTCACAAATCAGCTAATTACAAGGAGGTTATTATTGTTTGCCTTTAGGTGGATATGCTTTATTTAGCACTGAGGTGGTTCTACGAAAGAACTTTCTTAAAAATTTATGTACAAAAATTTTCTCTAGCACATGAAGGTCATCCTAGCTGCAAATGTAACTTCATCAGAAAGGTCTTCGGTACACTTGATAAATAGGGAATGTGCTTATTTCAATTTCTCCCTAGATTCCGATGGCAGTATTCTCCTCAACGTGATATTAAATGTACAAAGTGAAGAACTAAAGCAAAACCAGCCTTTAACATTGTGAAATCTAAGTAACTTCTCTACTATATTTTGCCAGTGTCTATGTAACCCAAGGGTCCATTCAGATCTACATGGTAGTGTAATAGGAATAATCTGAAAAGTGTATAGTTCTTAAGGACCACTAAAGACCCTTACAAAGCAAAAGGCTGAATTCCTCATGCAAGACATGTTGAGAAAACACTTTTGATACCTTGAAATCAGATAGATCCAGTCACATTAGTTCAATCTGGAAAAATGTTGAGTGCAAATTCTGAAATCAACCATCCAGTGTCTGCATGAGTCAAGCCTAACCATGAGCAAAACTTTGGCTATAATTTATCTCTTGTGAAATGCATACACAGTGAATTTTATGAGAAATTGAACATAGTTCTGTAGTATTCTGCTTCTAGATCAATGTACAGCTAGTCCTTGACTTAAAATAGTTTGCTTAATGATTTTCTGACTTCTCATACAGTGATGTGAAAATAATATGTGTTTCATAGAAACTACTCCACACTTTGAGTTTGGATCTTTCATCAAGCTAGTGATATGAGGTATAATACTTGTGACACTGGATGGTGTAAGTTGGCCACTGCTTCTAGCCAGTCACATGATCACAATGTAGAAATAGCTGGTATTCTACAGTGCACCATGTTGCTAATCTATGATGTTTAGTAAGTTAGGTGTATTCAATGCATTTTGACTTATGATATTTTCAACTTCTGGTGGGTTTTATTCGAACATCACCTAATAGGTTGAGGAGCATCTTATGAGACTCCTGGAACATGTCAGCATTAACTGGTCTCTTACAGTTCTATATCACCTTATTTGTATTACAGTGGGACTTGAGGATATGAAAATCTATCACATAGTGAGTTGATTCTACAATTTTCCAGCGATGAATCCATTAGCTTGATATAATTCTAATACCCATAGATAAAATTATGCATTCTTAATTCATTTTCAAAAGCATGAAAAGTTTAATCTTCACCAAGAGTTAGCTTAGTAAACAATATTCAAATGAAAGTTACTTAAGGGATGGAGCCATATCTTGAATTAATATAGCTGATCCTATAAAGTAGGCTCTTGGCAATTGCATTGATTACATTTTTTTTTTTTGTATCGGGATCGAACTTGGGTCCTTGCGCTTGCAGGGCAGGGGGCAGAACCACTGAGCTAAATCCCCAGCCCACATTGATTTCATTTTACTGGGAGTGATTTTGAGACATTAAAAAGTAATGGAATATTTCATTTCCTTTACACACTTGGAGACATCAAAAAAGGACAAAGATATTTAGCTATAGTGCATAAAATAGTAATACTCTGTAGCCACAGTTGAATATTTCTGTACATTTTCAGTTTGCATTTTTGCAGAAAATGTATCAACAATCAAAATATATTCTTTTGTGTTCGTTTTGTTCTTTTTCTTTTACTCTTTATTTTTCTTCCCCCATTAACTTTATTGGTACATTTTAGGTATAAAATACAGTTACATTCATCATTGGGATCTTGTACCTTTACATGAGTTTCTTGGTTCTTATTTTTTTCCC
>NW_004624742.1:18555419-18577313 GCF_000247695.1 Heterocephalus glaber | reverse complement strand
ACGAGCACAATCTTTGCTGTTATCTGAGTAATTATTTCTGATTTCATTTTTCCCAGATCCTCTTTTGTTGCCAGTTCCGAGAGTCCAGGTGGTTGAGTATCAGAGTGTTCCATCTCGTTTCCCTTTGAGGTTGCTCTAGGTGATCTGAAAGTCTGTTTTTGAGGCTTGTTTATGTGTCTTCTCATTTCCATGGGGCGGGGGGGATGTGCTTCTGGGGCCCACGCAGCTCACCTTCTCTGCCCTAGGAGCTTGGGATGGCAGCAGGGGAGCTTCCTTCTGGGTGCTGGGACCAGCTGAGCTTCACTGTCCTAGGAGCCTGGGATGGAGGCAGGGAGCTTCCTTCCGGGTCTACTCTTTAGTTTTTATAAAAAGAAACAAGTAACTGTCAGCAGGCTTTGGGTATTGCACTCTGGGAGAATAAATTTCTAACTGTGGTCAATATATTTCCTAGTGTGTTAGGTTAATTGCTCATTTACATTGTTTAATCTAGAAAATTAATTTCTCCAAGATTGCTTCTATTTTATTAAGTTATTTAAAAATCGAAAAAGGAAAACCTCATGTATAGAAAATTTCTATTTAAGGTGTATTTTCTGTATACAAGACAGTAACTAGAACAATGTTGGCTAGCCCAGTAGTTTTTTCTGTACTTGGACCATAGCAGCGAGAAGTCTCTTTATCCTTCTAATGTTAGAATTAATCATAGTCACTACTTTTAATTCTTTGTTTGGACTCTTAGTTCAATTGCTTCTTAGAGACAAAGAAATCTCTAAGTTTTTACATACATACATACATACATGTATGCACACACCCACATGCATACACACATGTACATGTACATGCATACATATTTTATTAAACCAAACAAGTAGTAATGGATCAGTTGGTTTAGGAACAATTTCTTTCTTGTAAAACCATGTAAAGTCCCTAAGATCATAGCAAAGAAGACTGTCTCCTAGTCATTCATTTATAATACTGAATGTCTTCTATGTGCTACTTGTGGTTCTAGTTACTACAGATAAGGGGATAAAAGACAAAGTATCTGTATTTTAGTAAGAGACACAAATTAATAAATAGGCAAAAATAAATGTAACTTCAGGAGAAGGTGAATCCTACTTGAAAAGCAGAATAAGGGGATAGAGAGTGACCCCTGGTTGGGAGAAATGGCCAAAGACAATCCCCTAGAAGCAGTGACATTGGGTAGTTATGGATGAAATGAAGGAGCTAGGGGAATAAGAATATTCTGGGTACAGGAGACAGAAAGTGCTATAAAGAGACAAGGAGGGAAGAGGCATTGTGTACTGAAGAGCCAGCAGAGTACTCTCTTTGTATACTTGGGGATCTGTAAAAGTCAAGTGGGCCTTGAGTACAGTGGCTAAAGTGTGAAGATGGAGCAGCAGTGGTGTATTAGGGGTGCCACAGCCCAGCATGACATTGAGGAGAAGGGCATGAGGATCTTTTCATACTCCAGGAGAAAGTGTGTGGCTGGGACAGTGTTGGCACTCATGGAAGCAATGAGAAATGTTCCAGCTTTCAAAAATAATTTAAAGTAGATCTAAAGCATAAAGAGAGAAAAATGAATAGCAGTCATATTAACTGAGGCAAGAAAGGATACGAGTGATGTTCTTTTGTTTTGTTTTCAGGAAACATCAAATTTTTATTTCGTTTATGTTAAGTGTGGAAAGCTTGTTCAACATTACAGATGCTAAGTAGGTATTGGCTAGTTGTGCGTGGAGTTCTGGAAAAAGGTTGCGACCGGGGGTATAAACTTAGGAGTCATCTGCCTATTGTGTGGCGTATGACTCTTATGACTAGATGTGATTATCAAGGAAGGCAGTGGAATAGAAAGAAGCCTGAGAATTGTGACGAGACATCCTAAAGTTGGACAAGCATAAAAAGAGGAGAAACCAATAATAATACTTCATATTGTGGGGACTAATGTCTAATCACTCTGACTTAGCTCATATAGTGCATCAGAAAGCTATTTTGCCTAAAGATTCAACTTTTAACTATTATGAGTGGAAGAAAAGAATTCTCTATAACTTACCTTTAAAGGAATTGTAGAGGAAGAAATTTTCAAAGGCAGATGGAGTGAATGCCATAAGATGAATAATGAAAACAATTCTCTCTCTTCATCCCCGTGCTAAAGATTGAGACTTAACTTTTTACTATATTCCATGATTGGGAAGTAATTCCTGACAGTTATTATTTGAAACTTCTATATAAAAATATTTAAGCTAAGTTTTGAAGAACTGAATATATTTTTAATTTCTACTTTGAATTCAGCCATTCTTAATGAATTCTCATTTTCTTTCTAATAGTAAAGTAAAAGAATTCCTTCAAGGGACTGGAATAGATTGAATTATAAATCCTATTTCTGATGTTCACATAGGCAGTTCCCTGCTCATTTTTCAGGGTAATGTCTTAATGGGACTTTTTCTTCTATAGGTATAGTAAACAATGCAAATGCTCCAAGCAAATAGTCTAAAGAGACATCTACAGTTGGCAGTACTCTTTGATAAGATTGCCTTAGGAACAGGAAAGAGCATTTAAAAATATGAAAGAAACCCTGTTGTTACATTAGGTGGAGTTATTTTCTTACCATTGAGTTTGCCCTTCATTTACCTGAGAGTTGTTTACAAAGGTTGAGAGGGCTGACATATTTCTCTGTTATTTAATTCTTTGTTTATGAACTAGTATAATCAAACAAGAATGTACACAGCATGAAGAGAGGTAAACAACCCCATTTCTTTGTTATCACAGTTTATAAAATTACAGAATTTCTCAGGAGGTTTGTTTGTATTATTGCTTGGTGCACAGCATTTTCACATTAACTAAGAAACAGATTCACTTTCAGAGATTCAGTAAGCATATTTGACAATTATTTCCTCAAGAGTGTCTAGAACCAAATAAGAGGAATTGTAAATCTCTCCCATTATTTTGAATTCATTTAAAAAATTTTTAAATCCGAACAGCCACTGACCCACACTAGCCTTGTTTTGCTTATTTGTTTGTGGTCAGTGCATTCTTAGTAACTAAAGCATGTGCACCTAGCACAATGTTCTGTAGAGATGCTACGTTTGAAGCATACCTGTGTTTGGAAGCCAAAGGAAGAGGTTCAGTTAAGATGTTGCTCCTCTTTATTCTTGAGGAAGGTAAAATATTTGAAACCTTAGAATCTGCAGGAAGTACTATCTATGTCTTGGGATTTGACTCCATGGAACTCATGAAAGCTAAGCTAATACTAAATTACTGTGTGGGTCCTTTTCAAACTTGTGCTCATTTTGGTATCCTGGAGCTAATTTTCAGTGTGCTGAATCTTTGATTCCTAGGAAAATTACATTAATCTATTTGTTATATGCATACCCTGTTCTATAAATGGTGAAAGACCAGACTAAGGATTATTGTTAGTGTTTTTTTTTTGACCAGGGATCAAACTTGGGTCCTTGCGCTTGCAAGGCAAGCAACGGAACCACTGAGCTAAATCCCTGGCCCTATTGCTCGTGTTATTAACACAACACAGATGAAACATTACATACATGGGCCTCATATGACACTCTGCTTGCTTTCACAGTTAACCATGAATATCTTTTTCATTTTTTTTTTTACAGTGGGAAATTTCATTATTTAACATAAGGCTGAATATTATCATGAATCAACTGGAAAAACTTAATGGCTGACTGAATAAATGTCCCTCACATAAAATCCAAAATAGGTATTCTTGATTGACGGGCATGACTGCTTACCCTGATTTATCAATTTGATTGGATTAATAAATGTCCAGAAGATTGGTGGGATACATTTCTCGGTGTGTCTGGGTGGGTCATGGAGGTGCAATCTTGGATTGCATCTCTTTCTGGTCCCTCACCCCTTCCTCTTTGGTGCTATTCTTTTATTCTGCTTCCAGGCCACCATGGACTAAGCATTTTCACTCCTCCATTTCTTTTACCATGTTTCTACCTGGGAGTAAGGTGATCAGGGACTCAATCCCCTGAAATTGAGAGCCACATAAGGTCTTTCCTCCTTTCAATTGTGAGTATTGGGTATTGTGGCTTAGTTATGAGAAAGCAGACCAATCCAAAATTTTCCCATCTTGGTGCTTTGTCTTCATTTAAATTCATACATCCACGCATTCCCTCTTACCTTTTGTTCATGGATAGGTAAAGAGAAGGTGGAAAAGGTTCATTCCTTGATCAATTCAGCTGAGAAATGTTGCACATTATTTCTGCCTACAAATTCCTGAGAACCAATCACATAGTTAACAGTGATATGCTAAGAAGCTTAGGAAATGCAGCCCATCATTTGGCAGTCATTTTGGAAAGAACTTTACACAATGGAAGGAAAACCCTAGTTTTCCTTCAGACTTTCCTGGCTCAATCATTTTTTTTTTTTTTGGTACTGGGGATTGAACTCCGATCCTTGCTCTTGTGAGGCAGGCGGCGGAACCACTGAGCTAAATCCCCAGCCTGTGACTCAATCATTTTTTGGCATATGTTAAAGTGATAGTTTTCCATTCAGAGTAATTTATTAAGTGTTTAGCATTAAAAATTAAAATATATGAAAAACTCGATAAGAAGAACATCAAAGCAAGAAGATATTTTTGAAGAGAGAGATCCCCCCCTTTTTTGAAAGAGAGTATTTAATTTTAGGGCTAGTTCAGGATCGATTTCCAAGTGATTTTATCCATACAAATGTTCACCTGAGAACCAAAGTCAGATTAATCAAGAGATAATATCTTGTGAACTGTGCTTTTAATTGATTGGAATGGGGAACAGTGTTCATTTCTAGACTTTTATTTTCAGTTTGTGTGTGAATTCTGGCTTCTAGGTGAAATTTACTCTATTGATCTTGGGACTGTTCACTAGACATAGAATAAAATGCAATGTAAATATTCCTGGGCAATAAATACTACTCTCATTTATGATTTAGCCTAGGAAAAGGATCTTGAAAGCATGGTACTCAGGATAGATGCCTGAGGAATGACAGAATCTGGAGGACTTGATGATATGCTAGGGAGTAAAGAAGGATTCCAGCTAAGACTTGTAGCTACTTTGTGCTGAGTGTCAGCTTTAAATGGCACTGATTAATTTGGAATACAGTGAACAAGTGTCTGAACATACAGAGAAGCTACTGTCTTATTCTCTCAACGTATTTCTTACATGCCTTCTGTTTATAGGCACTTAACTAGAAGCTGGAATAGTGAGGAAAATGTGATGACTTTTTTTCTGTTTGGGAAGTTTATAATTTAGTACAACTAAAATTAAATTAATTATATTGATAAGTTGAGTCAATAACACTGATAATAGTTAAATGGATCAATGATATTGATAGTTTCAGTTTCATTTGAAATATTTTCACTTTCAGTGATGCATTTTAATTTATATGGGCAATAGTCATAGATTGTTCATTGATATATACATATATAGTTTAGAAGTCCAGTAAAAAGCAACACAGTGGTATACCTAAGGCCCAGGATAATATCTGTTTGGTATGTAATAAGTATTCAATCAATGATACTAATGGATGAACAAATACATAGCCCCAGGGAGAGACCAGTAGATTCCAGTTGTAACTGCAATTCTGCCAGTGACTATGTGTGTGACTTAGTTTCTTGATCTATAAAATGGCATAAAAATACCCTTTCTACCCTTCTTATAGTGTATTCCATGTGTAGGAACAAGATTGCAGACATAAAATCTGTGAATATTATAATATCCAATAAAAAGCCCAAATGGAATACATTCTTATTTGACTAAGACATTTCCATATTTCATTTTAGAAATATGTTTTCTGATTGCACATTTCAGGAAAGCAAAAATACTTTTTAAAAATATTTAACTATATTATCAACAGACAAATATATCCTGTGATAACTTAGAAATTAGCATCTCATAGAAATGCAGCCTTTAAGAAAGGGCATGGGGTCCAGAAATACCTCAGTGTATTATGTTGCACCTCTTTCCCATTGATGGACAGATGCTTACTGAGATACACCCTTGATTCATCCTTTCTCGACCTGGAATTCATAAGAGAGAGAAGGCAATGGAGCAACAGACTGAGAAAGAGGACACAATGGAGATGAAAGAGGCATGTTTTATTCAAAGTTCAATATTCATTTATTTTGAGGTAGAGATGTCTGTGTTGTGACTCATGCATGCTGTGAAAAAATGCCAAGTGTCTTGATAACTAATGTTGGTAAGGAAAAATTCACCAAGAGGGGGCAGAAGCTCATGAAATGCTAATTGTTGAATTCAAGAGTGAGAATCAATTTTAGATTCTCATGTTTTTCGAACATACCAAAGGACTTAATATTTTGGTATAAAAATCTATATATTCTGCAAGTAATGATAAACACTTCTCTTTACTACACTGCATTTCTGAGGTTTTCTATTCTTTCTTACTTCTTTGGCTTCTCCACTTTGTTTCTGTCTTTACACTGCCCCCTCATCTTCCCTTTAAGCCTTTAAACAACATTTCATTCCTTTACTTAAAAAAAAATGTGTATGAGATCTTTTTACCATAAATCTTAAACCAGAGAACAATAATTCCTTCAATACTCAACCTTTAATGAATTATTTTTTTCACAGTATCAGAAAGATCATAAAGAGACAGTACATTGACCTTGCCTTAGAAGATATGATGAACAATATATCCTGAATGTGAATGGAGGAACCTTTTTACAAAGTTTAAAGAGCAAATGCTTGAGCTTAGTTATGGACTAGATGCTTACAAGAGATACAAGGCAGTTTAGTTTGATGACAGTGGATCAAATTAATCCTGCAAAATGACAAAGGCAAACACTGGAGACCTCCAATTTGGAATGTCTTGGAATGAAAGCTTAACAAGAAGTCATTGTTGCATAAGGATAAAAGCCAAAAGTCTTGTAGAAAATAAATTACCAGAGATAAATTTTTTATGTCAGATTAGTTTTTCTAAAAATTAGTTTGGACCTTTCTCTTGAAAAGAAATAATTGATTTAACTAATAGGACTTTTTCTTCATCTCAAGATAAATGATTTCAAAAGAAAAAGTGAGGAAAACTAAAAAAAAAAGAGCAATCGCAGATGACAAACAATAATTTCAATAACTTTTGTGTTTGAATACAAAAATTGAGCTAGCAAAACTTTATCCTTCTTCCATTTGCAATTCAAACACAGAAAATAATGTGACTTTAATAGGCAAGACAAATTCAAATTTACTTGGAAATTTCTAAATTACTTGCAGAAAATCAAGGAAAAGACCTAGAAGTAAAGGAAAAATGTGTCCAATAATTAGTAGAACTATAATTGACTCAAAGAATATTATTGAATGGAATCTTTTCAACACCTTAAATATATCTTGATGTAAAATGCAGTCCTGTTGAAAATTTTCAAAAGAGGGTTTGGCTCTATATTAAGAAATTTGTATATAATAAATGAATAAATGAATTTAATATGTTTGTATTAGCTAGTTTTGAAAGAAAGTAACTATAGCCAAAATCGTAGATTGTGCAATTTGCATATTTTGAGTATGGTAAATGTAGCCATGGAGAATACATTTTTTTAAAAAAGCAACCGTGCTGCTTGCTCTTTTAAATTGCTCTGCTGCATTTTGAAGAGTTTTAAAAATGGGTACTTGGTGTGTGTAAAACAGCAACTGTTGCTCATTCTGTCTTTGCATCTACTCCACAGAAGAGATGTTTTGAAAAGGAATACATTAGGAATACATCAAAATGCATAATGCAATGAAATAAGTTTTACTGTTTTTAAAAAAACTCATTCCAAACATTTTTGTCTACCCTGCTGAATAAAATAATTTCACAAAACCTTCATGGTCACCTATCATGGTGGCCAGTTTCATAGTTTCATCCAGGCAATTTACATGTAACAGAAAATAAGACAGATTTTAATGAACAGGCTATGCCACATTGGAAAAATGGGAGGGTTTGGGTTAAAAATAAATACACTAAAACTATTTGTAAGAATGTGACATGACTGAGTTGGTTAGGAAGACCACTTCTTCAGACTATTTGTTCTTTTCTCATCTTTTCTCTATATCACAAGAATTCAAGAATATCATTTTCACTAGTAAAACATCAATAGAAAATTTGAATCTCAAAGATGAATTGGGAGACTTCCTTTGGAAATTTGAAAAATCTTCAAACTAAAATATTTCAAGTTTAGGAACTTACAATTAGTCAATGATCATAAAGCTGGGTGTCAAAGAAGCTCTGAAAAATTTGACAAAAACTGAATATACAATTATTTTATATTATTAATACACCTAAACTCATGCATTATGAACATTTTACAGGTCCTGTTCACTTTATCTCTTGTATTCAAATATATGAATACTTAAATGTATGTTTATTATATGTAACATATATTTGCAAAATAATACAAACACTGGTGAACTCATCAACCAACTAAAGAAATAAAATATTAACATGACTTGTATCTGATCACATACACATTAATATCCCATACTTCTGCATTTCCACCAAACTCCTGTACTTGTTTCTTCACACACACACACACACACACACACACACAATATTGCATATATGTATGTTTGCATGTACACACAAATACATAATTTTTTGACATGTATATGTAAGTCAAAGGTAATTTATAGCCTAGTTTTCTTGTGTTGAGATTTATAAAAATAATCAGACACATAAGCTTAAGTATTTCATGGTTAATCTTATATGAGAAACAAAAAAATATATATATATAAATTTAGAGAGAAAGAGGGACAGAGAGAGAGAGAGAGAGAGAGAGAGAGAGAGAGAGAGAGAGAGAGAGAATATAGAAATAGGAAGTAGGGGGAAGTTCAAATAATTTCCCAAATTCTTTATTCTGTTATTTCAAAAACATGTTAATATATGTGCTAGTTTCATTTATACTACTAATTTCTCTTGATTCACTGAAAAGGAAGTTTTGTACCATTATCTTTTTCTCTTTTTCTAAGAGAGAGTCATTTTTGTCTATGACTTGTACTCTGAGTAACATTTTGGCCATCCTTTTAGGATTTTTGGCACACAGCCTATTAACTTTTGCTATTCTCTAATTATTTTGTTATGAAATCTTGTTTATATTTTCGGAGAAGTAAGAAGAGTGGTTTTTAATATTTTCTTTATTAATATCTACTTACATTACACTAAAAACATTTTTATGTTTTATCTATGTTTACAAGACTTTTCTATTAAACTTTACCTTTTGTGATGCACTCATATTTTTAAATAGTTGTGTTTTTATTTCTCATATTTTATTTGCTTTGTAAAATTTGATTCCGTAAATATAACACCATTAACTAATACAACAATATCAGATACAGCTTCCATATATTCTTATTCGTAATGCAGTTATAAATAATTTTATATGTATCTTTTTAAAGATATGTTCAAGAGTGTTCCTAGGATTCACACATAAAGACAGAATTATTGGTTTGTGTGACAGTTAAGATGGAGGGTCAAATTGATAAATTTGGGGATGCACCTGGGGGGTGGGGGAGCACATTTAGGGGTGTGTCTGGGTGGTTCATGGATGTATGGCCTTGAGGTTTGTTCTTGGCCCCTTGCCACTTCCTCTCTGGTGCTTTTCCCCTGCTCTGCTTCCTGGTCATGATGAATGAAGCATCTTCGCTCTATCATGTTGTTTTTGCCTTGGGGCCAAACACCATGGGTCATCATAAACCATGAGCCAAATTAAACCTCTCTTGCTTTAAATTGTGGGTGTTGGGTATTGTGTCACAGCAATAGGAAAGCTGACTAATACAGAAAATTGGAACCAGAGAAGTGGTGTCATGGCTGGTACTGTACCTGAGTTTGTTTAAGAGGCTTTGGAAATGATTTGTAGAGCATATTTGGAAAGGCTTGGAGATGGAGACTTGAGAAATCTTAGAATATTATGAGCAGAGCTCAGAAGACCAGAATGCTGATAACATTATAGACAACAAAGGCTGGGCTCAGAAGGTTTCAGCTGGGAGCAAACACTTCATTGCCAACTGAACTAGGGGCCATGTGTGTTACAGTCTAGCAAAAAAATCTGTCTACATCATGCCCATGTCACATGACACTGTGGGAGACTGAGATACTATATATCATGTAGTGATCTTATAACAAGCCACCCTCTTAAAATCATACTATTTCTAGCAACTTGTCTTCTGATAATTCAGGATAGTTTCTGTGGTCAATCAGATAATCTATGAATGGTAATAGCTTTAATTACTCTTTGGTACTTCTACCTGTAATTTAGGTTGTTTTATTTACTGTCCTGGAAAGGGTCCTCAATAAAAGGATTAATAGTATCTTTGATGTGTTATGGTTTAGATTTAAAATGGCTGCCTAAGCCTCATATGTTGGATGCTGATTGGATTATGGGGGCACCATAGCTGACTTGCTGTTGGGAGCAGGTTCTGGTCAAAATAGGCAGCCCACTGGTGCTGTGACCTGGAAGGAAGTATTGCCCTCCTGGGTTCTTCCCATTGTTCTCTGCTTCCTGGCTACCATAAACTGTTTTCTTTTGCCAGACCCTTCCACCATACTGTTCCTGCCTTGGAGCCAGCTGACTGGGGCCTGAAACTGTGAGCTAAATTGTGGATATCAGGAAGGAAATATATTTAATAATATACCGCTGAGAATATATTTATGGTAGATTCTTGGTACATATGCTCTCTTATGTTAAGCACTGCTATTTTATTTTTAATTGTCTATTGTTTCATTACAGGAAGAGATGTTGAGTTTTATGATTTCCACATCTCTTCAGAGAGGTGCTTTGTCCTCTTTAATCTATTCATGTGTTCTTGTTTATATTTTGAATGCTAAAGCACATTTGCATTCGTAAGATAAGCCCAACTAAGGGCTGGTACATATTTAAAATATTATTTTGGATTCAGTTTGTAAATCTGTTTTGAAACTTTTATTTCCATATTTATAAATGAGATAAAGCTATGATTTTTCTTGCTAAAATTGTTTTTTTTCTGATTCATAAATGATATCAATATTTCTAGTTCTCAGCTCTTGAATTCACTATACAGAATTTTCCCACACTGCACTAGTGAACAATATCTTAATTCTTTACTCCAGTGCATTTTCTTATTCTATAGCATTCAAAAGTTTTGTGTTTGGACAATTTTGATATTTGAAGGTACCAAATATTTGATTAATCTAAAGAAATCAATGCGTATTCAGCATGCATTATGCCCACTCTTTTCTTGTAACCTATAAAGGACCATTAATTTATGCTTATTAATGAACAACACAAGAATGATTATTGTATCAGTTTCAGATTTTGCAAACTAAGTACTGTAGGCATGTGGTAGTTTGAATATATGAATGTTAAATCAGCAATACTATGTGAACTGTCTACTATTTTATTTATGTTTTCCTTCTATTTTTTTGCAGCAGTTTTGTATATGATCCAATTCCCAGATTCTTGCTCTAGCCATCTGGACTTCTGTTGTTAAATCTGCCTACCCTTAAATATTCTCATAAAGACTAATTCACCCTAAGGTCTGAGAATTTTTTTATGTCAGAAGGCTCTCAGTATAAATTGTTATTATTTCTAGCTTTCACCAGACCACTGTATTTGCCAAATAAATATTAATGATTAGGCCTAAAAACTTTAAAATAGAAGAAAATTGAAACTACCAGCTTCATAATACAATAAGTTGTTTAAATAAATTAATTCTGTTCCTCACACTATGGAATTGTTAGTTGTTTAGCTGAAATTCAAATTTTCTTGCATATCTTGTATTTTTATTTGCTAAATCTCACAATTTTGTACTTAAGGAGATTAAAGTGAAAAAAACACCCCAAAATTTCGTAGAAGCAGTTTATAATTTTAAAGTAACACTTAGCTTGCCTGACTAGATCTAGTAATTACTTCGAGTGTTTAACAACTGTGCTAGTCAGTCACAAACAAGAGAGCAACACAAGTCAATGTGGGATAGTTTGTGTACAGATTTAAATAGAATGTTGGACAATTTTTGGTGTGTGGTATGTATTCTGCATATAAAATGGGAAAATGTAAGTAAATAAAAACAAATTAGAAGAAAAAAGAGTTGCTGGTATTTGGTCAGTGTCTTCTCTCATGACAATGATGAGAAAGTGAAGATTTCTCCCAAGAGTCTGGGTCCAAGTTCACCTGGAACACTAACTCCAGATGATCGTGACACTGATGAGTATATTTAAAGGTGGATATCTGTGAAGGAAGAAGGCAGTTCCACCACACACCAGACTCAGGAATTCAGGACCAGAAAATAGCTTGATTAAAAGGAGGGGAAACAGCTGGATTTTTTTTTGGTTACTCCACGTTGTTACCAAAGCCCAACTCCTTATTTCCTCTTTCTGTGCTCTGATAAGAAATGGTGGAATATTTCAAAAGGAGTATTGATAAATGCTGCTCTTGCTGGTAAAGTCTCAGCTTCTGAGAAATTTATTTTTCAAGAAAAAATTTTTAAAAATCCCATTCCCATAAACAAACATAATTATATTCCAAAGAACAATTCCAAATAACTTTAAGGCTGTCTTGGGAATTTATTTAAACCAACCGGAAAAGTCACATAATGACTAAAGTCATTTTTCAAATGTCCATGGGCTGAATATGCAAATGACATAATTATTTCAGATTTGGTAAAAATCATCTACATCCCAATAAGATTCCCTGACCCTGAGTTTAACTCTCATTTATGAAAGCTAAAGCTAAAGCAAAGCAAAGCAAAGCAAAACAAAAACACAATGTGTAAAAGTTATCAATATTAAATTTATTTTAATATGCAGGTATGTCCATTTCTAAAACAATATGTAAGATAAAATGCATAATACATTGATTTAAATATTTTTTCTTACTAATGTGTTTAATTAAAAAGGGCAAGTTGTCTGAAAATTGAATTCCAGTCCAGTTTCAATAATTAGTTATGTTGATAGATGATTAAGCTTTAGTTTTTGGCTTGCAGAATATGTTTCAGTCTGATAGTATTAATGTGAATTCTAAATATAAAGTACCCTTCCTGATAAATAGCAAGTGTCTCACTTTTCAAAGTCATTCATGTGTTTTGGCAATTATGTCATTTGTTATGTCAAATATATATGTTTTTTATTCACTTAATTGGGTTTTGTTATTATATGTATTTTTTCCAGATTGTACAATTATTTCTTCTTTGCCTTCAATGATCAAATATGTGAATATATCAAAATATCAAATATAGCTAATATGTGACTACCAATATATTAAATTATCTTTCTTTAATTTTTATTTTTTACTAGTACATGTTTATATGATTGCCTTCCTCATGGGAGTTGGTACATCTACAGAACACATCTTAATTTCTTTATTTTTTTCTTGATCACGTTCCCTTCTTCTCCCTCCCTCCATCTCTGGTTTATAAGTAGCATGGCTTGTAAAAAACTTAATTTACAGGTAAGTAATATTCCTATGTATGTTAGTCAACTCTGCATTGCTGTGACAAACAAAGGGAGGAAAGACTTATTTTGGCTCATGGTTTCAGAAGTTTTAGTCCATGGTCCCTTGGCCAGGTTACTTTTAGGCCTGTGGTGAGGGAGTAGATGAGGGGAGAGAGCACTGAAGAGGGAATTGTTTACCTCATGGAAAGCTGGAAGGACAAGAGTAGGGGACAAGGAGGAGAAAGGGGGGCGGGACCAGATATCAGAGACAAAATCATATCATTTAAGGACACACCTCCAGTGACCTAGTTCTTCTAATTAAGCCCACCTTCTAAAGTTTTTACTACCTCTCTCTAGCCCATTAAACTATTGTTCTATCCATAGATTAATCCACTGATGAACTTGGAGCTCCTATGAGCCAGTTTAAGACCCCATCTCTGAACTCTGCTGCATGGAAGATCAAGCTTTCAACCCATGAGTCTTTGGTGAATATTTCAGATCCAAACCATAACATTCTAATATGCATCACTTTTTCTGGGAATAAATTTGTCAATGCAAAGCATTATTGAGCACGAAACATTTGTTTAACTTTTGATTCTAGCAATGTGAAAAAAATGTCTATGAGTCTAGGAGTGTTTTTTGTTAATATATTATAATAAAGGATGGAAAGAAATCTTCATCTTCTTTTTCAATTCACCACTGGGGAGGTCTGAAGGTCCATGTATTGATTACTAGTAATTTATTTGATATTTAATAAATTCTTTGTGGTCTGCTATGTATGTTGTGTCCTCAAAGGTCTTACCTATTTATTTGGAAGGCAAGACAAACTTATGATAAGTAAAAGTTGTACATTTAATTGTATTAAATGAAAGCACATTATATATGAGGTGTTAAAACCTGAAACGATGTAGAACAGACAAGTGAAGAATAAAGTACTTATAATGTGCTATCTGGGAAACAGAGATAATGAGGGCAAAAGGACTTAGACCAAGTCATCAAAGGAAGTTCCTCAGAGGAGACAGGACTTGCGCAAGAGGAGGAAAGCATAGTTCATGGAAGAGGAATGTCCCTAGTTGAGCAGCCTCAATCCCTAGGAATCATCTGCACACCTCTTCATCTCCGTGGCCTTCCTTCACATCCACTCATCTGTCCAGCACAGTAGTTCATGTCACTTGTGCGATCTACTTCTTCTCACTTTCATGGCCAGCACTCTAGAATAGCCCTTTTACCTCAGCCAGAAGCCTCAAAATCTTCAACCCTGCCTCCTTGCCTCCTCTGGGCTCTGTCTCTCCTTCCAACATTGCTTATTAATATTCTTAAAGCACAGTTAAAACCAGGTCTCTCTGTATTGTGTTACAAATTGAAAGCAAATTCTTTAATTCTGGAATTTTGTACTCCACCTAGCAGGGCCACACCCTCTTCCTGGGTTTACTATGTACTATTTCCCTGCACATGTGTTCCGTGCTGGTGTCTGGGGCTCTTTGTGATTAGTGAGAAGCAGTAGTAGCCTATGCTTTGAACGTAATCAGATGTCAAGGATTTCCATGTCTTAAATCATATAATCCTCACAATAATTCTATGAGGTAGTTACCTTAGTTATCGTATTTATAGACGGGGAAAAACCCCACAACTAACAAAGCAAAAATTAACACAACCAAAAAATTAAGATACGAAATTAAAAATTCCTCCAAGTTCATGGAAGCAGAAGCTGGCACTGTTGGGATTTGCACCTCAGCAGGCTGATCCCAAGCCTGCAAATTTAATCACTGTTAACTCAAAGTATTGCATAATCTGTATTATTCTTCCCATTCTTGGTTTCTCTGTATAGCAAAGCTTTCCTCCACCATTAGGACTTGTTTTCCCTCACCCTTCTCCTCCTCCTCCTCCTCCTCATGGTCCTGCTCCTTTCTCTGGGGCTGGGGATTGAACCCATGGTCTTCTGCATACTAGGCAAATGCTTTACCATTGAGTTACAGCCCAAGCCTAAGACTTGTTTTCCTTACTGAACTCCTACTCATCCTTTACAGTTGATTGCAAAATGCCATAACCTTTTCTTATGCCCATACATATCTTCCTTGTGTATACACAAAGCTATTCAATAAAATTTTAGTTCACTCTTTTTAGCTATTTAATATATCTTATTTATGTAATTGTAATCTTTGAATTTATATGCATTAGGAGATTATTAGCTTCTTGACTATGTCTTATCTTGCTTATTATTCATCCAACTGTGAATTTATTCCCTCAGTCATCCAACTTTCTGCCACTGTATTAATTTCTGCACAACATGAAATAAGACAAAACTTTTAACTTAAAAAACATTTTAATGTGGAAAGTAATTACCTTAAAAAATTACAACCCAGTGGGCTTAGTGCAATTGCATAGGTACAATCACGGCAAAACCAAAAGGTAAGCTTCACCTTGCTGGGGTAGGGGATGCAGAAGACAAAACAAACCTTCTGGGAGAAGTTGATACTCAGTTGAGGTTTTAGCATTGAATTGAGTGGTAAAGAAATGACTAAATGTTCCGCCGTGTGTCAAACCATGCCCCTGCACATAGTAGGTGCATTAGAAACATACTTAGAATGTAATCAAGTTGAAGTGGCTCCACACATATTCCTCATTGTCATTCATATGTTCTGCTACCCTGCAGACTCAGTGAGAATGAGTTTGAAGCCATTGATCAGAAAAAAATTTCATAGAAATGAAAAGTTTCAGCTTTTTGTGAAGTTCTCCATCAAGCAATTTTGTACTTGCACATCATGTTTAATAGTTTGGCAAATATTATGGGCTTTGTAGCCTTTATTTTCTTTAAAAGCTCTCTCTCTCTCTCTTTTAGAGATTGGTAGATAAATACGTGATAGTACTCCATGCAGAGTGAGCAGAACAGAACATTCAAGGATAAATCCTAATAAGCAGAGGGGATAAAAGAATTTTTTAAAAAAATCAACTTGCATTTCAGGTGGTTTGTCTGGGAAAAAAAGGAATAGAAATGGCTTTACTTAGTCCATTCAATAATTCAAATTACTGGAGAACAGTAGTGGTGCAGTCTCCAGGCAGAAAAATTCTTTTATTTATTTTAAAAAATAATTTAGTATGCCAATGGTCTATTTCTATCACCTAATGAAAGCTGGAGATCAATTCTTCCCTGGTGAGCACTGAGATCTGGGTGAATGCAGCTGCAACCCAGGTGACACATGTCAATACCTGTGGAATTACACAGGACAGTAAAAATAGGAAGCCAGGTCAGCTATGGTGTATTAACATTAAAACCATTATAAAGATATGAGAGAATGTGTGCTCCCTATCATCTTTACCCCAGAAAAAATATGATAGATATTTTGAGTCTAAATGCACTCACATCTTTTTTTTTTTTTTTACAATACTGGGGGGAAACTGAGTGTCTATAATATTAAATGTATGTGTACAATTTTTGCTTGAAATTTATTTAAATAACTTTTAAAACAAAGTATTAAAGCAAAAGAACAGTATTTTCCATGGCATATGCCCACATTTGTGCTTTAGTCATAACAACCTCATTTTCCAAAGGTTTATTTACATAAGTGCTTTCTCTGTAAATGTTACATTAGAAAAAAATATACACAGTCACATAACCTTTTAAATCAACTACTGCTGGCAAAATGAATGGAGGAGACCAAAGAAATGTGCCAAAAGTGGTTTGGAAATTTAGTTAGCCTTAATGCTGTTTATAAAATTCATTTTAACTTTGATGCCTGATTACATTGTGACACTTTTTCAAGGTTCCATCTGGTGCTGTAAGTATAGTGGGAAATCTGTGCTGAAAAGAGTTTGGGAGGTGTCGAGTCCATGGCCTCATGGGGGTCCTGGACTTGGCTTTTCAGGTGGATGAGGTACTTGTGAGTGATTAAAATCTCGTGAACTTGACCTTAGCTCTTCATCTTGTGAACAGGAGGTGTGATTTTCCAGAGTAGTCTGCTATGTGCCATGTTAGGCCCTTTTTAGTGGATGTTAACGAGAACAAAAGAATCTGCACTTTACATGGTGAAAAGCCTTGTCGTTTGACAGACTATTTTTCTCTTTCTAAATGCATTATTTAAAGGAGCTGATGATATCTACCAGTTATTTTGATCTCTGTAGAAAGGCTATACACATAGTGCTGGAATGATAGCCGTTAACTTCTTAGTGGCGAAGAGAAATTTTAATGAGTAATTCATATCATTTTCTTAATTTACAAACTCACTTTTATAATTTGGGCATCATATTTTTCCAATTCATTTGGTATAAATCTTTTCTTTGATTTAGCTTGTTACTAGAGACCCATAGTTATAATCAAAGGACCAAACAAATTCATTTCTTCTATTTATGTTCTGCACTGTATTTATGGATGCTTTACTTTACAAATCTAAACGTTTAAAATTGAGATCAATAGCAGAAAAACTTACTTCAGTCACTTTTAATGTTGACTTTCTGAGGGTAATTAAAGAAAATTCTGCCTATCTTATAGCCTTTCTTTTTCTTAACCCCCTGGGCCAAATCCTTCCCCTAGATTACACTACCATCTGTTTTCATTTGTTTGGTATTTGGCTACAATTGTTTCACAGGGTATATTTTGAATAATAATTAATAGAAGTAAATCAAACCATTCAGAAAAATAATTTTCATATGTGGAATAGCAAAACCAGATGAAAATATGTCTGCAAATATCCAGTTAATTTTTGAAGTTAAGGAGTAGGGATTTTGCCTTGTGGCCTTGATCAAGGTCAATAGGACTCATGTGGGCAAGTTTTGGCAAAGTGCTCCAAAATTCTATCCCCTAAAAATATCGAAGGAAACTGGAGCCAGGTTAAAAAAGTCAAGAAAACACAGGGGCATTAAAGAAAGAAAACCTCAGAAACTCAAATTTTGTAAAGCTAGAATAACAGGGTATATTAAATCATTCGGTATTTTTGGCAGTATAGAGGAGGTAAAATTTTATACTCCAGAGCAACCATGACTAATTCTTCTACCTGCTGCTCCCTGGGTTTCTATATTTTTCATTGATATTTTCTTTCCTTGGCTTTGCTGACTACAGCCTTCCCCTCTTGGGGAAGAGTGATGAGGAGTCCAATTTTTTATTTTTCAATATGGTCTAAAAATCTCATCTAAATGCTGATCTCACTGTGGAATCAATGGAGTCTGAGCCCCCTGAAGAAGTATTTAACTAAATGAGAAGCAGCTTGTAGGAACATGAGAAGGAGACCATTTTGTCATGTTAATGTACATTTCAAATCTAAATGTAAAACATGATGGACAATAAAGGCAAAATTGTTTGACAAAGACTATAATACAAAGAAACATTATGCCTAGAATTTATTTAGTTCATTGTCACAAACATCTCAATTAGATGAAAGGGGTAATAAGAAGAAGTAAATATTAATACTATTAAATATTTAGTTGCTTAGATGTAGCATAATTCAGTACTTACATTAACCCTTAATGAACAAGTAGTATAAAAAGGCCTATAATTTTTGTCTATGATTAGAAAGAACATTTTCAGAATCATGAATAGTGCATCTTACTACATCATATAATACAGGGTTTTATTTCCTATGTCTTGTAAAAGGATGATCATTTATAGTAGTCAGAAACCTGGCCATCCCCAAGAACGTTTCCCTTGTAGATCTGTCTAGTGTAGTTGCTCATTCTCTAGGGAGTCTAGCTTAGCCTAGGTCTTTAAAATTCAAACAAAAGTTTTCAATGTAAACTAGAGATATTTGCTACCCCATCTGTATCCTTCTTTTGAGCATTAACATTAATGTAAAGTCACACAAATACAAAAATGTGAAATGTCATTTATATTGAGGCATTTATTGAGGACTTTGGTTCCTATCTCATAGTCCTCCTTATCTTTCCATCTTCTATTATTCTGTGTGATTTCAGGATACAGATCCCCCAAATAACCTAAGTCTCATTGTTGCTTATTTATACTATGATTCTTGCTTACATTTCTCTGCAGCAGTGATCTCATAGCCATATCCTGAACTTTGCTCTCCCCTGAAATTGAGCTTCCCCATAGTAGAAGTAGAGAACTTAAACTCTATTGTCTCCAGTTTTGAATACAGTATCATTTCTTTCCAGACATCCCTGCACACCTGGTTTTTGATTTTGTTGAAACTTTCAGCCTCTTGACATCCAACTATTTCCCCAAACTCCAGGCTTGTTTTAGGCATTCGTTCCTTTTCTAATCACACAGTTCATCACTTCAGGGCTCCTTTGGCTAACAACCTCAAACCCTTTGTCTTTTTCCTTTCTGTGTCCTCCTTTATAATCTCCTTGCAAATTTAAAAATACAAAAACCTACCTTCTGTTTTCCTGTGCTTGTGTATAACCAGAGACAATAAAAACTTCAACAGTTGTTCTCTCATTTATTTTAGCAACTATCTTGATCCTTCCATTGCACACAAAGCACCTGACCTTGCTTCCCCTGCAGTCTTAGTCTCCTGCAACCCTGACTTTCAAGGAGGGAAGGATAGAAAATAGTGGCTAAATTTGTATACTTTTCCTATATCTATGTCTAACTCTACAGTCTTTGATTCCTCATTCTCTTAGGAAACAGAATAATTCCAAATCTGAATTTAAAGCCTGTCTTTTCCAAGATTTTTGCATTACATTAGTTCATTAATCCTGTCTTCTTTTTTGTCCCTTCAACTTCTTCCTATTTGCCCTTCTCCATTGGCATTAAGACGTACAAAAATATAAAGAAACCAAAAATATATCTTCACATTACACACTACCTTATACATTGCCCATTTATCTTTGTATTTAGCCCCCTGTGTTAGGCTTGCCTTGGTCAGTGAAACAGACGCACAGCAATATTGAGTATTTTGTCCAGTATCATTTGCTGTCATAGAGAATCAACCCATTTCAAGTCTTTAGATATGTTCTATTCTGTTTTATGAATTACCTTTTCACATGTAAATTTTAACATGAAAAGATATACCCCTTATTCATTGTATCGATCACAGCTTTTAACCCAATACTTTACAAATAATAAGTATTCTATGTATTTTCCAATGAAGTACTGTATAGAAGCAATAGACTTTATGACAGCAATCTCCATTTCTTGATTATACATGAAAATTCTACTTGGATACTGCTGTCCTTTAAGGAAATGAAGCAATACTCATGAGATTAGCTGCCTTTGTTCTGAAATATTATTTTTTCATTCAGTTTATAATTATGTACAACTATAATTGCCTTGCACATAGATTAAAGGGATAGAACAATGCTTATATGACTTTTATTCATACCATGGGCAAATCATCTGATATTTTTAACTCAGAGAAGAGGAATGTTTTATTTATTATTTTTTAAAAAAACTCTACTATGTAGACACAAATCTGATGTTAGCAAGTGAGTTAACCCATCTACAATGTGAAAATTCTATGTTAGACTCTGAGTTTCAACCATGCTAAAATAATCACGATGATTTGGTGCTTTAAACAGTGTTCACACAAGATCAATTCAAGCAAACTACATTTGTGATGTCCTGACAGAAGTGTAACAGGAACTCCTTTTTACAGCAACCCAATGGCAGTTGGCAGGATTTTTTTCACCATTTGAAAGAGCAATGGTTAATATCACTGAACTATGAAACCATACTGCTGACTCTTAATGACCTTCTTGACTGCTAAGAGAATTCTCTGGGGCCCTCCAAAGGGTTGAAATTGTATATAAAGAAAGAAATATCTGAAGTTCTAAGAGTATATCATCAACTACTGGAGAAAGTGCTTCCAGTGGTCATAAAAACCACTAGGTTATGCAGATAAAACAATTTTATTTGAAAAAAACCTCATCTCATGTATCAAAGTATCTAAAAGGAGATAGAAAAAAACACTATACATTTTTCAATTTTTCTCTTCCATTCAGAATAAATATTTGTCAAGTACATTGAAGTCCTTTTCCCAAAGGACTTTGCATTTACACCTTTGACAATATAATTTGTGGATATTGCTTTTTAGTCATATTATGAGTGTCGCTTTTTGGCAAAATCACACTACAGTAACATAATTCTCACATAAAGTATGATAGTTCAAAAGTAATTTTTCTGCTTTTCTATTGTTTTGCTATTTTTGGATATAATAGCTCCTAAATACCCTGTGTTAAGTCTGATTGGATGATTTTTAGTAAGTTCTTTTGGCTTGTAAGTACGCATCTCTGTCTGTTTTAGAGCATAGTTATATCAAAAGATTTAAGGCCAAGCGCCAAGGAGCAGAGCTTCCCCCAGCACTGAGGAGGTGAACCTTCAGGGCCACCGTACCACCACCCCCAGCACAGAGGAGCCAGCAGCACACATCCCCCCCCCCGCCCCACCCCAGTTGAAATGAGAAGACACGTAAAAAAGTCTCAGAACTGGACTTCCAGATCACCTAAAGCAACCCCAAATAGAAACAAAATGGAACACTCAGATACTCAACAACCTGGACTCCCTGAACTGGCAACAAAAGAGGATCTGGAAAAAATGAAATCAGAAATAATTTCTCAGATAACAGC
>NW_004624742.1:18531083-18550720 GCF_000247695.1 Heterocephalus glaber | reverse complement strand
GAAAAAATGGAAACAAAGTCTTTGTAAATAGGGAGGGATGGAGGGGTTGAAGGGAGGGCAGGGGAAGGGGAAAAAAATAAGAACCAAGAGAGATTATACCTAAAATGTACCTAAAATTAATTTTTAAAATTTCATCAACATTTTAATAGGTCTTGGCTATCCTAAGAGAAATAATTTAAAACAAATATATTAATAGTGTCCTGATGGAAAATTGATGGTACCTGTGTTAGAATTTGATGGTACCTGTGTTATATATGGAGTAATGTTCGCGGGCTTTTCCTGTCATAAAAGAATGTAAAGACAGAAAGAAACACACATAAGCACAAATGTGTTTGGGTTTTATAACCACCATGTGTAGTTTGAATCAGTTTAGTAATTGCTGAATGTGACATACAGTATAATATGAGAAATGCTGGAAATCCCAACCATAAAACTTATGTCGTTTAACCATCATAAGCAGAACACTGTGCATTTTTGTCCTATTAACGTCTGTAATTTGAAGCCCCTTGTTCATTTCATGGCAATTATGACATTTTTCCAATTGCACTCATCAGATCATCCTCATTGCTTCATATTCTTCAGTATCAGCCCAGGAGAGGTATTAATAAGGAGTCATTAAATGTGAGGTGACAGGAAGATCAGAAAATTCAACGGATGATTCTCCTTTGTTATCAGTTTGGGAAAACTGATGAAGGTATTGGAAAGAACGAGGCCAGATGGTGAAATATTTTATCAAAGACTAAATTAGAGGGAGTTTGTGTTATATATCCAGTAATACTAAAAGACTAGAAATAAAATTACAGTAAGATCACATTTAATTTCAGAAATATTTGCCCATTTTAGGGTATTTTTCTTTGAACTTATCCCTCTCTGTGTTGGTAAAATGGCAAGAAGAGATATGGTTTCATATGTGATCATTGTGATTTGAATTAGATTAATAGCTTGTTCCATCAGGACCGAGAGAGATTACATGGCAGATATAGAATGATTTATCTTACATTAGGGACATTTGTGCTGGATTTTTACTTGAAAGTCCTTAGCTGTCTGATATGGTCTTAGCTCTTCTTCCTTCCTCCTGATAATTCTATGAATGTTTTAATTTGAAATTTATTCACTTCGTAATAAATAGGTCCATTTGGAGAAAAATCCCACTTACCCCAAATGTCTTGTATTCACCCAATTATATTTCACAGGATTCCATTTCAAGGAGGAGTGTTGGATCCATTATAATAAATATGTATAATGTCAAAAAAAAAAAGGATTTGATGTGGCAGAACAAGTAAACCCTGACTACAAAGACTTTGGCAAAATTTACCAGTTATTGATCTGTGTCAAAACATTTTTATTTATATTTGTTTCTAATTTAGACAACTGAATATTTCTTAGAGTGCCCAGTAAGTATTCTCTCCATCCCAACAACACCTTTAGAATTTGATGTTACCTAAGTTATTACAGTATTTATTGGTACAAGAGGAAATTGATCTGATAAACATAGTTACATTGAAGTATAAAGGATTTGTGTTGTTATTCTTCCCTAAATCGTAGTTAAATAACACATTTTAAAAGTCCTAGCAGAAGATTAATTAAAAGAATAAAAACATTCTAATAACAGAAGAATTTTCTAGACATCAGGAGTCAACTAGTTATTTAATTTCAATATACAGTAAACATTCCTGTGCTTGTGCCTAAAACTTGTGTTGATGTCTCCTATCTTTTTGAGTATCAATTATTTCTCATATATGGTTACTGGTGTTTTAAACTATGAGATATAAACTAGAATTTAAGAAAATTGTCACATCATTATTTCTTCTGAGTCTTTACTAATCTCTCTGTCTAGAATAATGAATTTTTTTCTTTTCAGGTTATGTTCTTTCTCACAATCCAAATAGAAACATATTTCTTCCAGCTTATCAACTAGTTTCTTCACTGTATCAGGTGAGACATATAGTAAACAATCAGCTGAAAAATTAGTAAGAGGTATCGATAGTAATTTTAAAACAAAAGCCTAACTAATACTTCTAAGACTAACCCTAAAGATTAAGACTATAGATAACTGACCAAGGTTAATGCTGTCATCTATATCCCCTTGCTACTATTGGATCAATATTAGCTAAGCAGCTATACTTTTAATCTTGTTAGTTCATTATAGTTTTGACCCACGTTGTACCCACCTCATGATTTTGCTCTATAAAACTCTTTTTCAGAGAAGAGGCCTTGTTGGCAACCCACGTGGGACCCTCCTGTCTCTCAGGAGCTATTCCCATACCCCATACCTATTCCCCAATAAATTTTTCTACTCTTAGAAAAATATAAAACAAAAGTCTATGTCATTCTTTGAAGAGAGTCCGACCCAGATCTCTGGTATTTGAAAATAACACTGATTTATTAGTCTCAAGAGAAATGAATGCAACACAATATAATACATTTTGTGTATAAAAAAGACATTGTTTCATTTGGCTATTGATGGGATTCTAGAATACTATGGCCAAATATGGATCCTGGCATTTGAGAAAACAGCAAAAGCAGGGAGACTACTCTTACCTTACTACTGTAAAATAATTTACAAAGGAAAGTAAAATTATAATTCTCATATAGATATATAAGATAAAGCTTATTACATATTTTGTTTAACTTATTAAGAAAGTTATTCCAAGTTATTAAAAAGAGGAGTTAAAGAAGCACAATCATTTGGAATTGTAGAAGTTGAAATAAATGCCCAAAAGGCAGCAAATCCAACTTTCTCAGGCAGAATAAGAGATTGTCTTTGCTCAGAATTTACTTGTATGTCAGTAAATAAAAATTTTGTGAAATTTCTGCCAGAGAATTTGAATCAGACAACAAAGGAGGATGTGTCATAGACAATGCATAGGTTTCCGTTGAAGAACAAAGATTTCTCTACACTGTCTAGACATTATGAGATGAGTAAGCTGCCCCTGGGCTGGGCTCTCATCTCTGATAGTTCGAACGCTAGTAGAACAACAGCAGCTCAGCTGAAAATCTAGAGATATATTCTGGAACTGAATTTACCATCCTGGCAGATGCGTTTCCAACATGGATTAATCTGGGAAGCTGTTGTAGTTACTCCCCCTGCAGCTTCTTCCACATAGGATAGTGTAGCTTAGGTATCTGCAGAATAACCTATGCTGCTAAAGAGCAATGGAAGATCATGGGGAGGTCATTAGGGACAGACAGTGCCAACAACTACAACAATAACAACAAAACAGCTCAGAGTCTGCAATGGGCAACTACATTATACCTTATTTTAGACTATCATATCTTTTCAGCTTACTGATTCGAGCCTTTCACTGCCTTTGGTCTATTTTATAATGCTACAAGTTTTAGATAAATATTAGCAATGAGAAATAATACTTGACAATAAACATGTACAAAAATTGTGTCTGATGGAGATTCAACTGATTACTCTTTCCACCTTCTTAGTACTCTCATGAAAAAAGTGAATTTCAAGTTATTTATAAATTTATTTCACATCCATTTATACCATATACATTTTACTTCTCTGATTTCTCTTTGAAATAGCTATAACTTCTCATCTATTACCTCATTATGTTAGAGACTTAAATTTTTTCAAATATGCTTATTTGATATTGCTGTGTTAAACATGCAGATATTTAAAAATCTGTCATGTAACATCACAAAAACATTGAAGCCTTCTCTTCTGAAAGAATTGTTGATGATCCGCATTGGCTGGGTCACATTACAAAAATAGGAATACACTGAAGCAAATCAAATATAATTTGATTACTTCTAATTTAATTTGATTTAATTTCTTAAATTAGTATTCGCTAGCTTTAGGACTACAAACCAAATATTTGGTTAATAGAGCATTCATTAGATGAAAAGCATAATATGCTTATCATTATACTTGGGAAAATAACTTGTCTTCATCATATATTATATTTTATATGAAGAAAAAAGATATTTATTTCAAAAGCAACATACAGTAGTTCAAATCAACATACTTATGTAGGTTTTCTAGAGGCATTTTAAATTTTAAAAAAGACAAACTGTTGTTCAGGTTAGAGATCTTATATGTAGTTCTTTGAAATTTTTATACATAACTATTTCATAATTACAAGATACATTTTAGATTTGTATATAAGCAATAGTAAATTATCACTGTTCCTCTTGAGTACTTCCAAGGAACAATGTTTTTTGGTGGTACTGGAAATCGAACCCAGGGCCTTAGCACATACTAGCCAAGAGCTTTACTGCTGAGCTGCATCTCCGGCCCAGCAATATCTTCTTACAAAAAGGAAAAAAAATTTAAGCCTGTAGTCATACTTAGATATAGATATTTTGCAGTTGCTCATGTGACTCCCTCAGCCATCATTAGCACCAAAGAGTTATTCACAATCAAGAGAAAATATTTACCATTGGAAAACATGTTGACATAGAGGAATGATCTACTTAGCTATTAAATTTAGGAAGATAAGACTACACATGCAGACATCTAATTTGAGGAGATATCTTCATACTCAATTGCAACTGTTTGAAAATCCTTTTAGGAAGTACTTATATTCACAACTACCTTGTCTAGATATCAGAAAGTAGTTTTTAAAGCCCTCTAACATTAAGCAATTTCTTATGGCTTTTCTTAGGGGAACATATACTTTTAATTAATTTGGATTGATAATAACATTTGTGCATATTTATGAGAAACAATGCGGCATTTTGATTCATGTATACATTGGGTATTGATCAACTCAAGGTAATTAGCATATCTAGCACATTAAACTTTCATCATTTCTTCATGATGAGTACATTCAAAATCCTCTCTTCTATTCTGAGATGCATAATGTGATATTGCTAATTACATTCACCTTAATGTGCCACAGAGCGCCAGAACTTACATGTCTTCTATCAGACTCTGACATTGTACCTATTGATGAACCTCTCCTCCTTCTCAGTCCCTCCTACTCTCTCAGTCACCATTGTCAATCACCATTCTGTGACCAACTTCTATGTGAGGTCACGTTTCTAGATTCCACTATGTGTGAGACTAGATGGCCCAGCTATAATCAACTTATTTCAATTAACATAATGTCCTGCATCCCATCCATATTTGTCACAAATGGCAGGATTTCTTGCTTTTTTTCATGTCTGAATAGTATTCCAAGGAATATATCTACCATATTTTAAAAAATCTATTTGTTGATTTGTTGATTTGTTGTTTAGGTTGATTCCATATTCTGGCTAATGTTAATATTGATGCAATAAACATGGGAGTGTAAGTGTGTCTTCCATGTGCTCATTTCATTTCCTTTGGATAAATAGCCTTACTGATCATATCATTGCTCTATTTCAGTTTTTTTTTTTTTTGGCTTAAATTCTTTTATTGGTACATTTTAGGTATACAATACATTTACATTTATCATGGGGGACTTGTACCTGTACATGATGTATCTTGGTTCTTATTTTTTCCCCATTCTCTGTCCTCCCTTCACCACCTACACCCTTCCCTATTTACAAAGACTTCATTTCCATTTTTTCCTTTTCTCATAATTTTTCCTTTCCCTTCTTGCCTTTCCCCTTCCCCTCCCACTTCCTCTAGCCCTTTTGGACCTTTTCTTCCTATTTCAATTTATCAATTATTCATATTAATCATTTTAATTCTTATTTACACTTTCAGTTTCTCACAGTAGAGAAACTATTTGGTATTTACACATGTGTGTCCTATTTATTTCACTTAAGAATGTGCCTCAATATGCATCCATTTAGCTATAAATATCTCTAGTTTCTCATTCTTTATGGCTGAGTAGTATTCCATTTTATTAAAAAAACACATTTTCTTTATCCAGTTTCCTGTTGATGGGCACTTGGGCTGTTTTCAAGCTTTTGCTATTACAAACTGTGCCTCTATAAACATGGGCACACATATATCACTGTGGTATAATTCTTTTATTTCCTTGGGGAAGATACCCAGCAGGGGAATAACTGGGTCAAATGTGACCTCTAGTCCTGGTTCTTTGAGGTATCTCCATACTGAGTTCCACAGTGGTTGCACCAGTCTGCACTCCCACCAGCAATGGAGAAGAGTTCCTTTCTCCCCATACCCCTTCCAGCATTTGTTATTGGTTGATTTCTTGATAGCAGCCATTCTTTCTGGGGTGAGGTGGAATCTCAGTGTTGTCTTCATCTGTATCTCTTAAATGCCAGTGATGTTGAACATTTTTTCATTAGCTTATTAGTTGCTTTTACTTCTTTGTCTGAGAAATATGTTCATTTCAGATGCCCATTTTTGAATTGGGTCTTTAAACTTGGGGGCCTGATTTTTTTCAGTTCTTTATATATTCTAGATAGTAGACTTTTGTCTGAGGTACAGCTGCTAAAAATTTTTTCCCACCTTGCGGGTTGTCTCTTAGCTCTGTTAGTGGTTTCTCTTGCAGTGCAGAAGCTTTTTAATAAGATGAGATCTCAGTTGTTGATTCTTTGTGCTGGTTCCCATGCTACTGAGGTTTTGTTCATAAAGTCTTTTCCTTTGCCAGTGTCTTCAAGTGTTCTACCTAACTTGTCCTCGAGCAAGTTTAGAATTTCTGTTTTAATATTTAGATCTTTAATCCACTTCGATCTTAGTTTAGGGCATGGTGATAGGTATATGTCTAGTTTTAATTTCTGACAGGTTGAAATCCAGTTTTTCCAACACCGTTTATTAAATAGACTATCTTTCCTTCAATGAGGGTAATTGGCTCCTTTGTCAAAGATGAGGTAGCTGAGTATGTCTGGAATTGTTTCTGCATCTTCTAATCTATTCTACTGATTCTCAAGTCTGTTTTTTTTTTTTTGCCAGCACTACATTATTTTTATCACAGTAGTTTTGTAGTATAGTTGCAGGTTGGGGATTGTGATACTCCCTGTGATGTCTCTGTTGCCTAGAATTGCTTTTGCTATCATAGGTCTCTTCTAGTTCCAAATGAATTTTTGGATTGTTTTCTCTAGTTCTGTGAAATATATTGTTAGAATTTCAACCGGAAATGCATTTAATCTATATAGCAGTTTTGGAAGTATGGCCATTTTCACTATATTGGTTCTTCATACCCAGGAACAAGGGATATCTTTCCATTTTCTTATATCCTATTTGATCTCTTTTTTCAGAGTGCTGTAGGATTCAACATAGAGGTCTTTTGCTTCCTTTGTTAGATTGTTTCCTAGATATTTCATTTTTTGGGATACTTTTGTGAAAGAAATTGTTTCCCTAATTTCTCTCTCAGTGAGTCTGTTATTTGTGTACAAGAAGGCTATTGATTTTTGAGTGTTGACCTTGTATCTAGCTACTCTACTGAATCTGTGAATTAAGTCTGGAAGTCTTTTGGTGGAGTTTTTTTGGTCTTCTATGTAAAGTATCATATTGTCAGTAAATAATGACAGTTTAAATTCTTTTTTTCCTATTTTTATTCCTTTTATTCCGTTCTCCTTTCTAATTGCTGTGGCTAATGTTCCTAGAACTGTATTTAACAGGAGTGATGATAGTGGGCATCCTTGTCTTATTCCTGATTTTAGCGTGAAGGTTTTCAGTTTTTGAACATTTAGTATGATGTTGGCTGATGGTTTTTCATAGACAGCCTTAATCTGCTTGAGATAAAGAGCTTCTATTCCAATTTTCTGTAGGGTTTTTATCATGAATGGGTGCTGGATTTTGTCAAATGCTTTTTCTGCGCCTATTGAGATGATCATATGGTTTTTGTCCTTGGCTCTGTTAATATAGTGTATTACATTTATAGGTTTACATATGTTGAACCATCTTTGCATCCTTGGGATAAATCCGACTTGGTCAGGGTGTATGATCTTCTTGATGACCCTCTGTATTCTGTTTGCCAGTATCTTGGTGAGCATTTTTGCATCTATATTCATTAGGGAGATTGGCCTGTAGTTCTCTTCTTTGGTTGGATCTTTCCCTGGTTTTGGAGTCAAAGTAACACTTGCTTCCAGGAATGAATTTGCAAGTATTGCTTCCCTTTCAATTTCATTGATGAGTTTAAAGAGTAATGTCAATAGTTCTTCTTTAAATGTCTTATAGAATTCAGCAGTGAAGCCATCAGGACCTAATTTTTTCTTTCTTGGTAAATTTTTTATTACATTTTCAATTTCACTCCTTGTAATTGTGGTGTTTAGAATTTCTATATCTTCTTCATTTAACTTTGGCAATTCATATGTATCTAGGAATCTGTCCATTGCTTCTGTGTTTTACAGTTTTATTAGAGTACAGCTTCTCAAAGTAGATATTGATGATGCTCTGGATTTATGCTGAATCTATTATGACTTCACTGTTTTCATTCTTAAGTGCATGGATTTAAGCCTTTTCTTTCCTTTTTTTGATAAGGTTGGCTAAAGGTTTATTGATTTTATTTTTTCTTTCAAAAAACCAACTCTTTGATTCATTGATTTTTTTTGTCTCATTCTCCTAGTCTGCATTGCACTGATTTGTGCTCTGATCTTTATAATCTCCTCTCTTGTATGAGCTTTGGGTTTGTTATGTTCTTCTTTTTCTAGGAGCTTGAGGTTCTGCATTAGGTTGTTTATTTTAGTTCTCTCTGTTTTCCTAATATGGGCATTCACTGTTATGAATTTCCCTCATAGAACTGCTTTCATTGTGTCCCATAGATTCCTGTATGTTCTACTGGCATTATCATTTACTTGTAGAAACTGTCTATTTTCTTCTTTAATTTCCTCTGTGACCCATTGGTTGTTTGGGAAGGTGTTATTCAATTTTCATGTGTTTGTGGGTGTTTTATGGTTTCTTATGCTATTGATCTCCTTTTTTATTGCACTATGGTCTGATAATATACAGGGGCTAACTTCAATTCTTTTACATTTACTTAGACATGTCCTGTTAGCTATCATGTGGTCTATTGGGAGAATGAACCATGTGCAACCGAAAAGAATGCGTATTCTGATTTTGTGGGTGTGGAACACTCTGTAAACATCTATTAAGTCCATTTGTTCAATAGCTTGGTTCAGTTCTTGAATTTCATTAATTTTTTGTCTAGATGATCTGTCTATTTGTGATAGTGGGGTATTGAGGTCTGCTACTACAATTGCATTAGTGCTTATTTGGTTTTTCATGTCCATTAATATTTGTTTTGTATAGCTGGGGGCATTTGTATTTGGTGCATATATATTTATGTTTGTCATCTCTTCCTCTTGGATTGTTCCTTTCACAAGGATGTAATGACCATCTTTGTCTCTTTTAATTAGTTTTGGTTCAAAATGTACTTTGTCTGAAAATAAGATTGCCACACCTGCTTTTTTCTGGGTTCCTGTCACATGCAGAACTGTTTTCCATCCTTTTACTTTCAGTCTATGAATTTCTTTTAGAGTTAGGTATGTTTCTTGTATACAGCATATTGTTGGATTTTGCTTCTTAATCCATTCTTCCAGTCTATTTCTTTTGATTGGTAAGTTGAGGCCATTAATATTAATGCTTATAATTGATAGATATTGACTCATCCTTGTCATGATATTTTATTGTTGTTGGTTCTTTTATTTTTTGTTTTTCCCCCCTTTCCCTTTAATTTCTTGCCTTGCTTGGTGGCTTCCCTCTGTTGAGGCTCATGGAGTTGTGATCTTCATTGTCTTTTTCTAGAATATTGATTAGAATTGTTTGGAATGCTGGTTTGGTGTTCATGAAATTTCTCAGGTGTTCTTTGTCATGGAAGTATCTAATTTCTCCATCAATTTTAAGAGATAATTTTGCAGGATACAACAGTCTAGGTTGGAAGTTATTTTTTTGTAGGGCTTGAAATACTTCACTCCTGGGTCTCCTTGACTTGAGGGTTTGTGTTGAGAAATCTGCTGTGATTCTTATGGGCTTTCCTTTGTAGGTGATTTGTTTCTTTTCTCTAATTGCTTGTAGGATTTTGTTCTTCTGTTGGATTTCTGGGATCTTGACTCTCATATGTCTAGGTGTAGATTTTTTTTGATCATGGCTAGTTGGAGTTCTATATGCCTCACTTATCTGTATGTCCAATTCTCTACCTCTTTCTGGGAAATTTTCACTATTACTTTTGTGAACAGTTTTTTTATGTCATTTGTTCTTTCTCCTGCTTTTTCTTGGACTCCTATTAATCTTATGTTATTGTTCTAGCATCTGCTGGATTGATTTCTCATGGTCCCTTACTATTTTTAAGAAATCTCTATTTTCATGGTCATTAGCTACAATCTTGTCTTCTGTATCTGTTATTCTATCTTTACATTACCTTAATCTACTGTGAATACTTTCAGTAGAGTTTGTTTTAATCTCATGGATATCTGTTTTAATCTGTTTTATGGATTCCATTTCTTTCTTATGTTGGGTGATCATGGTTTCCATTTCTTTCTTATGCTGGGCATTCATGGCTTCCAGCATGGTTTTGAGCTCATCTATTTTTTTTTTATCTGTTTCTGTTCTAGGGCCTCTAATCATGTCTTTCACTCTGCCCACCATCTCTGTAGTTATCTGGGAGATTTTTTTCTGTTTTGTATTTTTTAGAGCCTCATTCATCTGTTTTGTTACTTCCTGTGGTATCAGTTCAGGGTGTCCAGGTGGTTGATTATCAGGCTTTTCCACCTTGTTTTCCCCAGAATTTGCTTTTGGTGGGGTGGAAGTCTGAGTTTGTGCCTTGCTTAAATGTCTTCTCAGTTTTGTTTTTGGTACTGTCCTTGGTTTAATTCCTGGGTTGATACTTCAAAATTGCTTATTGTCAGTTTTTTTTGTTGCTTGTATTTAGAACCCTTATGGAATGATTGCTTCTCAGAGGTGTCTTCCAAATGTAGCTGGTCTTTAGATTTTGAGTCTCTAATGACTGAGGGTATCTAATTTTCATTATATCAGGAAGGACAACTGATTAGACCAATCACAACACCTTAGCCCAAGTGATACAATTAGCAACACCATAGCATCAAGCACAGCTTAGAAAATGACAATTTGTGATAGTTATTAATCTATCACCTTTAACTGTATGAATTAAATCAAAATCGAGGACCAGCCCAATGTATGTTTATAGTGAATAAACTCTTCAATATAGCAACTTTACCCTTCAGGATGGGGAGTTAGAAGTAGTTGGGGAGGGAGGGATAGATAGGTAGAAGGATAGGGAAAGGTTAGCAGTGAGGCCAGAGGACACAGGAAGATCACACAAACTCTAAGAAACTGTTGAATACAAGAGGAAAAGACAGAATGAAAGAACAAAGATGAAAACAGAACAACCTAACAACAATAGGGAGGCTAGAAACTGTATTTACTTTCCTTTAAAACTAATGACATTAGAGAGAAAGACAAAGAGAAGAAAAGAAAAATAAAGAAGAAGTATGAATTAGGGCCAGAACAGGAACAAAAATGGAGATGAAGAACAATGTGGGATAGCAAGAGAGTGAGTGACAGAAAGAAAAGAGAATTGAAAGAAAAAAGAGAGAAAAATAAAAATTTCAAAAGAGTAGAAAAAGACAAAATAAAAATTAAAAATTAAAAATTAGAGCAAAAAAATAATAATTTTGAAAATAACAAATAAAAAATGAAAATGAAGGGCCTCCTTCAGGATATGTCTCTGCTGTCACAATAGACAACGTGAGCAGCACTGTGCAGATATAAGTCAATTTGTCTCAGCAAGCCAGTCACAGACCCGTGAGATTCATGCAGATTTCTGACTGCAAGTCCCAAGTTGAGCTCCCTGTCATCCTGCAGGGTTGAACTCTGCAAGGTTCTATTGCAGGTTCCAGCTGCTTTTCTGCTGAAGATAGTCCAGGTTCTGATGCGAGGTGATGATACCTCCAAGTTACCAAGTACGGTGGTCTGGTGTGCCTTTATTGCAGAGATTCTCTTCACTTTTCCAATGGGCTTCAGTTTTCATCAGGGAGCCTGAGAGAGGCCCTCTTTCTGTTGTCCTCTTTTGCTCTATCTTCTGGAGCTCAGGACAATGGCCTTTATGACCCCCTGTGCCTCTGTAGTTTGGAACCAGGTAGTGGCACAGCCAGGAGGCCAGGGGCAGGGTGGGAGGCCCTGGGATGGAGAGGGGCTACATGTGGCCTGCTGAGGTCCCCACTATCTGCTGGCTGGTCCCTGGTGGGCAGGGCATGACTCTATTTCAGTTTTTGAGGGTAAATCCATACTCTTTGCTAACACAAGTATACTAGTTTCCATTCTTTCCCATAGTATATGACTTACTTTTTTTCTGAATCTTCTCCAGCATTTGTAAATTTTTGTCTTCTTGAGAGTAGCCACTCTAACCAGGGAGAGGGAAGTACAATCTTACAATATCGAATGTTCTTGTGGCTTGAAATCAAAGGGATTTCATATCTGTTCACTTGGACTCCTCAAGCAAATTATTTGGTGGATTCAAGATCAGAAATTTATTTTCTCATAGTTCTGAAGGCTGGAAAATCCAAGATCAAGGGCTGGCAAATTCAGTTTCTGGTGAGGGGACTTTTCCTGGCTTGTGATGCGCCCACACATAGCCTTTCCTCAGTGGATGTGAAGAGAAAGCCAAGTATAGGTTCTCTAGTGTTTCTTTCATAAAGACACAATTCCCATCAGATCACAATACCACTCTTGTGGTATCATTTAACATTGGATTTCATTAGAGACCCAAACACAACTGGAAGTTAGCATTGCAACATATTCTTCAGGAATACATTCAGTACAAAATGGAATATATAGTTCAATCTGTTAATATCTTTTGGTTCTTTTGTAATACGTTAGACAATGAATTAGTCAATATGGCTAACATTTGTATGCTAGCACACTTACCTTGTAGCGAAACCATATCCAACTACATGAAAACATCTTTAGTGCAAATATGACGCTTTTACAGTCTGTTAATGAAATATATTTCCACAGTACAGTGTCACTATGAATTCACCTTTTTATTCAGTTTGGATTAGGATCTCCTGTTTGAGTAAAAGTGTAATATTCACTTAACTTAATACTTTTTTTAAAAAATGTGTATCTGTTCCTATTTCCTTGGTTTTGTCCCCAAACCATTTGAAGAATACTTTTAGTGAAAATTAGAATGGGATTTTGATAACACAACAGAATTTATTATAACAAGGCAGAAATTGGTAAAGAATTTAGTGTCATGAGACATCTGTCAACAGTCTGACTATTCTCTGAAAGATGTGCTACTCAGAACCTGTAGAGACGCATTGTAGTATAGACTAATAGGCTGTATGACTTCCAGAGTGAAATGATATTGTGATGTATTTGTACAGATATTACATTTTAAACTTCTCCCCAAGGTTTGCATGTGGATTCACTGAGTCATCGTATCACAGAACCCTAACCCACTAGCCTCTCTCAGAGTTCTAGTTTCAATTGGTCGTAATGGGAAATGCAATGATTTCTCGCAAGACCTTCTCCCCCAACTTCTTTTTTGGCACAAAGATTTATATTAAGGCATAAATGAGAAAAAAAGTAAGCCCATGACCCTAATGACAAGAGCTATGTTTGATCATTGCTGGAAATTGCTTCTTACTTTTAACAATTCTAAAGATTGACGGGGGTAGCCAGGAAAGGAGTAAGGGTTCAAAAAAGAAACTGTGGGGGATTGTCCCAATTCCACCTAAGGAATGGAAACACTATGTTCTCAAACACGTACTGATAAAATAAAATTTTAAAACATTATAAAGTAAAAATACATGAGTTTTAAAATTCTGTACTTTTTGTGCACAATGCACGTGTGTGTGTGTGTGTGTGTGTTTGTGTTTTCAATACTGAGGACTGAACCCTGGTCCTTTGCATGAAGCTACATACATTTTTATATTTGTTTTTTGATACAAGGTCTCCCTAAGTCAGTAAATTGCCTAAGCTGGGCTTGAACTTTCTATCCTCCTGCCTCAGGCTCCCAGAGTGCTGAGATTGCAGGTGTGTGGCACCACATCTGGCTCTAACTGTATTTTTTTAAGATTCTCTTTCAATGTCTGTCAGGTTCCTATGGGTATCATATATGGCTATTGTTTCTGTGCTCTGCTTGCTATTTCTTTTTGTTGAAGTGAGGACTAAATTCTGTTGTTTGGCCTATGACTTAAAGAGAAGAATCATGTTAATGGGTTTGCCAATGGTCTCAAAATGCCACATTCTCATTCAGGGTTTTGAAAACATTTCAGGAGCTTCCCTTCCTCATTGCTTTCTCAGAAACTGATGGTTAAGGCTATTTTCATAGTCATTCTCCTGACTTTGGAAAATGCTCTCTTGAGATCTGAGAAATTGTATGGTCTCTGTTGCCTTTTGGCAGGCTTCCCATGCTGCTTCTATTATTAGGACTATTTACAAAGGGAATACATAAATTGCCCATCTGCAGATCCTATTAGGAGGGCATTCCTATGCAAATGTTATTTATTGGGAGCTGATCACTAAGAATCATAAGTAAAATAGTTGGTGTAGACCCAGCTAGTCTCATGTTTGTAATTATCATACTCAGCCATATAAATCACAGTTATATGCAGGCAGAGACCCATGAACGCAATTTCCCAGTTACATCATTAAAATTCAGAAGGGAGATTTTAGAAAAGACAGACATGAATTTACATTCCAACTTCACCACATGTGAGTTTAACCTTGGGAAAGTTGACCTACATGAACTTCTTTTTCTTTGTTGGAAGCTGATAAAATTAGAGGTTTTTCTATGTGATCACCTAGTAGAGTTCCTTACAAATCAGAAGACAGGGAAGTGTTAGCATTATTGAGTTTTAAAATGTATGAATGTGGAGCCAGGCTACTACTTGATCTTTATAAAGGTAATTATTATGATAGAAATTATAGTCTCTAGTTATGTATGACTTTGTAAGAAATATAAACATTATTTTATTTTTTATGAGAAATTTGAAACTCTTAAGAGTTTCAATATATTTATATTTAAAATATGTACTCCTATATCAATTGTGAAATTAGAATGCAAGAAGGCAAAAGTCGAGGTGTAGGGACCAGTTAAAAGACTAATTTGAGAAGTATTTACTCAATGATAAGAAATAGGATAGGAAATAGGGATTATAGAGTACATATCAAAAGATAATTTCCAAGTTTTTGGCTAAAGTACCTACTGGTCTTTGTTGTTATTTACTAAGGAGTAAAACAAGAAGGCAAAATTAGGTTCGTGGATAATGTGAATTCAGAATTTTTAAAATAGGTGAATAATTGGTATACAATAAAATCTACAAGTCCCAGTTTGATGTGTTTTGACTATTGTATGCACTAGTGTTATTAGAATGGGAAATAATACAAAGAAAAATCTCACATATGTACATATTTAGATGATTCTGTCATGTTTCTTTCCAGTCAATTTCAAGCCCTCTTACCAGGCAATGATTTTCTGACTTCTATTACCATGGCTTGGTTTTATGAATTCTCAAATTTATTGTATATAAATTGAAGTATGCTGAATGTATTCTTTTGTGTTTGTACTTTTTAGTTTAACAAAATATTTTTTGAGATTGTGTGTATTGGTATTCATTATTTTACACTGCCAAATAGTACTCCCTTGTGTGAAATTATCTCAGACAGGACAGGTTATTTCCTGGGTTTGGCTGATGTGAATAAAACTGCTATGAAGGCACCACCTTCTTTGTAGTACTAGCAATTGTACACAGTAGGACCTTGGTTGGCACTGAAGTACATGGTTAGCCATTATTTATTTTTTTAAATTTTGAGGCAGGGTCTCACTAGCTATGAATATTTTTATACAAGGCTTCTTGGAGATACAAATTTTCATTTCTTTAATCTTAATACATAAGAACATAATTACTGTGCTATGGAGTAGGTGTATCTTCTATTTTAATATGAAGCTGGCGGATGATTCTCAAGTGATTTCATTTCGTACTCGATAACAAAGTATGAGAATTCCAGTCACTCCACATTCTACCCTGTGATTCGCTTACTAGTTTATTTATATATTTATCATTCCAACAGGTGTGAGAGAAATTTCTTTGTATTTATTTTAATTTGAATTTCCCTGGCTGCAAATGATGGTGAATTCCTTTTCTTGTGCTTATTTTGCATTCGAATATCTTGTTTTGGGAACTGTCTGTTGAAATAAAGTATCCACTTAAAAAATCCTGAGTTAATCATTTACTGTTTACTCTCAGAGTGCTATACATTCTAGATATAAATATTTTATCGTATTTGACCTGCGAATCTTTTTCCCAGCCTGTGGGTTATCTACTATTATCATTATTTATTTTTTTTGGTACCAGGATTGAACTTGGGACCTTGCACTCTAGAGGCAGGTGATGGAACCATGGAGCTAAATCCCCAGCCCTTTATCTATTAATTTTTGAAGTCAAATCTTTGCATGAGCACACATTTCTAGTTAACAAATTTTACTTCACTTCAGATTTGTGTTTTTTTTTCTGTTCTAAGAAATTTTTGCTTGCTCTAAGGCTGTGGAAACATACAACTAAACAACCTTTCTATTTTCAATGTATTTAGGCATTGATCAGAAATGTGAGTCTATTTCTGAATTTTTTATTCTCGTTTTTGACTCCTGTTTTTATCTTGTACCAACACCAAGCTAGCTTAGTTATTGTAGCTTTGTTGACTGCTATGTTATAAGTTTGTTTAACTGCAACTCTTTATATTTTTAAAAGATCTTTTCAAATATTTGAAATTCTTTGCATTTCCATAAATTTTAGAATCTTCTTACAAATTATACTAGGAGTCTCTGGGATTTTGTTATGGGCTAAGTTGAATCCATAGGACAATTGGAAAGAACAGACATTTAAAAATACTGAGCCTTTCAACCCATAATTATGACAAGTATATTCCTTTATTTAGATCTTCTGATAGTGTTTAATATTAATAGTAAATATAAATACAGTTGAGTTTTCTATGCTTATATTGTATCCTGTAGTTGTGATCAACTCATTATTTTTTTTTTATTTTTTATTTTTTGGTACCAGGGATCGAACTTAGGACCTTGTGCTTGCGAAGCAGGCGCAGGAACCCCTGAGCTAAATCCCCAGCCCATCATTAATCTTTGTCATTTTTGTGTACTCTACATAACAATTATATTATCTTCAAATAATGACAATTTTATTTATTTTGTAGCTCATATGTTTTTTATTTATTGTTAAACTTTTTTTCTGTATTACTTTGGCTAGAACATTTGGTTCAGTGCTGGATAGGAGTGATAGAGGTGGCTGGATGTGTAGTTCAGCAGTAGAGAGCTTGTGTGCTATAAATTTGAGGCCCTAGGTTCCATCCTCAGCTTTACACATACACACACAAACACTCACAGGAATATCTGGCCTTGTGCTTCCTATCTTAGAAGAATGGCATAATATTCCATCATAAATGAGGAATTAGTAATTAGAGATTAGATATTTCATAAATTCTTTTTACTTGATTGTAAAAGTTTGCTTCTATTCTTAATTTGGTAATTTTTAAAAACTATGAATGATTGTTGCATATTGCCAAATATTTTCTCTGTATTTCTGATAGTCATGTGGCTTTCTATTTTATTGTATTAATGTATTGTGCTACATTAATTTTTATTTATCTCTTTTTATACTTTAGTTTTAATTGGCAAATAATAATAGTATATATTTATGGGGTTAAATGGAAACATTTGGATTAAATTTGGCTAACTTAAAAATTTATCACTTCACATATTTTTGTGGTGAAATTATTTAAAAATTTTCAGCAAGTTTTGAAATATATGATGTATTATTTTATTATAAATACATTCTTTACAAAAAATCACTAAAATTTAATTGTCATAAAATTTTGCATCCTTTATTCATCCTCTCCCTTTTTCTCCTCTGACCCATTCTATAAATCTGTGATAGGAATTGTTATACTCTTTACTTTTCTGAGCTTAACCTTTAGATTCCACATATAAATGGGATCATGTTGTGTTTGTCTTTATCTACCTGTCTTATTTTCCTTCAAAAGAGGTCCTCCACGTTCATCTATTCTGTTACAAATAACAAGACCCTCTCCCTTTTTAGGTTGCATAAGCAAATATACACTGTATTTTCTTTATTCATTCTTCCACTGATGAACATCTAGGTTGCTTCTACATCTTTACTAATGCGAGTAATGTGGCAATGAGCAAAGGAATGCAGATGCAGTATTTGACACTTGGATTCCAGTTCCTTTGGATAGACACCCAGAAGTAGGATTGTTGAATAGTGAGGTGATTCTGTTTTCGGGTATCTGAGGAATGTCCATACTGTTTTTCTTGTAGTTATATTAATTCATATACTTCCAATAGTGCTCAGGGATTCTCATTTCTCCACACCATTGTCAATATGTCACCTTCTATCCTTTTGGAAAGAATTGTTCTAACAGATGTGAGATAACATTGCACTGTGGTTTTAATTTTCACTTTCTTGCTGATTAATGATGTTGAGCATTTTAAAATTATTTTTATTCGGACATGTTTGCAGCGCACAATAATTACATTCCTTGTAGAGCGTTGGTATGCGTGCATAACACATTCCAATTCTCCCTTCCTCCTCTCCCTTCCTTCTCCTCCCTCCATTTCTTCTTCCCCTCCCCTTTACAAACTCTGGATTTTCCTGTTTCGTATTATGTATCTTTATTTTACACTTTCACTTATTTATACATTGGGGTTCTCACATAAGAGAAGCCATCCAGCATGTAAGTTTGGGTGTCTGATTTATTGTATTGAACCCTATGTTCTCAAGGTGCATCCATTTTCTCACAAATAACTCAAATTTATTGGTATTTATGGCAGAGTAGTACTCCATTATGTATAAATACATTTTCGTTATCCAATCATCTGTTGATGAAAATATAGGTGGCCTCCAGGAATTGTGCTGCTGTCAAAATAGTTATGCAAGTATCATTGTAATATGATGTCTTGGACTCTTTTGGGAAGATTCCTAGAAGAGAAATAGCTGAGTCAAATGGAATTTCTATTTTCAGGAATCTTCCTACCAATTTCCATAGTGATTGCACTAGTTTATATCACTACCAACAGTGTAGAAGGTTTCCTTTTCCCCTAAACCCTTGTCAACATTTGTTGTAATTTGATTTTTTAATGATAGCCATTTTTGGTGGAGTAACATGAAATCTCAGTGTTGTTTTAATTTGCATTTTTCTAATGGCTAGAGATGTTGAACATTTCCCATGTATTTATTAGTTATTTGTATGTCTTCTGAGAAATGTCTATTCATTTCAGCTGCCTGGTTTTGGTTGGGACTTTTATCTTGAGAATCCTAATTTTTTTACTTTTTGATATATGCATTCTAGATATTAGTACACTATCTGATGAGTAGCTGAAAAAAATGTTTTCCCTCAATCTCTAGCATGTCTCTTTACTTTGTTGCTTGTTTTCTTTGTTGTGCTTATAAAATACATTTACGTACATTGTTGAGATCTTGTACCATTACATGAGTATCTTGGTTCTTATTTTTTTCCCCTTCCCCTGCCTTCCCTTCACCCCCTCCAGCCTTTCCTATTTGCAAAGAATTTGTTTCCATTTTTTCCTTTTCTCATATTTTTTCTTTTCCCTTCTTTCCATTCCCCTACCCCTCCCACTTCCCCTGTTCCTTTAGACCTTTTCTTCCTATTACACAATATTAAGTACATGTTTTAAAAATTACAATATCAAAATCTAGGAGACATTACCACAGATTTTATAGAATTTAAAAGGATATAGAAAGCATATTACAAAAATCTTTTTTGA
>NW_004624742.1:18506952-18523951 GCF_000247695.1 Heterocephalus glaber | reverse complement strand
CACCTCATTTCCCCCAGAAATTGCCTTTTGTAGGGTGGAAGTCTGGGTTTGTGACTTGCTTAAATGCCTTCTCATTTTTGTTTTTGGTACTGTCCCTGGTTTAGTTCCTGGGTTGATATTACGAAGTTGTTTATTGTAAGAATCTTTGTTGGTCTATTTAATACCCTTATGGAATGATTGCTCCTCAAAGGTGTCTTCCAGATATAGCTGGTCTTTAGGTTTTGAGTCTCTAATGACTCTGAGGCTATCTCATTTTCAATTATACCAGAAAGGAAAACTGATTCGATCAATCATGACATCTTAGCCCAAGTCATACCATCAGCAACACCATAGCATCAAATACCTCTTAAAGAATGACAATTTGTGGTAGTTATTAAACTATCACCTTTAAAATATAAAGGGCCTCCTTCAAGGTGTATCTTTGTGGTCACAACAGACAACGTGAGCAGCAGTGTGCAGTTATAAGTCAATGAGTCTCAGTAAGCTAGTCACAGACCCGTGAGATTCAGGCAGATTTCTGGTTGCAAGTCCCAAGTTGAGCTCCCTGTCCTCCTGCAGGGTTGCACTCTGCAAGTTTCTACTGCAGGTTTCAGCTGCTTTTTCCCTGAAGAAAGTCCAGTTTCTGATGGGAGCTGATAATCCCTCCAACTTACCAATCATGGTGGTCTGGTGTGCCTTTATGGCAGAGATTTCCCTTACTTTTCCAGTGGGCTTGTTTTCCTCAGGGAGCCTGAGACAGGGGCTCTCTCTGTTGTTCACTTGTGGTGCTCAGGACAATGGCTTTTATGTCCCCCTGTGCCTCTGCAGTGTGTAACCAAGTAGCTGCACAACCAAAAGGCCAGAGGCCGGTGGGGGGGGAGTATTGTTGGAGGCACCCGCGTGGCCCAGCTGTCAGCTGTTGGGCCTGCCTGGTGTGTGTGTGGGGTCCTCCTCACCCTGTCCTGGTGGCTGGTGGAAAGCTGGTGGAGCAAGCAGGAGCAAGCAGGTCCTGGTCAGCCTGCAACTGCTCAGCCCCACTCCTTTCTCTGTTTTTCTGATGTAGGCATTTACAGCTATAACTTTACCTTTTATGACTCCTTTCATCGTGTCTCATAGGTCCTAATACATTGTACTGACATTACCATTTGATTCTAGGAACACTGTAATTTCTTCTTTTACTTCTTCTGAGATCCATCAATTATTTAAGAATATATTGTTTAATTTCCATATGTTTGCATAATTACTGTGGTTTTTTGCTATTTATTTGTAGTTTCTTTGCATTGTGATTTGATAAGATGTATGGGTTGTTCTGATTCTTTTGTATTTACATAAACATGCCTTACAGGCTAGTATGTGTTCTATTTTGGAGAATCTGTGTCTTTTGATTGGAGAATTGAGACAATTCACATTGAGAGTTATTATTGAAAGGTATTCACTTGTTCCTGTCATTGGACTATTTTCCTTTTGCTGATTCTTTATTTTTCCCTCTGTTTAATTGCTTGCCATGGGTGATATATTTATTCCATTACAATGTCAGTATTGTTGGCTTCATTGCTTATTTCTATGGTATCCTTGAGAAGTTTTGGAGTTTTTTGGTGGTCATGAATTACTTAATGTTTTCTTTTCATGGAAAGACTTTATTTCTCCATCAGTTTTGAAAGATAGTATTGCAGAACATATTAGTCTGAGTAGGAAGTTGTTTTCTTTTAGGGTTTGAAACACTTCACTCCAGGGTCTTCTGTCCTTCAATGTTTGTGCTGAGAAATATGTTGCAATCCTCATGAGTTTACCTTTATAAGTGATTTGTTACTCTTCTCTAACAGTTTTTAAGATTCTGTACCTGTGCTGGACTTCTGGGATTTTGACTATGATGAGTTGTGAAGAAGTTCTTTTGTGATCATGGCTATTTGGCTCTCTATAAGCCCCACTTACCTACATGTTAAATCCTTCCCCTGTATTTGGGAAGTTTTTTGCTGTTACATCTGTAAACAGGCTTTTAAAAATGCCATTTGTGTTGTATTCTGATTTTTCCATTTTTCCTATTTGCCCTTCAAAGCCTAGTGTTCCACTTTTGAAATATCTATAAAAATGAAACAACACATTTTCTTTTCAAATTTGCGTTCCTTGAATTTTTTTCAGGTAACATATGAATTTCATGTGAAAATTTAAAAATTGCAATCTTTTGCATAATTGGGTTAATTTTAGCTCAGACTTCTTTGTATCATCTTCTAACTGTTAGATCTATTTTTCATGTCCTTTTGTTTTTAAGGTATCCATTGTGCATGGTCACTTGCATTAGGCTTGTCTTCTAGTTCTGATATTGTTCTCGTATTGGTCATGTCTGCAGCTCATATTTTCGATTGAATTTTTAGTTTCCTGGATTTCTACTAGGTACATTTTCATGGATGCTTATCTCTGCTAAATTGATAATTCATGCTTTGTATTATTTTTGTTTAGCTCAGATAGCTTTCTGTTAGTGCCTTTTACAACATTGCTGCATTTTGTTATTTATCTGTTTTGTTATAACTTCATTGAGTTCACTGAGCACTTTATCGATCTGTTTATTTGCCTTCTCTTTTGTCAGTTTGTATAATCCAGCTAAAATTATCTTTTGATTTCTTCTCCATCAAATCTCTATGAATTAGCTTTAGGGGAAATTGGGAGTTTTTGGAGGGATTTTGTTGCCTTCTCTTCCCATGTTTCCATTTTTTTTTTTTAATCCTGAGGTTTGGAGATTGATTATAGTGGAAAAATTTTGTTGCTATTATGGACATCTCTTTAGTTAGTGTCTGCTTTTCAGTGATACACTCTGAGTGTGCATAATTATAGGGCTTTGCCTCTGTCCCAATATCCAACTGCCTCTGTTAATTTGGGAGAGGAGAGTACAGTATAACTGATCTAGTACCTAGCTCTCTGGAAATGAACTACAGTATTTTGGGTGACACAAAGACAAATCAGATATTGGCATACAATAAATATCAGTTGATAGCAAGAACTATGCCACACTGACAATAGCAAGGAAATTGGCAACAATGATAGACTCGAAGACCAACTGCATATTGAAGTAAGAGCCAATAAAAGTTACCACTATACCATCCTTAACCATGGAAAAGAGATCTATACTTATTATAAAGACTCAAGAACAACCCAAATATCAACATACAGTAAATACCTACTAAATGCAACAACTATACCACCATTAAAAATTGCAAAGAATTCAACAGCAATAAAATAGGGTTAACTAAATGAATCAACTAAAGATTAATAAAGCTTAATGATTATACTAGGTGACTCTAAAATGGAAGGGATAGGAACAGGAAAATGAAAGAAGTAGAGTTTGGAAAATTAAAAAAAAGAAAATGAGGAAGAGAGAAAAGTGAAATAAAGGATTCTTTTAAAGCATAAAATAAAATTAGTAGAATTATATAGAAGAAATGGGAAAGAACAAATAAAAAGATTAAAAAATAGTAAAATAAGAAAAACTGATAAGAAAAAAAGAACCATCCCTCAACACAAAACAATGAAGAAAAGCAAAGAAATGAATCCTAAAAAAATTCCTCCATGTTTTTGGATGAGTGATTTCTTCCCAGGTCTGCAATAGTAGAAACTACCAGATATGCTAGAAGGATATGAGTTACTACTAAGACTTACTTTGGTTCCACACTCACGTTATTTCCTGCTTATCATGAGCATTTAAAAATACATCTGGTATCTGCATTTCTTCTAAGGAGAACTATATTTTTAGGTCCTTGCTTTCTCCATTTTCTTATTGGATTAGGTTTTCTTGGCATTAAGTTCTTCACATTTTTTATAATAAGCCCTTATCAAATGCATTTTTTACAAATATTTTCTCCCAATCTGTGAATTTTCTCTTCATCTTAGTTTTCTTTTGCTATGCAGAGCTTCCTAGTTTGATGCAACACTTCTTATTTAGTTTTGTTTTTGTTGCTCATGCTTTTGAGGTCTTATCCAAGAAATCTTTACCCATTTCAATGTAGAACATTTTCTTTATACTTTATTTTAGCAGTTTTATTGTTTTCTGCCTTACATTTAAGTATTTAATCCATTTAAGTTGCTTTTTTGTTTATGGTGTGGGATAAGAATTTAATTTCTTTCTTCTGTTTGTGGATATCCATACTCAGCACCATGTATGGAAGAGATTGTCTTTTCTGTGTTGTATATTCTTGGCACCTTTTGTGAAAATCAATTAACCATAAACATCTGGGCCTATTTCTAGCCTCTCCAGTTGGTAACACTAGTTAATGTGTCTGTTTTTATGCCAGTTCCAAGCTAGTTTTATTACAATAAGTTTTTAACTGATTTTGAAGTCAGGAAGTGTGATGCTTTTGACACTGTTCTTTTTTGCTCAAGATTGCTTGGCTATTTAAAATCCTTTGTGATTCCATACAAATTTTACGGTAATTTCTATGAAAAATAACATTAGAGGATTCATAGAATTGGGTTAAATCTATAGATTGGGTAGTATGGAAATTTTAATACTATCTCTTCCAATAAAGGATAGTGAGTGACTTTTCATTTGTTTTATGTCTATAATTTCTTTTGTTAATGATTCATAATTTTCAGTCTCATTCATTGTACTTTATCTGTTTAAGTTTTTTTTAATCTTCTTCATTCAGTTTTGTGGGGTCACATGTGTCTAAAAATTTTTCTATTTCTTTTAGGTTCTCCAATTTATTAGAATATATGTTTTCAAAGTACAATAGTCTCTAATCATTTTATTTGTTGATTGGGCTATTTAATTTTTTTTTTTGGTGTTAAGCTTTTTGAGTTAATATTAATCCTCCCCCAGAAAAATAGTTGGTAAAATTTCTCCCATTCCATAGGTTATCTCTTTAATTTACTAGTTGTTTCCACTGGCATGTAGAAATTTTTTAATTTGATGTGGGCACATTTGTTGATTCTTGCTATTATTTCTTGTGCTATTGGTACTTTATTCAGGAAGTTGCAGTTTGTGCCTCTGGATTTCAAGGGTGTCTGTTGTAACATACCCTTTCTCATCTCTAATTATATTGATTGTATCTTTTTTGTTGTTGTTGTTTGCCTAAGGGTTTATCAATCTTTTGTTTTTGTACCAGGGATCGAACTTGGGACCTTGCGCTTGCAAGGCAGGCGGTGGAACAACTGAGCTAAATCCCCAGCCCAGGGTTTATCAATCTGACTTGTCTTTTCAAGAATCAACTCTATTTTATTAACCCTATGTATCATTCTTTTAGTCTCATTAATTTCAATTCTGATTTTTATTATTTCTTTTCTTCTAGTGGATGTGGTTTGTTTTGTTCTTATATTTCTGAGTCTTTGAGATGCACAATTAGGTTAGTTATTAATCTCTCTAACTTTTGATGTGGGCACTCATAGCTATGAACTTTCCTCTTCAAACTGATTTTGCTGTGTACCAGAAATTCTGATATTTGTTCGTATTTCCATTTTCATTGAATTGTAGAAAGTTTTAAATTTCCTTCTTGGTTTCTTCAATGACACATTAATTATTCAAAAGTGAATTTTTCAATGTTCATGTGTTTATGTAGTATCTGGAGTTTTTCCAGTAGCTTATTTCATTCTGTTATGATGTAATAAGATACCAAAAATTGGCCTAAAATATTATATGTTTTGGAGAATATTCCATGAGCTGCTGACAAGAATATGTTTCCTGTAGTTGTTGGATGGAATGCTCTGTAGACATCTGTTAAGTCTACTTAATCTATGGAGTAGTTTTACTCAGATGTTTTTTAGGTGATTTTTTTGTTTGTTTGTTTGGATGACCTTTCCATTGGTTAAAGTTGAGTTTTGAAGTTACTCTTACTATATTGGGACATATGTGTCCCTTTATGTTTATGTTTGTTTTATGAAATTGGCTGCACAAATGCTAAATAGTACATATATATGCAGGTATAAATTTATAATTGTTATATTTTCTTGATGTCTTTGTCTTATCTGAGTAGTTTGTCTTGAAGTCTGCTTTGTCAGATATGAGTATAGCTCCTTCTGCTTGCTTTTGGGTTTCATTGTGTGGACTATTGTTTTCCATCCTTTCACTTTTCAGTCTGTGTGTGTCTTTGCTAGTGTTTTTTGCAGGCTGTAAGGAGTTGGGTTTTGTTTTTTAATCTAATCTTACAGCCTGTGTCTTTTAATTGGAGAATTAATACCCCTTAGATTTAGCATTATAGAGATATGTTGGAATTCCCATCATTTTGTTGTTTTTCTAAATTTTGATAATTTCCTAAGAAATTTTATTATTGACTTAAAGTCTTTAGTCATTATTGATCTAGTCAGATTTTATATTTCTTCTTGATTCAATCTTTGTAGGTTGCATTTTGAGGTACAATTGTTCAGTCTCTTTTGATGCTGTATGGTACCAGTGTGAAATTTCTTGTTTTTCATTTCTGATTTTTGAGTCTCTTATTTTTCTTAATCTACCTAGCCTATGTTGATTTGTTTAAACAAAAACTTAGTTTCAGTGATATTTTCTATTGTTTTTAGCTTCTATTTCACTTTTATACTCCAATCTTTATTATTTTCTTCCTTTTCCTGATTATGGATTTAGTTTTTATATTTTGTAGTTTCTTGAATTTTAATGTGAGGTTGTTCATTTGAGATCTTTCTCCTTTTCTGATACAGGTATTTATTCCTATAAACTTCCCTCTTGGAGTTGTTTTTCTGCATCCCTTATGTTTTCGTATGTAGTATTTATATTTTCACTTACCTCAAGAAATCTTCAGCTTTCTCTTTTAATGTTTTATTTATCCTATTGGTTGTTCAAGAACATGTTTTCTAATTTCTATGTATTTGTGAAATTTCCAAAAATTATCCTTTTAGTGATATCTTGTTTCATTCCATTATGGCTAGATAATATTCTTGATGTGGTTTCAGCCATCTTACTTTTGTTAAGACTTATTTTGTATCCTACCTGATAATCTATTCTGAACAATGTTCTATGTATATTTGAGAAGAATGTGTCTTGGTCCTATTGGATGAAATACTGTGTATTTGTCTATTAGGTACTTTTGATCTAAGGATTGTTGATTCTTTGTTGATTTCCCTTCTGGATAATATGTCCATATTATCAAAAGTGGATTAGTGAAGTCTCCCACTGTTATTTTGAAGTCTATCTTACCTTTCAGATCTATAAGGTTTGCTTTACATATTTAGGTGTTCTTATGTTGTATATTTAAAATTATTATAACTCTCAATGAATTAACTCCTTTATGGTAATATAAAGACCTTCTTTGTTTCTTTTTATAGTTTTTAACTTAAAGTCTATTTTATCTGATATTAGTATAGCTTCCCTTGCTTTCTTTTAGTTATCATTATCTGGAATATCTGTTCACATCCCTTGAGTCTATATGTATTCTTTGATTTTATTTTTTATTAGTACATTAGTAGTATATAATGATTACAGTTATCATGGGGCATTGGTACATATACATAATATATCTTAATCATTTTATTCTCTTGTTTTTTTTCATCCCCTGTCCTCTTCTTTCTCCCTGTTCCTTCCAACCTCGATCCACTTCACACTTGATAAAGCTCTATTTTGATCATTTTTTCTCCTTCAGTTGTTTTCTTTTTTTCTATTCCCTCTCCCACTTCCTCTATCTTTCCTTCCCTCATCCATTTGAAAACATCTCTCTATTTCCCATTTATCTATCTTTTATTTTGATCTATCCTCTTTCTTTCTTTCTTTCTTTCTTTCTTTCTTTCTTTCTTTCTTTCTTTCTTTCTGAGGGTTGAGACAGGGTCTTGCTATGTAGTTCAGGCTGGCCCTGAACTTGTGGTGATCCTCCTGGCTCAGCCTCTCAAGTCTGGGATTACAGGTGTGCACCACCGTACTTGGCTATATATTTCTTATATAAGGGAGATCATGCAATATTTAAACTGTGTGTCTGATTTATTTCACTTAATGTTATGGTCTCAAGCTGCATCCTTTTACTGATGAATGCCTAAAGTTTATCTGTCCTTATGGCAGATTAGTACTCCATTGTTTATATATACCACATTTTCTTTATCCACACCTCTGTTGATAGGCATATAGGTTCTTTCCAAGATGTAGCTATTATAAATTGCTCTGCTATAAACATGGGTATGCATGTACCCCCATAATATGCCATCTTAAATTCTTTCAGAAAGATACCTAGAAGGGGAACAGTTGGGTCAAATGAAACTTCAAGTTTTAGTTTTTTGTTTGTTTGGGATTTTTGAGGAATCTTTACACAGATTTCCATAGTGGCTGTACTGGTTTACATTCCCATCAACAATACAGAAGACTTCCTTTATCTCTACAGCCTTGCCAGCATTTGTTATTGTTTGATTTCTTGACAATAGCCAATCTTTCTGGAATAAGATGATATCTCAATACTGTTTTAATTTATGTATTTCTCTAACAGCTAGTGATGTTCAGTATTTTTAAAATGTATTTTTTAACCATTTATACCTCCTGTTCTGAGAAGTGTCTGCTCATAAGGTTAAAATGAATCTCTTATAAGCGAAGTATATTGGATTTTTTTTCCTTTTAGCTACTCTGAAATTTGGTGAATGATGAAAAAGATATGTTACTGTGGTATATTTTGACAGTCTACCAAATAGTATTTTGATACTAAATAGTATTTTAAAAGAGGCAAAAGCAACATAAGAAAAAGAGGTTACCTAACTCAGTCTGAATTAGGGAAGGAAGGATTAACATTTAACCTCAGATCAGAAGAATGAGTAAAATTTGGCTAAGTAAAAAAAAAAAAATTGGCTAAGTCAGTGGCCAGACTGTCTCCCTCACTGGGTCTGTCAAGTTTGAACCAGTCAGCCCTTGAAGGGTAGGGGATGCCTGCTTCTCACAGACTAAACAATAATTCACTCTATTCCCAGCATTCATGGAATCTGTATTTGAAAACTTACTTTTGCAAGCATAAATATATTTTAAATTTCCAAATCAATGCTCATAGAACATATGCTGCCATCTACAGACATGCACAGAGCACTGGAAAACTCATTACTTAATATGCATGTTCCTAGCTAAGGTCAAGCAATGTGATGCTCTTCCATCTTGTATCACAGCTGATGTGCTGTGAACAAGTGTCCTCTGCATGGTCTACTTAGTGCCACATTTTCTGCATTTTTCTCTTTTCATTGGTAAGTTCGCTGTTTAAAATGGTCCCCAAGCATAGTCTTGAAGCACTGTCCAGTGTTTCTAAGTATAAGAAGGCTGTGACTTGCCTATGGAGAAAATATATGCTATGTTAAATTTAATTCAGGCATGACCTGTCCATGAGTTCAGTGTTAATCAATTAACAGTATACATTGCCCAGGGTGCTAGACATGGAACTATGGGATTAAGTTTGTCTTGCTGAAGTTTAGTCTTGCTTTGTCCCATTCCTTGCTATCCCCCTTTTTCTACCTTTTGGAATGGCAATGTCTATTCTGTGCCAATGTATGTTGGAAATGTTTAACTTTCTTTTCATTATTACAGGGGCTCCCAGCTAAGAGTTTGCCTTAAATCTCAGAGCAGACTTTGGATTTGAACTTTTCAGTAATGCTGAAAGTTTTTGGGACTTTGGCAATTCTTAGAGATGGACTAAGTGCATTTTGCATGAATGGATTCACATGAGATTTGGAAACCAGGGCATGTTATAGCTTATATCTAGATGGCCCAGCAAGCCTCATGTACTCATAGGTGGGGCTTTTGTGAGGTTACTAGGTCATGGGTGTGTGATACTCATCACTGGCTTAGTCCACTAATTGATTTGCAGCTGTGTGTAATGTTGGTAGAGGTGGGTCACTGTGGGTGTAGCCTGGAAGGGTATATAACCCTCCTCTTCCCCTTATCTCTTTATGCTTCTTGTCTGTCATGACTTGAGCTCTTTCTCCTCTGCCATTCCCTTCCTTCATGCCACCCTGCCTTGGAGCCAGCTGACTATGGACTGAAACCTCTACAAACTGTGAGCCAAATAAACCTTTCCTCTTTTAAATTGTGGGTGTCAGGTACTGTGTCTCAGCAAAGCGAAGGTAACTAAAATGCTTGGCCACATCTAATACTTTCCTATTTAACTTTGATTTTAGGATCTCTTAGTAGTGTGTTGGAAAACAATATACCAGTATCAGAGAATACCTGTTTCATGGAGTAATGGTGCAAAGAACTCATTTTAAAAGATTAACCAAACAATGTTACGCTGGATATGTGGAAAACAAATATGTAGACAACCAAAGAGCTCTCTGTTTAGTTAGTATCCTCCTTGGTTACAATATTCTTGCATAAGACTTGTTATGTCTGTTAATGATCATTATTTAAACTACAGAAAAAAATTTTCATAATGCTAGTTAACACACAGGTAAAAGGTAAGCCATTAGCAGAAGATTAAATTGTTGGCTTCATATTAGAAAAATCCACATAGTTTGTTAAAAGGTTCCAGATTGTGTGTAAAAATAGAAAACAGCTGAATTGGTCACAGACATACTGCTGGGGTTAGATGAATAGCAACTGCAAAACCATTCTGAGATGCAAAAGCAGCATTTTAGCCTCACTATAATGACTGTGAGTCTCACCTCCCTTGCAGTTCTAGCCTTTGTCTTGTTGCCAGATCAGCTGTTAAGTTACCGTTATTGGAAGCCAAGTTGGAACTAGCTGTGTTGATATAGAAAGACATTTGGGAAGTTCACGTGGGTCACTCTCGGGAATGGCACCTTAAATAGTTTAGGAGTAATTGTCATGACATTCAGTTGTGTGATATAAATATCAATACTTATAATAACATATTTAAAATATCTTACCAGAAGAATTAAATATTTATTTAACACTGAAAGGAAAGAAAGGAAAGGAAAAAACATGAAAAAAGGAAAAAGTGGAAATAAAGTCTTTGTAAATAGGGAAGGGTGGAGGGGTTGAAGGGAGGGCAGAGGAATGGGGAAAAAATAAGAACCAAGATACATCATGTAAAGGTACAAATTCTCAATGATGAATGTCATCATATTGTATACCTAAAATGTACCAATAAACTTAATGAATAAAAAAATTATTGAACACTTATAAACCTGTTAATCTCAGAGGCAACACTGATTCTGATGTGGCCTTTTTGAAGGAGGGATATAAAAAAAAATCAAGGGATTATTTGAGCCAGAAGAAGTATAAGGGGAAAACATTTATATTTTCTAAATGTAACAGAATATATATATATATATATATATATATATATATATATTTATTTATGTATGTTAAACTATCAGGATTCTTTTTTTGTTTTACTAATAGTTAAAGATTTTGGAGTTTGAGTACAGCAATGGGTAATTTGACATTCACATTCTTTGGGTCTTCAATTTGGCCGTCAAAATCACAGAAGTCTCATCTGAAATTTGGTTCTACTTAGATTCAAAGCCACAATCCTTGCCTTTATCTTGGAAAGAGAGAAAGAAGTTGATCAAGTGCTCTAAAGATTCAACACTCTTCCAACCCTGCTTTTGTTCCCCAAGGAACAGTTTATAATGAAATGAAATAAGCCCTTTCTGAGCATATCTAAATCATGCCAACAAAATACAAATGATAATATAAAGTGTCTCAATGTGAAATAAAGAGTGTCTTACTGTCTCATTATTACTATCACGGTTACCTTAATTATTTGAAAAATGAGTGCCTAAAGTTAACAGGGCCATTTCCAGAGAGATTGCTGTTCAAGAATGAATTATCTTTCACTCAATTTCAGTAATTTATATAAAGCGTTCTTATTTTTTTAAATGTGTATTTTTCTTGTTCATGATCAATTTCTTTTGAAAACTTTTCATGCTTTTCTATATTCAGAACAATATATTATTTTTACTATTGACATAAATTTCTCCAACATGGCATCCAGAATACTGAAATTTAACAGCTATGACAAATTGTGTTAACAGAGACTTGGTGACTTTAAAGGAAAGAACAAAGTACTTTTGACCAGTCGTCATTTTATTCTGTCACTATACCTGAACTAATCCTTGAGACAGTATTATACTTTTGATTTTGGATGGGAAAAATAGAGTCAATAAATTTGTACATAACATTTATTTCAATTTTACTTGTTTTCTATCTTCAAACTGTCCCTACTTATAGATAATAAGTAAAAATATTTTAAGGAATATTTTCCATAAGAAGAATGTAATTAGCTAAAACACACAAATAATACAATTTCTCTGTAAGATAAAATTCTGGATACAGATAACACGGAATCATATATTCAAAAAGTAGTTTTGAAGACATACTATGTGTCAAGTAGTGTAACTTAGATACAGTTTTGAGCAAAACCACTACAATTACTGTTTTTTAAAAGCCTAGTAAGAAAGAGAGACATAGAATCAAACATTTATACACAGAATGTACTGTGGACTTCATACACAGAGAAGTACTATGGAAATAAATGGGAGAATCCATCCCAGTCTAGAGATGGAGTAGTGTTATAGACTGACTTACATTTCCCTTAACAAATATATACTGGAGTTTTAACCCCGAGTGTGATGGTATTTGGAGATAGAGCCTTTAAAAGGTAAGTAAGGTAAAATGAGGCCATAAAGTTGGAGCCCTTTCTTAGCCACATTCTTCTTCATTGAAACAAAGTACCCAAGACCCACAACATAAAGCAGGAAAGGTTTATTTTGTCTCACATTTATGGTTCATGATCAGCTGGTTCCAAGGAAGGATGGCATGACAGGAGGGGCATAGCAGAGGAGAGCTGCTCGCGGCACTGCCTCTGGAAAGCAAAGGGAATCAAAGGAGGAGCCATGAAGGGATACAACATTTTGTGTCATGCCCACAGTGACTCTCTTCTTCCCACCAGGCCCTGCCTCCTACCAGGAAGTCGGCTATATCACCCTCATAATCCAATCATCTCCCAGAAGTCCCTTTTATGAGCTCATGAGGCTCTCATCTAGGTAGAAATCCTTTATCAACATCTAGGTAGAAACCCTACATCTACATTAGGCAGAAACCCTACATCTACATCTAGGCAGAAACCCTACATCTACATCTAGGTAGAAACTCTTCATCTACATCTAGGTAGAAACTCTAATTTGGCCTTAATGCCAAAGAGCTGATATTATTACAAGAAGAGGAAGAGACACTAGAGCTCTTTTTCTCCCCATGGCCATGCATAGAAAATACACCAAATGAGTAAACAGTGAGAAGGCATCATCTGCCAGATGAGAAGAGAGATTTCACCAAAAGCCAAATGTGCTGATACATTGATCTTGGTTTTCCAGGTCTTGGGAAAGAAGAATTTCTATTGTTTAAACCATCCATCTATGGTATTTTGTTTTGACATCTGGAATAGCCTCACATGGGTATCACGAAGTGGGATGCTACTACAACAAATACCTAAAAATGGGAAGTAGCTTTGAAACTGTGCATGGAGTTGGGGCTGGAAGTATTTGATGTATATGCTAGAAAAATCCTAGATTGCCCTGAAGGTACTTCATTGGTGAAAATATGGACTTCTTCGCAATTCTGATGAGAGCTCTAAAAGAAAAGTGACGAATGTGGAGAGATCTTTTATTGCCTTAGAGAGTTCATACTTCTCAATGACTCTGTAGAAATATGAACACTAATGGTATCCCTGAACCAGACAAAATTGAGAAAAATGTCATTGAAACCTGAAGGAAAGGTGATTCTTGTTATAGAATGGCATAGAACTCGGCTAAATTGGGTCTTAGGGAAGGTAGCATTGTGAGAGGTATTATTTATTTGGATATTTAGCAAAGGAGGTTTGTAAGCAAAGTGTTGAGTATGTTTCCTGGTTTCTCTTTATTGTTTATGATGAAATGTAAAAGGGCAGAGATAATCTAAAGGAATTATGAAGCAAAACCTAAGCAGAACTTGGAGATGCAAAAAATTCTCAACCTGTCTCCATTTCAAAGATGAGAAAGCATGTTCTGGAGAGAACACCACGATGTGACTAGATGGTCATTCCATAAAGAGTTAAGACGTGGTTTTAATCAACAATCTCATCTCAGTCAGATACACAATAGGAATTTTGCCAGCAAAGACAATGATACGTGAAACTGAGAACAGTAGAAAAAAATACACAAAGGGATGGAAAGTTGTTAAACTTCTGGAATTCTAAAGAATGGGACAACAGAAGTATCTGTTTTGAATGTGTGATATCCTTTAAGGAAACAAAGCATGATCCTGAAGATAAATGAATGGTCATCAGAGACTCTACCCTCACCACATCCCAAAAGGAAAGGCTTTTCCTCTTTGGTTTCAGAGAGCAGAGCCACTTCCTGTAGATCAACCGGCTGGATGCTCTTTCTGCTCCACAGAGCCGTGAGATTCAAAGCCTCGAAGGCCCATAGAATTTGTCTCACTATGTTTTGCAGTTGTTGGGACCCCTCACTCTTTTCACTCTTTTGCCTTTCCTTTGGAATGGACATTCTGTCTTATGCCAATCCTGTTGCTGTATTTTAGAAGGACATAAACTTGCATAAAGCTGTCTGGTTTCACGGTATCACAGCTGGAGAGGAATTCTGTCTTAGAATGAATAAAAACTCAAGTCTCATACCTGATTACAATGATATTCTCAGGAGATTTGGCTTGGAATTGATGCTGCAATGCCAGGTTAAGAGTTTTGGGGCTGCTTGCATGGGGGTAAATGTGTTTTGAATGTTAGAAGAACTTTGAATTTGGGGGTCGGTGGGCAGAATGTTAGGGACTGAATTATGTTTCCTCTCAATTCTTATATTGAAACTCTGATCTCTCCCTGATGGCGTTTGGAGATAGAGCCTCTAAGGGGGCAATTAAGGTTAAATGAAGTCATAAGAGTTGCGTTCAAGTCTGTTAGGACTAGTGTTTTTATAAAAAGAAAAGAGCACACTGCAGCTCCTTCTCTAGTCATGAGTACACATAGAGGAAAGAGAATATGAAGATAAACAAGCAAGTGACATTTATAAGCTAAGGAGAGAGGTCTTACCAGAAACCATCATTGTCAGAACTGTGATCTTGAAGGTCCAGTCTCAAGAACTCTGAAAAGATGGATTTCTGATAGGTAAACCATTGAATCTATAGTATTTGCTATGGCAGCCTGAGAGGCAGAACATGTTCTGAAAGACAAGGGATCATATTCTGCCTCTTAACATTAAAGTGCACAAAGTCTGACAGAATTCTTTTATCCATTCCTCAACAAATACTTATTATAAATCTGTTATACTAAAGATAGGTCAGGACATATTTTGATGATACAAATCATAGGTAGACATTGTCTTCCTGGGGTGTGCAACTTTATGGGTCATCTACACAGCAAACAAATGCCACAGCTCTAAAGTTATAATTATATGTTAGGTTGAATTCAGCGAAAAGAAAGTTGAGGATTTTAGTGGAAAAGTTAATGGGTTGTTGAGTAAGTAGGAGGCATTGTGCAGTGGGAGGTGACGAATGCTTACACGGCAGAGGGAAAGATGATAAGAGGAAGGAAAATATTGAATAGAGCTTGAAAGTGAGTGAGAATTCAGCAAAGGCTCAGCAGAGGAGATGGCCCGAGAACAGAGTAAGCTTTGATACACTGGAGAAACCAGAAAGAGGACCTGTACTTGGGGAGTGCAGTGAACAAGAAAATAAAGAGCTGTGAGATGAAAACTGGATAGGAGGCAAGACTCAGATCAGGAGAACATCATGAATAGAATGTACACATGAGTTATGGCTTGAATGTGTTTCTCATAGTTCATTTGGTTGAAACTTAATCCCCAAATTCATATGTTAATGGTATTTGGAAGTGGAACCTTTGAATAAACATTAGGTCATAGAGGCTTCACTCTTATTAGTGGATTAAGCCACTGTCACTCAATGGATTAATGAATTATCAAGGAAATGGCTTAGTTAAAAAAGGGGAGGGCTCTCTAGCATATTTATTCTCTCTAATCATGTGATGCCTTTTGCCATGATATGATGCAAAAAAAAAAAAAATAAATAAAAAAGGCTTTAAACAGGGCCATGCAGATGTTAGACTGTTACTTTTGGCCTTTCCAGACTCTAGATTCATGAAATAAATAAAACTTTTTTTAATGATTTATCCAGCTTGTTGTGTTCATTTGCAGCAATGGAGAATAGACTAAGATGAAATGTTAGTACAGAGAGGAGACACTGCAGAACAGAAAACAGGAAAGCACCTGCCTAATCTAGAATTTAAGAAAATCACCAAGGCTGCTGAATTGAGAATGATATGCAGTCATACAAAGGATGGCTAGGGGAATGAGAAGACAGGGGAAGATAAGTGATTGGGGCAGTTCGCATATTGGCAGAAATGAAGGATGAATGATCTCTGTCTTGTTCAACATTTGCTTTGGAATCTTTTTTGATACCTTACCTTCAAGATCTTAAAACACAGCTGAAGAAAAGCATTCCATCCTGACTCATCCTGCTTTATATTCATGTAACCTCCAAGAAAACATTTAGAGCTTCCTGGAAACCCTGCTGCATTTCTTTAGTCCATTATTTTTTTTCATTATCCTATATCAAGAATTAGTAAACTATATAGCTTGTGAGCCAAATAAAGCTTTCAGCCTGTTTATGAACGGAAAACGTTATTGAAACACAACCATGGTCATTTGTTTATGTGCGACCTATGCCTCTTTTAATACTATACTGCAGTCACAGTTTGTAATAGCTCAAACTTGGAAACAGCCCAATTGCCCATCAACTGGAGACTGGATAAAAAAGATGTGGCTTTAAAAAAAAAGCAAACAGAGTATTACTCAGCCATAAAGAATGAGAAACTAGAGTCATTTATAGCTAAATGGATGCACATTGAGGCCATATTCCTAAGTGAAATAAATGGGACACACACGTGTAAATATGGAGTAGTGTGAACCTGAAAGTGTAAATAAGGATCAAAATGTATAATTGATAATGTGAAAGAGGATGAAAAGGTCTAAAGGGGAAGAGGAAGTGGGAAGAGTAGGGAGAGGAAAGAAAGGAAAGGAAAAAATATGAGAAAAGGGAAAAATGGAAGCAAAGTCTTTGTAAATAGGGAGGGGTGGAGGGGTTGAAGGGAGGGCAGGGGAATGG
>NW_004624742.1:18467617-18506852 GCF_000247695.1 Heterocephalus glaber | reverse complement strand
TTAATGAAAAAAATTTTAAAAAATAATACTATACTGCAGAACCTGAACAGCTGGGACAGACTGTCCACCACAAATCCCAAAATATTTACTATCTGTACTTCCCAGAAGTTTGTTGATCTTGTCTTAGATGGCTGTTACATATATTTTCTGTCCAAAAAACTTCAACTCTTTTTCCCTTCTTTACTATCAGCTAATAATCTTAGCTTTTGTTTCAAAATGAGAATGGAAGAAAGCATAGGAAAAATTTCACATTTTTCTGACATCAAGTATGTTACACTCTTACCTATCTCCCAGCATATACTTTGCCTTTTCACTTAAGGAATTGCTTCAGTAATCTCTCCCTCCCTCTTTTCCGCCCCCTTTCTTTTTCATTCAGTTTTTCTTTAGGAATGCGTCACTTCTATATCCCTTAAAATAAATCTCTTCTGTTTTTGACATCCCAGCTTTCCATTCAGCTACTACTCAATTTTCTTCTGTTCTATTCCTTTATGAACTCCTCATAATTGATGAGAATTTTTTCAAAGAGTTACCTATACTTATGTTCTCTATTTCCACTTCTTTCATTCTGTCATAAAATGGTTCCACCCCCACCTGCACATCCAGCTGCTGAGTTCATTAGTGGACGAACTCACTGATGAGTACAGCTTCTCCATGATTCAGTGGCCTTCCCCAAACCCTGCTTCCTGAGCACATGGGAGTTTTGGGGCCTTCTAGATCTAAGCCTAGCTTATATCTAGATGTACCCCAAATCCTTAGGCTCTGCTGGGAGGAGAGGCCTGATGGGAAAAATAGGTCCCCAGGGGAATGGTCCAGAAGGCTGTATTTCTGCTTGTGCTCCTCCCTTCACTCTGCTTCTTGGGTGACATGAGGTGAGCAGCTTTTCTCCCCTGGACCATTCCACCATGCTGCTTCTGCCTGGAGTGAGCAGGCCATGCAAGGATGAAAACTGCTAAAACATGAGCCAAAATAAAACTCTCTTCCTTTAAGTTGCAGATGTCAGACATTGTGTCTCAGGAATGAGACAGTGACTAAGATAGTGTACAAACTACCCATGTCATAAATGAATGGATACCACTAAAGTTTCAAAAGACATTAACATATAAACTGCTATTATGAAACATTTATAATACTAAATTGAAAATTATATGAAACAAACAGATTTCATGAAACAAAATTTCCCAAACACAATAGAAAGCAAAAATTATTAATATTACTACATTAAACATTTTACTTTCAAGTTTGCATCCTTATGACAATGAAAACTTGATGTCCATCTGTCCTCACTAGTAAGTGCTAAAAGACATAAAACAGATCTTGCTTAAATTTTTCCAGAGAAAAGAAAAAAAAGGGAACATTTTCCACTTTTTCTCACATTTCACATTTCCACTTAGTAATTGTACCAAGATTTCGCAGGGACATTGGAAGAAAGGAAGATCTCATTCTTAACTATTAAAGTGAAAACTCCTAACAAAATATTAAAAAATTGAACCTAATATATAAAATAGATAATACATAAAGACAAATTGAGTTTCTTCCAGAAGGGAAAGGTTAATTTTAAATTTGAAAAACATTGTAGTCTATCTCATTATTAAGATAACAAAGAAAATATGTTTGATTACTTAAACAGATGCAGAAAACAGATTTGCATTTAATAACCTTGACACTCATTTGTGATTTTAAAAATCGTTAAAAACTTGGATATAGAAAACCTTTTATTCATATGAAATAAATCTATCTCAAATTTCATAAATAATGATGAAACATTGAATGCTAATCACCAAGAATGGGAATGAACCAAAGATATACTATGTCACCACTTGTATTTGTACTCACTGTGAACACTAAAATGGGCCAAAAAAAGGGAATTATATGTATTAGTCAGGAAGAAATAAAAATGATCAAACTTATGGAGGAAATGGTTGAGAACATAAAAATGTAAGATAAAAAATACAGCAAGTTTGCTGGTTACAAAATTCTCTACACAAAAGTCATTTAAGGAAAACAGACAAATCTCCCATGAAGAATTTCAATTTTTTGTCCAAATAAATTATGCGGATAGTTCATTATAGAGTGTACGAATATTTCAACTCCTTAAAGTGTTGGATATCATAGTGATTTCTCTTCAAAGAGTATAAAAAAGAAATGTGGGAAAAGACCAACGTTACAGTGGAAAAATAACCTGAAAACTCTACTTCAGCCTAACTATCCAGGTCCACATCAATAGTCACAAATGTTGCAATATTGTCTTAGAGAAGACGTGTTGAAAATGGCATTTTATCTCTCTGGAATCCTCCTCACAACCATTACCCCACTCTACACATGACAAACATCAGGCAAGTTCCAGTAGATGATGTGATGGTCAATCCTAATTGTCAACTTCTTTGACTTGAGAGATTTCTAGGAGCTTAGTAAAGGCACTTCTGCGTGTGTCTGGGCTGGTCATGGGTGTGACCTTGGGACTATCTCTAGTAGCTGGCCCTTGCCTCTCTGTGTCTTCCCCTGCTTTCTGCTTCTCAGATACCATGAGCTAAGCAGTTTTCTTTCACCACACCTTCCAGGATCATGTTTCTGCCTTGGATCCAGCTAAGCATGGACTGAAATCACAGGACAAAGCAAACCTTTTCTTCTCCAAGTTGTATAAGTCCAATATTTTGCTCTAGCAATAGGAAGCTTGCTAATATTGACAGTGTTCCACAATAAAGTTTACCAGTATATCTTAAGGCTCTGAAGTTCATCAAAAACAAGAGAAGGCTGAAAAACTGCCACAGCCAAGAAGAGCTGAAAGGTACAAAACATTCATTGTGTCCAAGATAGGATCTGGGAATGGCAAAGGGACATCAGACTGTGCAACTCTTAATAAACTATGAACTTTACTTAATAATTTGTACTAATTTTGATTTTCAATTTTAATAAATGTACTATGCTAATGAATATATATATATTAATAACAGAAAACTGTATGGAGTTTATGGGAACATTTTTTATAGTGTCTACTCAGTTTATAAATCTGAAACTGTGCTAAAAAGAAAGAATATTAATAGAAATCAGTTATGGTTCTCTACACAAGCAGCATCAGTGAAAAGATAAATAAAATAGCAAAAGTATCATCAGGATATCTTATTCCTAGATATCTATCTAGGAATAAGTCTTATTAAAAATGTGTGAGCTCTTTATACAGAAAACTATAAAACATTACTGAAAGACATTGAAAGTGATTTATGTAAATCAAAAGGTGTACTTGTTGGTGTATTGGAATATTTAGTGCCACAAAGATGTCCATTCTTTATAAATTGACTGATTGGTTCAACACAAGTGGATTCAAAACTGTGCTCCATGCAACAGGAACCTGAAAATAAGCAGGAGTAGCTATCCTATTTGCAGCCAAAATGGATTTCAAACCAAAGCTAATTAAGAGAGACAAAGAAGGACACTACATCCTTGTAAAGGGAGCAATCCAAGAGGAAGAGATGACAATCATAAATATATATGCAGCAAATACTAGTGCACCCAACTACATAAAACAAATATTAACAGACATGAAGAATCAAATAAGCACTAATACTATAGTAATGGGGGACTTCAGTACCCCACTGTCACAAATAGATCAACTAGACAAAAATTAACAACTAAATACTAGAACTCAATCAAATTCATGAATAAATGGACTTAACAGATGTTTATGGAGTGTTCCACCCCACAGAATCAGAATACACATTGTTTTCAGCTGCACACGGGTCATTCTCTAAAACAGACCACATACTTGCTCATAGAACATGTTTAAGTAAATGTGAAGGAATTGAAATTATCCCCTTTCTATTATCAGACCATAGTGCGATGAAATTGGGGATCAATAGCAAAAGAAACCACAAGAACTTCATAAACACATGGAAATTGAACAATATGCTGCTGATGAACCACTGGGTCACAGAAGAAATTAAAGAAGAAATTAGACTGCTTTTAAAATTAAATGACAATGCCAGTGCAGCGTATCAGAATCTATGGGACACAATGAAAACAGTCAAAACCCTAGTAGATCTTTTGACATTAAAAAAATTATATAAAACATTGCAAAGTGCTAAGTTTCTAGAATCATGAAGGCAATCTTGAAAAAACAAAGTTAGAGGACTTGCAATATCAAATACCAAAAATTATCATAAAATAGTTAATTTAAAAATAAAATTTTTGGAGTGACCAAATGCTCCTTATTAGTGAAATGTATAAATAAATTGTGATATTCTATAGTTCCATACTAAATAACATAGCAAAAATCAAATAATGCTACATCTGACAATCAAGTTGAACTCACAGTCATATTATGAATGAAGAAAGCCAGGGACAAAAGATTCTACACTATTTATTATGCTTTTTTACACAAATATCAAAATCAATGAAACCTAAGTTATGGTAATGGGAAATCAAGATATTGTTTAAATTTGGGTTCTTCATTAATGGGGTGCAGAGAGACACAATGAGGCTCCCCATATGCACATGTGTCTCTCACAACCCACAGTTTTATTCAGCAGACAGAAGGAGCTTTAAAAACTGCAAACTGCTGTTATGTGTAACAACAGTTGATATGGATGGTGGTGGGAAAGTTGTGTTCTAGTGATACAGGTTTAAATCATAGGGAAAAGAAAATATGAGCCAAACATATTGTACACATTCAAGCTGCAACTTGACATTCGAATGTCTTGTGAGGATATGAGTGTAATATATGGGACATATTCTTGGACATAAGTTTGAAAGTGATGTAACTTTGAAACAGAAGGAATCAAAAGAACATAGTTTTTTAAAACTCTATGTGGGTAATAAAGATCTAGGTGAAGTCTTAAATAGATAATTTAGAGGAAAATATGAATTGCCATTATGAGTAAAAATCAAGGTTAAAATTAAGCAAAAGAAAACAATAAAATTGAGAATTTGAAGCTTTATAAAAGAAACCCCTGAAAGTTACCAGTCACAGTTGTGTTCACAAAGAAATCCCCACAAACCTTTAAAGATAAAGTCCACAGAACTATAATGAAACTTCCAAATTATTTTCTAGTTCAGTATAACACATTCAGAACAATGAAACATGGAGCACAAAATAAGTGCCAGAGCTAATGCAATGGCATAATGCACTGGTGTAAGCTCTGAACCTCAGGGGAAGTGTTTTAAAGACCTAACCAAGGTCATCTGTCATCACTACAATTAAATAACCTTGTCCTGGAATTACTGGCCAGTGAAATTATAAGGAAACACAAAAAGGAGGACAGATGTTAGAAAGTAGAAACAAATCTTATCATTATTTTAAGACCATAAGACAACATTTCTAGAAAAACTTTTAATCATTAAGAAATCCAGTAAAATGGTTGAAGTTTTGAAAAGAAACCTCCTATATAAGCAATAACCAGTTAGAAATTTAGAACTAGCAAAATCTACAAAAAAATTAAACATCCCAGAACAAATTCATTAAAAATTGTACGGGACTTATGTGAAGGAAACCTTAAACATACATTTAAAAAAAAAAGTCTCTTTTTATCTAGCAATTTTTGCTAATGGCAATTGACTCAAGATGTGAATACAAATAAGTTTACATATCTACAAACGTACACATAATCATATACCTATATCTGTAACAAAAAACACAAACATGCCACCAAAAGCTATGCTTTTGTAGGGAACCTAAGTGTCAATCAGAAGGAAATTTGATTTGGAGCTCAGGCCCAGAGTAAACGCTAAATGAAAGGGGAAGCAATAGGATTTCTTACTTAGAGCTGTTGTGGAGATTAAGTGAATAACACTATGCAAAACATTTAGTACAATGCCCAGTGCAAAGTAAGTGTTTTCTAAATTCACAATAATTGAAGGAAGAGAATACAGTAGATCTGTGTTGCTAAGATGAAATCTCTCTAAGAAATGGTATCATATGAAAATGCAAATAGAATAATGAACCTTTTCATAAAACTATTATATAGTACAACTGCATGTATATATGTTGATACATAGAGATATGTGCAAGTATTTAAAATTAATATTTTTTCTGGAGAAAGATATCGTATTTATCAACTCTGATTATCTTTTGAAGAGTATTTAGAATTGGTATAAAAGGAAAAAAGTCCTCTACTTTTCATTCTGTATCTTTTTAGAATTTTCCACTTATTTATGAGCATATTTTAATTTCTAGAAGCCATAGTGAAATTCTTAAATATAAGGAAAATAAATTATATGTTAATTTTATGTTTTAAACAGCCTAGGTATATGAGTGATATTGTACTAATTTACATACTCTGGGGAGATTATAGAATGACAAATGTAAAAATAGAAAAAAATATTTTAAGGAAAAAGCTGAATGTGATAGGTAATTTTGACTAACTTATGGTTTTATGAGCAGATGAAGAAATTACTACTAATATACCTTAGTGAGAAAATTGGTAGATGCTCTAGATTGCTTGTAGTAGAACTTCAGCAGAGATATTGGTGGGAAAATAATCTAATTAACATGTATTTTTAAAGAAAAGCAAGAGATATGTGCAATACTTACTGTGGCTATGACTAATGTTCACATTCAGCAAACCGTAGTTCCATTTTCTCACCCTATCTCTGTCACCTAAGTCAAACACAGCTCATACTGGTGCAAGAAAATAATAAATTTGGTAACTGATATTTTTAAGGGGGAATGCCATTAGAAAGAATACTGTTGGAAAATGATAAATTTTTTTGGAGGTTTTATGGGGGTATGATGGTATTGACACCATCTTTGTTAAGAATTCCAAATGGGTATCCACAAAATGTTGGCAATCTAAACATTTTCTAAACCTGATACAGGGGCAGGAAGTATAAAGGAGCCCTGAGATTCTCGTTGAGCAATTTGATGATGAGCTCATTGAACAATCTTAGTTGACTTTGTAATAGTGGTTAAGAGCAGAAAGAAAACCAACATACATGAAGGAGAACATTAGCCCTAGAGGAAGTCTGTAAGGCTGTCTGTCAGAGCTCTGACCCATTTCATGTGGAGGATTTATGACTGACACAGAAATATTGAGCCTGTATTGAACCCTGAACACTTTCTTCTTAGAAAAAAAGACTTTTTGAAGAAGCTATTCTTGTATATGGATATTATATACAGATTTAGGTGCAGGTAATGACATGAAATATATTTTTTCATAAAGCACTATATTACTATGTGATCCTCCATCTTCTCCCCAAGTTAAGTAATATTGCTTTTATGATGAAGAGATTGAGGGAATTATTTTCATAGACGTCTCCACTATATAGAATTTAGAGTGAAGACATAGTCTAATGAAAGATGGTAAATGTTAATGCCAGCATGTGATAAGGATATAATTTTTCTCTGATGAATAATACATGTAGTATGAGTCCTTGAAATACAAAACCAGAAAACTATATTAATTAAGTTAAATATCAAGAAGCATTGAATTGCTTGCTTTGCATTTGTTTTCTGCTTTTGAAATGAGTTGATTAAATAATCTGAGGTTATAGAATTTTGGTACAATTGAATTGATCTTGGAATGAACTGCTGTGCATTCAAAATTATGCTGTATTGTCTCCCTGAGCACAAAGCAGAAGAAATCCCTCAAGCTCAAGGTTGGCTTGAGCCGAGAATTACCTGGCAAAAATGAAATGGAATTTAGGCAGCTGTATTAAAAAAAAAAAAAAGTCTTAGTTACATTCTGCATGAGTAAGCAAAACATATGATTAAACTTAATTATTTCTCCAAAGCTTGAAAAAGTTGTAGAGGAAGGTAATTTCAGCTTTCAAATTAGATATATTTACATATTTTCTTTTCCTAATAAGACTGGATTTTAGATCTGTGCCAGTGATTTCCACTTTACTTTCCGTTTACTTCCCAGCTCTTCTAAGCACTGTTGTGGCAGTACACTAGGAATATGCTTTCATGTTCGGAATCATAATTCATCGCTTTCTGGAACTCAGCTTCTGAAAAATAAAATACAGCTCTAGAATTACAAGCATATTCAATTCTATTTAGTGAAATATGAGGAATAGCTTTAAATAGTGGATGTGCTTTTGTTTCCCCGAAGAACACATGCAAATGTGAAAACCATAGTTACATTAAAGTGTTTACAGAATTTATCCTATACTTTAGATTTCATCATGAAAACACTATATATCATGGATACTAATACAATGTGATCCAGTAATTAGTTGAAATAATACAATCATTGAATCCATGAACAGCCCCAGAAGTTGAAAACACTGCAATTAAAGAATCATTCATTTTCTCCACTACATTGCAATGCCATTTGTTTTTGTAAAATGTCCATTTTGTCAATTTTGTCTTCCTTTAATTGATACTCTGCATTTTAAGAAGCACATGAAAATAGTTTATTTCATTATTATTAATACACTGAAAAATTTCCTGTAGATCTATTTGTTTTTCATAGAAGATGCTGAAGCTTTTGTGTTTATAAATATTCTCAAAATCAATAATCCGTCTAATGTGTTATCCATCACGCAGTCTTCAGAAAATTGGTCAAAAATTTACATTTATTCGCAAACCCATGTGACAAAAAGAAGAAATAAAATAGACCATTTTATTTTAACATGATATTTTCTGTGAATATGTTAAGTTCACTTTAGAAAGAAATATTTAGCCCAGTGATTATTTTGGAATTGAACTCTATATGATGCATATTTTCAGAGTCAATATAGATCTACAATCACAGGCAAGGCAGATGTCTTCTTACTTTAATCAGATTATTTGTTCCACTTTTATCTGAATAGTAAATCTATCTATAATATTAATATTTTAAAAAGTTTCCATTCAGTCATCTAATACTCTAATATTAGAATATTTGAGAGGCTCAAAATGAAGAAAATATACTTTTATTCTAATAGTGTTTTATAATGTAACAAATGACTATTAAATCTACATGTTATTAACAGGACAATTTACTTCTGTGGTTTTCAGATTGCAGACTACATTTGATTCTCATGGTGTCCTGGGAGGGTAGTAGACAATAAACAAACATGACAGCACACATTATTAAACACTTGGCTCCAGCCAGGTGATGTACCATGAGTTAACCTGCTTTATCTCATTTATTTCTTTCAATAACACAATGACACAAACAGTTTTTTACACTCAATTCACAGATGCTGAAACTGAGACACATAACAATTAAGCAACAATATTAATGCTATTCAATTAATAAATAACAAAGCAATAATAATGGAAGGTGTGCTTACTGTTTCCTTGTGAAAATGAAATTAAACGCAAAAGATGAGTTTTTTGGGAAAATTCTCAGCAAGTAGGTAGGAAAATCACAAAGATCTAGTTTTCTAACTCTAAATCTTACACTATTTCTGATACACTATATAGTTTTTGTCTTAAAATAGATATTATGCTCTTTGTTTTATAAACTGAACTTGAATTTCATAGGAAATTGCAACTCATATGACATAAAGTAAGATGATGTGGACCTGTTCTTTTCAGCCTAATTTAAATAAAATTTTATAGTAACCATAACTCTTCATTCTATAGTGAATTAAAAATATCATTTGTGGAGTATTTCATATGGCTTCACATACTTCTAATTTTTTTGTATGTTATTTCATTTACTGATCATTGAAAATCTGTGAAGGAAATATAAGTAATTCATTTTATTTAAAGAAATGTAAATATTGATTAAAAATTAAAGTTCAAATGGCCAATTCTAAAGAAAAAATCGAGTTACAGAGTTTCCTAATGAAAACCTAACTTACTATTCTATAAAAACTCTAAAGTGTATTAAAAAATTATATACAATAAGTTAACATAACTTGAACTTAAAAATTATTGACATTAATTGTTTTTTGTAGAAAGTTTTATATATCACATTCTGTTGTGAAGCCAACTGGGCCTAAGTTTTCTTTGTTGGGAGATTTTTAATTACTACTGCAATGTCTTTGTGTTGTACTGGTCTATTCAGCTTTCTATTTCTTCATGATTCCATGTGAATAGGTTAAATTTTTCTAGGAATTTATCTATTTCATGTACATTTAAAATTTTGTAAAATGTAATTGCTCCTAATAGTCCCTCTTGATCCCCTTAGCAGATACTGAGAGTTGTTTACTATTATTCTGATTAAGCTCTTACTTTCTATTTATGTAAGTTGAAATGTATTTTTATAAATAATTGATTTTTCACATAGCTGTGCAGTGTATGAAATAAGCCTGCTGAATCTTGTTTTGTCTCATATCTTCTTGAAACCGAGTGGAGAAGAAAGTAGATGATTCTCAACTAAGAAAGGGAGTTAGAGGTTCTAGTTATTCTTCCCACTGGACACAGATGATGAGAAGGGCATTCTAACACTCATTGGGTCCCTACAGAAACTGGATCCAGCCTTTTCCAGTCAAAAAGGAATAGACCTTCCATCTGTGAGTTTCATTACCTGTAGTAGCAGCGTTCTGGACAATGTGAGGGAACGTGAACCTAGGAGCCCCTACAGGCCTGAAGATGGTGGTTAATTCCTTTACCTTACAGGACAGCAAGGCACACTTTGACTCTTAAGGAATATGGCACCAGGCCAGCAATTGTGCTACTTACTTCGAAAGTAACACACCAAAAGTGAGTCACTCATCTTTTAAAAATGTTTCATTAGAAGCCAATTGTCCTTTTATTTATAGGCTAGTGTTTTTACCTAAATCTATACTCTTATGATGTCATCATTTTATATAATCCAACTTAATAACTAAAGTTTAATAGAGAAGACAGTTTTGTGACCAAAGAAAGAATGCCTCATATCAAAGTGATGATTCCTTGATAATATATGAGACTTTTTTGTGCTACTTCAGATCCCCTTGGATTCACCTGTCAGTCCATCCAGATTTAAAAGTAGGTGCAATTTGCCAAAACCTCAGCTCTGTGCGACACCCCTCACCTCCTGTCCCAGGGCTTGTCTGCTGACACCATGATGTGAGATTGCACAAGTTCTCCCTGGGTTCTCACATATGTGCCACCCAGTGTGGGAAACAATGCCCTCATGGGACAACTGTTTGACAAATGAGAAGGGAGCTGGTAAATAAATCTTTTTTCACTTTTGCCAATCTAAAACCAAAACAAATCAAATAAAAAACAATAGAAAGTCTCCAAAAATAATGATATTTATTTAGGTATAACATTAATGGGATCATGTCGTGCTATAGTAAACTTTGAGTGGATTGTGAGGTCCTGGTAAAGGAAAGTTTTTAAAGACAAAAGTCAGGATTACATAGATATTTTAAAACAATGAGCTTTGGCCATAATAATCATAAGAAAGGCATCAGCCTCAGGTTGAACAGATAGCTGCTGGGCAGATGTTCTTGTAGAAGGACTTTGTATAAAGTTATGGTGGCCTGTGGTTCTAAAGAGTCTTTTGTGACAGTTACTACCAGACTTTCACGTTTATGAACCCTTCCATCATGTCCTTCTGGCTTTTTTACTTTTTTTCCTGGTAGTGGTTGACACAAGTGACTCCATTTTGATTCTGACAACTTTCACACTTTCTTCATTCACACCTCCCCACACCAGGCTTCCTGAGATATAAATATCAAGTATCCTTCCTAGAGGACAACTGAGCCAGATTGAGGCACCATCTTGATAACACAGCCTTCTGTGCTTTATTTTACTTGGGTCTCATTTCTTTTTCTTCAGCTTGGGTTAATAAAAATGTAGCACAAAGTTCTTTGCCTCAGGACCTGTTTTCTGCTAATCCCTGGGTAAGACAATTGGTGCCAGATAAAGTGTTATCATAGCATATATTGGCTTCTTCATTACTAAGAAGACTATGTGTAGTTAATTAGAATGAGCTATAGGAAAAACAGGAAGTGATAGAATTTCTGATTGTTGTGATTTTAAGAATCACATGGGTCTATGACAGTTTTAAAAATTATAATTGTAAAAGGGGTTAGCTTCTGTTAACTTCATCAGAAAACTTGGATAATAAATGATAGGCTCAGTCAATCAATTGCCAACTGATGGTATGTTATGAAAACCAAAGGACTTCTATGACAGGTTTTAAAGACAGTCTCATCTATTGTAACTAAAATAATTATGAATCACAGAGCTTCAAAAAGCACTGAATATAGGTCTTCAAATGGATTTTTATGTCAAAGTCAGGGAACCAACTGAAAAAGCATAGGACACTGAATCCAGGGATGGTGATGTTTCAGTTTCAATTTCAATTTTTGAAATTCCAAATATACTTGACTACTCTAAACTAGCCAATAACATCTATCTCCCTGTTCCTAGAGATGAGACTCTTAGATACCTCCATGCCCCAGGTGACTTGCAAAGTGACATTATTCTCCCTAACATCTGGCCTCATCATTTTTCATTTCTTCCAGGTAGATAACCAAGATCAGGTCTCAACAGAGTTTGAGAGGGAAAATACAGTACATGTTACAGGAAGAAATAGTTTAGATGAAGTCATAGTAGGACTACATCAACATGTACCAGAAGAAAACGGGAGGGTGAGTGGGGGTGGATTTTGAGGGTATCAGATCAGGTGGAGAAGAATAGAAGGCTGGATATGAAAGGACTTATCCCAGGGACCTTCACTCATGAATCAGGTTTTAATGTCTGGTTAGGACTCTTGGAGCTGATCTTAACAGTCTGTTAGTTTGTCTTTGGGAAACTTAGGCATGATGATAGCCTAATGTAAGTTGAGAAGTGTCGGGATTTCCTTGGCACAGTGTTGAGGAAGGAGTCTAGGCTCAAGAAAAAGAAATGTTAGAATGATATTTACCTAGTAAAAACTGAGAACCACCATCTGAGTGTTTATAAAGGCATTAAGGAAAGCACTGGTAATGTGGGCATGCAGCATCCATGGAAAGCCTAGTAGTAGATTGGTGGAGCTGCTGATATGGACTATGATAATTCAGGAATGGCAAAGGGCATATTGTGATACTAACCATCAGAGTTACGGTCAATTTAATTATCAAAATGGGCAATAAGGCTATCATTTGAATCTGAATACCTTGACCTGCAGGTGCCTTAACCACTAGTGATGATTAATAAACTATGTTGATTCTAAAAGATATAAAATGGCTTATTAGGATGTACTTAATATCTGTTAGAACTTTCATATTAGTTCTTGATCTGTGGAATATCATGACAGAAAGAAGAGTTTGGTCATTTGCCTTCCTCTTTTACCCAAACAAGATAGTAAATCAGAAGAAATAGCATATATCAAAAGGGGTTTCAGAGATTAGTGCTGTCATCAAACACTAAAACCTGCAGATACGGTCATCACAGTCTTATTCCAATTCTTTTTCACTGGTGCGACCCCATAAAACTAAGCTGATTATAGTAGATAATAGTGAATGGCTGTAAAGGTAGTAGGTAGTAACCTCAATTTCAGCTTCTAGGTCAAATACAGTATCTTTACTAGAAAATATTCACACAGTCTTTAGCACTTAGTATATATTTATAAATCTAATGAATATATTATTCTCCATTGCCAAGGACTTTATAGCAAATCGTATGGTAGAAACAAAAATAATATATACTTTGTTTTCTTGCCTCCAGGTTTATTTTGACAGTCACATTTGTTAACATAATATAATCCTCAGAGGCTTCAATTTCCTTTGTTTTTCTGGAAAACTTCCTACTAATGACATCATAGCACTAGAAACTGGTGCTCAAGAAGCACGACTTCCTCAGAATCCCTACTGTATAATAAAAATATACAGGAACAGTTGTCCTACTAAAACAGTCAAATAGCATGATGCAACTTTAGCTACTATGCCAAGTTGGGATGAATATCCTGGGGTGTTGTCCTCGAAGATATAGTATAAATGTATACCAATGACCTAAAATGGTATTAGTGTTGTCAATGGTTTATATACACAGCTCTGGGAATCAAGGTCTAGAAGTGGGCAGTCCGTCTTATATCACTTCGGTGTTTTACTTACAAAATTTGTGAAACAATTGCCACATTCGAGGTTCTGGCTTACAAGGAGGGACATTTCTCCTAGAGATACAAAGAATATTCTACCAAAATTGTATCTATTATATGGCCAGTTTGAATTCTTCAATGTCAGTTACCAAATGAGTAGAAAAATATTCATTCTAGTAACTATCTTGATTATCATGAAAAATTAATGTTGTTACTTCAACATGGTTCGGTTGATTAGGTGTAATTCTGGAAGCCATTCTTGATATATTTATCCTCAGTAATAATAACAAGTAGGTTATTGGAGCAACCACGATCTAGGAAGAACATGTAAGTCACATGCTTTTAGGTATCTCTCTGTGCTAAGGTTGGGTTTCACACTCTTAAGCAGTTACCCAAGACCGGCTTGGTCAGTGGCCATAGAAGGGCTTGTGGCTGCTTCATTAACCCTCCGCCTTCGAATTTCTTCAGATTCTATCTGGCCTGTACTTTGAAGATCTTTCTGCAAATTATTAAACTTGTATCACTTCTGGGAAGAATAAAGATCATTATATTGGGGCCCACATTTATATTTTGGGATTAGTGATAATAGAGGCTACAAGTGTATCTGGCAAATATTCAGCCGAAGGTTGATGAAAATATGTTAATAAATTCTTCCTTTCTCCTAAAAGGTATTATGACATCAGATAATATTTCCCCAAGATTGATTATTCCCTGCTCTTAGCAATCATCTTGAAAATTATGGAATTTTTTAGAGTGTCATCTTGTCTAAGTTCAACATTTCCCAAAATTGCCTTCCCACTATATTTCTAGTTAGGATAGGATTTATTCTGATATTTTATATACTTACACTTCTATATACTCACACACACATATAATATATATCATATTATATAGCATTTATACTTACATACATGTATAATATATTTACATATAAATATTAATGATTATATACAAATTCTATCAGTTATTGAAGTAGGCATATTAAAATCTCCAACTATAATGGTAAGTCTGTTGCTTTCACTTCCTTAATTTTGTAAGCCTTACTTTTATGTATTTAAAGCCATTATTAGGTACATACACACTTGTAATTATTATGCATTTCTAATAAATTGATACATTTTTAATTTTAGCAATTCTGATAGGTATATAATTTTAATCTCATTGTGATTTTAATTCATATTTTCCTAAAGACTAACTATGCTGAACATTTTCTCATGTGTTTATTTATCCTATGTATGTCTTTGCTTAAATGTCTGTCATGCCTTTGCACATTTTTTAATTGGATTAGTTCTTCTTTTTTAATTTTATCTGACCTACGTCTTAGCAAATGTCTTGTGATTCTCCTTGTAACATATCAAGACAGGTAATCTTGTGAAGAACTGTTACAAGACTTTCTCATCTACCTCTATAACTTCTGTGAAGCTTCCTGTCCAGCAGGAGGTTTCCACAAGGTTATTTATCATTCCTCTCTCTCATTATGATGTGGGAGTTCCCACCTCATGCTACCACTGCCACCCTGACATAGGAGACTGGTGCAGGGCTTGAAAGCACTACTTAAATGCATTGTAGAGATGGCTTTTCCACAGTACAATGATGCACAAATTGTGTGTCATCTTGCTCTTCACATTCTGTGTCACTCTGTGATATTAGAAGCAGAGGGACCTGAAGTCATGCTGAATTTGCTTTTGCTTTAATTGTCATAAACTGTCAAAATCCATTTAGGTCCATCATCTTTTCTGACTTACCAACAGAAATATGCTAAACCAGCTTAGCAGCTGCCACCATACTCGTAAGAATTCAGGAACTACTTGGCAACTTCATAACAGTGGATTAACGTACCCAAATACCATTTCTTTTATCCACAATCATATTTTCTTAACTTTTCTCCCTTCCCATAAACTTGATCTCTGTAAATCTCTGTTCTACACTGAAATGAAATTGGTGTCTCCCCATCTAAAATCTTCCAAAGGAAGATAAAGTCAACCATTTTACCACAACTTACAATGACTTCCATGATTTTACTTTTGACTACCTTTGTCATCTCATTTTTTGCTACTTTCCTCCTTAAAGGGTAAGCTCTAGTGAAATAGAAAATATTCTCTGTTTTTGAACTCAGCTGATTCAGAGTCCAGAGTGCTAACCATTGCACCGTGGAACCCAACTTATTCTCTCTTTTTGAGTTGAAACACATATGTCAAGTTTTAAGAATTGACAATGTTTAATCTGTAACAATCCTGAACACAAAATATGGCAAGATCTGAGGATAAGACAGCATTAACACTGCAGTCTTGCCTTAATCATTTTTGCCTTAATTAGATGAATGTGTATATGTAAAATATATCCAGTAATCCATGATTTGCACCTACATATACTATACTTGCCTTGTATTAATGAATGACAGAAAACTCTAAATCCAAACCCATACCTTAGTCCCCTTCTCTTGTATTTTTGGAAAAACAATGAAGTGTGAATTAATTTAATTTTATACAATTTCAAGAGTAATTATAATGCTGAGCTGATTTTGAAGTATTTTTATTGAGCAATATATGTAACATTATCATATGGCTCTAGGCGTAATTAGGACCTGTTAGAGCTAACATTTTGCTTCTGTATTGAAGCAGAACTTTTTTAAAAAAAAGAAAAACAAGTCTCCCCAACCTTAAACAGTTCCTCCTCAGACTTCCCCCATCCCTATGGCTATTGTTAACTTTTTCATCTAAGTAAGATTTTATGACCCCTCACTTCTATGAAATCCCATTTTTTCCATCAAGATATGGTAATTTACAAAAGTGTAACTTGATTAACTGCCTTGTACTGCTTCTGGAAATTTACTTGCCCACCCACCAGTTTCACACCAGTAGGAACACCAGTTCTTTTGGCCAAATGTATGAAACTAGAGCCTTTTCTTTGAGGCTAAGCCTTTGGATATGAATCTGCTGGGGTGGTGCACAAATAAATAAATATTCCTGTTTCATCTATTGGTCTCTCTGATCTCTTAAATTTTGCAACATTCCTTTTAAACCACAAAGGAACTGGAAATAACAATCTTGCTGTCTCCTTTGCCTGCAGGCCCAGGGACCCCAAGCTGGGAGAGACCCTGAGACCCCTGGTGCCACCATGTGAGACTTAAACTTGGAGAGGTAATTGGCCCTTCTGGATCCTATCACCTTCTCCTGTCAGAGCAATGGAATCTAAAGGGCTACAGAATGATTCTGGAAGGGTATGCTAAAGGATGGCAGTAAGGTTTTGGGGCTTGAGGCAGTTTTCATCCCATAAAGATGGAAGGCGAGCTTTATCACCTCTTGGGGTGTACTGAGCAGTCTGGCTCAGATTTTATTAGATGAAAACCTAGAAACAAACCCAATTCATGAATGCGAGTGTGAGTCACAGCAAGAATGGCTTGTAAAAGGTGTACCAAGTAATACAGCCCAGGTAAGTTCGGACAGAACTACACCCAAGTCAGGAAAGGGAATTGAAAATGACGAGGTGTATGATTGTGCATGAATGAGAAGAGTGAATTGTGTGGGGCTCCAGGTCTCTTAGTGTAGAGCATATGCCCTGAACAAGTGTGGGACCAGCCAGGGTAACAGAGGATATGCGAGGGAAACTGTTGAAACCCACCCTATAAGAGTGTATGTTAAAGTCCTTTGAGAAAGGCTACATGGGGGACTACAGAGTAAAGCTGACTCCCCAGAGTTTGAGAACTCTTTGTGAAATTGATTGGCCTTCCTTTGATGTTGGCTGGCCCACCAAAGGGACAATAGATAGGGAAACAATTGGGCATGTATATCAGGTGATGACCACAGATGGAGGACAGCTAGCACATCCAAACCAATTCCCTTACACCAACTCATGGCTGAATATAGTCCAGACTTGACCTGCATGGCTAGAGCCCTGTCTGTCAGCATATTGCAAAACACTCATGGCCTAAGATGACCCTAAAACAAAAGTGAAAGAGGAATCAGCTCTGCAGGGAACCTCAGGAACAAAGAAAAGGCAGCAAAAAAGAGCAGGAAAAACTGGTTCTACAAGAGCTTCCAGAGGAGGCAGAGATTCCTCCTTCCATCCCAATCTATCCTCCCTTTTCAAGTCCAGCCCATGAGGAAGTAGGATCAGATGACCATGAGTCTCAGACATCACTCCAGAGGGAAAAATTGGAACCATTGATGCAGGTGGGAAATGAGGAAGGCCCAAATGATCAAAGGAGACACCTCTGATATGGCCATGCAAGGGCTTTGCAGATACCTTTTAAGGAAAGTAGGAGGCCTAACTTATCATTTTATGAATGGCCAAATCCAAGGAGGACAATGGAGCTTCATTTACCAACCCTTCTCAATCACTGACCTCCTTAACTGGAATAACTGGAAACGCTACTCCCTCTTTTACAATGAGACCACATACCTTTATAGATTTGATGCAATCTGTCTTTCAGATATGTAATCCATTGTCGTCTAATTGCAAACAGCCTCTCCTGAGGCTGCTTAACACAGAGGAGTGCCAGAGAATGACCCAAGCAGCTCTCTGCTGGTTAGAAAACAAGGCACCAGCAGACATGTTCAAAAATATGCTCAGGACCAATTCCCTGAGGCAGATGCCCCTCATTGAGACCCAAATCACGTGGCTCAGTTACAGTGGTAACTGTAGTGGTATGTAGAGGCTCTTTTCCAAGGTATAAAGGAAGGCAGAAAGTGAGCAATCAATATGGAAAAGATCTCAGAAATACTTAAGGGAATTGTTGAAAGACCCAGGCAGTTTTATGAGAGGCTACGTGAGGCATTCCAGCTCTACACTCTATTTAATCCTGAGGCCCCTGAGAATCAAACCATGGTAAATGCTGCCTTTGTGAGACAGGCTCAGGGAGACATAAGGTGAAAACTATGGAAGCTAGAAGGTTTTTGCTGGTATGAATGTGACCCAGTATTTAGAGGTGGCCACCAAGGTGTACATTAACTATGACCAGGAGGCCAAATGGGAAACCAATTGGAGGCTCAAAAAGAAAATGGATCTGTTGGTAGTGGTGCTCATGGGGAGGAGAATGGATGCTGTGAGAGTGTGGGGTTCAGATGTAGACAGGGCCAAACCTGGCAAAGACCCAAGAATCAGCTAAGGCTAGATTGAGATCAATGCATGTGATGCAAAAAGAGGGGACACTGGAAAAATAAATGCCCAGAAAATGATAGAGGAGATGACAAGAATTATAAAACTAAGAAATCACCTGTTAAAGGCTACCACTCCTAAAAGTGGCTAGATGCTGACCTTATCAGACTGGCAGGAACTAAAGGTTATAAGATTAGGCAAGACTAGGTTCCATCCCCTTAGGTCCCCAGGAGCCCAGGGTCACAGTGAAAGTGGGTTTCCAATTGATGGACTTCATGGCAAATAGTGTGACTGAACATTCATTAGTGACACAACCCATTGGGCTGTTAGCCAGAAACCATGTGACTCTTGTTGGGGTCACTGGGGTCACAGAAAAGAGACAGAGACCATTTTGCCAGCCTAAAAGGTGTGTCATAGGGGGACAAGAGGTCCAACATAAATTCCTATGTCTTCCAAACTGCCCAGTTCACCTGCTAGGAAGAGAGCTGCTCCAAAAACTGAAGCCCCAAAGTGCCTTTGGTTCACAAGGAAATATGACTTTAAATCTGACTCATCAAGGGGCCACAGTGTTAACTCTTACCATCCCACAAGCTGAAGAGTGGAGAATGAATTTGGAAAGATCACCAAAAGCTGAGAATAGATGAGCTACATGGGCTTCCTGGTAGTATGGGGGTATGGGCCAAAGATATCCCACTTGGGCTGGCTGTAAGTCAAACACCAGTGATGGTGGGACTAAAACTGGGGGCAATTCCAGTTTGAGTCTGCCAATACTCCCATTCTTGAAAAGCCATACAAGGCATTCAGAGACATTTAAAACAGCTTCTAGAACATTAAATCTTGGCTAGATGGCAGTCATTTTGGCATTTTGGCTTTTGCCAGTATGAAAACTGGGAACTAATGAATATAGACCAGTATAGGACTTGTGTGCTGTGCATCAGGCCACTGAAACCATACACCCAACAGTACCAAATCTGTACATATGCATGGGACTCATCCCAGCCACATGCTGCCTGGTTTATTTACTTGGACTTAAAAGATGACTTTTTCTGTCTCTGCTTTGCACAAGCCACTCAGCCCATCTTTGGATTTCAATGGGAGGATCCTGTCATGGGCGTAATGGAATAGCTCACCTGGACTAAGCTTCCCTAAGGATTCAAGAGCTCTTCTGTGATCTTTAGAGAGGCACTGACTACTAACCTCAAAGCTTTCATCACACCAGAGGAAAACTACACCTTGCTTCAGTATGTAGAGGACCTCCTTCTGGCAGCTTTAACTTGTGAGGACTGCTATCAAGGAACTAAAGACCTTCTTCATCTACTTTGAAAGGCTATATATAGGGTGTCTAAGAAAAAGGCAAAAATCTACCCCCAAAGGTCAGATATTTAGGCTTCATAATAACACAAGGGGAGGATCAACTGGGCATTGAACAGAAACAGGCTGTCTGTGGTCTCCTAATCAAAATCATCTCAACCAGATAAGAGAGTTTGGCAGGGGGGCAGTGGGATTCTGTTATATCTGAATCCCGTATTTCTCATTTATAGCTAAGGCCTATATGAAGCTACCAAGGCTGGGAAAAGGAGCTCCTTCTCTGCGAAGCTGACCAGAAGAGAGCATTTAAACAACTCAAAGAGGCCCTAACTTAGGCCCCAGCTTTAAGACTTCCAGATATAACCAAGTCTTTCTTCCTATATGTCTACATAAGGATAGGAGTGGCCATAGGAATCCTAACTCAAGTCATGGAATCCTGGCATCACCCAGTGGCATACTTGTTGAAACAATTAGACTTGCTGCCACTTCCCTGTTGAAACAGGAGGCTGACAAGCTTACATCAGGGCAACACCTGATCTTTCGAGCACTGCACTCAGTTATAACTTTAATGGACCAGAGAAGGGAGCATTGGTTATCAAATCTGAGGATGACTCAGTATCAGAGTCTCCTATGCAAATATCCTCGCATAACTCTAGAGACAGTAAACATTCTTAACATGACTACTTTGCTCTCAGTTGAACTGGGAGCACACCTTCATGACTATGTGGAAACCATGGGCGAACTATTTTTGAGCTGAGATCCCACAGATCAATCCCTTGGAGGCTCAGATGTTGAATACTTCACAGATGGAAGCAATTTTATAATAGAAGGAGTATGATGGGCAAGATATGTAGTGGTGATGCTAGACTCTGTGATGGAGGCTCAGCTTCTGCCTACTAGAACCTCAGCCCAGAAGGCAGAGCTGATAGCCTTGACAAGGGCGCTTTTGTTAGCAAGACAAAAAGGCTAACATCTACATAGATTCCAAATATGCTTTTGATATCTTACATGTTCATGGATCTATATATTGGAAGACAGGGCTCCTAACTGCTGGGGGGGAAATAAAGTACAAAAAAGAAATTTTACAGCTCCTAGATGCTATATGGACCCTGAAAAAAGTGACCACTATATACAGTGCAGTGGACACCAATGGACTGGAACATTGCAAGCCAGAAGAAGCCAAAAGATAGACAGAGAAGCAAAATGGGGTGCTATGGCAGCCCTACAACCTGAAAGAAGGTCCCTGGCCATGTCCCTCATCCCAGAGCCTCCTCTCTGGAGATCTCAAGTTACTCTTCAGACAAAAAAGCCTGGTTTTCCTGAGAAATTGTAAATTATATAAAGGATGATAGAAATTCTCCAATAGAAACTGGCCATCCCTGAAGTAGGAAAAAATGACACTAGAGATGTTACTGGGCCATCATTTCTGTGTGCTGTGTCTCACTGACATCACATAGCTGTTTGTGAGTAATGCTCAAAACAACCCAAGGAAAAGGCCCACCTTGCCCCTGAGTATTCAAGAGATAGGTGCTACCCCTTGTGAGGACTTGCTTATGAACTTCACTGAACTGTCTCGAGTGGGAAGCTATCAATATATGTTGGTTCTTGTCTGCACCTTGTCTGGATGGGTTGAAGCTTTTCCCACCCAAACAGAAAAGGCACAAAAAGTGACAAAGATACTGTTAAGGGACATCATCCCAAGATTCGGACTGCCCCTGACCTTGGGGTCAGACAGTGGACTGGCATGGTCCAGGGACTGTAACAGATGTTAAAAATAAAATAAAAACTACACAGAGTATGCTGGCCACAGAGCTCAGGAAAAGCAGAGTAGATAAACTGGGCACTCAAACAATTGTTAAAAAAATATTGCCAAAAAACCCACTTGAGATGGGATAAGGTTCTGCCCATGGTCCTCCTCTGAGTCAGGTGTTCCCCCACTATATAAACTGTGTATCCCACTTGTGAGATCTTGTTTGGCTAGCTCCCCTTAATTATAGTTCAAATCAAGGTGATCTCTGTGAACTAAGGAAACTGACCATGAAAAGGCAGATGCAGGCTCTGGGAATAGCCATCCAAGATATTCATGGCTGAATACAAGAGAGAATGCCCATAACTCTGACAGACCCAATACACCCCTTCAAACGCAAGGACTTTCTTTGGGTCAAGAAATGGAATCCAATCACCCTGGGACCCATATGGAATGGCCCTCATACAATAATCTTGTCCATCCCCACTGCTGTTAAAGTTGCAGGAATTGTGCTTTGGATCCACCACAGTTGGCTAGAACTGGCAGCCCAAGACAAATGGATCAGGTAGCAAGATCATTTGAACTGGCTGATCCTACAGTAAAACTGAGCCATCACTGAAAATGGCAGCGCTGCTCCAGTCATCTTGGCAGCTGACTACTCTAAGCACAGCAGAAGCCTGAGGAAATAGCAGCCTTCCTCTGATCACTGCTGAAGCTGACCAGTCCATGCATGGCCAGTTTGAAGATCAACATAGAGTTACAATGACAGCATAAGTCTCTTTTCCTTATATATTCTATCACTTTGGCCCTGTTAGGAGAGAAATCCCTGTATGTATGCTCCCACTGCATCCACACTGCATGATCAGGGAGCATGATAAGAACTCTTCTGTATCATAACTATTACAAATTTTCATGACACAGCAGGGAACCACTTTTCTTTAACTCTAAGAAACTAATGAAGCCTCTGTAAATATTTTCTAAATATTTTTAGTACATTATATATAATATATAAAAACCCAAAGAAAAATAGAATTATCAATGATTTTTTTCTCTCAAACTGTTTCTCATAAGTTTCTCAGTAGGAGACTTATGATATTGTTCCATACAAGTAAAACAGTCACAAGGAGAGAAATTTAGAGCTTAAGATGCTATTTTATCACTTGTGAGGGAAAATATGATATTCTTCCCTTAGTGATAAGGAAAGCTGACACTTGTGAATTACCCATTTTAATACATTTAATGTGCATCTGGTACTTGGCAAGGTTGGTAGAAGTAAAAGAAGAGTGAACAGACTATAAATGTGTAAAGATGAATGCAGGGTACTTTGAATTGCAAAATCCCTTACATATGAAATGAAAACACATTTTAATTTACATGTTAGAAATACTGTTTTCACATTGGTATTATTTATTTCAAATATATTCTAATGGAGTCAGGTGAATGGTTGCTGAAATTCGACAGATATTCCTGCATACTTCCCCTACAGTAACCATGGTACTGAGTTATGGTTTAGTGAAACTATTATAGACTGCTAAGTTAGGTAGAAATATTTTAGGTATTATTATAGGTATTATTCTAGGTATATTATAGCCAGACAGGGCTAGACCCTTGATGGAGTCAGTACAGAGAAGAGAACACATCAAATCTGTGGCTGGAGACACATCTGAAGAAGATTAAGGTCACAATGGGCAGATTTATATACTTCCTTAAGGGATAAATGGAAGCTTAAGATTATTGATACGACCCTTTGAGATTTCCCATATTAATAAACCATTATCTCATTAGGGGTGGACAATTCTTTCTTACCCACTAAGACTAAAACTACTAAGACTAAGACTATAGATTATCAACCAAGGCTAATGATGTCATCCATATGCCATTGCTACTAATGAATCAATATTATCCAAGCAGCTATACTTTTAATCTTATTGGTTGATTTTAATTTTAACTTATGTTGTATCCACTTCATGACTTTGCTCTATAAAACTTTCTCAGAGAAGTGGGCTCACTGGCAACCCATTTGGGACCCCTCCTTTTTCTCAGGATCTATTCCTATTCCCCATTCCTATTCCTCAATAAATTTTCCTTCTCTTAGGAAAATTTGTTTTTCCTTAGAATTCATCCTTTGACTTCAGGGAACACAAACCCAGTGTATCTGACATCTAGCAGGTTGGGAGTTACACATTTTTCCCCTATTTCAAAACCACTTTCATATATCATTTAAGGACAAAGACGAGATTAAAAAAATTGCTTCCAAGTCACCACAGTAAATTTTCACCAAAACAATCAGTTGGCAGCTATGATAGATGATGCTATTTTTTATCTTGACTTCTGAATATAACCTCATTAGAATGGAAATGGGTTTATACCATATCCCTAAGTATATGTATTCTATTTTAGTATTCTTTATCCTTGAGTTATATTTCTTAATATTAGTATTTTCAGAGTTTGTATGCAATTGCTCAAAACAACCAGTTCTTTTAATATTTGCTTTGTCTTTTCTATTTTGATATTTAGAGTCATTGATACAAAGTCAGAGACATTTTTACGAAGTGTCTGGTACTTAAACTGTTATTGTATGGGGATAAAGGTAACTTACAGAATTTTTAATGCCTACAATTAATTCTTCATGCTCTCTTCAAATTCTATGTACGTTTTTCCAATTCCATAAACCACTCATGAGCTTAAATTGTAGTTAAATTTTTTAAGTGACAGCTTACACATTAAGGAAATAATTACATGACCACAATGCATACCAGTCCTTTTTAGTAGACAATGTGGCATTAATTACATGCACATATTTTTCTCATTTAACTTTTGAGAAAATATTTTAAGAAAAGGGTATTGGTAATCATCATGTCAGAAGCCAAACTGTAACAGTAATCAACTAACTTAGTGTTTGTATTTTAAAATAAATGCCTTGTCTAGAGTGAATGTTCCTGATTGCAATCTACCAAGAGGTTCATCAGGCTCTCTTCTCAAAGCTCTCTGCTAAACGGCTGCATTTCAGTTTCATGGTTAAGATAATTTTACCTTGTGGTCAAGTTTTAATGTCAAAAATTCAAATCATAGCATAAAACACAATGAACCATACTTATATTCTACAGAATTTTCTCTTGAAATATAACAATGTTGCATACTTTCTGTGTTATCATGAAAATATGAGCATATGGAATCCTTATTTCTCATCTAGTCATTTTTCATTAAAATTTGAACACAGAAAAAGCAAATTGGGATGTTTGTTCTGACTTAGTTGATTTGTAACTTCACCAAAACATACCTTAGGTTTTTCTTCTATACTATGAGACAAGATCATCCATAAGATTTATTTAGTCTTCACATGTTATAATTCAATACTATTGAAGAATTTGAGTATGTAGTAAAAATTTAAAGTTAATACCATAAAATTTGGTGCTAATTATCAGATAATTTTAAAATGAAATTCTGAAAACCTTTGTGTGGCTGTAACAAAACCAGTGCTACTTTTAAAAATTTAAATGGCAATGGTCTCATAAGTTACATTTTCATTAAATAGTAATAAAACACCACTTCTATAGTAGTACATTTTAAAGTGAAAGATATAATTTGATTTATCTGAAGGATTTGATATGTCACAAAGATTTATTTTTTTGGGTGGTAACTTTATGTTATTTTTCTACCTAGAGTTGATATTTATAGAACATAATAACATTTTGGAGTGGTGACAATACACAAGTCAGTAGTAGAATGTCATTAGATGTGATGTGTAGAATGTGATGGGTTCTTTTTCCATCTCCATGTCACTGTGACACATGGTCAAGATGATATTAGGTCACAACAGAGATAAGCAATTCAACACCAAAAGAACTCTGTATAGTAAATCAAAACTCCTTGTGCTAATTCAAATAGAAAACTTGATTCTTCTCTAGAATCTCTAATCATGTAAAACTAAGATGGCTTTAGAAGAGAAATTATTCTTGAATCTGATCATAAAATGCCAATCATTGCTTACTTCAAACACATTCAAGTATTGTTTGGCTCATGCCACATAAATTTTTTTATTTTGTTATTTTTGTTTACATTTTTTCACATTTTTATTTCAAATATCATTCAATGGAGCAATGACCTCGGGTTTTGATATGGCATAATAAATTGCTTCTGCCTTTATCCATGCTGAGTTAAAGTTGAAGTGGAATATCTCTGTGGACTTACGAGAGATTATGCCCTCTTGTGTATCAAAAAGACAAGGAGATGTATAATGCAACTGAAAGAGGAAAGATGCCAAATGGGTAGCAGAGATTGGGCACTAATAAAAAATAAAAATAATGACTAAAATCAATATTAGATGAGATAATGATTGATTTTTTGAGAAATTTATGTGATTGTATAATCGAAAAATCATTATGCACAGTAAGTAGGAGAAATGAAAAGATGATAAAAATTTGTAGTGATATTTTGTAGTGAAATGACTATATCATGCCAAAGCAAAAACAAATAAGAAACACACACTATATTTTTAAAGAGCCACAAATTACCTTGAAATGACCAATAATTATACTGATAACAGCTGTCTCAAGAGTAACACAATAAAACAGACAATAGTGGAGAATGACTTGTAAATGTGAAAAGGATGTATATACTCAACTCACCAATTTCTTTTTTTTATGAATGAGGGAAAAGAAAAGTCACTTGCAGGCAAAAACCTTTTATTATCATCACAACCTTATGAAAAGAACTTGCAAATGATATGCATATTTTAGCAAGAAGAAAAACAATCCTGAAAGAATTCTAATGTGTAAGAAGAAATGATATATTGGTCAGTTTTCCATTGCTGGACCAAATGCAGACACCCACATTTAAAAGAGAAAATAATTTATTTGGTACTGTTTCAAAGGTTTCAGTCCATGTCTGGCTGATTCCAAGGCAGAAATATCATGATGGAAGGATGTGGCAGAGCAAGGCTTTTCAGTCCATGGTGGCCAGCAAGCAGGTCAGGGGAACTGCACCAGAGGGGAGTGGGTGGGGGACCACGTATAGTGCTGAAGGTCACACCCCCCTCACCCACCCAGACACACCTAGGAGTCTGCTTTGTTTGCTCCCTAGGTGGCTCCCAAGTCAATCAAGTTGACAATTAAGCTTAATTATCACAAGTGGCAAGCAAATAAAATGGTAAACATATGAGTAAATATCTATTCATGTAAATCCTATGAAATAATAATATTAATGTCTAATTAGAAGTAGATAATACCACATAAATTGGACTGTATAAAACATTCTAAGATCACAGTATTTGAAAAGAGAAGTGATATACTGATTATATTTAGATTTTTAAAAATGAAGTCCTTATGATGAAGTTGTGAAGATAACTCACGAATGGAAATAAAGCTCGGCCTGGTGGTGTACCCTTGTAATCCCAGCGATCTGGGAGTCTGAGGTATGAGGACCACAATTTCCAGCCTACTTTGGTCATTCTAAGGACTTAGTGAGGCTATCTCAGGAAAAAAAATAAAAAATGAGCTGAAAATGGTCTTGGGTTCAATTTCCAGGAAAGAAAAAAAGAAAGAAAGAAAGAAAGAGAGAGAGAAAGAGAGAGAGAAGGAAAGAAAATAGCAAATTGAAAAACTCATTTAAAAGTGGAAACAGAAAAATTATACACAGAAAAGAAGGGTAATAGGAAACCTAAAGTAAAATGATGTAACAAGGCCCAATATTTTGGTAACTGCAATAAATGTATGTGGATTGAATCTTTCTTTCATCATACAGAAATACAAGAGGATGGAAGACATATAATGGTGGATATAAGGCAAAACGAAACTATATTAAAAATATAGATGTTATGAGAAAAATGATAAACTTTAAAAAAGAAAATTGTTAGATACAAAGGGAGTCACTATATAATGATGACATTAGTTTACTAGGAAGGTATACTAATTTTTATTTATATATAGCTAATATCTGAAGTGAACACTGATTAAACCAAATGATATTTGAATAATACATTTATCAAACTTTATTTAATAATACATATTTATCAAGCCAATATTTACAGAATGTAAATCCTCTTTCAGCCAGGCAATAGTTACATTTTTAAGCAAATTTATTTATGTAATACAGAACAATGTTTTTTTTTTAACCACAATTCATAATACGAATTTAAAACAAATTAGAAATCAGTTATAGAAAGATAGTTAAGAAAATCTCATAGGGGCCGGGGATTTAGCTCAGCGGTTTTGCCGCCTGCTACGCAAGTGCAAAGACCTGAGTTCGATCCCCGGTACAAAAAAAAAAAAAAAGAAAGAAAGAAAACCTCATAGTTTTACCCACTTTGTATTCACCTCGTGATTTTGCCCTATAAAACATTCTCAGAGAAATGATCTAGATGGCAGTTCACTTCCAGGTCCCCTCCTGTCTCTCAGGAGCTATTCCTATTCCCCAATAAACCTTTCCTATTCTTAACCTCCTTTGTCTTTTGGAATTCATTCTTCGATTTCAGTGGACAGGAACTCAGCACATCCAACATCTAGCAGTTGGGAGTTGTATTTCTCCGAGATCAATTGAGGACCTGCTTTTGGGATCCATATCTTGTCCCTGGCCCTTTCTTATCTCTCTTTTTCCTTTTGGACACTATGAAAGAAGCAGCCTCCTCTGCCACACACTCCCAGGACTCTGATGTTCCACCTTGCTTTAGACTGATATCAACAGAGCCAGGTGACCTTGAGGCAAAAACCAGGAGTCAAATAAACCATTCTTCCTTTAAATTGTTAATTCTGAGGTACTTTGTCTCAGGAACAGAAAGCTAACACAGAATGAGAGTAAAAAGAATGTAAAAAATGAAAACGGATATAGCAGAGATTTAAAAGATAGTAAAAGAACATACGTTATGAACAGAGATGTATGCCAACACATCTGAAAACACATGGAGTGGGCAAACTTCCTAGGGAAATGACTTACCATAACCTGCTCAGGAAGAAGTAGGAACACAGAGAAATCTTAGGAATATTATGTAAGTTAAACCAGTTAAGTATATTGAAGAGTATCTCTCTAAAGAGATCACAAAACATTTACAAGCAAATTCTGTCATTTATGTAGATGAATTATGTCTCATCTTGAACAAGTTACTTAAAGAATAAAAGCAGTGAGAATATGCTTTTATAAGAAATGTACAACAATCACTAGCATGCCTTTAGTAATAATAAATATAACAAAATATGCAGGTTAACAAAATATGAGGTTCAATTTACGAACCTCCTATAATCCTGACTCTAAACTACATAAAGCAAAAGAAAATTATACTTGGGAAATAGATGAAATTCAAGCCAGCCCATAGAGGAAATTAGACAGATAGGGCACAGGTTCTGAAGAGTTAACCTAAAATAAGTTAAAAATCAAGGCTTAAGTGAGTTAACATACCAAAGGGCCCAAATAATTAGGCAAACTGACCATCCAGCTGGGCATAATGGAATGCAAGGGACAAAGAAAGGGTCCTTAACCAAATGAGAGACCTTGAAGAAAACAAAATGCAAAAGAAGAAGCTTGCTTTCTGGAAATCAAAGGCCTACCTGTAGCCAGAAGCATCCCTGCCTTTTGTCAGGTACATGGTCCCCAAAACTGTATAAAAGGCCAACATACTTAAACATCTATGGTTTTTCTTACCCCTCTCAGACAAGCAGGGGGCTCTTTTCTTTTATTCTTTCTAATAAACACAAATGTGGCCATTCCCTACCATTTGCTGCTTGCTGTTTTGTTAGCTTTAGTCTTCCTAGACCCAAAACAAGGATCCTAGAGCTAGAAGGATCCAATTACAAAATGATAAAAAAAAAATACTGAAGCAGAATACAGCAACATAGAAAATATCAAGACCCGAAAATCATGTTTGATTTAAATACACATTCTATATTATTTACTTATTAAAAGATTAAAAGATAAACTTTCTATTCTTTTCATAAAAATATTTGATAAAATTAAACATCCATAATAAAAATTACAACAACCTAATATCAGATTGGATCTTCTCCCATATCATTATAAATAATTTCAACAGTGATAAAATATTAGAAATATTCCTTTAGACCCATTATCACTTCTAATAAATCATAGTGAAGATCTTAGTGTAGAAAAAACATAAAAGGCACAGGATTGAAAACTCACAAATTTAATTAAGATCATCTAAATAGAATGATGGAACAAAACCTATATACTGAGAAACAAATGAAATGAATAAGATCTTGTAATACATTTTTCTAGAAATAAGAAATGTACAACAATCACTAGCATGCCTTTAGTAATAATAAATATAACAAAATATGCATATGTCATTTATGCAGAAAATTAATGAAATATAGACTCCATAGGAAATGTTATTTATTTCTAAATTTATCAAGAGAATAATACAGTTCCAGTAAAAAAACTCAAATAAGATTTTTAATAAAATATGACAAGCTGACTTAAAATATATGGATAAGCAAGAAAATGAGAATTTCCAATTGTACTCCTGTGGAAGCGATCCAGGAAGAAAAATTGTTCATGAATGTAGTATGAAGTAAATAGATAGCTCAGGAAAAAAATAAAAATAAAGAAACAAACTCAAGCATACACTGAAGATTTCTATGTGACAGAAGCGACTTTGCATAGGTCTTTTATGTATGGACCATTTAGTAAGTAATTTAAGATAATGTGGTAACATATAGAAAAATCAGCAGTACATTTGGATCTCATTTGATGAACTCAAATTAGAAACTTGATGATCATATTGTTATAGAGAAATAATACAGATGCAAATGCTAATGAATTATAAAGATAATAGGAATGATTAATAGATTCAAGAGAATTTTTGAAAAAGCAATTAAATAAATGAACTGCTTTACTTAATCTTATGAAGGGGTGGAAAGAATCTAAGAGAATATCCAATTTAGAAAAGAACAGAAGATATTAAGTTGCATTGTGTTAAACAATAAGAATTTGCTGCAGACTTCACCGATTTCCCCTGGTGGTAAACTCAGGCCAGGAAGCGATGCTTCAGTGTGACCAGATCCTTGCAGCAGTATACTGAAGGGTTGCCCTGGAAAAAGACTTTCTACCAAGTCTGTCAGATAGGGTCTGCGAGGCTTGAAGAATACACATCTCTTTTTCAAACCATATTTGTTTCTAATAATAGAAATCCAGGACACAGCAATGGAAATCAAATCAATTAATATGTGTTTAATGCAAACATATTATGCAAAAAAAAGTTTGGTTAATTTTTAAATGATCTTGTTAGCCTTCATCCTCTGCTATATTTCTCATAAAACCTCTTTATACAAGATTATATAAAACCCTTTTATATTTATAGTTAAAAAGTTAATCAGCTGCTCTTATGAATAATTCCATAGACCTATGTATTTAGTCTTGAAAACAAGACCTGGAGACTCTCATTTGTTTATGAGGCTCTGCCCACCTACTCATTCTAGATGCTCTTTTCAGGGGTGAATAGAAGACAAATAATTCTTAGAGAATTGGTGAGGTCATAAGAAATTTCCAGTAAAAAACAGTTGCTGACAATTCACCTTTTATTAACTGTATAAACTGCATAATGTCCAATCCATAAACAACTATACTATAACTTGAAAAATTAAAAGTAAAAATGGTAATAGTATGGGAAGAAAATAAAGTTTTCAGTGAAGAAAAGCAAGTCCATTTACCTTCATCTATAATGGCCGAATTGAGAAGAAAGAAATAAGACTTCCACACATCTTCATTCTTTTGCTAAAATAGTTTGTCACAACAATTTTTATGATGAGAAAGAGAGATTTAATCAAGTAAATATAATTATGTTAAATTCAAACTGAATATATCTCAGAATGCAGAATTCATCACTCTATGGTTTAGGACCACAATAAATATAGCCCTTCCACATAATATAGAGATTATTTCAGTTTTACTAGATAGAATATACACTTTTAATGTAAGCATTAATGGTCTTGTCAGCCTTTGTGGAAACCATGGTTAATATAACATTTTAAAAAATCAATATAATTCCTTACATTCCTAAAGAAGAAGGCAGGTATAATAGTTAAGAAACAATTTGTGTAAATGAAGTAAGATGTCATGAAAATTGACTGAAGGCAATGCCACTGGAGTTGGTTTTTTGTCAAGTTATGAGATCTGGTGAAATAAGAAATGAGGAATTCCTATTTTAGCATGGATAGAATGCAGTACCTTATATGCCAGAAGAAGAGAGGATTTCAACAGAAGAATGTGAATTATTAATATTAAATATTTCAGAGAGATGGGTCAGAATAAAAACTAAGAATTTGATGATTTTGTTTTATAACATATCAAGAACAGTGTGAGTAGAAGATGAATTACAGGATAAGGGTGTGGGGGGAAGATATTGTAATCCAATGTGGACAATGTCTCTAAAAATGTACTTTGACGTAGTACAATTGTCTTACATTTTTTATATGTTATTTGGCCTATTACTCTGGTTTTCAATCTGCATATATGATAATTAACTTTATAAGGTCTTATAAGATAAATAAATGAATCTGATGTGGAAAAATGAAACAGAGGTGGAGGGAGTGGGGAAAAAGAAGGGAATTGATAAGTGTTATGTACATGTACCAATCCCCTACAATGAATGTACTACAAAATGTACTAATAAAATTTTTTAAAAAAGAATCTAAGGAGTGAACTGTAAAAGGAAATCACAGGCATCATAAAACTTAAGAAAATGCTAGATCAGAGTAAAGAAATACAACAAAATAAACATTACTTAAAGAAATTGTGACAAGGGTCTAGTACAAAATGAAAGTCCAAAGTTATTTTCAGATCTTGAAAAGATTATAGCCAGAAAAATTTTTGTTTGGGATTTTGAATATGTGACTTGATTCTTACTTCTTCCACTTATTACAGTGAAAAGACATAAAGGATCGGTTTGTTAATTAATGCTATAGAAGTCTGTGTTAAAGTTTGGTTGAAGATACCGACTTGTATTTTTTCCTTGTACTGTAGCATAAATTCTCAAGCAGAAGAGCTAGTCAGCTTCAGCACTCTCGTTTAGGGCAGATAGCTGTGCGTCAATGAGATTTCTGCAGCATAAGAAGAGAAAAAGGAAAGAAAATGGAGAACAGGACCAAAGAGAGAAAGCAAGCTACCTAAATGTACCAAGAAATGCACCTCTATGAGTGAAGAGAGATGGGCTGAGGACACAGAAGTTTCTGGCACGTAAACGCTTTGCTTCTCTTGGATTCACACTTGAACCAGAAAGCTCAGGTGCACAGGGCTCCTCAGGAAGGCTTTCCGAGTGCTGCCAAGGGCCCTCCTTTCCCAGCTACCATGCTCTGTAGCCCTGACATTGAATTCTGCTTCTCCGTGCACCTTCTTACAGCCAGAAACTATCAATTAAGTTCTGCCTATGCTGATTCTGAAATAGGACTAGAATAATACATTCATTAATTCCAAGGTCACACTGCCCTTCAGGCCAAAAATGTATGATTTTTACCTCAAGTCAAAGTATTCCAGTCATATAGCCTAATAGAGACCAACAGATATTGGGTAATACACACAAATAAACATCTTCCAAATATTCTAAATAGTACAGTGTTCTATTAACATGGGCTAATTTTGAACAATATAAATCCTTGGCACTCAATTTCCAGGAAGAAATTTGACTCTAAATGTAAGAATTTGAAATTAAATTTTAAAGGAATTTAAATTCAAAATTTTTGCCTCTCAAGAGAGATGGGAATCCTACAATATCTGTCTGGCCTGGTTTGTCTTCCTCTTTAAGGAGTGATATTTCTTTTACATATCAAAAGTTGAATTTATTACTTTGACTTGAGTTGTGTGTGTTTCAACATTTTTAAAGAAGTGTCAAAGGTAACAAATATATATGAAGACTTACCTGTGAAAAAATTGAAAGAACAGAATGAATTCTGAATTCCTGAGCTTTTGATGTGTTATATGTCTTAGTTGACATTGCTGGTTCCTGCCAGAGATTTTGTAAAATTGAGAGAAGTAAAGTTACATACACATGAAAAAAAAGGTGGCTGGGAATTTAGCTCAGTGGTTCCAGTGCCTGCCTCGCAAGCGCAAGGTCCCGAGTTCGATCCCTGGTACCAAAAAAAAAAAAGGAAAGAGAAAACATTTTTAGTTTTATCAAGATGCCAGTAAATCTCTGTTATTTGTTTTAGGTCTCTGATCTGTGGAGTTTAATTTAGTTCATTTTGAGAACTGACTCATGAAAAAGTTGAGGTCTATATTTACTGTATTTGGGGATTGAGGTGTAGCTATTCATTATACGCATTTCATGCTGTCTCACAGAAAGGGCACTTGAGACATCTTTGTCTTCTAGCATATTTTAGTGTGTACATACCAGATAATGACATTCTCTTTTTAGTTTTCATTGCTATTAAGGTATAATTGACAAACTAATATTGTATGTATGCAAGATACACAACATGGTGACTTCTGTGTGTGTGACAGATGAGGGTACTTGAGGTAGTATACTCTCGAGCAATTTCAATGCAGTGATAAAGCATTATTAACTACAGTCAACAGGAGATTCTTAAATTACCATTTTCTTATTTTTTATGTGTTTGTTTTTTTGAGACAGGATCTCACTATTTGCCCAGGCTGGTCTCCAAAGAGTCAACTCAACTGATCTTTCTGCCTGCTAGGACTACAGGTGAGCACCACCACACCCTGTTGCGACATTTTTTAATCTAAGTGTAACATGTGTTCAGAAAAATAGAGAATGTTATGTGTTGAGTTTGATACATGTTCACTAAGTGAAACCAGTGTATAGCCAACACTCAGATTAAGACCTAGAATACATAAACACCACAGAAGCCTCACTCAGGTGAGAATTTATTAATTTACCCGTTACTTTATCAATCTTTTATTCATGAAAAAAAATCACATATTTTATCATCATTCTTGTGATTTGCATATTTTCTCTGTTGAAGTTATTTTGTGCTTTTTAAATTTTAAAAACATTTAGGATGAGATCTAGCAAATAATTTTTTAGGTATACAATACAGTATTTTTAAATATAGGCATTATGTTGAACAGCCAACCTTTAAAACTTATCCCTCTTCCATAATTGAAACTGTGTTCAGTTGCTAATAGTTCCCATTTCCCCCAGTGGCAGGCCCTAGCAATGACCTTTATATTCTCTGTTTCTGAGTCTGATTATTTTAGATCTCTCATAAAAGCAGAATCACACAGTATTCTTCTCTTCATGATTGGCTTATTCCATTAACATTATGTTCCCCAGATTCATCAGTGTTGCATATGGCAGGCTTTTGTTCTTTTTATAAAGCTGAATAGTATTCTATTGTATGTATGCAACATATTTAAAAAATTTATTCATCTGATAATAACTGTTTCCGTATCTTAGGTATTATAAAAAATGCTGCAATGAACATAGGAATGCAAATGTCTCTTTGATATTATGATTTCAAGTTTTTGATATTCATACACACAAATCTATCTATCTATCTGTCTGTCTATCTATGAACCTAGGAGTGGAGGTTCTGGATCACATGGTAGTTCTATTTCTATTCTTTTGAGGAATTCTCCACACTACTTTTCATAGTGTTTGCACAATTTTACATTCACACAAATAGTGCACAAAGATTCCTATGTATACACATCACATTATATATAAATGTTACATATATATAGGTGTATGTGTGTGTTAATGTTTACATATTACATACAAATACAAATAACTGCACTTTATGGTATTTTCTCTTGAACAGAAGGTGTTAATGCAAAGAAGTCCAATAATCAATCTTTTATTTTTTTAGTTAGTACATTTTTTATAGTTGATGGTTTTTATGTCCTTTTGGGAATGAGGCTCTGTAATAGATCAGTGGACTAACATGTGGGAAGCCCTTGGTTTGATCTCTAGCATTACAAAAAAAAAAAAAAGAAAAAGAAAAAAGAAAACAGAACTCTTTGTGTAGTCCAAGGTCATGAAGATGTGCCTTAATAACATATTAATCTTAAAGTTTTCTTCTTGTCTGACCTTTCACATTTAAATCCATGATTCATATGGAACTTGATTTTTGTATTTGCTGAGATTTATTTTTTCTCATGTAGCTCTCTGATTGATTCAGCATGATTCATTGAAAAAGCTAACTTCTCCACTATGTTGCATTGATTGGTGCCATAAATCAGGTGATCATAAACATATAGGTTTGTTTCTGTACTCTACCCTGTTACAATTGGTCTATTTGTCTATCCATGTGTAATGCTACAGATACAACAGAATTTATAATTTACAAACACATACACAGAGATACACAGACATATATGCATAGACATATACACATTCATTTCATTAATGAATTGTTGAATTTTTCTGCATCTATTGATGTTATGTTATGTTTTTAGTCTTTCTATTACCTGGTTGAATTGCATAGGTAGATTTACAGTTGTTATCTTTGAATTTTTTGAAATAAACCCAGATTGCTATGGTATGCTCTTTTTATTTGTACTTAACTTCAAGTTTTAGAATTTTAAAAATCTATGCTTGTTAGTGAAATTAGACATAATATTTCCCTTTTTGTAATCTCCTGTAAAATTTGGCATCAAGATTATGTGGACTTGATAAACTAGTCAAGAAGTAATTTCTTTTTATTCTGTGAAAATTTGAGGAGAACATTAGAATCTTTTAAAAATTTTTGATAAAATTCATTGGAGAACTCATCTGGAAATGTGTTTGTTTACTTTTTTTGGTGTGTGGTCTGCATGGAGATTTTAAATTATGGATTCAATTTCTCTAGTAGAAAAGAACATTTAGGCATGGAAAATTTCTTTTCCCCAGAAATTTGTCATTCTCAACTAAATTTTCAGGCAAGAGGTTGTTCATAAAATCTTCTTATTTTTACTTTAATGTCTGTAAGATCTGTAGCAATGTTTTCTTTGCATTGCTAATACTTTTAAATTTATTCTTTTGTTCTTGATCAGTTCTTTTATCAATTTTATTTCTCAAATCAAATAATCGACATTGATTTTGTTAATTTTCTAGGTTATATTTGTCTTTAATTTATTCACTTCTGCTCTTATTCTCACTTTCTATGTTTGGGTTAGGAATAGAACCTATAGAACCCCAGAAAATATAGGTTGTGGTTAATAATTAACCTTGTCTTTTTAGGAGAGAAGGTTTTAACTCCGGGAATGGAATTTGGGTAAGAGTCACTCTGACCTCAGCACATAGACTTTGGGTGGACTCTCTTCTCAAAACAAGGCGATTATGGGGTTAACTCTTTACAGCCTGCACTGCTCACAGCCTGCTTTGGGCATAATCAATAGGGTGGTCCCCCATAGGAAGGATTCGAAGCACCCTGTTATGGTTAATAATACTGACAAAATTGATTATATAAGAATAATGAGAGAAAGAGATGATTTAAATGTATTTCTTCACTGCATTGTATAACTTCAATGTGCCAACTGTAATATTTGCCATGTGGTATTTCCACAAGAGATAAAATGCACAGACTAAAATTTGGATAGTTTATCTAGGGAAAACCAAATAGCTATGTTTTAAAATGTTGAATTTAAATATGATTTCATTTTAATTGACTGGTATTTATTCCTATTGTATTAATATTTTGCTTGTTTCATTTTTACATTTTTTTTCATATTCATGTAAGCCCTGTTCAATGCCTGCCTTAAGTAAAGTTGTTCCTTTAGAAATATTTGCATGTATATTTATTCCTTCAATGGTTTGTTTTTCTTGCTATTATATATTCATTATATGTTAATGATTGTGCTTAGGACTTTCACCTATATTAACTTCTGTATCACTTAGCACTTCAAATAAAGTATTATTTATTTCCATTCTGGAGATTCAGGTCCAAAATTTAATGATATTTACTATCTAAGTGAAGCATGTAGGAAATTCCTTCTTGCAATACAAACTAAGGGTTATATTTAATGCATCAGCAGTGCATTTCATGTTTATAAAACACTTTTCAAAAAGATATCACTTAAACCCCAGAAGAACACTATACATTTCTTTTTATAGAAACACAAAGGGCTTTTAAAAATCCTGATAAATTTAACTTAACTATTTTGTGCTACAATTGTGACCGTCACTCACATTTCCTACAAATTGAACTAGTGGTTTTTCAGTTGCTTCATATGAGTCATCAGTGACTCTAGTGAGGTTTAAATTGCTAAGAAAAAAGTAAAAATATTTATAGACATACTAAGCTATTACTCCCCAAGATCAAGATTATTGTCCAAGACACTGAAAAATAATTCTACTTTAGACATGACTACTTTTCATAAAGCTGGTACCTTTCTCTAGGATACCAGTCTGGTGATGAGATTGAGAAAAGGTACAATTAGAAGAAGAGAGAAATCATAGAGAGTATTGGAAATGTATAGCCATGGAAGCATCACTAGCAGTAATAATAATAGCCCATTTTAAGAAAATTAATTTAAATGAAACACTAATATTCATATCTTTGAAGGGAGTAGCTAAGTGATCCAATGGCAGGGAATGCAATAGCAAATCAATTGATTCAAAATAAAATAAACGTATTCCAGGGAAAGGTGGCTTGATTGACATTTCATTGTTATTTGAATATTATCAGTGTGTTATGGTGTGGATCTGAAATGTCTCCAAGGATCATGTGTTAAGGCTTGATCGCCAACTTAGCAGTCGGTGTTCTGAGGTGGAGCCTAGGTAGGTGATTAGCTTGTGAGGATGCTGACCTTATCAATGGATTAATTCATGGCTGAACAGAGGATTGGGAGGTGGAGCTAGGTTGGAGGTAGTAGGTCTCTGGGATGCACCTTTGAAGGGTGTGCTTTGTCTGGGGCCCTTTTCTCTCTTCATCTTTCTCTCTGTTCTGGTCACTATGAAATGAGCAGCTTTGCGAAAAGCTCAGGTCTTGATGGTTTCACTGTTGAATTCTGCCAGACATTTAAAGAAGAACTATCACCATTACTCTTTAAACTCATCAGTGAAACTGAAAGGGAAGCAATACTTCCAAATTCATGCCTGGAAGCAAGTGTTACTTTAATTCCAAAACCAGGGAAAGAACCAACCAAAAAAGAAAATTACAGGCCAATCTCCCTAATGAACATAGATGCAAAAGTCCTCAACAAGATACTGGCAAACAGAATGCAGAGGGTCATCAAGAAGATCATACACACTGACCAAGTCGGATTTATCCCAGGGATGCAAGGATGGTTCAACATTCATAAATCAATAAATGTAATACAC
>NW_004624742.1:18445553-18466042 GCF_000247695.1 Heterocephalus glaber | reverse complement strand
TGGGAAAAAAATTTTAGCAGCTGTACCTCAGACAAAGGACTACTATCTAGAATATATAAAGAAGTGAAAAAAATCAGATCCCATAAATTTAAAGACCCAATTCAAAAATGGGCATGTGAAATGAACAGACATTTCTCAGACAAAGAAGTAAAAGCAGCAAATAAGCATATGAAAAATTGTTCAACATCACTGATTTTTTGAGAGATGCAGATGAAAACAACACTGAGATTGTACCTTACCCCAGAAAGAATGGCTGCCATCAAAAAATCAACCAATAACTAATGCTGGTGGGGGTGTGGGGAGAAAGGAACCCTTCTCCATTGTTGGTGGGAATGTAGATTGGTGCAAACACTGTGGAAATCAGTATGGAGATACCTCAAAGAACTAGGACTAGAGGTCCCATTTGAGCCAGCTATTCCCCTACTTGTTATCTTCCCCAAAGAATTAAAAGTATCATACCACAGTGATACATATGCACCCATGTTTATAGCGGCACAGTTTGTAACAGCTAAAGCTTGGAAACAGCCCAAGTGCCCATCAACTTGAAACTGGATAAAGAAGATGTTTTTTTTTTTTAATAAAATGGAGTACTACTCAGCCATAAAGAATGAGAAGCTAGAGACATTTATAGCTAAATGGATGCATATTGAAGCCATACTCTTAAGTGAAATAAATAGGACATGTGTAAATACTGAATAGTTTCTCTGGTGTGAGAAACTGAAAGTGTCAATAAGGATTAAAATGATTAAAATGAATAATTGATCATTTGAAATAGGAAGAAAAGGTCCAAAGGGGTAGGGGAAGTGGGAGGGGAAGGGGAAGTGGGAGGGGCATGGGAAAGGAAAGAAGGGAAAGGAAAATTTATGAGAAAATGAAAAAATAGAAACAAGGTCTTTGTAAATAGGGAAGGGTGTAGTGGGTGGAGGGAGGACAAGGAATGGGGAAAAAATAAGAACCAAGATATATCATGTACAGGTAAAAGTACCCAATGGTGACAAGACCAAATGAATATGGAATGAAACCTGAAACTCTGAGCCAAAGTAAATCTTTCTTCCTTCAATGTGATTTCCTCAGGTATTTTGTCACAATGAAAGAAAGCTGGCTAACAAAGTGGTTTTTCTTATATTTTATTTCTCTGCTTTGTGAAGAAACTAGATTTTATATGGCTGCAGAACAACTGTATTATATATTTTTTTCAGTTTATCACTTATTTCATAGTTCTAACCTACTTGCAATTGTTGTATCTGTTTTTTGCATCTCTAGGAACTGATGATTTTTCCCATTTACTCCCTCCCACACAGATACTCTGTTCCTATGAAAGCACATCATTTTGTATTCATCATTATTAGTTCTTGTTTAAATATGGAAAATTTTACTGAAGATCTACAGAAAGTGCAGTGATTCTGATTAAATGCTAACAGATACTCATCTGATATCATGCTTATATTTCACTTTATTTAGATCCAACCTGTGAATATCTCATTTTCTGATTCATTTATTAAAAATTCAGTTAAATCACTTGGTTTCTTTTGCTAAAATTTTCCCCAAATTTAAATTCTCAGTCAGGACATCTGCAAATATTTCCAACATACATTCAGCATTGAAGCCTTAACTTCATTGGTATTGCACTGGCTTAAACTATTACCTTCTTCCCCTTAGTTTACTGCCACGATCTCACAATTGATCTTCCTACATCTCTCTCTGTACTTAAAGCCCAGTGAACCAAATGGCTCACTTGTTTACCTCTTTCAGGGTTCTGTAAAAATGTCACTTCTCACATGGAGTGCAACATAAAAACCTTACTTAAAAATGAAACTTTCCCACTCACTCCCCTTCATTTCTATTTTCTTCTTTCCCATTTGATTATCACTTATTTAATCTAATATATGCATGATAATTATATTGTCTGGGTTTGACCACTGTTCGAATCTATAGACTTGGAATAATGCTTGGCCTATGGAAGACTCATTAAATATTTGTTGCAAGGATGAATGAATATATGAAGGAATGTTGTGGAGGACATAATATACCATTTAATAAGATAAATCAACTATATGAAGCTTAGAGAGATAGACTGATGACAAAGAACAGGAATGTAGATAGTGCAAGTGATTCGGCCCACTCCATTCCATTTAACAAGGATCTACCCCAGAATTAGAATAAGATGGTATAAGAAACTATATTCTGTATGTTGTCTCAGTGGCTTTTTTCACTCTGTGAAAATGGTGTCATGCTGAGTGGGATTAGTCTTCCCTTTTAAGGTATATTTTTTTACATTCATGGACTTAAATGCAAGCCCAGTGAGCTCATGAGAAGCTCAATTAAAGAAAGCGATCGATTCCAAAGCCAAGGGAAAAAAAGAGTGTGTCAGATAGATACATCAAGAAAAGCCACAAGAGTATCTAACATGTACTTGGTAAGTAGTCTTTGACCATGCATTTAACCTTACAAGTTCACTGTAGAATTTAACTACTATATAGGTTGAGCTCTACTGTCATTAGTTATCTGTATCTATGTTTTTATCTATATCTATATCTATGTCTTTGTCTATATCTTTATCAGCATCTATCTGTCTCTATAAATGTAATTGAAATGAAAAACTGCATAGGAAAGACACACTGGGTGTGTTATGAGAAGATGCTTTCCCCATACCATACATTTCCCCCATATATCTCAATGAATATGTATCTTGTATTTTCCCTACATTTGCACCCCCCTTCTTGTTGCCCTATTCTTCTGTTTGGTAGAATTCTTCTTCTCTTTGAGATTCAGCACAAGCACACTTTGGACAGAGGACCCTTTGCTGAACTAGTCTTCTTTAGCAATCTTTCAACTGTCCACTATATTATGATAGTTGGTAATCTTTTTTTCTCACTTTCAGTCTGTACAGTGCTGATTTTACATATTTGCCTGATTGCTCTCATTGGACTCTTGCAAATTTCTTGTATTTGCAATTTTTGCATTTATCTGCTTATTGATTTATTTAGCAGTATCCTCACTCTTAGTGATTGCCATGTGTTAGGTGCTCAATGAAAATTTACCAGATAATAGGGATTAGGACAAATGGATTTAGGTCTAGGTCTGACTTAGCACTGATCTAACTTAAAAATGGCTCAACAAGGTGCCTTTTTAGAACAGAGAATTCATTTGCTTTATAAGTAAATCCTTTCTTGGTTGGATTACTGTATGAGCTGGAAAATAAAATAATGTAGAGAAATCTATTGAAAGTTCATTAATTGCAAAATATTTTTATTACCTTAACCTCCAAAGTAAGAGAAAAAGAAAGACAAGGAAGTCCTTTCTCAATGTTCCTCTTCTTTTTCCCTCTGCTTCATTTCTCATTTTCTTTTTTCATTCCTTATTTCCATCTTTTCTTTCATCTCTCCCTTTCTTCTCTTTCTTCCTTTTAAGTAAAATTCTGCAAATAAAGTCTTCCAGGAAATTACTTAATTTTCTAATGCAAATCTCCTATGTACAGTGAAATATTATAATTGCAAGCCCCTGAAAATGCACCATGATATTTTAAGCCAAAATTTGAGGCCCATACAGTCCCACCTTTCTCCTCAACTCAACGAGTACATTTTCCTTTCCAACAGATTTTAAGTCTCCAAGGAGACCTCACTTGGAATTTTCGTGTCTTTGTTTAATCGGATTCAATGAGAAGCTCTGACCTTTGCCTGGAGAAAGGATGGGAGAACAGGGATACAAGAGTATGCATCATTGTTCTTTCATAAACACGTATATTGAGGATAAGTTATTTTGATGCATATATATGAACATAATAAATACTTGAACTGTCAGTAGAACAAGTTCTGACTTTTTTCATTCTTCTGGGAATTCGATCAGTTAGCAAAAATTACATTGGCTACACTAAATCTGAATTTTAAAAATTCAATAAAATCTAGAAACAGACATCATAATGATAAGTTGTTGTTTTATAAGGAAGCCCTTTAACTCCATTTATATTATTCTTTGTAATTAAGTAGAATATAGAGCAAAACTTTATAGTTTCTTGTCTTACCTACCCGTATGTGTTATATTCTTTTTCCATTGTTTACAGAGTCGGGGAGACAACGTTTAATACCTTTCTCTATCACTTTACTTTCTCTCCCCATCCACCTCTTTCTTTTTAAAGAAAAGGTCTCACTATGTAGTTCAGGTTGGTCTTGAACTCACTGTGTAGCCCAGGCTGACCTTGAATTGGTGGTGATCTTCCTGCTTCAGCCTCCTGAGTGCTGGATTAAAGATGTATACCATCACACCTCCTGGAAACATTCTCTCTTTTTTTAAAAGAAGAATATTCCAGAGGCAACTGGCAAGGATATAATAAATTAATACATATAATTATTATTGTTTCAGAAATGTCTTTTTTTCTTGAGAAATTATCCAAAGTAGGAGCATTTAGAATGATCTCTTAAACAATATATGGCAGGTTTAAGATTATTTAAAAACTAATTATCAATTCAAAATTAAAAAAAGTTTCAGCCTTTTTTTGGTCCAGTCAAAAGACATTTTCTAGCATTTTATTTTAGGTCTGCAGATGTCCCATGGCTTTTGAGAGACTTTCCTTATGATTTACTGTCTCATATCTGGAAAGAAAGAGGAAATGAACCAATAATAAGTCTGTATTGCATGTTATTATTATTATTATTTATTAAAATAGTACCAACTTATTGTGTTACTTCAGGTTGTAAGTTTTGCAGATCCTCTAAGTGATGAGGACCCACATAGGACAGGAAGCATAGAAGATTTTACAGGTCTCATGAAGCACTACAATAGTAAATGGTAGTTCCGGCATTGAATTCAAATTCACTAAAAAAAAAATCCTCAGAAATTAGTTAATTTACTACTAAAGTATTTGATAAAGTTTTCTTTTTATATCAAGCCATGGATTGATCTGTGGTTGGGTCTCTTTAGCTCTTTTGTCAAATCCTTTACAATGAGTATAACCAAGGGAATGTAATCAAAAGCAGCAAGGCTTCTTCTTGATGACATCATATCCTGGCAGAGACTGGGGAAAATCCTGCAGCAGTTGCTGGCACTGACTGACTTTCATTTCAACACTGTGTGATGGGGATGGTTTTCATAACTGCCAATTTTTTTCATGATAAACTCTTCAATAATCAACAAAAGGGCTGGGGATTTAGCTCAGTTGTTCTGCTGCCTGTCTCGCAAGCACAAGGTCACGAGTTCGATCCTTGGTACCAAAAATAAATCAACACAAAACAAACGCAATAGTTGAAGCAATTGTTTCAGTGATATTTTCCTTTTTTCTTAAAGGAGCTTTATTGAAAATTTAAAAGATTGTTTGGGGGAATGATTTATTTTATGTTTAGGCTATCCTTTGGAGTTTGTAACTTTAGGGTTAGGCTATTATAACTTGTCTACATCTAGGGAAATCTTGAAATAGGTGAGCTAAGTGTCTAGTTGACCTTTCAAACTAATACTTCCAGTTCAGTAACATTATTTGGTAAGTTTTCCCTGTTCTCATCTTTTTCAAGAAAACACCAATGCCCTCTTCAATTGTTGGGACTGTCTAGTGGAATAGACAGACTTTTCTTTTTGCAGCATGCAAACCCTCATACCATTCTTCTTTGGTCTCAGGAGAAAAAAAGACACAGATTCCTGAACAAAGTAGGTAAAAGGTCTCAGCAGTGCCAGCTACAGCATTATAAGTTCATGCTCTATTTTCGTATTCTCCTCGAATCTTCAGTGTGCTTTTGGTGTAGGTGGAAATAGAATGTATAATATATATAGTGTGAATATATATATATATTCACACTATATATATTTATAGTGAGTTGGCTTTTAGTGGTTTTAAATCTGGGTTTAGTTAAAAAGAAGTCAGTGTTTACCAAAAAGCATGTAGCCTTTTAAATTAAATTAAATTAAATTAGTATGCATCTTTCATTCTCTTACTAATGATATTAATAGTTAGGATCTATGTTTTCTCCACTTCATAAAAAATGCATTGAAAGATTGATTTGAGAAAATTTATATAGCAACAGCTGTGTAATTTGAATTACAGCAATTTCTTGAAAGAATCTCTGCCTTATTTCTCTTGGTCACCCCAGTGCCTAGAAACTTTCTGGCACATTGTAGATGTATAACTAATGATTCATTAATAAATGAATAGATAAAGAAATAAATGAAATTAAAAGACTCTTAGTTTTTGCTCATCCCCTTTTATTACAGTGCCTTTAACTAGAGACCTATTTTGAGACTACATTTTTCTTTTGGTACTGGGAATCAAACTCAGGACCTTGAGCTTGCGAGGCAGGGGTTGGAACCACTGAGCTAAACCCCTGGCCCCTTGAGACTACATGTTTGCCAGTGGAATTTACCATCGCGAGTCCTGGAAGATACTGCTGGGGCTGTCAAGTGCAGATTCATAATGGTGCATCCAGTTTAAAATTACTTAGTTGCTGAGAACCAGTGTAGATTTCACACCTTTATCTTATTATTGTCCTCCATGAAGAAACATGTGCTTCCTAAATAAACATAACTATCGCCATAGCTTAAATTAAATCTAATTCTGGCTTCTATATTTTCTCTTACTGAGTATTCCTTTCCTCGCTCACTTAAACTTATGTCCAGACATCCAACACATTCCAAACTGACACTTTGTCCTGACCAGGTGAACCAAAAATTGCTGTTTTATTAGTAAATGAATGGATAAAATATCCGCATTTCAAAACATTGACAAAAGCAAGTAAGTATTAAAGGAAATGTGGTAAATACACCATGAAATCTCCATGGCAGTATATATCGTAAATTACGTTCTGCAAAGTTTGAGACTTGTTTCATTTTGGGGCATTCATATGTTCACAACTGTCGCTGCTGCCAACCAAAATGACAGCTGCAAGCTCATTCATGAACTTGACCCAAGGCAAAGAGAAATCCCTAGAGATGATCTAAACAAGGAGTGAGTAGAGGAGAAAATATTTGCAGACATGAGGTGCTATTGCCCATTACATTTGTTCAAATTGCTACTGGGTCCTTAGAGAAGTGACCGAAATGGTGCCTGGTGCTGGCTGATAATTTGAAAGAATGTAAGTTGAGATTAGGAAGGGACAGTTTAAGGTCCACATGGCAGATATCTTTGAACTAGCATGGTGTATTTTTTCACCTAGAAACAAACAAACAAAAGAACCTGCATTGAAATGTTAATAGAAAACCTTAAACTTCTGGAAAATTGGCCTGTCTGTCAGACTTCAAAATATGATGTAGGTAAGGGGTTTTGCTTGCCTCAGGGAGATGAAGAACTACAGGGCTTAACTAATGAGATTTCATGGAAATAGATGGATTCAAAAGACAATAATCACTCTAATATTTTTACCTCCTTTAATAGTTAGAGATCAAAGAAGTTACCTATCCATGTACACATGTTCCTGTGGTCCTTTCACATGATTTTGAATGCTAGTGAAAGATAAACATCCAGAGAGAAACGTGTATTTTTAGTCCACTTTTCCTGGTACCCAATAGCCAATATCTGTGGGAGTCAGGGGTGAGAAGGAGAAGACAGACACATCAGAGACGTGAGGAAAGAAAGAAAGAGTGGTAGCTCTGAATTTGCCATTTAGTATAATAGTGAGGTTTAGCGTTAACACTTATTAAACAACTTTAAAGATATTTGAAAAGGTACAAGGGATATTGTATGCATTATCCATGTATTTACCACCCAGTTCAATACCTTGTAAGTACAGTTAAATCTCTTCAAACCTTCTCTGCATGCAACATGCATCTCCTCTAGAAGCAACCATTATCCTGAAATTGTTATTTAGCACTTTCATGAATTTTTATGGTCTTCTATTTATTCATGTAGCCCTAAGTAATACATAGGAGGTGAGACAGAAATAAATATGATCAATGTTTTAATAAAAATATTATAGTAAAAAACACTTTGCCATTAATTCCCCTCAAAATATGCCCCCTCATTTTGAACACACTCATTCCATTGTGCTTGCCACTTTGTGAAGCAATTCTGGAAGTCCTCTTCTATGACTGTCTTTAGGAGATGTGATCACAAATGCAGTGAATTCTGCTGCCTGTCGAGTGACATCTAATGGAAATGCAGGCTCATAAAAGCATGATGGTGTGTCCTCATTCACCTTATTCACCAGATCTGGCATCATGTGACTTCTGGCTCTCCCCCACAGTAAAAAACACTATGAAAGGTAAATGTTTTGAATTGACTCAAGACATTAAGCTGGTGAATGTTTAAAAATTTAAATGTTTACCATATTTTTAATCACACTTCATAGTGCTTTTTTCAGTATTTACCTTTATATAATTGGTTTCATCTGGCAACTTCATTTTTCATCTGACATCATGACATTTCTCCATATTTCTTCATGTCCTCTACGATATGAATATGCTGATATTTATTTATTTTCCTCTTAACAGATAGTTAAATGGTTTCTTCCTTCCCTTCCCTTTACTCCTCTTCCCTTACCTTCAACCCTTTTTCCCCTCTCTAGCTGCACCTCTTTATCCATTGCCCCTCTCTCCATCCATGTTCCTCCCTCTTTGTCCCCCTTTCTCTCTCTTGTTAACAAACAGTATTATTTTACACATTATCCAAGGGATTATGTCAATTCCCAATCCTACCAGCAGCAGTGTATATGCATTCCTGATGCTCCCTTTCTTTGTGAACACTTGATTGTAAATATCTTTAAAAATATTTACCAATTCAATTATCATAAAATGATGCTTCATTGGGACCCTAACTAATTTTTTTTCTTGCTATTAGTGAAACGAAGCTTCATTTAATGTTTCTTGGCCTATCCTGTGAATTGCATATGCATTGTGTTTATTTTTTATTATTTTAAGGAGTTCAAAAATTTATTATAGTTATAAGTACAGCATATTATGCATAAATATAACTTCTTTACAATCCAAAGGGTCTTTCTACTTTTGTGCTGCGTTTTAATAACAGTAATTTTAAATTTTAATGCAGTAAATATGAAACAAATTCATTGTCCATCTTCTCATTCTTATTAGGTTCTTTACATGCAGAGACCTATGTCTGGCTGAATCTACAATCTTTTTACTCTCTCCCTCCTTATGGATCAGTCCCTTGCATATAACTTTGGTTATTTTGTCCTCCATTTGTTGCTGTTGTTGTTGATTTTCTACAAGGAAGGGAAACCAGGGCCTTTGCATAAGCTACATCCCCAGCCTTTTAAGATTTTTTAAGATTTTTGAGATAGGCTCTTGCTAAGTGGCTAGATTGCCCAGCATAGGGGTAAGCTTTCAATCCTCCTGCCTCAGCCTCCCAGAGTGTTGGGATTACAGGGATGTGTCACCACAGCCAGCTACCTTGCTCTTATTGCATAAGTCTAAAAAAATCCCGAGCTCTGAAGGCATCTAGCTCTCTGGTCTCTGTGTCTACACCTGGATTTCTGTTTGATTTGGAGAAACATACACAGCCATTGTGAAGGGCCTACTGGAATTCTTCATCCTTTTTTTCTGCTGCTGTTGTAGGCAACTACTTCATACTTATTTTCCAAAAACAATCAATACTTTACAGTACATGATTACATTCATCACAGGGAGCTGGTATAGATAATATAACACATCTTAATTCTTTTTATGTTCCCTTCCCCTCTCCTCCTTCCTCCTCCCTTCATCTCTTAGTTCTTGTCCATTTTACAAAAGATCTCTCTTCCCAAACTTAAAGCATCCTCTTACTCATCTTCACTTGGAGTATGACTGCTTATTTTACTTACTAAAGAAACAGACACAATTGGAGTAAAAATCACATGGTTCCTTATTCACATTACACAATTAACTTCAGTAGTGCCTATAGACTAACTCCTGAAACCATACTGTGCTCCTATGGACAGCATAACCATTGTTGTGTACTTGATTCCCTTCTGTTTCATCTTCTCAGTCATCTGTCCAGCAATTCTCTCCTTTTCCTTTTGTGCACAATTTTTCCTTTCTACCAGATCCTTGCTATCAGCACATAGAGAGGTTATAATTTTTCATATCTTTATGAAGTCACTTTTTCTTGTACTTCCTTTCTTGCAAACAACCCTCTAGACCCTGTTTTTCAGGTATTTTTCTAACAAAACTACTTGCAGAAGCTGTATATAATTGTTGTCTCCAATTATGTTTTATCCTACACTTTCAGAACTTCTTTTTTTAAACAAAAACTCAAACACACAAAAAGAAAGAATATGAAATAATATATGAAATCCCACATTCTTATGATCCAGCTTTAATAATCATTAACATTTGCTATATGGCTTCATGTCTACATCTACCCTTTTTCTCTTTTTGAGCTGAAGTCTATAAAATCAAATTGCAGACAGTCATATGTACTTTTTTGCTTTTACTACTTTAACTGGTGTTGTTGTCAAGGTCAACTCCGACATTCAGCTATGGTGGCTGATTTTGTTTGTCACCTCAATGAGGCTAAGAGATGGCCAGATAGCTGGTGAACTATCACTTTTGGATGCATCTGTGAGGATGTTTCTGGAAGGATCTGTAGTCTAAAGAAAATCCACACTTGCCAACATGAGCGGGCTTCATCCAGTCTACTGAGGGTTCAGATAGAACAAAAATGTGGATGGAGGAAGGGTGAATTCTCTTCATTCTTGACCTGGATGTTCATCTTCTCCTGCTTTTGGGTAGTTAAGCTCCCAAGTCTTGGGTCTTTGGATTCTGACTTATATCACTGTGCCCCACCCCCTCATCCTCAGGATTTTGGAATGAGAAGGAATTATGCTACTGGTTTCCTGGGCCTCCTGTGTCTTCAGATGACATATGATGGGACTTCTCAGTTTCTATAAACTTGTTAGCCAGTCCCTGTGGGAAATATTTTTATCTTTCTAACTACCTGCCTTTATCCTACTGGTTCTGGAAGATCCTAAGGAGCTGGCTCATTAGCACCTGCTGAAACATGTCCTGCAGGTGCCTCCCTGATGAGTCCCGATGCTCTGGTGTTCCTTCGAGTGCACTGGGCCTCTTCTTCAGTGTTCTTTGTTGATCTTTCTAAAGATCCTAAGCAAATGGCTTTGTTGTGGGTAGCCTCTGATTGGATATAACCAAGAAAAATACATCTTTTGCTTTGACCAAGGGAACCATGGTCCCAGGATGTGACTGTCGAAGACACTGGATTCCCAGCTCACTGTTTGCAATGGTGGTCCACTGTGGGAAGGGGAAGCAAGCTCTAAGAATGAAGACAACTGCAACCAGAGGAGAATTTGAGATACCATCAGCTGTGGAAGTCAGCCTTGCATGATGCCTTTGGTGAGAGGGAAACTCTGACAAGGACTTTGTTATGAACAAAGGGTGAAAAAGCTCTGGAGATCATTGTAAATGTTTATGTGGAGAGAGAATTCCAGAAAGAATGGAACTATCTATTAAGATAAAGGGACGGTGGCTTTAAGGTAGCATAATCTAAGTATAAATACAAATGGTTCTCCCTTTGCCAACTGGCTAGTGAGGCATGAGGAGGTTCTTAGTTATCCATAAACCATAGGAGGCTGTGTCAAGGTGGTTAATAGCTCAAAAGTGGATGTGAGACTTGCTAGATTTAAAGCCTGATTTCAATATTCACTAGTTTTGTATCTTTAGAAAGGTTAATGAGTTCCTAAACCTCTTCATCTACAAAGTTGATGTACAATAGTGCCTAACTCCTGATGTTGTCAGATCTAGAATCCCAGATTATTTGTTAAGCACTCAATATGGTCCCTAGCCCCTGGTTTATACTATATACATATTTAGATAAAACCCAAACAAATGGAAGACCACAAGCAAAGTTATAATTGTATTTCCAAAAAATAAAATAAGAGTCTGAAGCCAAGCAGGACGAAACCCTCCTCTAATTCTCAGGACTCTGGAGGCTGAGGTAGGAGGGTAATAAGTTGACAATTTAGTGAGAACTTGTCTTAAAATACTAGGCAGGGGTCTGGGGAACTAGGATTCCTGCCTCCACTCTGGGAGGAATACAGAAGTGAGGCAGAGAGGTGAGACTGGCTCAAAACCAGAGGTCCTTCAGATGGAGAATGAAGAAGTCAGGTCCCTGGAAGAAAGAGGAAGTCAGAAAGTAAAGTAGTGGGAAGCAGAGGTTTATTTATAATATTTTGAAGGAGAGGACAAAGCTGCCCAGGGGTAGAGAGAGCTCAAATGAGCTTCTCAACAGGGCTCTTCAGTCTGCCCGTACTTATAGAGGTAAATTGGTTCCCAAAACTGTCAGTGATTGGTGTATTCTAGGCCAATCCAGGTCTTAGCCTTGGTTGGGGGGTGAGCTGTTGCTGGGGCAAGCTATGGGTCTGTCATGGGGTCTAGGAGCATCAGCAAATGCATGCAAGCTGTCCCCTAAAAATAACTGTTCCACACTTGCAAAGGTTTCACAAAGGGCAACTTCCAATAAGCAAGTGGTCATTTCTATAACCATCTGCCACATCAGCCGTGCCACGTTAGACCCCTCATGCCCTATATTCCTGTTTATCTCTCCTTGTAACTGAGCCTATAGTAGCTCAGTGTAAAGTCCCTCAGCTCCATTCCCAGTCCTAGAAAAAAAAGAGCGACAAGGGTGTGAGAGGTATGAGGGGTATGATTTCTCCACTCCATGAGCATTGAGGATCTCGTGAGGCATAATTTCCTCATTGCAGTCTTAAATCAATAAGCTCCAGAAATAGGTGAGCCAATCAGAGAAGGCATTTGTTTCTGTTTTCCTCAGTTATTCGAAAGATTTACTACTGGACCATTGCTTGGACTGATGGCCATCATGAGCATTCTCTCTTCAAGATAAAACATACACATAGTCCTATGGCCTAATGGTTGACCCACAGGGTTCTGTCCAGGTCTCTCCTCTGAGGATGCTTAGGTCACTGCTAGGCACTGAGGAGCAGTAGTGTAAAGATACAAGAAATTTTCGATGGCATGAGCCAGAAGGGGTCTCTGTTTTATGAGATTGTTTGTTAGAGAAAATAAATGTGAGAATCCTAATAGTAATCACATTGTAAGCTCTTGATATTAGGAAGTTGCATTTCTTAAATAATTTTCCTCTGCTAGTCTCTAAGATATTCAGCATCAATCAAATACCCAGCACCATTGACAAATGCTTCAAGAATGCAGCGGGGCATGATGGCCAAGCCTCCTTGCTCTGGAGACTCATCACTCATATTCAAATCCCAGTTGCTGCACTTACTGGCTGTGTCACTGTGGGCAGAGTCCACGCTTCAGTTCCATCATCTGTTAAGTGGGAATAATAACAGTTCCAGCTCCACAGGATGGTTGTGAAGATTCAGTGAGTTCATACAAGTGAAACCCCCAGAACACTGCCTGGTGGGTAGTAAGTGACAATAATAGATGTTAACTGCTATTATTAATATAATGAACAAAACACCAGAAAAAGAAATAGTAGGAGAAAAAAATGTCACAGAAGATACAGCAAGAAAGTGACAAAGTTGCAATTCTGAAAATGTTCTGATAGAAGTCATTTCTCCACTAATTATCACTACCATTGTCTCCAGTGGGACCATAGGTAAGAAAAGGCTAGAGTAAAACTTCTAATGTAAGTCATGAAAGTTAAAGCTAGGAGCTCATGAAAAATTTCCTGCCTAGATTATGTTCTGAGTTAGAGCAGTCAACTCTTTTGAAAATCTATCAGCTTGGAATCTAAAGTAGTGTCCTAACTGTGGCCTGCAATGTTCTACTTGCCTGGTGAACTCTCCAAGCTTAGCCCCTTTCTTACCACCAGCACCTCTTATCTTACTGTAGCCTTTTCTTTTCCTCAGATACTCGAAATCTATACTCAGTTCAGCCCTGATGTTTGCAGCTGAAATTGCACTGAAATGCTTCAGCATGTACTTCCGTTGGCTCTCTTCTGCTCACTCAGGTCCTGACTCCATGATGCCTTTCAGAGTTTCTGTGATGAGATACACCAGAGGCCCCAGAAGACTAGTCAATTTCTGTCTTGTTACCTTGTTCTCTGTTCTTGTTTGTACTCATCACAGTGTAAAATCATCTTCATGTGCTTATTCGTGTAATGAAAGCATGGACTTTCTCTCAACTAAAATGTTTCTTCTGTTCCTAGAATAGCACATGCCACATAGTAGAACAATAGCTATTTGTTAGATGGATGAAAACATTCTGGATTTTGAGCAGAATGGGGCTGGAACCTTTAAGAATATGTTCAGAGCCTGCAGCTGAATGGGGCTGACAAAGTTAGGGACAGACCCCCACCTATCTTGAGCAGCAGTGCAGGGGGTATGATGTCCTCTGCTGCAGCCTCAGTGACCAGTGACCTCCTGGTTCAAAGCTTACACTGGACACTCTTAGTGGGCATGGACTGAACACATGCCAAAGCTGCATCAAGAAAGCTCTCCCTAGTGAAACTTGTTTGGTTACTTAAGATAGTGCTTGGAGACAAAAAGGATTGTTTGTTTTCAGCAGGGAGACAGCAATTTTGCTTTCCAGGTGGCTTATGATTGTGACCCACGTGCTGACAGTAATAGAACAGAGGGTGCAGAGAGCCTGCTGCCCACACCAGCACTAGCGGGAGAAGGGCCTGCATGTGGCCAGTTCCACGAAGGAAGACATGCTCTGGACTCTTCTGGGTCCCAGGCCCCTCAGACCCAGGTCAGTGTCGTCTTTGTGATGCTGACACTAAGTTCTAGTTGTTGGATAAATCACAGGAAGTGATTCTTAATGACTTGGAAAACAGTAACTGTTTTTCTGCCCTCTTTTTTTTTTCTTGTAGACAAACAGCAGTTTGAAACTTTTCATTTATTTTGTTTTTAGAGTGACGAATTTATGTTTGGTGGGGGTAGTTTTCTGAGGGCAAGGAATAATTTAAAACTCGTTTTATTTGTGCTACTCTGTTGTAACTCATCACGTTCCTGCGTTTCTTCCCAACCCCCCCCACCCTCAGAAGCTACTGTCTGTTTATCTGTAGGACACACACCCATGAATAGAATTCCTGGCTGCAGTAATGTCCCAGAGATGTTTACTTTCTTGTATTCTGTGGGGAAACTAAGCTCATTCTTAGCTGGTTTATTGAATTCCTACCATCCACACCATGTCTACTTTGAATAGAATTTATTTTTCATGAGTGAAAATAAGTCATAAAAACCAGGCGTGGTAATGCACACCTGTAATCCTAGCACTTGGGAGGCTGAAGCAGGAGGATCAAGTTCAAGACCAGCCTGTGGTGCATAGTGAGTTCAAGAACAGCCTGAACTACATAGGAAGATCCTGCTCCAAGAACAAAACAAAACGAAAGTCATAAAGGTCCTTCCCTGTAAGCTAAATGCCTTCCTGGGCAAGGTTCAAAGCTCCTTAGCTAGGTGGCCTCTGGTCATTTTCTCAGTGTTCCAGTTCTTGAGGGATTCAGTAGGTGGCAGTGTTTCCAGGGAAAGTGGTTCTATTTGTGTGCTTCCTTGAGCCTGCGGTTACTCTGAAGGCTGCACCTCGGTTAGGAGGCACAGCAGATCCTTCAGGCTGGTACTGCTCTGTCCTGGGGGAAGCTCACAAATAAAGAACTTCCCTCACCAGGAGAACAGTTTCAGCTACTAATGTCTTGCCATTTTCTAAGTGACGATCTTAAAACTATAATAAGAGGCATTTACGTACAAATTTGTAGTTTTTATTTTTAATAACTACAAAAATCCTATGTAACAATTACAAAAAGAAATCTTAGGAAAAATTCCTAACAGGCATTATTAGCATATCTTAGTGTGATTAGCATGTTAGTACTTCAGATAAATCAGAAGTTTGCCATGCCCTAGCTTCTTTTCCTTGTAATCATTACAGTTCGCACTTTCCCTCCAAATCTGAGGTGCTACATAAGAGCTTTTGCTATTGGTATATTTGGTGATTGGTTGCATTTTGGGTAGAGTTGGGAGGAAGGAGTTTATTCCTATCCAGGAGTTCCAGATTCCCTGGCTCTGAATTTTCCACTAAGGGAGAACACAGGCTTTCCCTACTGTGGATGCTTTTCAGCCACCTCTCTGAAGCCCTCAGTTTGGTGATGGTTGGGCTTGCATTTTACCAGCCAGGTCCAGAATCCATAAAGTAGAAATGGTGGAATGAACAAATACCAAATGAACTTAGAAACCAGGAGTGGAAAATGAAGCTAAAGAATAGAGATCAACTCATGTCTAGAGTAATTCAACAAATCAAGGATTGGGGAGATTTAGGGACTGATAGGGTGAGGCATTTTATATTGGGTTAAATGATCAAACTAGAGGCATTTTACATTGGGTTAAGTGATCTAACTCTTTAGTGGCCACCAACATACTGGCTTACGCTGATGAAATATTTTTGGTTATTATTTTGCATTGGGTCTATTCTGTAAATACTTTCAAGTAATACATTTCAACCACTGTTTTTTCTACTCTTTTTCTGCTCACTAAAATCTTTCATGTAGGTGCCGGAACAATATGTAAACAGTAAGATTTTTTAAAAAATTAAAAGCCATAGAACTTGTCATGTTTTCCATTTTAAAATAATTTATTGAAACAAGATAATATGAATAAAACCCCACAGCCACCAAAAAAAAAAAAAAGTTAGGGACAGACATCTGCAAGCTTTCTCACTTACAAGATAACCTTTCCTGTCCATATATGAGCTCTTTGGGTTCACCTAAAAAGGGGGAGTGCAAATCTGTAAGCCTCCACATATAATTTGGACCAAATTTGATATGTTTATATCCAACTTTTCTCCTCTTTCAATTTATAGTTCAAAATACAAGACTAAGCAAGATTTAAAAGGTGAATAAAAAAGGGAGAAGAAGAATCTGAGACTGGTTTCAGTTTTACTTGAAAATTTTTTAGAATTTTGTTAATTTCAAATTAATGGATAACAGATTGATTATTCAACAATGATGCAGAGAAAACTAGTTAGCATTTGGGGGGCAAAATGTAATGAAAATCCATACCTCACTGAAATCAATTTCAGACAGAGCAATGAATTTCATATTAAAAAGTAAAATTCTGACAATAGTTGAAGAAAATAGGAGTGAATATTTTAAAATCTTTGATAGAAGACAACTTTCTAGGAGTGATATAAAGCCAGAAACTATGAAGGAATTGCTTGGCAAAGCTGTCTACAAAATCATTAAAAATCTCTGTAAAGAATAATAAGTATCACAAATAAAATTGAGACATAAAAACCTAGAAAAAAATATTTACAAAGTAGAGATATATTTACACACACAACACTCAGGCAGACCTGGCAGAGACATGGACATACATACATGCACACATTCACACATCTCTTCCAATTCAGTAAGAGGATCCTAGCCGTCTTAACGCAGATGGTATTCATGGCTCAGCCATTAGTCTCTCACTTCTTCCTCATTTCCTATTTGCCAGTGCAGCAGAGTTCCCCACATAAAGGCTGAGCTGTCCTCAGAAACATTCTTTGCAGCATCCTTGAATCTGGACCAAAAGCATGACACTCCATCATGGTCACTGGGATCTGAGTTGTAGCATTTGGCTGTCCTGGGAAGCATTTGCTCTCTAATTAAAACAAGCTTTATTATAAGAAATATTCCTCACATTTTTTCCTTCTTTGTCATATCCACCTGGAAACAGTATTTTGTTCCATTTGAAGGATAAGCTAGAAGTTCCAAGCTTGGAGATCGCGTTTGCATGGTAAGGAATTCAACCTCATGTTTATTTTGAGAAGTAATTAATCATGCAAAATGTTGAACAGGATTTCATACTTCATCATTTTTTCTAATGGCCATCTCAGCTTTCTTTTGTACCCCAGAAGCCTAGGCTGGTCACATCTATCAACAATATTTACAGTTTTCAAAAATCATGAACATTTCTAGTATTTGAATTAATTATCATTAAGAAAGCTAAGCAGATGAGTCTACCATTTGTGGATCTGCTGTGTCAGCCCATACTGTGTGTTTAGTTGACAGTTTCTGAGTTTTCTGGTAGCCACGCCACATAATATGCAGTGTTTGGGGCCTGAGTGGGGCCGAGCGGTTGCAGCCTGAGTGGGACCTGCATCCTCTGGTTTGGTCCACCAGCTTGTGACCAAGACAGGCTTGTGACCAAGACAGGGTGAGGAGGACCACCCCAGGCATGCCCACCAGTTGCCAGCTTGGCCGAGTGGGGCCGAGTGTGGGCAGAGTAGGGGCAGAGTAGGGTCAAGCGGTTGAAGCCTGACTGGGACCTGCTTCCTCTGGCTTGCTCCACCAGCTTGAGACCAAGACATGGTGAGGAGGACCGCCCAGGGCATGCCCACCAGCAGCCAGCTTGGCCACCCTGGCGCCTCCAACAGTAGCCCCCCGCCCCCCCGCCTCTGGCCTTCTGGCTGTGCAGCTACTTGGTTACACACTGCAGAGGCACAGGGGGACATAAAAGCCATTATCCTGAGCACCAGAAGTGAACAATAGAGACAACACCTGTCTCAGGCTCTCTGATGAAAACAAGCTCACTGGAAAAGTGAAGAGAATCTCTGCAATAAAGGCACACCAGACCACCATGCTTGGTAAGTTGGAGGGATCATCAGCTCCCATCGGAACCTGGACTTCATGGGAAAGGCAGCTGAAACCTGCAATAGAACCTTGAAGAGTACAACCCTGCAGGAGGACAGGGAGCTCAACTTGGGACTTGCAGCCAGAAATCTGCCTGAATCTCATGGGTCTGGGACTAGCTTACTGAGACTCATTGACTTATAACTACACACTGCTGCCCACGTTGTCTATTGTGACAGCAGAGACATACTCTGAAGGAAGCCCTTTATTTTTAAAGGTGATAGATTAATAACTGCCACAAATTGTCATTCTCTAAGATGTATTTGATGCTATGGTGTTGCTGATTGTATCACTTGGGCTAAGGTGTTGTGATTCATCTAATCAGTTGTCCTTCCTAGTATAATGAAAATGAGATAGCCTCAGAGCCATTAGAGACTCAAAACCTAAAGACCAGCTATATCTGGAAGACACTTCTGAGAAGCAATCATTCCATCAGGGTTTTAAATACATCAACAAAGATACTTACAATAAACAACTTCTAAATATCAACCCAGGAACTAAACCAAGGACAGTACCAAAAACAAAAATGAGAAGGCATTTAAGCAAGTCACAAACTCAGACTTCCACCCCAAAAAGGGTAATTCTCGGGGAAATGAGGTGGAAAAGTCTGATAATCAACCACCTGGACACCCTGAACTGATAGCACAGGAAGTAACAAAACAGATGAATGAGGCTCTAGAAAAATTCAAAGCAGAAATAATCTCCCAGATAACTACAGAGATGGTGAGCAGAGTGAAAGACATGATTAGAAGCTCTAGAACAGAAACTGATACAAAACTAGATGAGCTCAGAAACATGCTGGAAGCCATGAATGCCCAGCATAAGAAAGAAATGGAATCCACGAAACAGACTCAAACAGATATTCAGGAGATTAAAAACTTCACTGAAAGCATGCAGAGCAGATTAAGAGAATCTGAAGAGAGAATATCAGATATAGAGGACAGAATTGCAGTGAAGGATCATGAAAACAGAGATTTCTTAAAAACAGTAAGGGACCATGAGAAATCAATTCAGTAGCTGCTAGATGATGCAAAGAAGAATAACATAAGACTGACAGGAGTCCATGAAAACACATGAGAAAGTACAATTGACATAAAAACACTATTCACAGAAGTAATAGTAGAAAGCTTCCATACAGAGGTGGAGAATTGGACATACAGATAAGTGAGGCATATAGAACTCCACCTAGCCACGATCAAAAAAAATCTACACCTAGACATACAATAGTCAAGATCCCAGAAACTCAACAGAAGAACAAAATCCTACAGGCAGTTAGAGAAAAGAAACAAATCACCTATAAAGGAAAGCCCATCAGAATAATGGGAGACTTCTCAACACAAAACCTCAAATCAAGGAGCGCCTGGATTGAAGTATTTCAAGCCCTAAAGGAAAATAACTTCCGAATCAGCCTGCTGCAGACAGGCAGGTCTGCCCACGCACTACCAAGGTCCCCAGTTACACGGAACACGCCGAATCAGCCCGCTGCAGACAGGCAGGTCTGTACACGCCCTACCGAGGTCCCAAATCATGTGGAACACACCAAATCACCCCACTGCAGACAGGCAGCTACCTGGTTCCACACTACAAAGATGCAGAGGACACAAGACCACCAGACCAAGGTACTGAGTCCAGCTGCTCCAGGCCCAGAGGTAGGGGTTTCTGAGCTGCCATCCCACTGCTCCTGGTCCAGAGGAAGGGGCTTCCCGGCCACCATCTCTCCTGCTGCTCCCAGCCCACAGGAAAGGGCTTTTGGGTCACCATCCCTACCGTTGCTCCTGGCCCCTGTCCCACCTCTCCCAGCTCAGAGGAGGTAATCCATGCAGGTGCGAACAGCCCCCCGCCCAAGTTGAAATGAGAAAACACATAAATAAGTCTCAAAACCAGACTTCCAGATCACCTACAACCCCAAAGGGAAATGAGATGGAACACTCTGATACTCAACCACCTGGACCCACTGAACTGGCAACAAAAGGGGATC
>NW_004624742.1:18406489-18436110 GCF_000247695.1 Heterocephalus glaber | reverse complement strand
AAAAGTAAGAACCAAGATGCATTATGTAAAGGTACAATTCCCAATGAGAAATGTAATTGTGTTGTATACCTAAAATGTACCAATAAAAGAATTTAACAACAACAACAAAAAAGCTTCTGCACTGCAAGAGGAACCACCAACAGAGCTAAGAGACAACCTACAATGTGGGAAGAAATTTTTACCAGCTATACCTCAGACAAAGGACTACTATCTAGAATATATAAAGAAGTGAAAAAAATCAGACCCCCCAAATTTAAAGACCCAATTCAAAAATGGGCATGTGAATTGAACAGACATTTCTCAGGCAAAGAAGTAAAAGCAGCAAATAAACATATGAAAAAATGTTCAACGTCACTGGTTATTCGAGAGATGCAGATGAAAACAACACTGAGATTCCACTTCACCCCAGAAAGAATGGCTGCTATCAATAAATCAACCAATAACAAATGCGGGCGGGGGTGCGGAGAGAAAGGAACCCTTCTCCATTGTTGGTGGGAGTGCGGACTGGGGGACCACTATGGAAATCAGTGTGGAGATACCTCAAAGTACTAGGGCTGGAGGTCCTATTTGACTCAGGTATTCTCCTGCTAGGTATTTTCCCAAAAGAATTAAAAGAATCATACCACAGCGATATATGTGCACCCATGTTTGTAGCGGCACAGTTTGTAATAGCTAAAGCTAGGAAACAGCCCAAGTGCCCATCAACTGGAAACTGGATAAAGAAGATGTGGATTTTTTATCAAATGGAGTACTACTCAGCCATAAAGAATGAGAAACTAGTCATTTATAGCTAAATGGATGCATATTGAGGCCATACTCTTAAGTGAAGTATAGGACACACATGTGGAAATACTGAATAGTTTCTCAAGTGTTAGAAACTGAGAGTGTAAGTAAGGATTAAAAGGATTAATAACTAATAATTGATACTGAAATAGGAAAAGGTCCAAAGGGGTAGGGGTGGTGGGAGGAGATGCGGAAAGGAAAGAATGGAAATGAAAAATTATGAGAAAAGAAAAAATAATGGAAACGAAGTCTACGTAAATAGGGAAGGGTGGAAGGGTGAAGGGTGCACAGATAGTGGGGAAAAAATAAGAACCAAGGTACATCATGTACAGGTACAAGCACCCAGTGATAAATGTAAACATATTGCATACCTAAAATGTACCAGTAAAAGTATTTAAGCAAAAAAAAAAATAATGCAATTTTCAGGAGATCTGGGGTCCCTGTCAGACAGGCCATCTGATTAAATGTCCAATGTCCTCAGCCAGACTGCTGTATTAACTCCATACGGTGCGGATTCCTGTGTTGATCAAGTAAAGATCTGACTGCTTCCCAGGCCACCTGTGCTCAATGCCCCACGGTCTCCATGATGCTCTGCACTGCTGTGGGCCTGGACCGCACACCTGCCCCTCTTACACCAGTTTCCATTTTCCATGTCCTCTGAAGTTGCTTCTCTGTCACTGGTGAACTCTATCGTGCCTTCAACTTCTCATCTCAGTGTTTCTCTCTCCTTTTTTTTTTTTGGTACCTGGTATCATCGTACTCGAGTCCTTGCTCTTCTGAGGCAGGCAGTGGAACCACTGAGCTACATCCCCGGCCCTGTGTTCATCTTTTTAACTGAGCACTGCTGCCTTTCTGAGGACACCATTGGTGCCTTTTCTGTCTTTTTTTTTTTTTTTTTACCCTGGACATAACTCATGACCAAGAATTAGGCTTTGATATCTTTGGAGTCTATTTACAGATCTCCACCATTGTTCCTTCTAACCCATTACTTTCCACGCTCAGGAAAAAAAACCTATGAATTTGTTTAGTTCAAGCCATTCTGTAGAAGACTGTTGCCCACTTCATATGGTTCAGAGCTCACAGAAGACCCTGGGTGGGGGGGCTTCTGGTGTTCTCACGACTGTCTTTCATTCTCTTTCACAATCTGCTTTCACTTCGCTTTGATAATCTGGGCGAGGGTTCATTCCTAACATCATACTATCACCAGCAATTTTTTTCCTGTAAAAATAAGTAATTCAAGACCTGCACTCTTTACCATCTCCTCATATATGCTCAGCTTACTTATCCAACTACTCTTTTTGCAAGTGCTCAACACCACCTGTATTGCTTGTCCCTTCTTGTTCATTCATTCCTTTGTATGCTAACAATTACGTTTCATTCCTCTTCAACAAGATCAAATTCCATGATTCACCACTTTGACAACATTCTTACTACTACCTTAAATTTCTTTTCTTTGCTTTTTTCCCATTATGTTCATTTGGAAGTGTCCCAAATTCAGATCATCTTGACTGTTTAATTTTTTTCCTGCTTCACTGCATTAACCATTAGGGTTCTAGTATCATGCCCTCTTTTTCTCTCCCTCCTCAAAGTTTCTCTCAAACTTCTCAATGTAATTGTCTAAAATTTTCCATTTCCTTCCTTCCAATTTACTCCTTAATTTAGTCCTGTCAGAATTTTGACCTCATCCTTCCTCCAAAACAATATTTGGTAAAACCACAAATGTCTCCATCTTCCTAAATCTTTCAGACAATTATTAGTAATTTATTTGAACTTTCAGCAGAATGTTGCTCTTTTGACTCAACCTTCTTGAAATGATCTCTCTTATTGGTTTCTATGTCATAACATGTTTTACTTCATTCTTCTCTAGTCACTTATTCTGTTTCTTTTCAGGGGTTCATTCTTCTCCAGTTACCCAATAAACAGCATGACTGAGAATGAGTTCTAGGTAGTCTTCTCTTCTCATTTTACACTGTATGCTATACCTTTTATTACTAGGTTCAATGTGGTATCTGTCAGAACTATTATTATAGAAAAGGATAATTAAAGGAAAGTTTTTATTTTTTACAACTACTGTATACAACTGTATAAAATGGCATTTTTTTCCTTAAAAGAAAAGCCACTTTAAATTCTGTCAGTTTGCAATATGACTGTAACTTATTTATTTATTTTTTTTATTGTACCGGAGATAGAACTCCGGACCTTGCATTTGTGAGGCATGTAGCGGCACCACTGAGCTAAATCCCCAGCTGTAACTCATGATTTAAAACTTCATAGGCACAAAATGCTCTTTTGTTTAAGATAATGTTTAATGATCAATATATAAAGAAAATTATACATATTCTACAGGCAGAAAATATCTAAAATATTGTTGCTCCACTTCCCTTCAAAGCCTGTAAGTCTTTTTGTCTGAGTACGTGTCTAATTCTTTTCACTCAAGAAAAATTTGCTTCTGAGCCATTTCATATTTGAAGCACTGGAGCTGGTTGATTCTTTGTTAATCTATTTTAAAAGATTTTTTTAAAATGTCATAACAAAACAAGGTAGAGTGCTTTTGGGATATAGTAAAACAGAGTGGAAATTAATATAGTAATATCTCAGGGAAACTTGGGAGTCCACAAAAAGAGCACCACCTCCTGGTGTTTGCTCTACACTCGTGTGTGTGTGTGTGTGTGTGTGTGTGTGTGTGTGTACGTGCAACTTCATGTACATAAGGGAGTGATGAGAGCCAGAAAAGATGATGACCAGCACCAGATGGGGATGAAAATAGATAAAATTTAGGAATTTACAAATTTTTTCTTGGGGGTGAGAACTTTCGCCACTGCTTGGAGAATTTCTTCATATGTAGAAGGAAAAGTAAGCCTGAAATCCCTGTACTTGGGAAAGTGAATCAGGAGGATCACAAATTTGAATCCAGCCTGGGCCACATAGTGAGATTCTTTCTCAAAACAAAACAAAATAAATCTTTTTTATGGTGCTCAGGACCAAACTCTGACTTCATGTATGCTGAGTACCTGCTCTCATTTTAGCTAGCTCAAACACTGTGAAACCAGTAAAACTCTTCAGTTGATACTTGTTAATCTGAATAGGACTTTGCTTGATACTTGATTGGTTAGGGTATGAGGAAGAAAGAGAGAGGGAAGGTGAGAGGGAGGGAAGGAGAGAGAGAGAAGTGAAAGCAGATTGTAGGGCAAGTCTTCTATCACAATGCATGAATTGATTTGAGCCTACACCTGTAGAATGGTAAGAACTACAACCATAAGCAATATTTTTGTTGTTAGATTTAAGTAAATTTGAGTACAAATAATTCTTTTTTTATGGTCCAGGTAGAACAATGCTGTTTTTCTGCACTTTGCCTGGAGCATGGTCCCATTAGAGCCCCACAGATAGTGACTACAAACATTTGGGAATTGGATATTGATTTGCTCATCAGGCTACTTTTAACTGGGAGTTATGAAAGTACCTTTAAAATCTTAATTTATCAATGCTCTACAATGATTGTAATCAGTATGTACTACTAATAAAAATAAATTTTAAAAATTAAAAAAGTGGCACTGTACAACTGTTCACGAAAGAAGTATCTCTAGGCTATGGACGTGGACAAAAAGATACAAACCAGAGAAAATGCACAAACATGACAGACACAGCATGGCAATTTTTGCTTACAAGGTGATCTACTTTGGGTTTTCTCATTTTCAGCCATTTCCAGAAATATCTGTAGGAGACCTAGGGAGAGTTGCCACAGCTAGAACAAAAGAAAGAGGAGTAGGAATGGAACTCAAAGGCATTATCAATTAGGCTTCATAGGTTGATGAAGCATCATTAGTGCCCGTTGGATCATAAGGCTAGGCAAAAGTATATCATCATGCTCTCTTACATTCAATAGTGATGTGTGATGTGTAACTAAAAGAGATGTGTGTAGACACACCCACTGAGTGTTAGCCAACTGTTCATACCTTGTCCTAAACCAATTTCAAATAGAGATAGTTTGAGCCCTGTCTACTATTCTCCAGCCATATGATTTCAGGGCAGGGCAATTTGCTTTCATAAGGTACATTAATGGAAATAGAACTCATTTTAATGCACGGCTAATGCACATCAGGAAAGTATATTCCATATTCCTATCTGTAGAGTGCAGGCTTCTCAGTGTTACTGTATCCTCAGGATGTATGTGTGGAGTCACCACTAGTATTTAATAGAAACTGGGCATGTGCATCAAGAAGATAATATTACAGTACTCGAGAATGTGGAAAGAGCTATATAATATTAGGGCTTTTCTTGTGGAATAGACATAAAAATGATTGAAATCCTGGTTTCAGAAAAAAATGTACTTTTAAATGTCTTCTTTGGTGGTATTTACAGAAACAGCTTTTATTCTTTTACCAATAGCTTCTCTAACTGTTGAAAAAAATAAATGATCTCAGCAGGATTTAATATAATATATAAACCCTTAGCCTGAAATTGTTCCAGGAACTCCTTTTTTTTTTTTTTGGTACCAGGGATCGAATTCAGGACCTTGCGCTTGGAAGGCAGTTGGCAGCACCACTGAGCTAAATCCCTGGCCTCAGGCACTCTTCAAGTACAATAACATTTGCTTGGGATCTGGAAGAGAGGTCAAAATGGCCTACCTAAGATTTGCTTTAAATTGACAGAATTAAAAGAGTTTTTTGTGTGTCTTTGTGCATGTATTTATATATGTTTGTGTGAATTAATTCTATACAACATTGAGATATGGAGGTAAAATATGATCTAATTTAAATAAAAAATGTTTCATTTTCTAAATTCTGATTTGCTCAGCATATGTCTTTTCATAGTTGTTGACTTATCAAAAGAAGTATGTTTCAAGTGTTTCTTCTTAAAATTCCCTTTTTATGTTTCCAGCAAGATAAAACATAATTTATGTTAAAAACATTTTAATAAAGCCCGTGATTGATGAAAATGAAGAGATTTAAAACATTCTAATTACCTTCCATAATCATCACTAAGCCTGATATGATGAAGCTTAGTGGCCTCCATTTCATTTTAAAAGTCACACATACCCCCGATCCTCATATTCAAATTAAATAAGCACTCCATGGACTGTATTTACAATGCTCTATTTCTTTAGCTGAGGCAGTGGGTGGAAGACCTGCCCTGGAAGATCTTAAAAGCTTAATGTCCCCATGCTGAACTACATGTGGGATAGTTCAAAACCCCCACCTGAGAAGACATGGCCTTTCAGACCTTATGTCTTTAGAGACTCCATGCACTTTGTTAGAAGCTGTATTGTTAGATTCAGATAAATTAACACTTGCTTCTGCCGAGGATTGTGTCTTTGCATTTTATTTTATGCCGAGCTCAAGGTAATTACATTTTTAAAATTTAATTTTCTTTCTCAAATACCATGTGTGCTGTTTTGATTGTGATGTTGTGAGGGAATTTCATTTCTAAAAACGTCAATCTTATTATTATTTAAATCTATTTAAATTGCACAGTCTCCTGTTACACTGGAGTTCCTTATAGTAAATCATAAATAGATGTGACCTTGGCTATTTGTAGTTCCATGACTTTTGAAGTAATTCATTTTAAATACTTGTTATTTTCATATACACACTATAAGCAATTATCTTGGAATGCTTTTTAAAAAATTGTCTACAAAAATAAACTAAGTACTAAATATTACCAAAATCATTTGTATCAGTCCCAACCCTATGTATTCTTCCTATGGTTATTCCCATACATTTTCTTCTTTTTTATCCTTACTTTAAAAAACAAAATAAGACAAAACCTCAAAAACTTTCTTTCCTTTGATTAGTTACTGTTTTTTTCTTCATTTTTAACATCGTTTTCTTTTTTAAATTATAAATATTAGTGGAGTTTTCAGCTAATTGTTTCTTGGTTTAGGAAAGGTAAATTCATTTAACTTTGGCATCTCTTGCTTACAAAGATTTTTCCAGGAGGTGGCACTAAAGCACTGTGAAAAAGTTGAGTCACAACTATTGATTTTAAAATGTCACCTGGAAAAAAAATCTCTGAGGGGTCATGAGGTTGCTACATGTAAAGAAGCTAGGTTTGCAAACAAAGAGCATTTTGAGTTTGGAAAATCTTAACATTGCATAGATTTAAACTCCTACCAATAGTTTAGTTAAACCTTTTGTCTACAAAAGAAATCAATATTGTGGAAATAGGAGTTTGTATGAATATGCAACTGTGTTGGGGAGAATTAATTGAGACAATCTTTGTCTCCAAAGGGTTTGCTAAGTGTTGTATAAAATATTATGTTAAATCTGTATAAAATCAGAATTAAAAATTTATTTATTAGTATCCATATGGTTATGTTCTCATTTTGGCACCAGGGAATTGGAGCGCATACTCTAACTCCTATTAGTGTTAATGGGAATTATATGTGTAAATCCCCAAGTCCCAGTGCACAGAGATGAAAATCTCCACAAAGATTTGAAATCTCTGTTTGTGCTGCCTTTGGTTATGAAGAAACTAGAAGTATGGTGGCTGTTCTTACATCTTTAAACTTAGTAGGGTAAGTTGCACCTGAAACAACAGAGCCTGGAGTGTTTTTATTCCAGTTAAACATTCTGTTTTGTGTGATGATCAACTCAGAGCCAAAAGCTAGAGAGGTTTCTAGGATTGCCAACTCTCAGTCCTGGATGTCAGCCACCCCTAAAGAGCTACTACAGCTGTTCCCATAGTAGCAAAGGTTGCTCCTGGGTCTAGCTTCCAAGAACAAAAAATCTTCTTTTTAATGCCAGTGCTAGCATGTGAGAAAAGGCAGAGTTTTGGTCTACTTCCTGACCCTTACCTGGCAGCTTCTTCACTTCACACAGTGGCACTGCTCAGTCTCATTGGTGCCCATTGCTCCCAGATCCTTGGAACCCTACCTACACTTGAAGCTGTACAGTGGCCCAGTAGAAGTGAGGTCTTTCCATAATGCCCCAGGCCCAGGCAGCAAGCAGCAAATGTGGGTTACACAGCAGCAAACAGCAGTTCTTGATTGACAGTACTGCTTTGGCACCGAACCAGGAAAGTGAAGAGAGAATTTTGACAGCTGGGAGATTCCCTGCACTGCAGCCCTGGAAGATTTTTCTGTGTCAGAAAAGAATCCTTGCATCCAAGAATGCAAGGAGCTAGCCAGTCTTTTTCTCAGCTGACTATCTTTCTTGGCTTTCATTTCCTGAGCTGTGCCCTGCTAAATGACTAATAAGTAAGATTGCTAGAAGATTCTGTGTGGTCTCCATGCAGCTGCATTCTCTGTCTGCTTGGTCTGAAGATTTTCTGGCCTTAGTTAGAAGCTCTTGAGAACTTACTTCCAGTAGCTGGAGACTTCAGTTTTCTGTCAATGGATAAACTGATTAGCCAAAATTTATTGAATGGATCCGATGTGGCCAGCAGTCTTTCACTCTGATTATATGAGGGAAAAGGTGAAAGATTCCCATTCTTTTCTATTTTTTTCAAGCCTCTTGATTCTGACTAATTGGCTTTGAAAGGAAATAACCTTTTATTTCCTTTTCTCTTGCTGGGTTGGCTATATCAACCATTGTTGGCATTATTTGCTGTATTCGCCAAGGTAATAATCGTCACATATCTGTCTAGCCTTCATGTTTAATGAGTAAGTTTTACAAGGCATGACTGTAGACTGTGCATTCTGGATAGGCAATTCCATTTGGATTTAGGAAAAAGATGAAAAAGAGTCTTATACGTTCACCTGGAAATTCACTCTCCTTTGTATCTTCCAGGTTTTTAATTTCTAAAATAAAAGAAAATATTTTCTTTCCTGCCTTTTCCACTTCATGCTCAAGACATAATGGAAAACTGTAACAGCAGCACCATGTGTTTAGTAATGATTTGCTTCACTGATAGAGCAAATTGGCTGTTGACGATGGTTGACTGCAACTGACATTGCCTAATAGGGAAAAGAGGCATTTTATTGATTATAAGACAAAAGCACCAAAATTGAGTTTTGTCCCTTTAACTTTTATTGACTATAAAATGGTGACCTTGCATCCCTTAAGTTTGAGTTTAGTCTGATATTACAATTACATTTACTTTCTTTCTATTCATGTTCTTTAAAAGGGAATATAAATTTATTCATAGAAAAAAAAAACATACCTCTTCTTAACAGGCACTTTCCCCAAGAATATTTACATATTCCCACATGCAAAGAAAAGCTCAAAGAAAGAGACACATATACTTTAATTTTTAGGTCACTGTTGAATTTTTTGATTTGATGTCATTGCCTCCAAGTTGAATATAAAAAGTGTTTCTTTAGCACAGGATCCTGAATCCATATTTCATTTACCATATTTAAATCTTTAATCCTCTAACACTGCTTCAAGTAACAATCCACTTACTAGATTCCAGCTTCAGGTCACCATTCAACGAGAAGTGACAGGCAGTGAAATCAGAAGGACTCACTGGCAGGTAGATAATGGATGTCAAAGAAAGCCTGCATGACTCATGAGCAGCTAGAGTTTATAAATTATCCAGTAAACAAATATTTTCTGAGCACTGCACTAGGCAGTGACTGAAATAATCACCATTCTCAGAAAGTTGTCACTGTTCTCAAGGGGCTCATGGTCTAGCAAGGCAGGTTGATAGAGAGCAACTACAGGAGCTAATAACTGCCATAAACCTAGTGATTCTAAATGTCACAGACTTGCTAAGAACCTGATATTCACCATGTTGCTAATCTTCAAAACCACCTCATGAAATACATATTATGATCTCATTTTTATCAGTGAGACAATTAAGTCTCAGCGAGGTTGCGTCACATGGCTAAGGTGTACCTCATTAAAGGACAAAGGCATGGGTTTAACCTAGGATTGGCACATGCCTCAGCTGGAGCCCCTTCTCTACATCTTGCTTGTTCCTTCCCTGGGGAATGCAAATGATCACATTTTCTTCCAGGAACACTGAAGGAAACAGGTAAGAAGGCTTCACAGAGAAGGCATTGCTTGGGACTGGGGAATAAAGTTTCTTGGCATTTTTCATTGGCTAATTAAAAAAGAAGTGTTGGAGTGATGCTTGGTAGTTTATATTTTATTCCATTTCAAGTTGGGAAAATACCTTGCTTCAAAGCTTTGTTTTTGTATGTATTTTTTGTGGGGTGGATCACATTGTAGGCAATTTGGAGGAAATGTTTATAGTTGTACAGGCTGAGAATCTGGTCCTTCCCCAACACATATTTTAACATATAGCAAAACAGTCACAATATAGTCCTGCTGTTCACCAAGCAAAGCCTGATTCTGGGACATATACACAGGAGTGTAACTATAGGAAACTTGAATTAATCCTCTCATGGTCCTCACAGCATTTGCAAGGCTTTCATGAGAGCCTCATGTTTACAACTGGCTGAAGCAATTTAAACAAGATATGTGGAAAATGAGAGAATTCAGAGGGGAAGAGTCAAGAATGGTGTAGCGATTCCTCAGTCTGCTTCATGTAAGAAGCAATTCAACGAACATTCATGTGTAAGGTTCCACAGGACAGACACTGTCCAAGCTGGCTGGATCCACATCTGTTTTACTAATTAACAGGTCTGCAGTTCTTAGCCCTGGTCTGGATACATAGGAGTGCCTCAGACCATCTGTCAGGAATTGGACAAATGGCCCTTGAATCTGGTAAGGATGCAAAAATTAAAGAAAGCCTGCAATTCAAAGAACAAGATATAAATAGATACAGTGAATTTGCCAAAGAGAAGGAAAGGATCCATCCAGACTAGGTTATCACTGAAGATGTTATGGAGAAGAAACATGTCAGTTATCTGAGTGGAGAGCTGTCTACAGGGTGATGTGAAAATTGGGATTTCTGCTCCTGGGCTCAATCTGTGAAATGGCATAAAGATAGGATAGTTTAGGGCCATGTTTGTGAAAGGCATGCTAGTAGCTCTTGATGTAAAGTTTATGGAAATGAACAAGATGAGAAATTAAGGTGATCTCAGGCTATGAAAGGTTGAGTGTTAGGTTAAGAACTTTATTCTTTAGACAGCATAGAAAATTAGAACTAAAATTTATCAAACTAGGTTAAGATCAAGTTTCATAGTGAGTAAATATGCAACTTTCAAACATAACCTTACTTAATTTTCAAAACTATACTGAAGCTTAGGGAGTTTAAGTAAAATTTCTAAGGTCACATATCTTAACAGGATACCATAATATTGAGTGAAATAAATCAGACACATGAGCTTAAATATAGCATAGCTTCTCTTGTATGAGTAATCTAAATTATAAATAAAGACCAAATTAAAAGATAGGTAATAGGAAGTAGAAGATAGATCTTTCTCAAGTGGGAAGGTGATCAAGGGAAAGGGGAACGAAGGGGAGGGAAACCAGATTAAAAAAGGAATTAAGTTGTGTTATGTGTGTTCAACATCTTCACACAAGGAGTGTAAATATTTATGTAAACATAAACTGCAAACATATACTAATAAAAAAAAAATCTTTCTGAATCTAGATCTGCCTGCCCTAGATCCAGAATTATTAGCTATTAAACTAAACTCCATTAATTATCAAAAGTTTTTGGAGGGAGAAGTGGTACAATTGGAACCATATTGTGAGTTAGAAAGATGCATTAAAAATATGGGAAAGTAGAAGTAAAAAATCTAGTAAGATTACTGTGATGTTCCAAGTAAAATATCGTTTAGAACATACTGGTAAAAATGGGCCTTGAAGTGAAAAAAAGGTCCAGGATTTAAAGCAGGGTCAAAGGTAATCTATCAATGACTCGGTTTAAATATAGGAGTGTAGTTATCTTTAGTGCTATTAGTGAAATAATTCAGGTTTTTTTTTTTTCTCTCTTTTTCGATGCACTAAATGTATCATCTGCCCTGTGTTTGGGTAGGGTCATATGGTTAATTTGCAATAATGGGATTTATGTAACAGTGAAGTGTGTTACTTCTTGCCTGAGAATTTAATCATCAATGTAGGACTGCTCAGAGTTCTCTCTTTTCTCCATAGTTGCGACAACTTCTCTTTCAGCTTGGTCCTTGAGAGCCCACAAGGAACAGAGACTTGTTTACATACAAGGAACCTGTGAATAACGAAGAAGCCTCAGCTGCTGCAAACCATGGTCCAGTTTCATATTTTACTCCGATAAACCTAACAGCTGTCTTAGTTACTTTTCTTTCCTTGCTAAGACAAAATACCCGACACACAAAGGGAGGAAAAGCTTATTTAGCTCACCATTTGTAGAGCTTTCAGTCCATAATCAGCTGGTCCCAAGGCAGGGTGGATGGCAGAGGGGCATCATAGAGGGGAAACAGCTTGTCTGGGGCAGAAGGTAGCAGATGTCAAGGGGCAACCATGGCCTTTATATCTTATCCAGGCTAACCACCCTTAGGGCAGGCAGCACTCACACTCTTAACCCTCATGCCCTGGATCCTGGCATTGCACCAGGAATAGATCCCAGCATCAGACACTGTAGATCCAGCTACCTCTGAAAAAGCCCCACCTGTGACCACATGAGGCTTTAGGGGGCCATCTAGACACAGGCTAGAACAACAGGCAATGAGGGAACTAGCCAAGACTTACTAAGAGCTTACTATGTGTTATGCACTTTTCAAGAGTTATTTTAATTAGTTCTTAGAAGGAATCAATTAAATAGACACAATTTTTATTCCTGTGTTTAGATGAGGACATGAGATGCCTCATCCTTAATAGAGGTGGCTAAGGATTAGCCAAATACTCAAGTCAGGATTTGAATACAAACAATTGTTTTCTACTGTACATATCCTTATATATCAATATCTCCTTCCATGATGTTTCCTTGTCAGAATATTTGGGACAAGGTTGTATGTGATTAGTAGAGAGAAAAAGAGTAGGGATTTCGAATTTGTGTTGAGAAGTGAATACATTTTTGAATATTTTTAGATAGGATTGGAACTTTGAGTAGCAGAACTCTGGGGGGGCTTTACATAAATTTAACATTTGGGAAAAAACATCAAAGCTAGTGTGATGGGAGACTGTCTCCCCAAAGATGTTCACATTGTTACCCCTCAATGTTTACATGACAAAAGATTTTGCAGTTGTGATCAAGCAAAAACCTTGAGATGGGGGATTTTCCTGGATTTTCTGAGTATGTTACAAGAAATCACAGAAAGGATAAGAGAAAGAAGAAGGAAATGATGAAAGCAGCAAAAAATATTTTTAGAGTCAGAGAGAAAGCTGACGATTCCACACTGCTGGCTTTGAAGGTGAAAGAGGGGGCTAGGACCCAAGAAAGCAGGCAACCTGTAGAAGCCAGAAAAGGCAAGGAAACAAACTCTCCTACAGAGCCCACAGAAGGAATGCAGCTTGGTCAACCCTCTTTTTGCCTTGTGCTCTCAGGATCCATGAGGTAGTAAAAATCTATTGTTTTAAGCTATTAAGTGTGAGGCAATTTATTACAGTGGAAACTAATAGGAAAGTAACATATCAACAATAGTAGATTTAGAAGTTCATCTACAGAGACTTGATAATTGATGATGAGAAGGGCTAAAAACTGAGTGTACGACAATTATAAATTATCTTCAAGAGGAGGCCAAGGAAAGAAGACAGGCAACTCTAACACAGAAAATAGGTTTGCAAATGGAGAGGGCAAACTGGGCTAGTTGTAGATCTGCTGTGAAGTTAGTGCTACTCATCCTGAAAGGAATTGTGAAATTGATTCATATTCAGTGATAAAATTAAGACCTGAGAACCTAAAACATGCTTGTATGAAGGTCTTACCCTTATGAAGTTCAGTGATGATAGTAATACTTAAAATAACCGCCAACACCTTATTGACAATTGATCATATGTTGAATAGTGCTCTAAGTATTTTATATGTATTAATATTTTAAACATACATCAGACATCCACATGTGTACCTTTAAATTTAGTTTTGTAGATGAGGCAATTATTTTGTGACGAAGCAGAATTTTAAGAGCTAAGAACCAGGCTCTTCAGTATAGACTCTTCACTCTTTCGCCCAGTATAGATTAATAGCTAAGAGAACAGCCAAATAGTAAAACTAATTGGACTTTAATTTCCTGTTAATCCACTTAGCAAATGTGCATAACATAAATCAAAATTATTCTCGTAGAGTTTCCTTTTTCTTGTTTTCAAAATAAGTAATCAAAGAGTACTGCTTTTTTCTTATGCAACCATGAGCTATATTATTCTGGACCGTACTTGTTGCAGATGATGGAAACTCAATTTAGAAAAGCTTAAACTACCTTCTCATCCTACTAAAATGGGAAAGGTGGACTTACTAGAAATATCTCGAGTGGCTCCTAGCATGGTAAAAAGGAGTAGGAATTCTCAGGGACAGTGGACATCTAAATATGTATGCAAAGTCCAGCAATTCAAGCATCGTCAAGTCTTTTTTTCTGCCAGTCTTTCATTGCTGCTTCTACAAGCATGTAAAATTTATCTTATCGTTCAGAAGAGCATCTCCTTCTATTTAGTGGAGCAGGGTGGCTTGGACTTCATAGGCTCTTTTCTACCAGCTTCATGAGTATATGCCCAGGGATATTTCCTTCCATTCTTCCACTGGCCTCCCCAAACAGCCATATTGGTCTCTGCTCTTTCTTGAATCTGCCAAGCTTTCTACTGTCTTAAGTTCCCTACTGAAATTCTCCACTCCAAGATAATAATAATTGCCAATTATAAAGTATTTGTTATATTTAGGCATTATCCTATGGACTTTATGTATAAATTATCTCATTTAATAATCAGCATTAAACCTCTGAGGAAGATACTATTTTTATTCTCTACTCAAACTAATTCATGGAAAGGTATCTGTTATGGTTTAGTTCTAAAATGTCCCCTAAAAGTTTGGACGATGACTGGATCATAGGAGCACTATACTTATTTGTGGATTAATCCATTAATATGTTCACCACTGAAGGTGCTGTTAGGAGGTGGACATTGTTTGGAAGAGGTTGGACATTGCTAAGAAGTGGGGTATGATCTGGGAGGGTATATTTTTGTCACTGTTTCTTCCCTCTCTCTCAGCTTCCTGAGCCACAGGGTAAACAGCTTTCTTCCACCATGCCCTTCTGCCATGTCATTCTTTCGGCCTTGGAGCCAATCAACCATGGACTAAATCCTCTGAAACATGAGTCAAATAAACCTCTCCTCCTTTCAAATGCATGTGTCAGGTATTTTGTCTTAGCAACAGAAAAGTGACTAATACAATATCTTACTCAGTATAACATAGTTAACCAGTAACAGCCAGATTCAAGCCCTGCAATTTGGCTATAGAGTTTGTCTTTATATCATCATTCTTTTGTTTTTTCAAAACCATTCAAATGGTGCCACCTCAAAGACTTGACCACCCTATCTAAGATAATATCTCTGCCATTCTTTATCATTCTCCCATTACTCTTTTTCTTCTGTGCATCTACCAGTACTTGGCATTATACTATATATTTATCGGTTGTTGTCTGTATTCGACACTAGTACATAAATTCTATGAGAACAGAGACTTTATCTGTTTGCTTCACTATCTGGCCGAAGGTAACATTCAAATATTGGTTGGATGAATGAAATGGCTGAGTTTTTTGCACGCTTACTGTTTGCCAAGCATTATTCTAGACATTTGACCTACATCTGAGATCCTGGCTTGTTTTGCAATTCACATTAGATGAGGATTTGGAAAGAAGAAAGTAAACTGTAGTTCTAAAATAAAAGTAAATTTTTCAGTACATGTGAGAGTGATAAATTCCATGAAACAATAAAAAAGTAGAGTAGTGAAAAAGAATATAAGGAATGCTGCTGATGTAGGTGGTTTCCAGTTTTAAATTAAAACCTGAAGGTGAGAGGGTGAAATGTGTGGGTATGGGGGTAAAGATTGAGAACATGCAGCAAATGCAATAGCCAGGAGGCTGGGGCTTGAGTGGGGAGTTCTTGCTACTGTGGTTGAGTGAAGTAAGGAGGAAGTTAGAGTAGCAGTTTAGGTGAATAAGGTAAGCAGCATGGAAAGAAGACAGAACTGTGCACCAAATGCCTTGAGACTCATTGTGAGCATTGAGTATTGGAACAGAAAAGCGACAGGATGTCACTGAATGAATAAAGGAATGAATGATCATAAAAAGAAAACTATATTATTCTAGGTCCAGTTTAAACAAAAATAAAGTCCTGGAAATGAGTCTATTTCTGAGCAAATTCCAAGACCAAGACTAGAAACCTAGGTTGCAAGAATAGCTCAAATTTGCTCAGTTGTCCACTTCTCAAGTATATATATATCATATATATATCATATATATAATCATATATGATATATATATATATATATCACTGTGGGTTTATGCTTTTGTAACATTTAGTTAGGAAGAAAAAAATAGTTTCCAAAGCCAAGAGTGGGATCTCAGATATGGCTGGGAACAGTAGATAGCAAGGGAGACAAACAATAAATTCTAATTAAATTATAATGCTCTTTTAGTCATTGGAAAACATTCTATTTGCACTTGTGGTATCAACTTTAGACTATCTTTCATTAAACTCACTGTTCCAAGTACTGGGGACATAAAATTAATTGACCAAGACATGCCCTCAAGAAGCTCACATTCTAGTGAGACAAAATATAAACAAATCACATTAATACAATGTGCTCCCTACAGAATAGAGATGCATCGCCTGCTATGTGGACATGCTGGATAGGGCACTTAGCTCATTTTCACACATCAGAGTTTTCTATGACATTGTCCATGAATTGCATGTATCAAAATCTCCTGAGGGAGATATTTATTAAAATACAGACATGCGGGCCCATCCCAAACCTACCGAATCAAAATCTCTGGAGACAAGGCTTAAAAACCCTCTATTCTAACAAGACTCCGAGTGATTATTGTCCACATGAAAATTTGAGATTTTCTGCTGCATATTCCTTCTTTCCTCCATTGCTTCCTGGTAATAACACTGAGGACAAAACCAGCTGCAGTGAGCAGGTTTCCAGCTCAGCAGTCACGGGGACTTCAGACAGTAGTTGCTCTGTCACAAGGTGCTCAGACCTGAAAACTCAGAACTGAAAATATAACAACACAGCCCTCAAGCTACACTTCAGGTTTTAAGCCAATGCTGTGGTTGTCTGTGATTTAGAACTTAAATATTACTGTGGATGAAATCCTTCATTATTTTTGTATTGTTCATTGTGACTTAATTATTTTGGAAAACACTAGACATTTAGGAAAGTCACCCTCTGCCTCCTGATAATGCCAACTAGAGTTTTTCTCAGGGTCAAACAAACACATATGCAAGTTGACCTGATTACTTGACTGGGGTTTAGTGTTTCACTCAATACATTCTTCATATTAAGAAAAAATAAGAAGGAAAAAGCAACTATTCTTCCCTCTCTTTCATTAACATTTTAGATATAGCCCTTGCTTGTTTCTCCTTACAAAGTATTTAGATATGGAAGTAAATCAGGGAACATCCTTCTAAGAAAGCCATTCTAGTGAATCCAGGCTTCTGCTACAGCTCAACCCTGTCATCCAGGCCTCTCCAGTCTTGTTTCTTAGGGTCGCACATTCATGTCTATACCTATGCTCATTTCCATTGCTATAGTCTCTAACTCTCAAGTTCTGAAATCCACTTCCCTTCGATATATTCCTCATAGTTTCTTCTGTCTTCCCTTAACCAGCTCTAAGATTTGGCAGGGCTACCAGATAAATATTCTTAACCTACCACTTTTCTTTCATAATGTCAGTGTATTAGGCTTATTGAGCCAAAGAATAGAGTTCTATGTTAACTGCATTAAGCACAAGAGGATTATTGGAAGCATCTGTCTGTTTCTTAGTCTCCCTTATGGTCTATGTCAGTGGTGGTGAACCTGTCACATGCGTGCCACAGCGGGCACACAGAGCCCTCTCTGTTGGCACATGAGCCAGGTCACCCCGTATCACCCCAGCAGCTGAGCATCGGATAACAGTGCACCAGGAGCAGTGTTGGCACTTGGCAATAAATCAGTGGGTTTTAGGTTACAGTTTGGGCACTTGGACTCTAAAACTTTTGCCATCACTGATCTGTGTGGTTTCATGATGTGCTGTTATCTACAAGTGTCCCCTTAGTAACTCTTATTTCCACTTGAGCAGTGCTTTATGCAGCCTAGCTGATTGGCTGAAATAAAAATCACCATCATTGGACAACCCATTTGAGACCCTTCCTGGCTCCCAAGAGCTGTTCTTATTCCCCATTCCTATTCCTCGTCCTATTCCCCAATAAATTTTCCTATTCTTAAAAAAAGAAATAAACAAATGCAGGAATTAACAAAAAATCACCATCATTAGTATTGTGCAGATGGCTGTTTTTCATTGGTTTGGATAGCCACTTTGATCCAGTTAGTTGTGAACTCAGCACAAAGAACTATCTTTTTTTTTTTTTTTTGGTAGGAGGGATCAAATTTGGGACCTTGTGCTTGCAAGGGAGGTGACACTACTGAGCTAAATCCCAGGCCTTCAAAGAACTATCTTTACTTCCTGAATAGGAGGCTCTGGATGAGGACATTTATAACTTTCTAGCTCAAGAATATAAAATGAATCTCTAGTAAGCCCATAAAATGTTCACTTTCTCTCCTTGGATTATAGTTTCTGAAATGATATTAGATTTTCCTAAATCTTCAATTTTATTATTGACTACTCTCCCACTTGCATTCACTGCTATAATTATTCAGCTTTTCTTTCAGTTGCTCCCACATATGATACATGTTCTCCTGTCTATAACCTGACCCATAATGCTTATTCTCCCCAAACAGAGCACCTGGTTAATTTAATGTATTAAAACCTTCTAAAATGAGCCTCAGCTCACTCATTCTGCCAGAATCAGCTTAATCTTCTTTATTGAATTTTCCCAGGGATTTTTGTTCCTTGTTTATTCTTCATTTTCTCATTCTTTTTGAATATTATAAATATTGCCTTGTTAAGCATGTATCATTTTTATGTTCTTTATTTAATGTGTTTTTTACATAATACTTTCTACTTTTAGTAACTATTGGGTTCATTGTAGCAGTATGGGCTCATACTGTGCTCTTTATGTATTAGAACAATGTATTGTTGTGGTGGGTGGCATAGTACGTCTATCCCAGCTCTGGACAAATAATCATGCTCTAATAATCCTTATACTATAAACAGCATAAACAATTGCTAAACAGGAAATCCCTTGAGTTATTGTTGCAAGGGTGATAATCAGTAATACTGTTCAATCAATAGGAAACTTATTTTCAGCACTAATTCCCATCAATGAGTAATTCTTTTATCAAAGAAAGAGAATTTTTTTTTCCTAATTAATGCATGTCAAAAAAGTAAAAGTTCTTTTCAAAGCACAAACACAAAGAAATTTCCTTGAATGAACTGGAGGACTTGAATGAATTAGAGGAAAACAAACAGGGAGAGAAAGACATGTAAAGGTAGAGAAAATGGCTTGAACAAAACATGCTAACAGGGATGCGATCTGGAGTGCAGTCCATTGAAGCAGAGGTTTTATGCAGGTGGGTAACTTCCTGCCTGGAATGGTTAAGACCTCGAGGACACAAGCTTATCTCTCTGTACAACTCATCTTCCATGGTGGATGGCAGATTTAGTATGTCCTCATTAAACATTTGTTGAAAGATGGCTCAGGTTAAAATGAACAGGAAAAATGTTTAGAAAATGAAGAAAAGGCACTCCTTACAACCTATTGAAAGAATGTAGAGCACCCACAAAAATAAATTTATATGAAAGAAAATGTGTACATGCCATTTAATATTGTGACTGCATTGCCTAGTAATGATAGCCAACAGATTACTTGTGAACAAGCAACCACAAAGACTTAGAAATGAAGCCACTGAAACTAACAGGCAGTTCTAGCACTGAATGCCATGGGGTGAAATTTCTACTGGCCACACAAAATAGGATCTATAGATATATAAAAAGCATGTAAAAAGGAAACCAGGTTCAAAGGTTTCTAAAAGTTGAAAATAATTTTCTTTTGACCTTCTGTGACAGCCAAGCTTAATTAGAAACTTCATTGGCTTGGAAGCTCCCTATGGGACTGTCTGGGTTATGAAGGCATGATCTTGGGTACTATAGCTCCCCCCGTCCCTGTACTCTTTGGCAGTGTTCCTTTGTTTTGCTTTCTGGCCATGAAGTGACCAACTTTCTTCCAGCATGCCTGCCTGCCATGATATTCCTGCCTTGGAGCCAGCCAACCATGGACTGAATCCTCTGAAACTGTGAGCTAAATAAACCTCTTCTTCAAGCTGTGGGTGTCAGGTAATTTGTCTCAGCAATGGCAAAGCTGACTAGTTCACCTTACTTACAGAGGTTTCTTACCAAGCGAGTAAAGTGACATCATAACTCATGCTGTTGTATTTGAAGATGTTTTATTAATTTGTTTCCATGTTTTCTACATGGGAATTTCTCATCCCGGGGAACACATTGTATTCTTTCCTGATGAACTTGTTTGATTAAATGTTATCTTATGTTAAAAGATTGTCTCTTGAGTATTTGTATGCTTGGGTGACAGAATTAGGTGGGTCTTACTCAGGTCAGAGTTTTTCGAAGCACAGGCATTGGAAATTCAGTTTAAATTACCACATGTCAAAAGGGAGCTTATTGACTTGAATAACTTGGAAGTCAAGACTGGATTTTGGTTGTGTACATTAGAGTCTGAGCTGTCATGATGTTACTAGATCTTCTCTTCAACTTTACTTCCTGCAGTATATTTGAAGATTTTTCTGCTCTAGATGAGCTTCTCACATGAGGTTAGCTAATAAAGCTACTTGAAGTTACAGTTTTCCATGTTTAGCTTAATAAAATCAGAGAAAATAGACATTGTGTCTCTGACCTTTGTCTTCAGAAAGGACTCTGATTAGCTCTGCAAGACACAAGGCTCCTAAGAACCAGTTGCAGAAGTACTAACTTTTATTATTAGCCCCAGTCTTGGTTGTGTCTCTTCCTTCACTGTTTCCTTCACTCCCAGTGGCCAAGGTGCACTGGACAACACATGCAGCAGCACTACAAGATTTTATATGTTGAAGGGAGCAGTCTCAGAAAAGAAAAAAAAAGTTGAGGATGGTCACTCAACATATAGCTACAATTATTTGACCTAATAGGGAGATTATGCTTCTAGATTAAGGAAATAATGAGGTAAGCAGCACACAGCTTGATGTAGATTGCCATCCTAACAAGACATATTTTTGCCTTGTGCTACTTTGTAAGATTGTATTTTGCCAAGATGGCTGCAACTAAGCTCCTTTGCCATATACTTTTCTATAATATGTCCTTACCACTTTCTCAACAATAAATGAGTCTCACTCATCTCATCCCTTCCTCACCCAAATCTGGGTTATACAATATGGACTATGGCACAAGTGATACTGCAAGATATTGGAAGCTAAATTAGAAGGAATTTGTGCCCTGGACATTCATTCTAGGAACTTGGGAGCCATACTGGTAGAAAGAAGTCCAAGACACATTGCTTGGCCACAAAGAGATACTCAATTGACAGTCCTCGCTAAACCCTGCTTTTGAGTCATATCAGCCAGGCACTGGCCATGAGAGTGACTCATAATTTTGGAAATTATTCTGGAGCCTGATCTTTTTAAGCACTCATTTATTTGTGTCATTGCTATCTGAGGCTCCCCACATAAAATACAAAGGGGAGGCCCCACCTCTGTATCCTGGTTGAATCTGAACCCCTCAAACAAGTACACGTACTAAAACAGTGGTTGCTTCATGTTATTAAGTTTGGGTTGGCGTATTGTGCAGCAGTAGATCACTAGATCATGTCCCTTGCTCTCAGTTTTATGAGTCCAGTCTCAGTTTTATGGATGACAGAAAATGTACCTCTGATATTTGAAACAATTGCTCTAGATAAGAAGCACAGAGCCTGAAAATAATTCGTAAAAGAATTCATCTGGTTTTCTTCACTAAGATCTGTAATATTATTAACAATAATTTAAAAGGGTGAATTCTTTGAGGATGTGAAGCCAATGCAGGATGTTAATTAATGAAGGGAAATGTAAAATAAAACACAGAAATAGAGAGTTCAGTAAGCAGCACCTACTTGGGAAAATAATAAAAAATTAACTTGGTTGAAATCTATGGAAGAGAGTAGAAAGTAGTTTCAAAGAGACAATTTTGGGGAGTTTTACATGCTTTGCTGATAAGTTTAGGTTTAGATAATGTCTGAGAGGAAAGTGTTACTTTTTTCTGCTTGAAAGTTTTGTATAAAATATATTAAAAGACATTGTTATGGTGAGCACGTCAGTAATGATAGAGTGAAGAGTCCAGATGGGAAGAAAGTGTAACAGTCCCATTGTGGAGGGACTAGAGTGTCAGCGAACATGAACAGCATTCTGTGAATACAGACATGATGGAAGAAAAATGAGTTAATTTGTGGTCAGTCAGAATTAAGGATAATCATAACTTTTTAAATCCTATAGATAAATAATTTCCATAAAATTCCTAAGTCTGACTACATTGCTAGTGAGTAGCTGCTAGGAAAAGAAGCTTATTTTTAGGGAATTTCAATGCTATTTGTGTGAAGTGTGGTTTTCAAAAATAATAGTAGAAATAAAGACATTTTTGTATGATATAATTTTGGTCTTAGGCTTTTCATATCAGTTTATCTATTAGCTGGTGTTATGGCTTGGGTCTAGGTGTCCCCCCAAAGACTCTTGGGTCATAGGGGGGGCTTTTCAGAGGTGACTCTATCTAGAGTGTGTGATGATGGAATCAAGGGTGTAGTCAATTAGTCTACTGACTGGTTTGGCTTAGTTTTGGGTAGGATTAAGGGTGCCTCGCCCTGGGTGTGAGCGCTATAAGGGATAGAAAGAGGGTCTCTCTTTGTCACTCATTGCTTGCTTGGTTTTGCTGTCCTTTGCCTACCATGAACTGTTTCACTTCTGGGATAGCTCTCTGTCATGCCACCCTACTGTGGAACCAGCCAATTATGAACTGAAACCTCTACAAACTATGAGCTAAATAAACCTTTTCTCCCTTAACTTGTGGGAGTTGGGTATTTTTTCTCAGCAATAAGAAAAATAACTAAGACAGAATTTGGTACCAGAGAAGTTGCTATGGTATCAGAGTTGCTGCTGTGACTGTACCTGACCATGTGGTTCAGGAGCCTTTGGAATTGGCTTGTGGAAGGAGTTTGGAAAGTTTTGGAGATGTGATCAGGCTCAGGAGATTTAGGCTGGGAAAAGGACTATATTGGCTATTGGACTCCAGACAATGTGTGTTATGCCATGGGACAAAGTTTGTCTATATTTTGCCCATGTCCAGATGCTTTGGCTGATACTCAGATTAGGGACAGCTGACTAATTAATCTGGCAAAAGAAATTTCAAAGCAGTCTAATGTTGAGGTGGTGGCATGACTACTGTTGAAGGCTTTCAGCCAGATCTGTGTAGAAAGTCAAGAGAAAAGAGGCCAGCAGAATGATTTAAAACATTGTGAGTTTGGCCAGAAAGGAAGCACCAGTAAAGCCATGTACTGCAAAGAGAGAGCAGAAGAAATCTTGATTTCTGAGAAGGAACAAGAGAATAGAAAAGATGGCCTGAGAGCATCACAAGAACCAGCAGAATTCCACCTTTTAGAGACTCAAAAGTGCAAAAGTGAAAGACATTGCCTTGAGAAGAGAGCCCCAGAGCACCATGTTTCAGAATAGCAATGGCATAGGGAAGTTGTTCCTTGAGATTTGGGTCATAGGGACTTGACCTCTACAGCCAAGAGAGAAGGAAGACTGGCTATTGCTCCAGCTGGCATCAGACTTCGGCATCATCCAGGTGGTGCTGGTTTTAGGTACATAAAGCACGTAAGAGTTGTGGGGTCAGAAGGCTTCCACCCAGATTTCAGAAGGCCTGGGAGGCCAGGCAGGGCCCCTGAGAGGGCACGGTGTGAAGCTGTGAGTGTGAAGCCGAAGGTGCAGTGGAGACCCCAGAAGTTTGGAGAAGCCTGGAACATGGGTCATCTGAGGAAAACTGCAAGGGAGGAGCAGGGCCGGTCCAAGAAAGAAGCCATGGGAGCTATAACCACAACCACTAGCAGTGCCATTGGGGTGGGACCACCCAAGCCCTTTGAAATTCACATCTTTCCACAGATTGCCTTGGATGTTGTAAATGAAACTGTGGGATATAATGTTTGCCCTGATTGATTTTGGACTAGCTTTGGTCCCATTGCTTTGTATTCCCCTATTTGTATCTTTTGGAATGAGAATGTATATCTTGAGCTATTGAGTGTTGGAAGTCTTTATCTTTCTTTGCATTTGTATAAAGGATCACAGGTAAGAGTTTGCCTTAAATCTCAGAGGAGACTTTGGACTTGGTATTTTCAGCAATGCTGAAACTGTTAGGACTTTTACAACTCTTAGAGATGGACTAAATGCTTTTTGCATAAAGAAATGTGCATGAGTCTTGTTTGGGAGGCAGTGGTGGAATGTTACGGTTTATATGGAGATGTTCCCCCAAAGCCTCATGAGGTCATAGGTGGGGCTTTTCAAAGGTGGCTGGATCTGGAGTTGTGATTCTGGGATCAAGGGTATGTGATTACTAAACTAGTCCAGTGATTGGTTTGGCATAGTTCTGGGTAGGATTAAAGGTGCCCCACCCTGAGTGTGAGCCTAAATAAGGTAAAAGGGACAGAAAGAGGGTCTCTTCTTGTTGCTTCTTGCTTGTCACTTGTCACTTGCTTGCTGCTGGCTGCCTTCTGCCTGCCCTGCTTTGCCATGAACTGTTTCACCTCTGCAATGCCCCTCTGTCATGCCACCCTCCCTGGAGACAACCATCTGTGGCTGAAGCCTCTATGAACTGTGAGCCAAAATAAACTTTTCCTCCTTTAACTTTGAGTATCGAGTATTTTGTCTCAGCAACAAGAAAAAGTAACTAAGACATCTGGTTTGACCAGATTAATAAAATGTATTGTGTATACCAGAGTGAGCTTTTGATTTAGGACTTTAAAATTCCAGTGACTAGCTATTAGATCATTGACAGACAACATTGTTAGAACTTAGTTTCACAATGGGAAGATATTGATGAACTATTTCACTGATTTCATGAAAGAATTTAATGAATATTCTAAAATGGTATACATATCCAAGATTGCTAATATGAAACTATACAGTTAGTTTTGGAGGACTCACAAGAATAGATTAGAATATTTCAGTTATATGAAAGGAGTTGCTTCTAAAGGTAGAGTCCTGAAGGGTATACATATTGGGCTGGTGTTTGGATTTTATCAAAGGCTGTCAAGAAATATTCAACTCCAGAGTGAATATTAAGAAACACCATCATATGTTGAGACAGATCCATTTTATAAGGAAAGGAGTCAGAAATGAGTATGGAGCTAACAAGTCATAAATGGAAATTGTGCTGAATCCAAAGGTGATAAATGGGGAATTGATGAAGATCGGAGAATCAGATTTATGTAGACTGAAATATGAAGTCAGAGGGATATCAGAAGGGTCGATGACACAATATGATCAACTTGCTTATCTGTGGGGATTCCATCCTAAGGGAATAATTGAACATTCTCAGATGTGAGTACTTAACTATTAAGAGCTACATCTTCTTTATTTTCTTAATTCTCAAGATTGCTATACCTAATACTTTGTAATAGTTATATGCTTCTGTCACATTCTGCTTTATACCTTGGGATCCCTTAACTTTCTAAATAATTATTTAAAAATTTGCATATATTAAGTTCACTTTCTATGTTATAAATTCCTATAAGTTTTGACAAATCCACACTCTCATGTATCCATCATCTCAGTATCATACAGAGTAGTTTCACTGCACTAAAATACTGTAATGTGTTTCACCTATTCATAGATCATCTTTCTACTCTCCTCTAATAACCACTGATCTCTTTACTGTCTTTAAAATTTTGCCTTTTCCAGAATTTTATATGCATGGAATTATATATTGTCTTTTTGGATTAGCTTTGTTCAGTTAACAATATACTCTTAAGGCTTGGCCATGGGCCTGTGTGGCTTCATAGAGCATTGCTTTTAACCACTGAAAAGCATTTCATTGTGTGGATGTCCTGTGGTTTGTTTATCCGTTCACCTATGGAAAGACATGTTGGTGATTATGAATAAAGCTTTTATAAAGATTCACGTGCAGGTTTGTGTAGACATTAATTTTCAAATCAGTTGGCTAAATATATAGGAGCACAATTACTGGGTCATACGGTGAGACTGTATTTAACTTTGTAAGAAGCTGCCAAACAGTCTTCCAGAGTGGAGGCATTGCATTTCCACCAGCAACCAATGAGAATCTCTATTGTTCTGCATTCCTGACAGGGATTGATATTGTCAGTTGTTCTGATTTTAGTCATTCTAATCATCATATGGTGCTTTTTCATTTTACACTTCCTTAATGATAAATGATATTGAGCAACTTTTCATATGCTTATTTGCAGTGTGCCTATCATATTTGGTGTGGTGTCCAGATCTTTTGCCTATTATTAAATTGGTTTTTTTAAAAAATTGTAGAGTTTTAGCATTCTTTGGACATTTTAGATACAAGTCCTCTATCAGATATGTGATTTGAAAATATTTTCTCCTATCGTGTGACTTGTTTTTTATTCTCATGACTAGGTAATTTAGACAATAGAGGTTTTCAATTTTAATAAAGTCCAACTTATAAATTTTTTCTTTCATGGATTATATTTTTTGTTATATTTAAAAACTTGTCAAATTCAAGATTATATATATATATATATATTTCTTCTATCTTCTATGTTTTCTCCCTGATATGTTATGTTATGGCTTAACATTTTATATTTAGGTATATAATGCATTTTTGAGTTAATTTTTATGTAGGGTGGTGAGGTGTAAGGTGTCCATAGGATTTTGTTGCTTCTGATATTAATAAACATCCAATTGTTCCTGCATCATTTGTTGACAATACTATTCTTTCTCCATTGAATTGTCCTCATGTCTTTACTAAAATAATCAGTGAAATACGTTTGTGTGGGAGTTTTTCTGCAGTGTGGTAAGCTGTACAACTCTTACAAGATCCCCCATTTAGGACACCAACCACATGTCAAGCGGTCCCTAGAACCACCCGCATTTCACCTCCAGGCTAGCCACTGTGATTGCTAGTTTTATATGTCAACTTGGCTAGGCTATTACATTTAGACCAGATATTTAATCAACACAGATTTAGAGGTTGCTGTAAGGCTATTTTATAGATGTGTTTAACATCTACAATCAAATTACTTTAAGGAAAGGAGAGTACCTGCACCTTCAATAATGTAAATTGAACCCATCCAGCCTGTTGATCCCCAAAATAAATTATGAACTTTCTCAGAGAAGAAGAAAATTCAGCCTCAAGACTACACTAACTCCTGTCTGAGTTTCCAATCTGCTGGGCTGTCCTACAGAGTTTGGATTCGAGACTGCAGCATTAACTCCTGCTTGAGTCTCCAGCCTTCTAATCCACCTTATAAATTTTGAAGTAATCAACTATTAAAGTGTGCTGGACAATTCTTTAAATAAATATTATATATGTATATATGGGCATATATAAATATGGTATATGAAATATGTGCCTGATTATATATGCATATGTATTTGAGTATATATAAAATATGTTCGTAATCTAAATAAACCATATATATGTGTGTGTTTCTTGTGAACTTTACATAATACAGCCACAAATCCTGAGGTTCTCATCACCACTGACAGGTTTGAAAATTTACTAGAACAATAGATTCATCATTTTGGTTTTAATGTAAGAAAGTGCATGAATTGAAATCAGCTAGGGGAATAGACTCATAGGACAGAATCCAACCGGTGTCCCAACTTGAGACCTCGGACTTTTCTCTGACTGTGAAGTCATGGGCAGCATCACCTCCAGCCATAATATGTGAAAATATATATGGGATATTGTCCACCAGGTACACTCCCCTGAGCTTTTGGCATGCAGTTTTCACTGGGGCTTGATGACATACTTTAGTTTCTAGCCCTTCCAGACATCAGGCTAATACCTTTAGTCTTTAATTCCTCTGGAGGTTAGAACTACCCTGGTATGATCCAAGTCTTCCATAAATTATGGTCTTAGACTGCCTTGTGGCCAAAGACGCTTTGCAGATGAAAACTTTTTGTGAGACATTGCAGAGACACGGAGACCACCTTTTTAGTAGTTGAGGACAAAAGTCAGACCTTTCTTTGGGCAAGGTTAATTCTTTAGTACATACTACTTAATACAAGAAAAAATTGTGTGAATGTGAAATACCATCTAATGGAACTTAAAGATACTGAATATGGTAATTACAATATTTGGTGTTGCTGAAAAATACACATTTTGAAATTTTAAAGAAAATATATCTTTTCTTCTTCTACAGAAAATGGATCATAAATTATAGTGTGTCTAAGTATATTATAATACAAAGTTACCCAACTTTCCAATCAAAAGTTTTAAAATTTGTCAAGTTTTGTATTTAGGCATTTTAGATGTTGAAGCCTATCTATATTATCATGTGTATCCTTAAAAGATATCATTTGTCTTTCACACAGTCTTTCATTTACAAGTGTATTCTTCCAGTGGGGTAGCAATTCTTTATAGTTACCTGTTATTTTTGCCTGTATGATGATATTTTCATGTCTTTTTCAGCCTTGTTTTTTGTGTTTCTATCCCCTTTTAGTTTCCACTAGTTTTTGCCGCTTTTGGAATGTCACTTCTGGAAAAAATATTTAGCGAAAGCTAAAAAAGCTGTCTGTCTTCATTTCAAGCCCATTAGTGCCTTTAGTGCCACCAGAATGCAATCTCTGGTTCCTTTGACTTTTAGCATATTATAGACAGTTAGCTTGCCTAAAGAAAATAGACTAATTTTTGTAGTGTTTATTTTGCTTTTATTTAAAAAATTTATTTAAAAAATTAACTTTATCGGTACACTTTGGATATAAATAATGATCATGTTCATCCTAGGGAAGTTGTACCTGTACATAATATATCTTGATTCTTCTTTTCTCCCTTTAAAACAGGGAATCATGAATGTTGGCAGAGGCAACATGATAATGTGTGCAATGTTCATAAGCTGTTGTTTGGGTGGTTTCAGAGAAAAATATTTTGAAAGTAAGATTTTCACTCTTCCCCTGTGCTCTCCAGCTGCCCCTGCTGGTGTGTAGGGTGATTATGTCTGATTCAGTAGTCTGAAATACTCTCAACTCACTTGGAGGTGTTGCATACAAATCACCCATTAAAAGGATAGACTAGTAGAAATCACTGAATGCTGTTTTAAGATTCAGTAGATGGCTTTTCAATTTTGTCTAGCTTCAGGGGAGGCATCTCTGCAAACTGCTTTCATTGAAAGCTTCTTTCATGTCCTTATTAATTCATAAATTTATTTCTCTTAAACACAGCATCATCCTATCCTTTCCCCGTTTTGTACACTGTTGTATTGAAGCAGGGAACTGCAAGTTCTTTAATGGGAGTGGTAGCACACATATTCCTGCATCTCACATTTTGTCTTAAAAACATTCTGCAGCTAGATCTGGTCTACAGGAAATCTCGTCTTAGCAGCAACCTGCTGTAGGTCATAGCCTTTGCCTTGGTGACCATGCAAAGAGAAAGAATTCCATAGTTGCAGTGACATACTTTCGATCTCACTAAATACATCAAAGTTGGAAATGGTCTTGTATTTACAAACTTTTCTGAAATTAAATATTTATATTTTGTTATTGTAATAGCAAAAGGACAAGAAGTTGAAAATGGCAGAACTGGACATAATTAGCCTTAAAATATCTGAGTATGTGTTTATTCATTATATTGAATATTAGTTAATTTACATTGATGTAGAAGATTTAACACTATTATCAGACTTGGAATGATGAGAATTGGAATAATAATTATATATTAAAATAATACAAAATGCTTTATATACCCTCTGTAAAGTGAAAAGTAAATA
>NW_004624742.1:18381026-18406389 GCF_000247695.1 Heterocephalus glaber | reverse complement strand
AAATATTTATTTTTGATCCGTGCACTATATCAAGCATAGGATATAGTCCACTCTTAGCACATCAGCAACTTAAAGGAAAAGGGCCGAGTTTCAGATTGGCTCTCCACATGTTGGGATACTGAAGAATGAAAGATCATAAACTTATACAATTCATAATATCATAAACAGTGTGAAAAGTAAATATTTATTTTTAAAATTATAATTTTTTTGAAACTAAATATTTACAAGTGTGATCTAAACTTGAAACTATTTTCAAGGTTATCAAGTAAGTGAAAGAAAGATATTTGTAGATTTTTACTCTAACTTCAGATTTCACATTTATAACTTTGAAAATACTATGGAGATCAAGTTATTTGTAGAGGTTCACCTAGCTAGATATTTTTCTGTATATTGATCAGGGAAGGATTTTTACTGAGTCAAACCCACCATGCTACACACAGGCAGTAGATCTCTGGGCTCTCAATCACTGAATTATTTGTTATATTTTGTAGGTAAGTCATCTTTTAGTTTACTTCTGAATAACGCTACTGACTTCCTGTTGTTACAAGAGCATCAACTATATGAAATATAGATACAAATTTAAAAAATCTATCTGGATTAAACTGTAATAGTAAAAAATATTTACCCACATCATATAACTTGAGATTTGTATAGATTTTATTGCTTTGACAGAATTGTTCTTTGATATGATTTTTTTTTCTTTGATATGATTTAACTGGTACTTAAAGACACTATAGAAAACAGTTCTGTGAGATTCATTGCTTTTTCTAATGTAAAAATATTGTTGTACTAAATATTAACCAGAGTATAAAACCTGTGGTGAGTTGTATTTAAACAATATTAATAATACTTTCCGTTCCCACATGAACTTATGGAATGTGACTTTCTCATTTCTCCATCAGGAAGTGGATTTCTTTGTCCTACCCTCTAAAACTGGATGGCTTTGTGACTGCTTTGGCATGAGTACTATGACTTCAAACCTTGGTAATAACAGGACTTTCAGCTTCTACCAGAGCAGTTTGAAATGCTTGCTTTGGGACTGCTCCCATTAAGCAACCAGAATGCATCCTGTGTGAAACCCACGTGCCATGGGGGGACCTTGAGTAGTGTTGAGCAGGCAGCTCCTTTGAGATTATAGTGAACCATCACCTCTGGAACTGTGGTCTCAGTTAACATCTGGCTGCAGCTTCATGAGACACCCAGGGCGAAAACTATGGAGACCAATCAACCAAGAGTCATAAGAGAAACAACAATATATTTTTTAAGGCACTAGGTTTTGGAGTGATTTTTTTTATACAGCAACAACCATACTGTCTAGTTTATACTTTATTCATCTTTGTAAAATGCCTTAAATTCATTTTGTAAGGGAGTCCTGTGTACATGATTCTTAGTATGAAAGTCACATCATGTCTAAGTCAAAAGAATATGTATTAATCCACTTACCTTTTCTGAGGCTTATAATAAAAATAGAGGGATCCAAAAAAAAGACATTATATTCCTGCTTTTAAGGAAGTAGAGTTGTGGTGAGTAACAGAGAGCTTTCTAAATGAGAAGTATTATTAGGGCAAGTAGAAAAAATTGTTTTACTGTGTAATTGCTCAGCTTATTCAATTTATGCATGGAAATCTACTGGGAAAAGAAAATCATATAATGCTAGGCATGTCTTACACTTCAGCATAGAGAAAAATAGAGAACTACATTTTTAAGCTCAGAGGTATTCTTTATTAGAATGTTGGGGTATGCAGATAGTGGTGGCAGATATAACAAAATATTGAATTCTCAAATTAGTAACTAATACAATTCCTAGTTTATTTATCTCAAAAAGTTATAACATGTACTTTAGTAAACATGGAAACTAGAAATTATCTTTACACAATACCAAAGAAATCTTATTGTTCAGGAAATAATGCTGAATATTTAAATAGTGTTTATGATTGGTAAAGCCAAATGTATTTCACATAAAAGCAACAGGGACATATTAAGAAATATTTTTTCTTTTCTGTAGAAGATTCTATTATTTTTCTCAAGTATTAAGATGACTCATTTGCTTTTACCTTTAAAGATATCAGAATTGTGTTTCAAAGGAGCATAGTTTCTATAGTTTTGCATTAGACAAAAGTAAATGGAATGCCTGCAAAGTATCTTGAACAAAGGCTATAAGGTATCCAAATCATGCCAGTGTGAATTTCTCCCTTCTTTATGGAGACAGATAGATGGAAAGCTGAGAATAACAAATGCCTTTATTTATATATTTAGTGTTTAAAGAAAAGACTGTATTTTTCAAGTTTATGTAAATTCTAAAAGTATTTGTACTTAAAGAAAAATAAATGAATGCAACCTTCAAAATGAAAGGATTCATTTTAATTAATTAATTAATTAATATTGTTTTGGTACCGGGGGGACTGAACTCGGGACCTTGCGCTTTCGAGGCAGGTAGCGGCACCACTGAGCTAAATCCCCGGCCCCAGATTCATTTTAATTTTAGTAAAATTGAGGGACATTAGCCCTTTCAGTGGTAGTTTCTATGTTTGTAAGGTTGCGTGGGGCCTGGCAGCAATGTTACTGTGAAGAACAATTCAGTGATGTTAAACATAAAATTCTGGGCTGGGGATTTAGCTCAGTGGTGCCACTGTCTGCCTCGCAAGTGCAAGGTCCTGAGTTCAATCCTTGGTACCAAAAAACAAATAAATAAAATGAAATAAAATAAAATTCTATCTGGCAGACCACCAGCTCCACAATGGGTAGCAAGGAAATTCACAGTTATAGATTTTGAGTGGGGCAGAGTAGATATTGAGGAAAGTAGATTGTGAGGTGGTAGAAAATAGAGAAAGTAAACCTGTATTTCGACTTTATCATTAGTCATTTTTGTTTTTCTTGCTGGTCTCAGAAATAAATTCAGATAAATCAATAATGTGAAAATCCTTCCTCCGTACAAGAAATTTATGTCTATTTTTTATGTGTGTTTAATTTTTACTTGTGAATGCCACCACACCTGTAGAACAGTTACTATTACCTAGCAGATGCACAATCGATAGCTCTTCATCCATGTCATAATAATTATAGCCAATCTAGGTGTACCACTTGCCATGTGCTAAGCACTATAAGGATCAGTTCCCATATGCTAAGTGATTAAATTTTCACAGTGCTATGAGGTAGGTACTGTTGTTTTCTTTACTACACAAGAAACTGGCTCGCCAGGCTAAAGTTACAGAACTAGCTATAATGGAAGGAGAATTCCACCAGGGCAGTCTGACCACAGTCTTACTGAGGCCACAGCACCGCACTGTCTCTCTACAGTTCCAAGATGTGAGCGATGATTGTTTATTTACACATTCCTTTTGGAGAATCTGAGAAACTGATCTGAGTGGGAAGATCAAGTTGGTGAGCATTTCGGTGGTTCTGCACAGGAGTTGTAGCACTGGAGGAAAAGGAAGCACTGTTGTTTTGAATAATTACTTTGCTCACTTGGGTCACCTAAGGTCTTGCAGAAAAGCTTCCTGCGTTCGATGGAGTGAAAGATGTAGCTGTCATGATTTCCAAGTGGGCTGAAGTGACAGAATAAATGACCTCACCAGCACAGTGCTGCTCTCCAGGAGTTGAGAGGCACAGAAAAACAGGGATTTTAGGGTAATTTGAACAATGTTTGCAGTGGTGGCCACACATAGCTGTTTCTTCACAGCCGGCAGCAGAAGCAGGGAGTCTTTTTAGGGCTCTGTTCTTATCACCTAAAACTTCCAAAGCTTAACTGACTGCCAAGATAATTAACCCCCCTGCATACTGGAGGTTCTTTTAGGTCCACTTCCAATACATTAAGGGAAAAAAAGGAAAACAATCATTTTCAGGTTGAGCAGCCTGGCCCTTAGATGTTGATATATGGCAAATTGCAGCCCAATAGGAAATGAAACTACATTTCCTAAGGACAACTTTGAAAGTAACCTATTATTTTTTCTCTTATTTTTGAGTGCATACAATTATAATATACTTTATTGATTTTATTACTTACAATGCCTCAAAGTGGGAGGTTGAATTTAGAAACATTACACTGGTACTGGAAGAGATCTATTGGAGCTAAGCTAACTCTTTCTTTTATATCAATCATAGCTATCATACAAAACCATGATGTGTGACATGTGAATAAAATACCAAGTAAAATGCTCTGTACTTTCAGACTGCCCACTGATCTTAATGCGTCCTCAAGCCAACAATCTATGGTAAATAATTAAAATCCATTTCACTTAAATGAAAATGCTCAAGAAAACTTGTGGATCTCAAATCCATGGTATGATTTTTCACTGAACATTTGCAAGAAATAATAAACAACTCTTACGTGGTCAAGAGTTATTGTGTTAACTTGCTGCCACCATAACAAAATATCTGAGATAATCCACTTAAAATGAGGAAAGGTTTATTTTAGCTCACAGTTCAGAGGTTCCAGTCCATTGGTGTTGTAACTTGGGCCCTATTTTGAGACAGAACATCTTGAAAGGATGACAGGGAGCCTGTCATGGAGCAACCTGCTCAGTACATGCTACCCATAAAGCAAAAAGAAAGGGGGAGGGGTGAGAGGAAGAGAAGACCCACAATCCCCTTCAAGGATATGCCTAGCTTCCTTGCTCTGGCCTACAGCTCTCAAAGGCTCTGCCACCTCTCAATACCATCATGGGCTGGGATGAACCCTTTAACACATCGGGCTTTGACGAACACTTACTCATATCTTACATATCTTAGCAGTTTTTATTTCCCCCTGGTACCAGAGATTGAAATCAGGACCTTGTGCTTGAGTGGCAGGCGTGGTGTCACTGGGCTAAATCCCCGGCCCCTTAGAAGTTCTATTGAAGCTTGTCAACATGGGTCCAGGTCCATCATAAAAAAAAAAATAAGCTCAAGCACATTGTATTTTCAACAAGAAAATCAAGCAGTATATAGCCTGGACAATGTTATTTCTGAAAGCCATTGAAGTCTCCTACTGTATTATTGCATTGATCCAGATTGTATTCCCACTGTAGTGCTTATGGTTCATCCTTGGTACAGAATATGATTCAACCACTAAAATGAACAAATCAGCTCTCAAGTGAAAAAAAATAACTAACAGCATGTTATTATAATGAGGTCTAATGTTAATCATTTCATATGATGATATAAACAGGAAGGAAAATAGGAAGAATATACAGCAATTTGTTGAAATGAATTTCCTGCTTCAGCATGTGAGTAGGGTGGGGGATAGAAATAAATGGGAAAGGGGCAGGGAACCAAATTAGAAAGACAATCACTTCACCTAAAACATATGGTATGTATTTATTGTAAATGGCATGTGCATGTTGAAAAGATATGTTAAAATCCCATGACAAAAAAGTGTGTCATATTTCCTCTGCTTCCTAAAGAACATAATTATAAACAGAAATATTGCTCATATGCTACACAAATTTGTAGCTATGTAACATTCCCTACAGAGGCAGGAAGCTTGGGTATGAATCTAACCATTTTTACTTCCTATCTCAGCAAGTTTCTGAGAGCTTAGGTCAGGGAGCAGAGTTTACTGAGGTTTTGAGTTTTAACATTAATTCCAAAATTTCCTAGCTATGTGTCAGCTTTCTGCGGCTGTGACAAAAAGTCTGAGATAAATCCATTTAAAAGGGGCAAAGATTTATTTTGGCTGCTGGTTTCAGAGTTTCAGTCCATGCTCGCCTGATTCTATTATTTCAGGGCCTGTGGTGAGGCAGAACATGACAGAAGGGTGCAGATCATGGAGCAAATCTGCTACTACATGATGGCTGGGAGGCAAAGAGATGGAGAAGAAGGGATGAGGGTTCCTTCAAGGGCCTGCCCTGACAACCTACTTCTAGCTCGGTCTCACATCCTCAAGTTTCCACCACCTCCCAGGAGTCCATTAAGTTATGAAAACATAAATGGATCAATCCATAGATGACATCAGAGTCCTCATAATCCAAACACCTCCCCAAAGCCCCACCTGTACACCTGCAGCATTGGGTTGTATTGAAGCTCAAGATCCAAACCAAACACATTTTATATCCAAATAAAAACACTGTGACATTAGGCATTTCTCACATTAAAGAATAAGATTAGTATTGGGTATGCTTTGGTGAAATGGTTAAATGACACAATAAAATTTAGTAATAGATATCTAAATTAAATTTCAAGGAAGAAATCTTTTTCTCTAAATGCCATCAGTAAGTTATTTCTCTAATATTTGTCATCTAAATCTTAGGGATTTTAAGCATAAACACCAGATGAAGACTTCACAATGAGCTGTAAGAAGCATGCTATGATATGCATTCTGTTTTAAGTACTATGGATGTAGTGATTGGGGAAATTAGTAAGAAACAAGTTGATGAGAGAGGCTTCCTAGAGAGGGACCTTGAATGATAGGTACAATTCACATGTGAGAAGACATTCCAAGGAGCAGAAAACCTGAGATGCTCTTTCTGAATTATCTGTACTGGGCCTGTAATACTTGCTTTCCTCAAAGCTTTCATGTTGAGGAAATTAGACAAAAATGTTCATACACAAAAATGTTTGTACAAAAAAATGTTCAGTGAGGACATCTATGATGGGTACAGCAAGTCAGACAGAATATGCAGACATTTGAGAAAAGCAGTTATTGCTTACTTTTGAATGGCTAGCATTGAATTAAAAAGGGTTAAAGAAATGATGCTTCCATCAAGTTAATTTGCAAGTTCTGTTGGTTATGCCCACATGCAGATTGTGAGGTATTTGGCTATAGATTCTCTTATATTTAAAAAATATTAGTATATTGCATGTAAAAAATTTCCCAACCATAGTATCATTTATAAATCAAGATATTTTTGTTAAAGGATTATTAATTCTATAGTTTATTAGTCAGATAATTTATCTTCTAATTACATGATATTCATTCATCTCTTTATTTGAAGCCAACCTTCAGGATTGAGTTCTTTGATTCATTTGAGATCCAGTAAGTCCCTTCTCCCCATTTGTGAGTAAAAGAGGAGTTTGTAAGTTAGTACTTATTTGTCAATTTGTGGTATAATTAAGAGGTTAAAGAAATTGAGATTACATATTTGTATTTACCCCATTCACTATCATATGAAGAGTGGAATGGGAAATAACAGCCAAATGGGAAATGAAAAACTACTTTATTAGTTTGGCAAGCTGTCTTCAAATCCCTAAAGCACGTCTTCTCTTGGAAAATCTGAATTGAAGCTTAGTGTGAGCTCAAGGCTCTGTTGGTAGACTTAGTCTTCTGCTACATCTACATTTACTTGAGATTGCTGGGCTGTTCCTTCCCACCTAACTGTGTCATGTGTGTGAGATGGCATGGCAGGTTTACCTCAGAGGCCACCACAATAGATGACCTGAAGCAAAGAGGCAAAAGCTGGGTTATTTAGAGGGTTCACAGCTGTTATCACATTAAATATCTTCCACTCAGAAGATGGAAAATAGACAAAGTGCTTGCCCCTAAGGCCAAACAAAACTAAGCACAACACATTCCCTGAGTTTGGGCTAATTGCATGGCAGCGTGACAAGTATTAGAGAGGTTCCAGAAAGAGGGGTGACACAAAGGTACAGATGATTACATCTTGTGAGATTCAGGAAGGCATTACAGAGGAAGATATTAGGGAACAAGGATGTTGGACAGAGTAATGACTGTCACAGGAGCAAATTGTAAAAACAGAGAAATTGATAAACTGCAATACGTTTTAGGGAAGGTAAACAGTTTAGTTTGGTTTGACTGGAGAAACTTGAATAAGGTAAAAGGGAAAATTGAGGAAGTAAACATATATGAGACTCTCTTAAATGTCATGCTAAAGTATATAAGGTTTTTCTAATGACATCTAAGGGAAGGTGACACTGGATTTAAGGTTTTCCCTCATGATATGAATACTTGTTATCTCTAAAGTTTTCATTATATAAATATTTCCACAGCATTAGTTCCCTGTTAGTGACCTAAAACAGTATCCCTCCCTCCCTATCTGTCTGTCTGTCTGTCTATCTATCTATCTATCTATCTATCTATCTATCTATCTGTCTATCTCCTTCTATTTTACTGTTCTGAAAGTTAAGACTCTAGAATGAATAACTCTGAGCTAAAATAAACATATCTAGGGGATGACTTCCTTCTGGAGACTCTAGGGAAGAATCCATTTTCCATTTCCTTGTCTTTGTCAGCTCCTAGAGGTCTGTCAGCATTCCGTGGTTTGTGGAGTTTTCCCACTGCACAGGGAACAATAGATGGTAAAATCTGTTGTTTCGCATCACTGTGATAGTGACTCTTACCTCTGTTGTTCCTGAGGACCAGTGTGATTACAATGGTCCCACATGAAAACTCAAGGAGCACCTTTCTCCCTATCAAGGTCGGCTGATTAACAACCTTAATTCCTTCTGCAGTCTTTATTCTCTTGGCCATGTAATCAGCATCTGATCTTCCCAGATGCTGAAGATTAGGATATGGATATTTTTGGATACTCATTATTCTACCTATCACATATGTATACATATGTATACATTGGCCGAACAGATTAGTTTTTCAATATCACATTTCTATAACACTGCCCTGTAATGGAAAAGATAATAATTGGACATACACTTAGCATGTAAGAAATTAGAAAATATAATGAAAACTTATTATTATGGACCTACTAAAAATGTAAAAACCTTATTGGTAGACAAGACGTAATTCTTCAGAAAACAACTTAGCAAAGCAGTAGATGGATTGCTTCATTTAGATAATGTTTAATTTGTTAGAAAAAGATTTGACAGATTTCATTTTAACAGCTGGAGGAATTAATTTAAGATCACACCATTCAGTGTATTGGCACGCTTTTACAGGTAGCTGCTGAACCAATATATATTTTTGAAATAAAATCACTATATCTACATCGTAATGAGAAAATTTGAGAACAGATAAAAGCCATACATTAAAGCAGGTACTCTTTAACTCTTTAATAGATAGTAGAAAACTGTCAGAAAATAGATCCACTGTGAAAATTTCTACAGGTCTTGGTAATATTTTTTGTCATAAATAACATTTTTTAAATGTGTACTTCTCTGAACAAGAACAAATAATAATTCACTTTATAAATACTTTCATATTTACAACATCCTTTTAAAAATAGTAAATTAAAAGGGAATATTGTAATGTGAAGTACAATATTGCTAAATTCAAAATAACAAAGCACTCAAATACCAGTCTAATTTGATTGGGTAATTTTCACTACAGTGAAAGGTTATAGAATAAAATAATTCAGATATAATATTTTTATATTTACAGCCACAAATGACATTATATTTTGACATATTCATGTTTTATTGATTGTGCACCTGAAGTTACAATTAGTGAAATAAGTATAAAAACACCATATACCTCAATCCAATTTAAAAACAGATATTTTTGTTTTCATTTGTGGAGTTATAATTTTAGAATATTAGAAAAAATGGATATAGCAAATAGAGGTCTAAGCTGTTTTCCTAGAAATTTAAATTTGGAATAATTCACAATTCTTTATGTTATCTAAAAAATCTCTTACCTAGTTTAATAGAAAAGCAAATTCATTAAAAATACATCTCATTCTTATAACAGCCATTTCCTTTACTATTTTACCTTCTGCCTCTTCTTTTTTTATATTTTGCTATCTGTAATGAAGCTCATTATCATGGTGGTAGGGGACTAGTTTCAAAGAACACATGAATCACAGAAATATCAAGCCAGTGGTTTCCTTCAGGACTTCATATATTTCTTGTGCTAGAAAGAAATCTCTCCTTGGGCACAGTGATATCACTCTTGAGAAACCAATTACTTTCCAAATATCTGCAATATTATTTTTGACATGGCTACCTATGTCATGTAGTAAAACATAATATAGCTATGTAGTACATAACTTTACCTTATACACAACTCTTACACTGGAAACAGAAATAAACTAAATTTAAAATATTTGATTATCTAGCAATTAATAGCTGGATTATAGGATTGAGTCATTTTGATACATTGGTCATCTACAATGTGAATTTTCAATTTTTTCAGCTGTAATTATCCATAGTTCTCCATGTTTACCGTAAGCATCCAAAACAACAAGGGACATTTTTGAACAATCTATAATACTCTTCTTGGATCTTGAAAAAAAAAAAAGAAATGTTAAACATAGTCATGGCAGTCACATCATATTATTTTCAAATCACAATAAATTGTTGTATTTACTTCTTTAAAGTATTGTTGCTTTTTGATTATTTAGCAGGACATGCTCAAGTGAATATAAGCTATATTTATGTAGCTAATATTAAGTTCTTTTAGAAAAGCCTGTTTCCCAACGAACAGCCAAATGTTCTGATTAAGTACTTAAATGCACTGCACTTAAGAAATGAAGGTAAACGTCATACATCCATGAGAATAAAAATTTTCTGTCAACTTGGAAACTGACACCGCATGATTGTACTATAGTGTCGATCAAAATGAGATACGGCTTACCTTTCTGGATAAAACACACAGGAATAAGAAAATGAACATCCCCTGGAAGGTGTTGCTGACTGTGAAGAGGTAAGCTGTCACCACCGATGCGTGCACCACGTGGAGAACACCAAAGATCCAGGTCGTGCCAAGGAGGAACAGGAGAGCAAGGGCTCCTCTTGCACACGACCTGCCATACATTTGGGAAGTTTCAGTTCAGACAGTCACGCATGTCCCAGGGAACCCCAAACCCTCAAATGGAAATGGATGGAAATGGAAATGGATGTTCACATCAGCGAGAAATCTGTTCTAATGACCATTAATGACTTTGAGTTTGACAGATGGGCCGCAGTTGGATGGAATAGCCTTTAGGCGGTCCTTCTGTACTGTGGCAGGATAGACTTCCCGAGAGGAAGGTTTCTTTATTAAAATGTGGCATTAGAAAATTGCTTTATTTTAAAACATTTTTACCTGGTATACTGCAATGTGTATGCTTTGATTTCAAATCCAAAGTGACAGTAATTCCTGAAGGTGAGACATATATCTATCTACTAGAAAGTATTTTCCCTCAGAAACCCTGAACAGTGTACCAGGTGGACTTGGGTCAGCACATGTTCATGACATCAAAGGAGGCTTCTGTATCCCTCCCAGGTTTCATAGAGAAGAAAGTGAAGGATATAAAACTAGAAATATATAAATGTATTTGCTTTTGTGATGCAGTTACCTCAAGATAAATAGGTTTCTTAAAAATTAAAGAAAAAACTCTTACATATTTTCAACTGTTTGCCAGTGATTTTCGGTAAAACAATATTCAATCCTGCTCAGTGAGGACACTGCCTTGAAAATGAAGCAACTAATGATTATTCTCGCCTTCATTTTTAGTCCAATCATGCTCTACTGGAGAAGGTGTTTCAGCAGTGCGCTTTGGAAAATGAGTCATTTTCATCTTTATTAAAACCAGCATACTACATGAAACGATGAATGGTTCATAGTTTAAAAAAAAGTAATTGATCAAGCATTTGCTAAAGCTCCGCTATAAATCTTGTGCAAGGTATTGAAACTACGGGAGTGTTCCCAAGCAACACAAACAGTCCGCTGTTTCCCATGTTCCCTATAGTATACTTCAGCTTTTCCTGAACAAACGATTTTGAAGGTCTCAATAAATCAGTTTTCAGCAGAGAGAGTTAAAGGAAAAATCATAGCAACAGTCAAACAGAGAAGTACAAGAAAGAAATATATACTAAGCTCTGAGCAAAGTTTTAGAAAAGACAATCCTCAGACCTCCTTTTGTGTTAAAATACAGTCATCATCTTTTCCTTCTAAGGGGAGTATGTTTGAAAAGATTGCTTCACTTACCACTTAATCTGTGGTGTTTACTCTTTTATTAAACACATTAGATGCTTTTGTCCATCATGTGTTTTATAGGTGGTAGAAGAAAGTCTGAACCAATCATTGTGAAAGGAGTAATTTCAAAAATTATTTGTACTGTGAGTTTCTAAAGCTTTTAATTACTAAAGTCAGTGTACACTTCAAGAAACACTTACCTTATGTTCTCATAGCAACTAACTTCTGGTTTCAGTCCAGCAGTGTGACGGAAAACTTTGTATATGATAACTCCAAAAGCCAAGAGATTCACCTGGGGAAATAGATTAATTTAAAAAAGAGAATTTTTACAGTAAAGTAGATGCATATAAAAAACAAGTAGTGAAGTTTTCAGTAAGATACACACCAAAAAAATCTTATTATCTCTATGTACAACACACTACACAAACCCTCTGGTAAGCCAGACAAATAAATCTGTATTTGATTTTTACAGTATTGCTGAATATTGTGAATACACATGGTAATTAGTAGAAGTGCTGGATTTTGTAAAGCAACTTGTTTAAGAAAATTCTTCAGATATAATGATCATCTACAGATTGATGCATATCATTTGCTGCCAGTATTATGATTAATATGCACATTAAGATAAATTATGACTTGGAAAGCTTCATAAACAAGAAAGCAGACTTTTGTTAGACATAATTCTCTCAACCCTTTAAAAAATTTAGTCTGAGGAGGAAAATTTGAAAGAAAATTATAAAACTCAAAAAAACACTTCATTTTCTATTAGTAGAAAATATTTGAATGTACTTTCTTCTGTGTATGTTTCATCTAGACCTAGATAGCTCTTTTAATATTTATATTGAAATTTCATTACCGCATATTTGACCTTTGAAGTTTTTGAAACATGAATTGATGAGGTAAATGTTTGTTGCAAGACAAATGCATTTCACCAATAAACATTCTATTATTTTTATTTTATACTATGAGCTAAATAGAATGTGTGAATTTTCACCCCTTTTAAATGTTACTGAGTTATGAAAATGTCTTCATTTTCCTATGTTTTCAGAGGTTTTACAGTGATTATTTGCAGTCAAAAGATTAAATGAGGATTATAATTTACATGTATATCTATTCTAAGCAAACTTATAATTTAAAATATTAACTATTCTAGAAATAATTATTAGATTAATCTTGTATTGAATATATTTTATTAATCTAGGTTTTAAAAACTCCTTGACAGTGATAGTGACCAAGTGCAACATTATAATTTTCAGCTCATACTACTACTAGTTATTTAGAAGCTCATAGTTATGAAATATTTTTTCCTCTATTGGAAGAAATTTTATATAGCATCTCAAAATGAAATTTAATGTTTATTATTATAAGAAGCAATATAAAGTAATAGATCTGAGAATTTCACATTGTCATTTCTCCATGGAGAGGTCTTAGAGAGGAAATCTTAGAGGAATAAGGGGCCTAATCCCTTATTCCTGCTTTTAACTGTCAATTACTTCTAATTGCATGATTAATTAATTCTAATTACTGTAATGTTTCCATACAAATAAAAGACTTTAGCAATTGCAGAGGGGAGATAAAGTATATTTAAATTGATTTAGTTGACAGTTTCACCTTATTTATATGCTCTGATAATTTACTGAAATGGCAATTTAATAATATTTAATTTTATACTCTTTAATAGTTATGAAAGAGAAATATTTAGTATTTTCTAGGTTTCATTAGCTATGGTTTTTTGGTATAAATTTGGGAACTATAGTTGTACTTAACTTTATAAATTTATACATATATATTTTTAAATAATAAAAAATCATTAAAATTTGGTTAGTATAAATAATGTGTGCCAAATCAGGACTGGTTTGAAAATCTCCAAATACTTTTTATGGTGTATTTATACTGAACTTTTTATCTCAACAAAGAAAAAATTATAAGATAAAATAATTCTAAATGATTAAAAAACTTCTCTCAACCCTATAAATTTTCCGCATTAATGAGTGTTTAAATATGTACTAAATTTTCTCCGACTTCAGTTTTTGATAAAGTTTTGTTTGAAACATAATTGTTCCTACTGCTATGCTTTCTCAGAAGCACATATACATTTTGGATATGCTTTTCTACATCACATGGTAGGATGGTGAGGATGGGTAATGGAACATTTCCTGAGGGAGACACAGATCTGGAAAGCACATTTTTTTCTGAAAAAAAGAAAAATGTTTACATACTCATAAAAACCAGGTGCTGCTAGGAAAGTGGGAGAATAATCCTTATTCCATAAACTCATATATTCCCAAATGCAAAAGAAAAGATGTTGAGGCATTTTACCAATCAAAAATAATAAATAGATGGATTATATTATTTGTATGCACTAATAATAGTACAAGTATTTGGATTTTAAACTTGTATTTACTCTAAGAATTGTCTAAATGATTTAACAAGAGTGCTACAGTTGTGCAGGGTTCTGTACATGTATATTAATGAACAAAACTGACAAACTCTTTTGTTCTCATAGATTCTTTGTTTTTCTCAGTTTCTTTTTTAACTTTTATTTTTATTAGTATGTTTGCAGCAGATAATGATTACTTTCATCATGGGTGGTGTTGGTACATGTACATAACACATCTTCATTCTTTTTATCTCCCCTTAACCTCTCTTCTCACCTCCTGTGTTCATAATTTTATTAAAAAACAGATAATAAAAAAGTAATTACAGAGGTGGTCCACAAAAAGTGGTCTTAATTCACAAATTTGGGCATTAGGAGAGACAAAAAGAGGCAGATTTGAGTGAAATCTCAAGAAGTACTTAGGACTTCTAATACTTGATGGATTATAACCCATTAGCAAGTCAAAGAATGGGGAGAGAAGGAAAACAGCAGAGAAAAAGCCATGAGGGTTGAGACAGCTAAGAAAATGTTACCCTTTTAAATAGTTGATAAAAGTGGTTGGGTTGTAGTCAACAGAGTGGAATAGCATAGGGACAAATATAATTTAGATTTTATCTTAAGTGCAAAGTTACTTATTCTTTCATTCAAGAATCATTTATGTGCTGCAGGAGCTTTTCCTCAAGGAACCTACAGGTCAGTGGAAGAGATGACCAGTCCATAGGCAGGCTCAGTAATGTAGGGAAGTTTGCATGGTTGCATGACAAGAACAGGTAACTGCACCCTAAACTAGAGTTTCTAAGCAAATTGCGAGTGGCTAGTAGAGACAGTAGGACAGCCTAGGGTAAACAGGGGACCATTCTGATCTCAGTCCCCAAATCATTCCCTTCCTAAGTGATCAGATCCAAAGGTTCAAAACACTATCCTCCTATTCCTGACTCTTCCATTTGAAGTACAATAAGCAACAGGAGTAAAAATGTGAAAAAACAAAATGCTGCTCTCCCCCAAAATAACCTACTTTCGTTGTAATCTCCCTCTTGCACAAACCAAAACAAAGCAAATCAAAAATAAAACAAACAAAAGAAGTTATCTCATTCTTCAAGCCAATCAGGCCTATCCATTCCCAAAGGCTTCACCTTTAATTTCAAAATGTATGCAAGCAAGAGACTATTTCTAAGCTGCTCTCATGGCTCAGCCCCTCACCACCTCTGTTTGTCTGTAAACTGCCTCTCAGAATATTTTTTTCTAAAAGCTGAAATTCAAATAATAAATTCAGACTTGAGTTCAATTCTGCTGATGTGTAGAGAGTGACAAGTATTCTGTACTGCTTAGGACAATGCAAACTCTATGCCAACAGGTTCTTTTGTTGTTTTAGTCACAGAAGCCAACAAAAATTCTCTTCTTGACCAAACTTTGCTCAGGCCCCTCCAGACCCTCTTGTCAACTCAGCTTTGATCCTGAGCTTCAGTGTCCATCCTTGTAGGGATCAGTTCATCAAAATCCTGCCAAGTCAGTTTAGGTCTCTCTAGTGAGAATCTTCCCTCCTCTGATGTCTGATCACTCTCAAAATCTAAGGAAATTTCTCACTTCTCACCAGTTCTACCTGATCACTTGGGTCCCTACTCTCGTGTCTCATCTTAGTACTTATTCCATTACTGCCAGCCATCTCCTTGGCTATAAATCCCCTGATGTCTTTACTGTTTTCAGACTTAAGCCTATCTCTCTCCCCTTTTGCTAAAGTTTTTTTTTTTCGTACCAGGGATCGAACTCGGACCTTGCACTTGAGAGGCAGGTGGCAGAACCACTAGGCTATATCCCTGAGTTTTGAGCATAGTCTCATCTAAAGCATTCCTTACCACTTATTAAGAATCAGAAAAATATTTTCAATTAAATTTTTATATAAGAATAATACTTTTTTTTTTACTAGAACAGTTATTTTCTGAAATTATTTAGAATGTTTTCAGTTACTTTAAATTTGCTGACTATTATGGTCCTGGATTATATGGTCCAGCAAACTTGGGGCAACTGTAAAACCTCTAAGTACTCCTTTCATATTGCTTATATTCTCTTTTTACCTATAAATACATAAGCTATTTTAAATCCTTTTCCTAACAGAGCCAAATACCATATATACAGAATCAGTATACCTAAGGGCATCTAAAGGCACATAACTTTATGTACTTAGAGGGAGAAATGAAGTCAAAACTCTATGAAGTTTACATGGTACCAAGAAAAAGAAAAAAGAAAGGTTTATGAAGTATAAAGGGTCTAAGATGAGATAATAAAAAACAGCTCCAAATAAAATTACATAGAATAAAAATTGTTTCTGATAATAAATACTTTGGAATTAACCCAGAGATAATGACCTGGAGAATAGAACAGTTAGAAAGATACTAGCACTGTGCTTACATTGGAACGGCCCCATCATGATACTTGAATTGAGTGCTTGAGTCCTTCTTTGTCGTATCAGAAAAGTCATTGACATTAACTTTATTTCAGAAAATGCCCCTTAAAAATGGTATGCATTTTGCACATAATGTTTACCAATATGTGCGTCTTTTATCAGCTGTAGTTCCTTTATTATTTATCTTTAAATGTTAGTGCCACAAAAGCACAAGGGGTAAGTAGTGACTTATAAAGAAATCTTCCTTTATTTTCACTTTTGTCTCCATTTCTAAAAACATTTTAGATTGTCAGCTAGAAGCCCATGATGTCTTCACAGGAATAAACAAGACAAGGACCTTGGGTCAGAAACATGGGAACTCTAATCCATTGCTGCACTTTGAAATACAGAAGAGACTGAAAACAGCCATGAAGAACAAAAATCATTCAAAGTCATGGACACTTAAGCCTTGAAATAAATCAATGTTTTAAATTTAAAGTAATTTCCCTTGTTTCTTCTGAAATATCTGTCTAAACGGAAATCTGCTTCTTACCTTCAGATGGATACATTTATTTCAAAGGTTAGCAAAGGTTCTGTTGTTTGACAGTGTGTTAAAAATTTGTGCCTTTCTTTTCTTTTATTAAACATGAAATTTAAATAGATGAACTGGTGAAGAGAGGAAGAGCTAATTCTGAAGTATTTAGACCTACAGGTACATTCAACCCAAGGGCTTCAAAATCAGACTTCAAAATGAAACATCCTAATCAGTCATTTTCTTTTCTTAGTCTTTGTCTCAATAATTGATGAAACCATCTATATGCTGATGTCAGATCTCACCAAAAAGAATGAGAAAATTTCTCTCACAGCACTTTTAGACCCATTCTTTAATTTTACATATATATCAAATGAAATTTGGTTCATTTAAGAACATGTCATGATCATGACTGATATGTCCTTTTCAGATAGTTTTATTACCATTAAATTAACCAGCATAGGACAAATCCGCTTCTGCCATGGACCAAGAGTGGCTTTTTACCAGGCTACTGAGAGATCTTATAAGACAACCATTCATTTTCTTTTAAAAAATATTTTTTGGTTGTACTGAGAATTAAACCCAGGGCCTTCACACTGAGCAACATCCTAGTCATTAAAATCTTTTTTTCTTTTTATTTTGAGGCAAAATCTCACTGAGTCGCTAAATTCCTGGGCTGGGCTAGAACTTGTGATCCTCCTTCCTCAGCCTCTCAGAGAACTGGTTTACAGGTGCATACTCCCATGCCTGGCTGTAGCCAGGAAGCTTCAATCTTCAATCCTTAGACCCCTGTCCAAATGGCTAACTAGTCATCCATTTAAGCATCATGGTAAAAAAGAAATCTCTACTGATTGTTCAGAAGTCAAATTAGAATCAAGTGGTTAAAATTTTGTCTTCTGATTTTATTTTATCATTCCCTAATTGTAATCAGCCCTTTCAATGCCTATGCTACAATGATAATCATATAGGGTATCAGAAAAGTTAGGGAAAGCAGAATAATGTCCCCCTCCCAAAATGTCCACACTCTAATCTTAGAACCTATGCATATGACAAAAGAAACAAAAAAAGATTTTGTAGGCAGAATTAAGGGCATGGACTTTAAGATAAGGAAATGACCCTGGATTTTCCCTTTGGCCCGGTATAATCACAGGAGCCTTTAAGGGAGAAGAGGCGGAGCAGAGGAGAAGGCAGACAGGTGAGGCACAGGTGAAAAAGGAGAGATGGGGAGAACAGAACCAACAGGGTCGGCCAGCCCTTCCTGTCTTTGAAGATAGAGCGGCCCTGTGTCAGGGAATAGGGGAGTCTTCTACAAGCAGGGTATGGCTCCTGACTACCAGCCAGCAAAGAAATGGGGCTTCAGCTGTACAGTTACACGGAACTGAATGTGGTCAACTAGGGTGAAAGAGTATCAAGCGAGCTCTCCCCCCAGAGCCTCCCGAAGGGCTGATCCTTTGACTTTAGCCCCTGAAAAGCCCGAAGCAGAGAAGCCACCTGAGCCATGTGATACCCAGCATTCTGTCCTACAGAGCTATGGATCATAAGCCTGTGCTTTGTGCTGCTAAATAAAGGTGATTTGTTATGACAGCAACAGAAAATAGAACATAAAGAGAAAAAAAATGGAAATCTACATAGATACATACACATACACATACATCATACATATATATATACATTATATACACATTATACAAATATAAAGATACCTTAGAACGGCACTGCTTTCTTTTTCAAATAAAGTTTTCAATCCAATTTAAATAAATAGTAATTTATCATTAACATGTTTGCTATTGATGTTCAAAATATTTGATGAATAAGCAATTTTACAGACTTTTAAACTTATTATTTATGGATTCTGTTTGTATGTTTCTTAAAATAAAAAATCAAGACAAATTATAACTACTAAATAACTTCCTGGGAAAGGGATAAGTAGACTGAAAACTCAATTTGTACTTTCAAGTAACTACTACATTTTCTCTTGTATAATACCTTTGTTCATAGGATTGCCAGATGTAATAAATATAAATTTGGGACTGCCAGATGTAAAAATAAGTATAGCATACCAATTAATTTAAAATTCATATATATAATGTGTAATATTTTGGTATAGGTGTGTTCTACACAATGTTTGGGGTGTACATAATTCTTTGTTTAGAATTCAAGTAAACTTGACATCGTCTATTTTGTAGGGTAACCCTAACTTCACAGTTTACAAGTTTACATTTGATCTTAGTGGAAAACCCCAAGGCTGTCACCCTACCAATACAGAACAATCTCTAAGACTGAGAAAAGAGATCTTGGAGGAAATTGAAGTTTAGATGCTCTCATGGTAAAGGGGCCTGAACATACGTGTATTTGCTAAGACTGGAAAAGTGGCCTAAGACCATGCAATCATGAAAAGGCTTATGAAAGTATTGTGTTAAAGAACACGTATGTCTGAGCTTGACAGAACTCTTTCCTTTTGGACCTCCTGGGTATGCATGGTAAATCTGTGCCAGGAAGCAAGTGAGGTAATTGGAGTGGCAGCGGCTGAGTGTCTTTTGTTAATAAAATAATGGTTAGAAATAGAATTTGCAAAGCTTACATATAAAATGGCATTAATGTGAATTTAGTGAAAACTCACAGAAATTATGATGCCACAGTGTGTGTTGATCTATTGTCGAAATTGCGGAGAAAACGGTAATCCCCCCCCCCCATACACCTACAAGAAACTGTTCCAAAGTGTGTCTCTCTTAACACTATGAGCCTCATCTCGTTTGCCTCTCACTTGGCTCAGATTTAGCATCCTGGAGAATATCCACAGAGCTAAGAGAATTCTTCTGCTGGGGTTACCAACACCCAAGAGGGAAGAGACCTCAGAGAAATGAGAATACAGTCTACAATTATAAGAAAAACGCTGAATAACTGGAAACATATGGAAACATCTGGAATAATCTGAACACAAAATAGATATATTCAAGTAGTTTCTAAATATCACCAGAGGAGAGGGTCCTTAATAGGTCACTCTGGGATATTAGACTTTCATGATACTACACTAGTCACTTGAAACTTACTTTAAGAGACTGTGAAGTTCTCCCACCAGGCACTGCCTGCTGGGAAATACAATTAGATGAAAAGTTGTTCTGGGATAATCTAGCATTCTGCATGTATTTATAAATGACTCTAACACTGAGATTCAAGACAATGACAAAAAAATCTTTTGAGCATTAACATTTATTGAGTGATTTCTATGTGACATTGTTTCAAGTCTTCTCTATTTAACCTTCCCACCAACTTTATAGTGTAGGTATTCTTTTAATGTTATTATTTATGTTAGCAATATATTTGGTTTTCATTTATAACCACAGATGCACATAGAAACTAACTTACTTGCCAAAGGCTATAGTTAGGAAGTAGCAGGGTCAATATTCATAACTAATGAACAAATTATGGAGTTTATACTCTGCAGAACTACCATTCTGCAGATGAAGGCAGAGTTAAAGAAGACTGATGTCTAAAATTTGAAGCAATTAATTATGTAGATAATTATATATATGAGTGGCTAACAGTTATCATTTTAGAAATGGTTAAAAGGAGAAGAGCAGTGTACCAAAGAGTAGTGATCTACTTAGCTTTCTGACATGACTTAGCATTCACTGAGCTTGCTCAAGAGGCCAAGGATGAAGCCTTGAGCACAGTGAGTAGGATTTGGGGTACTGTGCCAACAGTCCTCCTCTCATAGAGAACCTGCCCTCACTGTTCTCTTCGTCAAGATTTCTAAGAACCTGTGCTTTTCCTCTGCTGGTCAATAGCAAAGCTTTCCATCTGTTAATCAAACAGTGTTTTTTAAGTTCATGCCATGGAGCGCCACAGTGAGATGTCAAAATAATATGAATAAAGAACATTTTGGAATTTGAACTGATATTTTTCCAAGGAAAAATTAAATTTTATTCTTAAAATATGAATGGTAGTGGTGAGTTCACTTTCCCCATGTTATGTGGAGTCACATGTGAGGTAGTAGTCATTCTGAAGGATGCTGGGCCTCAGAGTACATGGGTTCATACCCTTCAACCTTCAGCAACTGCAGCACACTGTATGAATGCCTGTGAAGTGGACTTTAAGATGACATTATGTCATTCAAGTAAAGTAATCCTAAGAAAATGGACAAATAAGTCGTAAGTTGTTTCCAAGTACACTCTGGATTGAAATTAATATTGTAGAAGGATATGCAAATGAAAAAGTGCTAAAACTGATGTTCTTCCTACTTCTAGAACGAGTTACTTGCCAGACAGGTTGTAAATCCACTTAACAAGTCCATGCAAGCTAGCCAGTTTAAAATCTACATAGATCTAATCAGATTTGGCAAAATGTTATTCACAAATTCAAATTATGAAGAAGACCAAATTAAGTAAGGATTTAGATACAGTTTTCAATCATTTTTAAGATCATGCAGGGTTCAGATGAACACATAATTTCTCTAAAGTCAGTGATACATATTTAGAAGTCTCTTCTAAAGTTTCCTCTTAACAGCGAGAGTTTAAAAATCATATTGAACAAAGCCATTTTGCTTGATGAAATTAATTGAAATAATGCATGGAAAATGATATTATGCCATGCTTCAGTATATTCTTTTATAAATTCGAGTGTATATCTCTTTCAGTAGATGCTACTGGAAAGAACAGTGATAAACCATTACTGAAGATCTGAAGGAATAGGTATTTGAAGAGAGTACTCAACAGGGCCGATCTGCCACACAGCAATGTGAAAGTATGCACTTAATGGTTACTTTGTGACAGTGCAGCTCTGCGAACCATTACAACCAAGTAGAAAAATGAACTCAAGTCTTATATCTTTGGATTACTGTATTTAATGTATATCACAATTTAATTAAAATGAAATGTTCATAGTAAAGATCATATTGAAATATGTTAAATATTATTATTTCATTTTTTTATTCTTTACATTTGTATTTTCAAGTATGGCCAATAATACACATAATATACATAATGTGCACAACTAGCAAATGTACAGAATTTTTTATGATGGAAACAGATTTATCAAAGTACACATTTTTGTTGATGTGCTCTTTAGTTAAAAAAGTCTGGAGAACATTACTTGATATGATATGGACATTTTAAGAAAGCAGCAAATGCACCTCTCAAAAAAATTTTTGAGGGAAATATAAAGAATACATTATTTTTAAAGCCATACTCATGGATTATAGCCAGGTTAAAAATTTGGCTATGTTGCTGGGGATTTAGCTCAGTGATTCCGCTGCCTGCTTCGCAAGTGCAAGGTACCAAGTTTGATCCCGGTACCCCCCCCCCCCCGGCCAAAAAAATTGCTTATGTTGAAGAGCTCCTTAGTAAAGGAAGAAATAACTGTATTCCAAATGTTGATCTATAGATGACATCTTAAATACTAGGAATATATTGTACAGGTGGATAGTGATCTTTTCATACATCACTCCAGTATGGAACAGGGATCAGCAAACAATTTTGAAGAAGACCAGATGCTAAGTATTGCAAGCTTTGAGAGCATTATGATCTCTGTCACAAAAACTCAACTTCGTCATATCATTAAAGCAGCCGTAGATAATATATAAATAAATGTGTGACTGTATCACAATAAAACTTTACAAAAAACAGGATGTAGCCATTGCCAACTCCTGATCTAGAATCCTAGGTCCATAAGAGTAAGAACTTTTTTTTTCTGTTTCTTGTTTTTTCAATCATATATTCTTAAGGCCTGGAACACTGTCTGCCACATGAAAAATTCTCAAAAAATATTTATTGAATGAATAGAAGGATGAAGGCTGTAATCTATACTCAAGTCTGAGGAATCCTTGATTGGTTATGTAAAGGAGCATCGTGGGATGCTTATGTAAACATTTAGAATGTATTTTTGTTTTGTTTCACATTTTGGAGATCTCAACAAAAAGCATATCACTAGAATAGATTTAAATGTAAATATGCTAATAAAAACTGCAAGGTATGTTATAAATTATCAAAATGTAATGACCCTCTAGGAATAACTGAAGGAGAAAAGATGAGCAAAGTAAAAAGAAGGGATGGAGTTAGATCTGCTTTACTTCATCGCTAGTGACATGGAACTTCTAATATTTACATTTCTTTCAATCTTTGAAAACTTGTGCAATTGAAGAATAATGTGAATATATAGAGATTTTATATGTAATATATAAAAATATAGAAATATAATATGTTACATATTATATATATGACAGGATATGTCTTATAATAGTTATATAAAGAATTCATTTTTGAGTAGGTTTTATTTTTATTCATTAATTTCATTGCTTTTAATAGGCATTCCCTGGCAAAGGAGAATTAAAAGATTGTAGACATAGAACCATTGCAGGAGACCATCATTAAAAAACTGAGTGGATTTAGAGGGAGATCTAAAAAGAAATCGGTAAGCGTAGCAATATAGCAACACTCAATTATAAGTCTTCTGATTTAAATTCTAATGAAAGTTCACATTTTTTTAAAAGAAAAATGCCTTCTTTGGACATAGCTTAATTAGTATTTGGTTCAATCAAGCAAATTCTATTCTTCAATATTAAGCGTATCTATGAGAAAGTTCAATTTATATTTAAAAGTTAAATTATTTTTATAAACTCTTTTTTATACTTGTGTACTTGAATCTAATAGCTTGTATAGTTTTGTTGAAAGAATTCAGTATTAAAGATTAAAAATATTGAAGAAAATTTATGGAAATTATCTTCGGGTTGCAGCTTGCTTTAAAAAGATTTAGAAATCTCTTTCTTGGGCCGTTCACTTTTTCAAAAACATGGCTAGGCCTTTTCATGTTTAGTTATAATCTTAAATTTTAAATGTAGTGATTTATAGAATCAAGAGGGTCACTGGTTCATACTTCAGAATTCAAGAGATTCTTAATATAAGTGAGTCAACACCTAAGGAAGTACTTTCATGCGATCAATGCAGAAAATGTTCCTGCTTAAATACCAAAGTAGCTAACACTTATCAAAGTACATTAAAAGCTCGAATATTTGTTTGAAACAGCAAACTTCAAGCAGTAAATGCCACAAGTGTGGAACCAATTCCGTTCTTACTCATGTGCAATGTTGTCTCAAGGGCATTTTACTTTAAAATTCCAAACTTTCCCCGCCCACAGCTGCAGCCATTAAAACAAGCAAATACCATTTAAGATACCTCGTCCTTACTTTACAAATGAAATGCAATGCTTCCACGTAAGAATGAAAATGATTGCAATGTTCTACAATTTCTTGTCTGGACTACGAGTCTTTCTAGATTTGTTTATAGAAACTTGTAAAAGAAATCTTGTCCCTCATTTAAAGCCATAAAAATGTTGCCATTAATTTAAATTTGAAGGTTCACTTACATTTTGTCTTGACTCTAGAAAATAAATGCTATTTATTCTATTAAGTTTTTGTTGCTTTCTTTTGCTTTGCTTGCTTTTTCCCGGAAAATTATGATAGAAGTTTTTAAAAATTCCATAGTGCAACAGGTACATATATTATAACCATATCTTGCTATAGTTAAATGCTGTCACATATTCATTAACATTTTAAAAGTGAAGATCTGCAGACAGATACACATACAGAGTATATCAGAGACATACATTCTATTATACATAAGTTTTGTTTGTAAAAATTCTGGTCTTAAAATTTTTCTTTTCATTTAATTTTTAATACAAAACATATGAATAGGAATAAGAAGATTGTCCTCCAAATTATTGCCCACCTTTCTGTTTTAATTGCTAAAGATTGGATGCTTTTAAAAAAGTCTTCTTGTTTTTATAGTAGTCTTGTTATATTGGGGTGACATTATTAGCTTCATTTGTATGACTGGAATCCAGGATAAAGAGTAGTTGTTTAAGAAAGATCACATGGTCTTTCTTGCTGCTTCATGTAACACTGTGGTTTTATTAATGGATCAATTGAAATGCACAGATAATTACTTAGGAGTTACATGGTGCTTCTATGTGCTAGGGTGGCCAAAACATAGTGTAATGCATGCAGAAAATTATGTGTGACAAAACAGAGCTTTTTTTTTTTTTGGTACCGGGGATTGAACTCGGGTCTTTGCGCTTGCGTAGCAGGCGGCAAAATCACTGAGCTAAATCCCTAGCCCATAAACAGAGCTTTTAAAGTACTATGTAGTTGTCTAATCTGTTGAGAAGTTTCTGTTCTACTTCTAGTCTCCTGATAGCTTTTACCATGAACAGCTGTAGAATTTGGTCCAATACTTTTTCTCCAACTAGTGACAGGATCATATGGCTTTTGCCTTTCCTCTCTTAAAATGATGACTT
>NW_004624742.1:18360041-18380332 GCF_000247695.1 Heterocephalus glaber | reverse complement strand
GGTACAAGATCCCAATGATGAATGTAACTGTATTTTATACCAAAAATGTACCAATAAACTTAATGGGAAAAAAATATAAAGTACTATGTAGGTTTACAATCAAAATTCTACAGGAGTGTATTGGAGGAAGAGATTAGTTACAAACTTGGGAGGGAATTCATGTCTCTGTGCACTAATCAATGAGATTTCAAGCAGCAAAACTTTGCATAAGGTGGCTGGATTATGGAGTGCAAAGGGCCAAGAAAATATTCGAGGGACAGTAAGTAGTCTAATAAGGATAAAATTTGTGGAGAGGTCATGGTATGAAGATATACAGTGTGAAGTAAGGGTGAAACCAGGCAGGCTTTAGCTAGATTACTGCAGTCTTTATATCACGGCCTATGCCATTTGGATTCTAGGCCAATGAGAACTATCAGCCCTGGAATTCAGAAAGCAGGCAGTGAATTCAAATCCAGGAATGGGAGTCTGGCTATGATACTTACTATCTTTTGGGCAAGTGTATAATCAGTCTATACTCAATTTATCCTATTTCAAAATAAAATAAATCACACACATACACACAGCATCCACATACACACAGTTCTTATTGAGATCTGTAAGGATTAAATTAAAAGTGCTAATACATTGAAAATATTTAGATACCAGCCCCAGAAATCACTAGGATTTAAACTTGCTTTTGTTGTTATTATTAATAATTCACATTATCTGAGTGTACTTGAGGGCAGTTTACTCTAGGTAGATTATCATGAAATGAGAGAGAATAATAGCAAAAAGTAGGTTAAAGGCAACTGCGAAAGAGGCAATGTAACAAAATGAAAGGTGTATTTTAGATTACAACAAGAAGTAGTTTCAAGCTCCAGCTCCAGCATTTATGCATAAATTTACAACTGTAGGTCAATCATTTAACATCTTGAATCAATCTTTTTTGTTAACTATAAAATGAGATAATAAAAATACTCCAAATTTAAGCAAATTCAGTACTAAAGTCTTAGTCATGTGTTTCAAAAGTAGTAGATACTCAATGAGCTGTAAATTTGAAAAAAAATCTTACTACTGTTAGTAATACTGGAAACTTACTGATGGATACTAAAGGCTGTACTAAAAAATGGAGAAGATATAAATAAGTTTTTTAAGTAAAAATTTGGTAAATAATTATTAACAGTCTAGATTAAAGAGTGATAAATTTACGTAAGGGTAATTTTTGCATACCATTATTAATAGAGACAAGATGGTATTTTAGTTTATTTCTGGCATTGGCTGGTTTTCAATGCTATTTTTTGCTGTGCCCTTTCTTCTCCCTCATAAGTTTCTAAGAGTTGCTCGATAGAAATTTAAGTTCGTGCTGTGAATGCTCTGTCTCTTCCCTACCATATAAAGTAGAGTCCACTTCTTGCCACATCCGTAGACAAGGCCACTGTCCTTATTCGGGTTGGCTGAATGATCTGGAAAGCCATACTAACTTCTCAGACCTCATCAGTGTCACTTATATTTAATCAGATATTGCTCCTTGTCATTTGTTTTGTCTTGTTTTCTTCTTGATACCATAGTAAGCAGGGCTAATTCTTATATTTTCTTTTTACTGTCATCAGTTTCAGAGACTCCAATTAACATGTTGAGCCTAACTGCATGGCTTAGCATCCATAGCTGCCAGAATATTCCCAAGCATGCCACAATTATTTTCCAATCAGCAGGTAATTGCTATCCCCCAAATGGCAAGTGGTGATTGATTTTGAATATCTGAATATAATCTTTACTTAATAAACATTTTTAACAGAAAACTTATTTTTTTTCTATAGGCACTGAGATAAATATACTTGGCACAGCTTTTTTTTATTTTTATTTTTTTAAATTCTTTTATTGGTACATTTTAGGTATACAGCACAATTGCATTTCTCATTGGAAACTTGTACCTTTACATGATGCATCTTGGTTCTTATTTTTTCCCCATTCCTAGCCCTCCCTTCACCCCCTCCATCCTTCCCTATTTACAAAGACTTCATTTCCATTTTTTCCATTTCTCAGCATTTTTCCTTTCCCTTCTTTCCTTTCCTCTGCCCCTCCCACTACCCCTACCCCTTTGGACCTTTTCTTCCTATTTTGCATCATCGATTAGTCATTCTAATCATTGGTACATTTTAGGTATACAATATAATGACATTCATCATTGGAAATTTGCACCTTTACATAGTCTCTCTTGGTTCTTATTTTTCACCCTTGCCCAGCCCGCCCTTCATCCCCTCCATTCCTCGCTATTTACAAAGGTTTTGTTCCTATTTTTCCATGTTCTCATATTAATTCCATTCCCTTCTTTCCTTTCCCCTACCCCTCCCACTTCCTTCCCCTTTCCCCCTTTTCTTCCTATTTCACATTATCTATTATACCTTTAAATCCTTATTTACACTTTCAGTTTCTCACACCAGAGAAACTATTTGGTATTTATACATGTGTGTCCTATTTACTTCACTTAAGAGTATCGCCTCAATGTCCATCCATTTAGCTAATAAATATCTCTAATTTCTCATTTTTATGGCTGAGGAGTACTCCATTTTATAAAAAAACCCACATTTTCTTTATCCAGTCTCCAGGTGATGGGCATTTGGGCTGTTTCCAAGTTTTAGCTATCACAAACTGTGCTGCTATGAACATGGGTGAATGTATATCGCCGTGGTATGATTCTTTTAATTCTTTGGGGAAGATCCCCAGCAGTGAAATAGCAGGGTCAAATGGGACTTCCAGTCCTAGTTCTTTGAGGTATCTCCGTACTGATTTCCACAGTGGTTGCACCAGTCTACACTCCCACCAGCAGTAGAGCAGGGTTCCTCTTTCCCCACTGCCCCGCCAGCATTTGTTATTGGTTGATTTCATGGTAGCAGCTACTCTTTCTGGTGTGAGGTGGGATCTCAGTATTGTTTTCGTTTGCATTTCTAAAATGACCAGTGATGTTGAACATTTTTTCATGTATTTATTTGCTATTTCTACTTCTTTGTCTGAGAAATGTCTGTTCATTTCAGATGACCATTTTCAGATTGGGTCTTTAAATTTGGGAGGTCTGATCTTTTTAAGTTCTTTATAGATTCGAGATAGTAGACCTTTGTCTGAGGAAGAGCAGGTGAAGATTTTTTTCCCACATTGTGGGTTGTCTCTTCACACTGCTGGTGGTTTCTCTTGCTGTGGCACAGCTTTTAGTAATTTTATATTTTAAAACACACATGGTCCTTACTTCATGTTTTATTACAGAACTTTGGAGGACCAGTGTTTGTGTCCATGTTGACAAGTTTAGAGGCAGCACAGTTGGTTCTGGACCACCATCTCTCTCCACTCCTCTGGGGGCTATAAAGGTCTGAGCACCTGCTGGGAGTGGGAGGAGCTTTACTACATCACTTTAGTTTAGTTTGGTCCTTAATACTTCTGATATTTGTGACTTATACAATGGCCTCCACTTAGATGGCCTATCTTGTATTGACATTTATATCAATTCATTTCCATCGTGGTCTCTTATTTTGCAGAGACATGGGCATTTCTCCATTTAACCCATTCTCCTGGTTGAATATAGCTTCATTTGACCTGGGAAGGCTTCCAAATCCTTTTCACTTCTCTAGCCTTTTGGTGCTCATAGAACAACTAAGTTTTTGTGTGTTTCCCCACCACTTGATTCCTAGGCACATGGTATAATAATTCTTTCCTTCCTGGCTGTTGAGAGATACTCTAGTAAGCATGCAGCCTGCAGGAAATTCTAAACAAAAGCAGGTGCTAGTTTCTATGTTTACACTTGGCCTCAAATAAGGAGATATAAGTCAAACTCTCACAAAAATATGCTCATCATATTTTGTTCTTCCATGTAGCAGAACACATGAAAATTCTAAAGTCACACTAGCAATCTGGGGTCAGAATGACAGCTTTCCTCTTGCTGGTTCTGCTTCCACTTTCTACAAACCCACTGTCATTTTGCTCCATGCCTTGCCTTCACGAGATGGGGAAGTGGAACTACCTTCCTTTCTCATTGCCAGGGAAAGGAAAAGCTTCCTACAGAAAGCACTGTACTCTTCCAAATGCCATGCATCCCTGCTGCCAGGCCTGCACTCCTTCACACCCTCTCTCCGGTTATCTTACTGGACTAAAGCTGGTCCTACTGTCTCTTTGTAAGACCAGGGGCAAGTGTCAGGCCAAAAATGTTTGGTGCTCAATCTCTTTGACTTTATGTTTGAATTAGACATTGATTTAGGCAAAAGGAAACCTTTCTCTTAGCATCATGTTATGCAGCTTTAATAATAATAATAATAATAATAATAATAATAATAATATGTCAACATTAGTATAGAACAAGTGCAGTTAATGAACTCATTTTGGTTCAATAATTAAGAGTTTCTGCTATGTTAGAAGGTATTATAAATAAAAGTAGTACTTAGTTTTAGAATAAAACTGAGATGTCTCATCCATTTCTTCAGTAACCCGATCTTCTGTTTAACCTGGGAATGATTATCATACTGAAACTGCACAGAAGATAAATTGATTCATTAATTCCACACTAAAACAGTATAATAGCATTCATTTAGAAAATTTGCAGGACTTCTTCTTAGATAAGCCCATCTACAGCCTACATTCCTTACCATGCAATAATCAATGTTAAGTCTCCCTTATAGAAGCCCATGCTAAAAATGATTTCATAAAACACTTTCCCATTCTTATTGTAGAGAAACAGGCTCACATTGTTCCTGTTTTCACCACAGTTTCCAGTTTGTTGTTTTTCATCTAAACTCTAAGAATCACTGTTTCACAGAACTGTCACTTGCACAAAACAAGCAGAGATGATTTCTTCTTTAGAGAGGGAATCAGTAAAATTAGAATACACAGAGTGTCTTCCCGTCAAGTACTCAGATCAGAGCCACCAGTGGAGATGCATAAATGGGACACCATTCAGTCTGTATTCTTATGTGGACTGAAAATCCTGGAGTTATAATAAATGAGCTCAAATTGTTTTAGCTGAAATCTAGCCAGTGGCTTTAAAAAGAACTGCTAGATTAATTATGAGAATTAGAAACAATTTTCCATGATTAGGAAGTATAATTTTTGAATGTACTTGATTTTACCCACACTATTAAAAAATAAAGCTTGATGAAAATTCACGGCTTTGCATTTCAAGTCTTTCTCCACTTAGCAGCTCCCTCTCAACCATAAAAGACTCAAGGGAATAGAGTAAAAGAGAAAAGACAAATTCAGAAAAGACTGCTAGTTTATGTTAAAAAATATGGAAGAAAGTTGTCCAAAATATTGTCACAATTTTTCTACTCACAATTTATTCCATTCTAAAGCCTTGTCAGACCGCCCAGATTCATTGACAGACTATTATATTCAGAATGGTTGTTGAAAACTTTCAGCACTTAGGAATGCTCTTGAGACATATAAAAATGTCTTTATTTAGAATGGAACATATAATACCTGCCAAATTTGTAGGTTTGAAACCACTTTCAATAAGAATTAAAAGGCCCTCTTCCTTGCTGAAATAGGACTATCGATATACGTATGACTTGTCTGCCCATGAGAAATAATGGGTTCTTGTCTCTGACGTTGCAATTTTGTTTAAAATCACCTTGTGATGACAGGGTACATAAAGATGATAAAACTATAAAGATGACAGTCTAATCTTCAAAGTTGACCAATCAATGATAAAAGATTAAATAACATAAACATCTGAAATACCAGATTATCAGCTGGTTGGCACACTTTCAATGCTGAAGTATGCTGAGACACTACTGATAAGCAAAAAATGCTTTTGCTTATGTTACGCAAAACTTCATCTTTCTTTACAAGTGGCCAAATGAATTACATTGCACTGAATTAACAAGCTACCCATATATTTTTTTCCTCAATCCCAATGCAATATATGTGAAATGTTAATACATGATACACTGAAAAGTGTTCCAAATACTTTAAAAAAATATAATGTCTGACTGCTGGGAATTTTAAGCACCTTTAATCATAGCTCTTTTGAATTTTAATAACAATTTTATATATACTTACAAGAATGATTAGACATGCTGGTCCTATAAAACTCCAAATAAAGTTGTTTTCTGTGCTAAGCCAACACCTGAAAAGTAAATAAAATAGATAAATTCATAAATATGTCTTTTCTATAACACAGCAATATTCTCAAGGATATGCAAAATATATACAGAATTGTTTTTCATTTCTTAAGAAATCATTTTAACTTACACTTTAGTGGTGCCATAATATCTGTATCCTAATGATGCTGAGAATCCAACTACTACGGCTGGGCTGAGATAGCCAAAGACATAAAAGTTCTTGTGCAGAAATCCCTTGTTGTAGATGACTCCAACAACAATGAGATACAGATGTATGCCCTCAATGCACATCCAAGCAAAGGCAGCTAAAAAGAAATAATGTAGTAGCCCAGCGATGATTGAACAGAAGAGCTAGAAATCGAAGAGAGAACCCATAAGTGATGTTTGCTTTAAAATCATCCGTAACAAAAATCTCAACTTTTCCCATTAAGTATGCCACCTCATATCTGATTGAGCACATTAAAATATCCATGTCATGTCAGTTTTTAAGAGGTACTACTACTTCTAGCTGATTTAAAAGAATTGTGTTCTTCAGCCTTAACCATTGGCTAATCTTGTGCTAGAACCATGTTACTGCCCTTGTCCAGAGATTCCTCATAATGTGGTAAACTGGACAGTTCACATATCAACCACAGCATCTTGTGCTTGTGTTATGATTTCAGTTGATTACTGTTGTGGGGATATTTTTCTTCTCCTTTATTCATACTAAAAAAGGAAAGTGAATGGTAATACTATGCTAACCAAAAATAAATAAATAAATAATAAATAAATAAAAATCTTGGGTAAGTCACAAAATTGAATTCACAGAACAGACAAATGGTATGTTTTACCAAGGTATCCATTATAGAACTGATTTGGGTTGTAAGATTATTAAGTAAGCTTGAGATAGCATCAGTTATATATTATTACTTCAGATCTAGAACTAGAATTAGGGTTATAGGAAATAATAGAAAAAGAAATAGTTATATATCCCTCTATTTCCGGAACAAATAAGAACTATCATTAGAGAGAAAACATAAGGTACCTATACCCAACCCACTTATTAAAACAATATATTTTAAGAGTGAGATTACATACTGAGACATGTTGGAGAGTACCTGATAAGTGTGAGGAGCAGAAAAGTCATTGGCAGTTAGAATTGGGGAACCATTTTGAGTAGATGAAGTGAGAGTTGAAAGATGGCTTGAAAATAGGAATGGTTTAATAGGTGAAAACTGAAAATAAACAAACACTACAAGGAATAGCTTTGAAGCAAAAATGGTGATGGGAGGAACTGAAAGAGAAAATAAGCACTGGAAGATTATGTGAGGTAAAACTGAGAGGAATTATGAATCCTACTGCAAAACACAAAAACAAATTGCAGTTTACAGTTCAGTGCATACACGTGTTTAAAACAGATGCTGTGTATTATGTATTTCTGAGGACTCCCTTGACAACTGTATTGAACTTCGCTTAGAGCTGCAGTGTTGTGTTTCCACCCATTCCTCTTTTCCTCCCTCTTTCCTTCACTTGAGCTCAGACTTCCATCGTGATGTGCTGTCTTTCCTTGCCTGCTTTTCCCATTTCTCTTACAGGTACTGTTTTTCTTTTGGTACTGGGGAATCGAACTCCGGTCCTTGCACCTGCACAGCAGGCGGCGAAACCACTGAGCTAAATCCCCGGCCTCTTACAGGTACTTTTAATAGACTTATTCCATGCTTAATCCCATTTTAGCATCTGCTTCTAGGAGGACATAGATTACCACAATATGACACTATGTGATAAGGGCCTAGACCAAAAATCACGGGAAATGGGATATTTAGGTAAGTGCAGAAAACAGAGACAATTTATCATATTTCATCCTATAAATCCTAGCGGCTTTTATGTTCAATCCCTATCATAAGATAAACTTTATTTCTAATTCTCTCCCTGTGATCTTTGTTTAATGCCTATCTAAAAACAAAACAAACATTTCTTCAGGGTTTCCAAAGTTTTAATTTGTTCTAATAACTCATCATAAAGAGGAACATTTTTACTTAATAGACTCGATAAGTGAGTTGATTACATTTGTTAGTATCATCAAACTTTGAAAAGGCAGCTTAAGAAAAATTATATTGTATGTTTCTAAGACACATATTTAGGAAAGTGCAAAAATAGAAAATAAAAATAGAAAGTAGGAGGGTCTACATACCTTATTAGTATTTATATTAATCCCAATAAGAAAGACAAGTTCAGCAAGGAACAGGCTACAGCAGAGATTTTTGTGAATTGTTGTCCTGGTGCTTTGAATTTCACTGAAGAACCAGAAGGTAAAAATACATATGGCAAGACAAATCAGTGAAATAATTATTCCTAGTTGAGTGATCCTTGTAAGAATATTATAATCTTTAACACCCTAAGGGAAAATAATAATAAAGCTGTTAGGAGAATAACTCAGTAAATTGTCAAAGGAACTACAACGTATAATGAACTTCTTTTTGGTGAGACATTAATCAAAATGTTCATAAAGTATAAAATTACAATTGTGCACTTAGATGAGCAAATTTTTCTAACTTTGAAAATCCCCAATATCCAGAAAAGTCTAATATAAATCATGTAGCACTTTATCAGTACTGCAATTGGGGATTTTTTTTCTCTTCAGCACAGTATTTATTAGTGTGTGGTTTAACAATGTTATCGCCATCAGTTTCATGATATTGGAAAGGCTATTCATTATTGTAATGGGAAAATCGTTAATTAAAACAGATTTATCAGTGGTATGTCCAAGTCTTATTTCTACGCAGTGATTCATCTACAATATATTAAACAAAGGTATAAGAAAAGTTGAATATATAGAACGCCAAAATGGTATATTTCACAGACTTTGAAATGAGAAATATTGGTTTTATTCTAACTAGAAGTATATTTATTTTCATATACACAATAGAGGCTACTTTGCTTAATCAACATCCTGAAAAAAATTCATCTTTATTTTATTTCATTCAGATTTATTGGGGCATTTTTTAAACTTAATAATGGATTCTAAGTATGCATGGAAGTAAATCTATAATCTGATGAGCATTATGACAGAGCTATAAAAAAAGAGATTATATAATTATGTAATGTAAAAAAGGTATTATTAAAGTAAAATACATATTATGAAGTTATTCAATTTAGAGAGATAATTGAAAAATTTGTGGGTTTCTATATTATTAAAAATATATTAGTTATAACGATGTCAGAACTTATTGATCAGATATCAAATAGTTTGAGACACTCTGTCACTGGTAAAAATGAACTTTCAATAAAAAGTTAAAGGCTCTTATGATAAAATTTGTAAATGCCTACTGAAAGCAGCATAAAAAAAAAGAGTCAATGGATAAAGATTTCAGTTAACATGTAATCTACAAGATAGTACTGACTAGGTAAGCCCTAGATCAGAAATAATCTAAAATCCATACTAGATAGGTCCTAAAAGCCAGGGACAAAAAAAGTAAACAAATATAATATTAAAGTTATACTTACTTTAAATATTCTATTCACACCCAATAAAAATATGAAAATTCCTTATCGTTTTAAATAACATGAAAAAATGGAAAAACAAACATAGGTTGATTTATATGTATGAAGTAGAAAACTGTCTTACAATTGAAGGACCAGAAGACATTAAGATTGCAAAATGTGTCAGGTGATTACAGTGGCATGAGGTGTGGGTCTCATTTGAGTTTGTCACCTCACAGCCCTGTGGGGACCAGGTGCCATTCATGGTATCAGATGAGTATTTCCAAAAGGCACATTGAGGCTTATACTTATCTGTGATCTGAAAAAGAAACATTTTACTGATGGGAAAAAGAAAAAGTTACACATACAGTACTTTATTGGTTTTGTCATATTTAAAATACCACAAATATGATGGAAAATGCCTAAAAATTAAAACAAATTCTAATAATGAAGCCTGTTGCTATGTGGTAGAATTGAAATTTATATTGTTAACAGTACTACATTGTTTTCCATCCTGTGTCACAGGGTTGTGATAATTTTTATTATTAATTGAGACCATGCATATATGTCATTTAGAACAGAGTATAACAATAATCATATATATATATCTTTATGCAATAAATATGTAGTATTGACTGAGTAGTTGGCATTTATCCATGTTGTAATAATACAACATTGAACAAAATAGAAAAAGACACTTGCACTGTTGACTTTACATTCTAGTTGGACATGAAAGACAAACAAGAAAACATAAACAGGCAAAGAGGAAAATGGAAGGAAGATGGTCTGAGGAGGCTTTTCCTAGGAAGTAATGTCTGAACAGATACTTCAGTGAAGTGAGAGTGAGCCTTGACTTGGGAAGAGACAGTTCCAGAAAGTTGAAACAGCAAATAAAAGGTTCAGCAGTGAAATGAAACAGGAATCTTCCAGAAGCATCTAGAAGCCAGTTAAGATGGAGCACTTGAGTAAGGTAAAGTATATGGAAGACAAGACCTGAGATAGGCAAGGGTAGCTTACACAGACAGTCAGATGGTTGTTCAATAAACAGATAGTGTAGTTCAGTAGAGTTCTGTTTATCATATTTTTATATTAAGAAACCATGACACTAGGCCTCATGTACTATACTTTTAATAATTTAGTAATAGAGTTTTGATCTGGCAGAAATAAATTCTATTCAAAATTATGTAACAGTTTGTACTTAACTAGGTGCTTTCTTATCTATTTTGTTTAGTTTAACCCTGAACAGAACCCTGTGAAGTAGATGTTGTATTAAGAGGCCAAAAAATGGGAAAAAGATATATTTAAGACTAGCCATTGATAAAGGGAGTGACACAAAATCAAACTCAAGCCTTCGGACAACCATTTATTAATGAAATTATGTCTTAAGGGTTAAATATCACAGGCACTGTTCAAGGAATGAAGATTCTCAGATAAAACATCTGCCCTTGAAAGACAATAGAAACTCATGATAATTACTCTAATGTGATAATTACACTCAATAAAACTTGTGTATCAATAGTTAGGACACTGACAATGACACTGACTGAATTTTACTGGCATGAGTCTGAGAAGACAAGTTAAAATTGGAGAGAAGACCAGTAGTATTTCAAGGATGTTGAACTATATGAAGAAAATTGAAACATTTTATCAAATTGCCCCCAAAAGAGTTTAGAAAAGTCCAGCTCCAGAGGAACCAGAAGGACTTTAGAACTGGGGAAGTGGGTCCGTGGGAAGAGTGGATGTTGTTCAGAAAACACAGTGTTAAATGAGAGTTTGTTCACACACTGAACCTCCACCATCCTCTACCACTACATTTTTCTACTTCTCTTAACCCCTGCAGCCAGGCTAATGGCCTTAAGTATGAAAGTAAAACTGGTTGGCTCAAAAGAAACTGTTTTAGGCATTGATCTTGAGGTTATGCCAATATCATGGTCAGGAACTTGCCTGGTGAAAAGTCTCTAGTGAAGTCCCACTGCCATAGCCTACCCGAGCACTCTGGGTCTTATTATCCAACATGAATGGATGGTCATGAACCATTAGACACCCGACAGCAAGCTCTAAGAGGAAAGAAAGACAGGCGACAAAGACAAACCGGGCAAAGGAAATCAGAGGCAAGACCATGAAGTAAGCAGGAAATAGAATTCAAAATAAGCACAAATACTATCTCAGAGGGATGAAATATTATGCTCATTAAAAATAAAACAGTCAGTAAAAATTGTGTATAAGGGAAAATAAGCAGAAAAAAAGAAATAACAAATGGGCAAGAAAAGATTAATCAATTTGTGGCTTGACTAGAAAGGCCAATAAACAAGAAGAACAGAAAAGAGAACAGAGACACTACACAAGAAATTACCAAAGAAACAATACTAGAAAATTCTCTAGAACTGACACCTATGTATTTTCAGACTAAATAGACACAAAAGGCTTACTACGATTAATGAAGAAAGAGCAACACCAAAGTCTATCTCAAAGTTTGGGATACTAAGAATAATTTTAGATCCAAAAAGCACAAGAGAGAAGGAGAAAGAGAATGTGCAAAAGACTATGAATTTTAATTAAAATATTAATTGCATTCAGTTTTTCCAGGTTAACCTTGAAAATTAGAAAACACGTGTCAGGTCTAGAAAATTCGGAGTCAGAAAAATTGTAATGTGTAGCTCTCTATAATGGTGCTTACCTACTCAAGCAGTTATTGTAGAACATGCTACGAAACTATGTAAATAAACTCAGAAAGAGAAAGCAACTGGCTGGAGGGAATGTGGAGTCTGACACAGGAGAAAAGTGAAGTCACACCGAGGATGGTGTGACACCCAGAGAACATGGAGCAGACAGAGACTTTGCAAGCACAGCTCTGAGACAACAGATTAGCCGATAGATAATCGTATGTATTTCAATGTTTTGAGAGACTGTAGAACTGTCAAAAAACTCTGAGATAATTATTATTGTATACACAGAAATCTAAACAAACTAAAATAGACAAATTTATGGGAAAATGATTCATCCTCATAACTCAATCTGCTTACTTTCTATTCTTCAAGACATTTAACACATACTCTCTCCACATAGTGCTCACCATATTTTAGGCTTGACAAATTATAATTTGAAATTTTATACATTTAGTTTCTATATTAGATGTTTTCATTTAACAGTGACATATTTGTATTTTGTGCAAGCATATGTATTCTTATTGTTTAGAAAGTCCTTTCCCATCATGGTAAATGTGTAAATGTATATAACTGGCCAGCTCCAAGGTTCTCCAATGGAGCTTATGAGGGACTCTGATCATGCACTGTAACTTAAATTTTGTCAAAAGCCGAAGAAATCATTGACTGCAAAATAACGGTAAATAATCAATAATTTTGCCTTTCTCCATTTGTTTTTAACAAAATAACTAAATATTTGGTTAATTCTTAGTGTAGTTTTTATTATATAGCTTTAGTTACACTTAAGTTTAAAAAATACTTTAGAATAAATATGAGTAAACAATCTTTAATAAATACTGTAAAATTTTCTATGATTTTATTTCATTCAACACCAACTTCTTGCAAATGTTAAAGTGACACATATTAACTAATGACCTCCTTATTACACAACTCACATTTACCTTTTTGGCTGTGATACTTTTTTTAAATGAATTTATTCCTCACAGGTATGAAACTTCCAAAATAATGGTATACTTAAAAATAAAACTAAAATATAGCCCAATTTAGAGAATCAAATATATAAATACTTTGGTATTGATTAGAAAATTTAAAAAGCACTGGAAGTACAAATATTTTATAGAAATATTTATTGAAACCATTTTAGTCCTTTAATTTTAAATCTGTATTTTTAAATTCTAAAACTCACATATAACTAATATACCACAGTAAGTCCACTTCTCTAAATATTCCACAATCTTTTAATTTATTAATTTAATTCATTAATTCATTTATCGGTACACTTCAGGTTTACAATATGATGACATTCATCATTGAGAATTTGTAACTTTATATGACGTATCTTGTTTCTTATTTTTTTCCCATTCCCCTGCCATCCCTTCAACCCCTCTGCCCTTCCCTATTTAAAAAGACTGGTTTCCATTTTTTCCCTTTCTCATCTCTATTCCTTTCCCTTCTTTCTTTTCCCCTATGCCTCCCACTTCCCCTTCCCAATCTTAACCAAAACCACCAGAAATACAACTTACCTTTGTGTGACTTAATGTAAATGTTATTTTTTCAAGTTCATACAGTGTGGGTGGGTTTGAGTTAATTGAGACAGAAATCACTGAAGAGATTACTCTTTCTTGCTCTTCAGAATTGTCAGAAAATTGAGGTTCCAATGAGAAGTTGTCAGATGATGAAAGCAAGGAGCCAATACTCTTGTAATATAAAAATGCAACTGCAACATTGCCTACCAATCAAATAAGTATACTTAGTGAAATTCTCGTAAAACAAAAATATATTTTATCTCTCGAAATACGCATAAAAATTGAACAGACAAAAATTTAAAGACCTCATCCGCATACTCAGATACTGAATTATGGGTCACAGTAAGGCCATGTGTACATTATCAAACCATACTGAGACTTACACGGTTTGATGTCTAGGAACCATACTGAGACTTAAATGGTCTGATGTCTGAAAATGGTCATGATCTATAGCATTCCCTTATGTCCTATTTCTTTGTGTCCTAGATAAATTTACATCCAAATCTTGACAATGATCCAGAGTGTTAGGTATATTCATTTGTAAAATGAAACGTTGAGTTATTACTTCCATTTGTAAGCACATGAATTGGAGAGATACCAGGAGAGAATTATCGCAGGTCATGGTATTAAGAAATGAATGAGTAGTGACATGCCACTGAATTTAGCTGCACTGCCTCTTATTTAATATTGATAATACATAGTTATGTGGTGGTAAAGGAGGAAATGTATTGCTTTAGGAGTCAGCCATTTATCTGGACCCCTGATGGTCCCCAAATGCAATGTATCAGCACATAAGCCAATATAGTGATGCCATAAGTACATACATTGATAATACCATCAGAAGACAAAGGACTACGATAAAAAACTATAAAATTGCAAATCACACTAGTGATATTCCTTGGATATGATTTTGTGAGATAGAAACTCCTAAACTACATTACTATTCATGTTCTTTAATTTTATCATACACCATAAAAGATATTAACAACCAGCCTTATTTAGACCAGATACATTAAATAGAACATTTTTCTTGACATGCCAACTTAGGAAACACACCAAAGAAACAGACATTAATCTAACATGGTTGGGTTAGTGAAATTATGACTACAAAAGATGACAATTATCATAGCCTTTGCCATGCTTGAAGCAAGACCTGAAGTAGGATCTAAATACTGATTTGGTTAATATAACATCAAGTTCATACCATAGTGAGTTCTCAGTGGTTACAGTAGAAGGTTGCCTAAAATCAAATGAAGAATCAAAAAAAGATGGATTTTACATCTCTACTAATTATTATCCTATCTAAAGACAAATATTTATTTAAACTTAATTTTTGGGGGGAGTGATGCAAGGGGCTTCATAAAGAATGCTCCAAAGTCCCTTTTGATCATCTTTATGAATGCACTTTCAGTATTTCTTCATTCTCAACATTTTGAACCTCTTCCAAGTCTCATGATTTCTCATTAAGCTGGCCTAATGTGGCCTTGAGCTCTCTTCTTAAATCTGTGCTTTCTGTCAGAAATGAGGGGTTCATTCACTAATATGGTTTTAAAAAGTGGAATTATTTAAAAGAACAGGTAATAAGTGCTACTAAATTATCGCCCATCCTTCCTCATTTTTCTCTTTCTAGTATTTATGTCAGTTTTATTTGCCCCATGATGTTCCCAATCTGGTACCATTATCCTATTTTAGTTTAAGAACAAGTTATATCCATTAATTTAATGACTGGAACTTACATTTGAGCATTTATTTAGTGTAATTAAAGTTCTGTAGAGATTACTTCAAAATTAATACTTACATATATTTGTTAAAGAGCTCCCATTCACTATTTTTCCTTAGATGTGTCTATTTTGTTTTGTGGGAATGACATTAATACTGTTATTACTGTGCTCCATTCATGAATAATACTCCAGACTCTTGGAAACTATCAGGGTGGCAGAAGTCGAGATTTTCCTCATCCCAAGATTGCTCGCCCCAACATCGACTATGCAGTGAACTCCTTAGAGAATCATTGTTCCTAAACTGGTTTATTGCTACTTCTTTAGAGAAAACCAAAAACAATCTGTCTTTTTAAATTTTGTTTTTTGTTATTGTATGTTTGCCGTCCATAATAAATACATTGATGGTGAGGAATTGAAACATATACATACTGCTCCTTAATCGGTTTCATTTCCCCTTCCCTTCACTCCTTCCCATACTTCCCAGTCCCCAGATTCCCTTCCCTTCTCCAGAGTCTACCTCCCTGTTTCCTACTGTCTATCTCTTATTTTTCTCTTTAATTTATTTATATTTTGGATTTCTCATAGAAGAGAAAGCAGGTGATATTTAACTTTATGTGTCTGATTTATTTCACTTAGTGTTATGGTCTCAAGGTGCATCCATTTTCCCAGAAGTGACTCTAATCCCTCTTTATGGTTGAATAATACTCAATACCATGTTTTCCTTAGTAATTCATTTATTGATGGGCATATAAAACATTTCAAAGATTACCTGTTATGAGTTGTGCCGCTATAAACATGGAATGCATGTATCACTGTAATAACTTTTAGGAAGATACACAGAAGAGGAATAGCTAGTCAAATGGAATTTCTAACTTTAGTTTTTCTCTCAATTGGGCTTTATAAGGTGCTCTCTTTTTTCATCTAAATATTATTCCAATTTCATATGTAACTCAAAAACAAAGATGTAGAACCTCTTAACAAGTGTATTTTCTTTTTATTATAAAACCATAGTTTAGAACATCGAATCTTGTTCTGCTCATTCTCAACAACTACTCTTCTAGAATTCAGTATATGTATAAAAAAATCAAGAATCTGCCAGTCAGTGCCCCATGGACCTCCTTCTATTTCTACTAAAGTACTTTTTATACATGTTTTAAGTAATATATGTATGTCATTAATGAATTCCACCAGCAAATGAAATCACATGTAGGTAGAGGAAATGATCAGTTTGTTAGATTTGCCCTTATGTTTTTAAAGTTCCAATCTTGAAGAAAGCACATCTCATTCTGCTTTATTGAAAGCTAATATTACCATCTCTTTCAAATGTCAGTTCATATGTGTTATCATTAAATATAAAAAAGCTACTATGCAATGAGAAAGCATTTCTTTGAGATATTAATTCCATGACAATTTCATCATCCATCACCATAATAGGTATTTTCAACATCTTTTTCCCAACTTCTAAATATGACTCAATTTATAGTTGAAATTTCAACAGTTTAATGTTTTCTTTGGATTTGTTTCTAAATATTATATGTACGTTTGGTTAATTAGAATATGGTATAAGGTCAACAATAAAAGATTCAATGGCAGTCTGACTGTTATCTTTCCTTTGGTTTATAATCATATGTTTCTTACTTTTATGTAGAAAATAACAAGGAAGAATAGAGAAGATATATTGATGGATGAGAAAAAAAATTCGACATCAGTGCAATGAAAACAAAACAAAACAGAAAGACATTCTTCTGGAAATGAATGTGCAGCATGTTTTTAAATAATAAAGGAAATTCATTTCTTTATGAAATAGTGTCTATACATGGGACCATACATGTGTATCATATATTTTAAAATTTTTATTTATGACCATCCACATATTCTGTGATAAAGTATTCTAAATCATGTTTTCCCTAGGTAATATATTCTTAACTATATGAGAAAGATTACAACAAAAATTCTACTATCAGAAGCAGAGATTTTTCTAAGTGCATTGCTCTAAGAGAACAGATAAATAGTTAAATTAAAATAGTAGATACTCGTTTGCCTCCAGTTAAGTGACAGGGGGAAGCTTGCTGATTTCTTTGTTAACTTACTCCTTACTATTTGGTATTCTACTAGTTAATTACAAGCATGGAGACAAATCCATTAACTTTACATCTTAGTTTTATTTTCAATAAAATATTATTAATATTTTTCTTCTTCACAAAATTACAAATCTAAATCTACTATGAAAAAGTAGGAGCCAGATATTGATTGTCAGCTAAAAATCTCCTTAGGTATTTATATTAGAACAAAAATCTCACATATGATATTACACATATGGATACTACACATACGGATATTACACATACGGATATTATGTTTATAAACATCAAATATTTTATAGGAAAGCACAGATGTCATATGTACATATGATATAATCAAATGCATGATAAGTATTTATTGTAAATTCACTGATGTATTTTATGGAAGACTGTTAAGGTCCTACCTTCTAAGTTGTAGGCAGCTTTTCTCTTTGGAAACACCTTTATATAATCTCCATCTACATTCATATGGGGATGAGTATGTTTCATGTGATATGAATCAAAAAAGAAAACTTTGAGAGCTGAAGAAAACCATAAAATCATCAATTCTCTGAAATTAGTTAATATACATAATCACCATATTTATTTATTTAGCAACAATTTCATTCATCATTATTGTATTTCAAATTTTTATTGGTATCAAGTAAAATAAACATATTCTGAACATGTTTGTATAGTATAAATTATATATTAAAAATCTGACAAGTCTTCACTTTTTCATTTCTCTATAGCACTAATGATTTATTCTTTATAGAGTCAAATAAAAGATAAAATATGGATGTACTCAAGGGCATGTATACATAATTACTGAAGCAAAGACAAACAAGTATAATGTCTTAGAGTACGTTACCTATAATTTAACTTATTATCTAAAAAACAATTGAATTAAACTCTTGAATGATAATTTCCTCACCAATATATTCCACCTTTTCATTCATTAACATCATAGAAATATAGAGGATCTTATATTAATCACAATGCTTACAGCCTTAATTTTGACAATTGCTGAATCTTGATGAGATAATAGTTTTAGTAAATCTACAAGTTAGTAGCAGGCTATCACCCAGAAAATGCAATAAACAATACAACAATTATGTCAGAAAATGTATCCTGTTTCCTCAGAACAACTTTATGGTCATCTTAAATTTGATCCAAGGTTCTCAACATTTTTAAGTATGGAATTGCATGAAGCAGGAAACTTTCTAATTTACTATGCTCCTTGCTTCATATTGTCAAAAGGCAAAAGATTTCTAAAGAGAAATTTAAATATATTTTGTCCAGAAGATCTGATGGAACTGTCATTGATCAAGGTAGTTCCCAGCAAATCATGAAATGTATTTAAATGCTAATCAGGAATAGGAAAAGACAGATATGATAGGAAGGAGGTAACGGCTAAGTAGTCATCCCTTTTTACTAGTATAGTTCTTCATTAATATTGCTTTTATAATATGATATGTTATTCATTTTTACATTGACAAACGTACTACTGGTTTCCTCAAAACTCTATTAAAAACCTACCCCATTATTTCTTGAAAATGGCACGCTTGGAAAACACTATTGCTTTGAAATTGGGCTTTGGTCTTACCTATATCAGTTGAATTTGTATCAAACTGAGTGGTTTTTTGGAAGTTCTGAGAAATCCTTAAAGTAGCTTGTTCAGCAGTATGCATCAGTTTTGTAAGATGGGCTCTCCTGTGATTTGAAGATAATTTGTCCCAAATTTTAAATGTATCCTTTTGAATAAAATTATTCATGGTTTTCACAAATTCCTATTTAAAAAAGTATGACATTAAAAAAATTGGAATCCTATACTAATCATGAATATGGGTTTAAAGATCAATATATTAAAAGATAAATATACTCACAGTAAGTGTTGAATTTGAAAAGGTGTCCTTGTCTGAGACAGTGTTATTCATGTAACCTAGTAGTGGGGATGATTTAGCTAATATTTCTATATATGTGATTATATCCATCAGTGAAATATCTGTCATAGAATTCCTATAGATTTTCTGTAGTAAAGTCACAGGTTCTTGTATGGGTCCAATCTGAGCAAAAATGAGTATAGAAAAGGGAAGCAATTCAGAGTTCTGTTGGAGCTTCATAAGAACTAAGCTTATGTGTTAAAATTTATTCTGAGGTTAGCATTCTTGTCCTATATATAAATTACTAGATTAAAACCATGACATGCAGCGCTGAAAGCTGAATTTATTTCAAAAGATTGGGAAATAACTTAGGATGCATAGAGGTGACTTCAGCAGAGGCATAGATCATATTTGAACGGATAATTTTCATAAAAAGAATAGGTTTAAAAATAACTTTCCATTTTCCAGTACAGAATTGTATTTTAGCCAGCGAAGCTACATTAATATTTTAACTCCTTAGTACTTATAAATATTGATATTTTAAGTAATAAATTATAACTTAATAATTTGAATTATATTTTAATCAACCAAAGAAAATTCTTTACTATGTGATTGAATGGAAATTTGCTTTAGCTGACAGTTGATTTCTTGTGTTGAGATTCACACTTTCAATCACATGTCAATAATTTTATGAATGTCCTACTTTATTGGCTCTTTGAAGTACTCACTTTGAAGTACAAAATTTAGTTGCACTCAGCTATGTCTTCTTAGAAAGGGGAATGGGTCTGGAGTCTATTTTTACTATTTAATTCAGTAACTTTATATGTTGAACATAAATATACAGTGTATTGAATAATGTAAAAGCACCATCAAATATATATATATATTCACCGATAACC
>NW_004624742.1:18275175-18359895 GCF_000247695.1 Heterocephalus glaber | reverse complement strand
TTACAAAGACTTTGTTTCCATTTTTTCCATTTCTCATCATTTTTCCTTTCCCTTCTTTCCTTTCCCCTGCCCCTCCCATTACCCCTACCCCTTTGGACCTTTTCTTCCTATTTTGCATTATCGATTATTCATTCTAATCAAAGTCTTCTTCAATACTTTGGAAATATTCAAATTAATCCTATCTGTGATATAAGCACAATATTTAGATCTCTATATAATAAATTTCAGCTGTACATGAGCCTCAACTGCTGGTTACACTTTTTGGAATATGACTTTGGAAGCATTTTAACTGAGACCAAAATGGTAAAATAAGATAAATTTAACTCAATTTGTCTACTTACTTTTTCTAAAGTTTTATTAACATTTTCAGTTATACAGGCATTATCTAAGTAGCAGTTTGTGTTTACATTTTCTGTAGAAAAAGACATAGATTACATAGTAAGTTTTAGAAAAAACATTTGCCCCAAGCTGTTCACATTGATCCCAATGACTTTCTTCACTAAAGCACATTCTTTAACACTTGAATTTCCAATTCAGGTTCAGACTACATAATATTTTACAAAAAATGGAAGAGCATAGTTTTAAGGATGGAGGAATGAATATTAATTCCATAAATGTGCTGTCCACATCTTCTATTGACATGAAAAAATACCCTCCTCCTCTTCTTAATTCTTTTTATAAGCCATAAATGAATACAGGCACATTTCTCAAAATGTAGCTGTTTGACACTTCACAGCTAAATAGCAAATATTTTATATAGTTCTTTGACAAAACATTACATTTAATAATAAAAATTACCTTGACAATAAGAGCCATCATTTGGTGTGAACTGTAACTTTCCTGTGGATGTCTGATAACCCTCTCTGCAGAAGCAGCGATACCCACCATTCACATTTTCACATACTGCATGATCACCACACACAAATGATTCACTGCACTCATCTATATCTGGAAATAATTGTTGAAAATTTAAGTTATGAAATTTACATATAAGTTGCTACTTTGTTGATAACCATATTACATACAATTAGTGATTTCTTAAGCTTCACAGGAGAGCAAAGAAAAATATTACTACTGGGAAAAAGGCAGAGAAAACATAGTTTTTAACTGCACATAGTTTTTAACTCTAATTTGGCCAATCTATTTTGACAGAGTATTGAAAATGTTATTCATGCACCAAAGTCTCAAATTGCTTTCTGAATAGCGTAATTAATCAACAAAGTCATTAAAGTAATTTCCATCCTTTATGATGAAACAGTCCTAATTTAATAAAGACTCAATTTAAAAAATATACTTAAAGTTATTTGTTTCTAGTTTTAAGATAAATTGATTATAACAATTCAGTTTAGAGTAATTTGGAATATAAAAGAATGACTCACTTCCATTTCAAGGCTTCGTTTTTATACATATGTTAACGTGAGAACTAATATATAGCAGGATGTGTGATTAACTCCCTTAAAATGTACAACTGATTATTTTTGTTAAGATTAAATTTTAGTATAATTTGTAATACACAATCATTGTAGATGAACTATAGATAAAATAATATATTATACAGGATTAAGTCATAGATTTTCAGCAGTTATATATTGAAGCCATAGTGAAGGTGCTAGGTTTCAGGCTCACATCATTTATATTCTTAATTTAAAATTTTATGTACTACAGTGAAATATGCCTTAAAGTTATAAGTACAATATAAATTCTCTGCCAGGATAGGGAATAATTCCAAAGAATTAAACTGTCCAGATTTTTACCTGAAATGGAAAGTTTTCATGTTCCTAATCTATCTCTGATCTCTCAGAGATACCTTCTGTTAGATTAATGAATGAATCTGTAATTTTGAGTTTAAATTTGATTTTTAAAAAACTAACAGGATGGCACAGTACTGTTTTACAAGTATAAAAAAGAAAGGAGTAATCAAAATCTGATTTAAAGTGTTGTCAAGGTAGTTATCTTAAATGCAGCTGGTCCTAACTTCTGACTTGAAAATACAATGAAAGTACATAAAAACATCCAAAATCACACTGCCAAAAAACAGAATTCACAGAAAATCTTTTTCTGGGGTCTTGAAGAAATTTCCATTGGCAAGGAAACTAGTGATACTAGGTTTTAAAAGAATTAACATGAAAAAAGGTTAGAAATCCTCGTTTTTTTTTCTGACAAATCTATGTATTCATGATTTTCATGACGTGTACTATCCAGAAACCCAAGTTCATTGCTTCTAGACAAGCAGCAATCCTGGTTTAGCATCCTCACCCCAATTTCCCTCATTTCTGTGTTTTCAGAAAAATTACCACTCCACAAAAACAAATGGACAAAAAATAATGTAGGAGACCAACAGGGATATGGAGAATTGTCAAGGAAAGCATTGCAGGCTGGGCTAAAGACCAAAAGAATGCAGGTGCTGCTGCAGACGAAGGTTATTATTTTTTATGAAGTGAGACAAAATTATGGGACTAAAGCCAAGATGAGTCTTTTTTGGAGCAGAGCTGTTGAAGTAACACATGCTGAACCCAAATGGAAAAATACTCCAAAGAAACTGTGAACATACCCATGAACATAATAACCTATTTCGTGGGCAAGACAATATATCTTTTGCATCTGCACGTTTTGTGGTTTTTAGATGCATTATATGGACCCTGGAAATGAGTTGTTGATTTCTCTCAATTTCAAAATTATTTAATTGTGTAATAATATTGGGAACTTCACCCAAATCCAATCTCTGCAACATAAAAATCTTGGCTCTACAAACTCAATTTCACTTTGGGTTAAAATACACACAATTTTGATGCTTTTAACTAACTTTGTTTCAGCTTTTTTCTCTGTTTCCTTCATACCCTTTGGGGTTTTTGTTGGGATCTCTCCTTTAAGTTCAAGTCCTCTTGCCACTACTTAGATTGTTGTTATCCCAGAAGCTTGGACCAAGAAAAGTATTTCAATGTCTGAATCCACTAAGAATAACAATAGTATCCTAGGATACTAGAATTCAAGATTAAAGTTATGTAAATTATTACAGTCGGACTCCATATTTTAGGAAAGAATATTAATGATCTCATCAGCTGCTATTTTGTTCATACTTTAGTTTCCACAATGCTTTAATAAACTGCGGAAGTGAGGTCTACTAAATTTGATATTGTTGCCTTGGACCTCCATGGTAGAGTATATAGAATTAACCCAATAATGTTGGAGTAACTACCAAAACTGGTTATGTACCTAGGTAGTCAGAAGAGCTTTCACAATCCTCAACACATCACTCTATGCTCTCTTATTTTTACCCTAGTAATACAGACAAAGCCATGTAACATTGAAAAAGCATCCCAGTTCAGAATGGGATGAAACTGGCCCAGGTAGATTGAAGAAATTTATTTAAATCGTGGATGACATATTCATTAGTTGCATGAACTTGGGCAATACCTTAAATCCTCCTAACTCAAAAGAGTTATGAGAAATAACAAAAGAGGAAACATATAGATTGGTGTTTAGGATATAGTAAGAACCTGATACTATAATTGGAAAATCTGGACCAGTGACACTGCATGCTTTCTTAATAGTAAGGGCTAAGTGCATAAGTAAGGTTGGAGATACAGAGTGATAAATTTCTTTCTAGGTTGCCATGTCTTAGAAAATCCCAGTGCCACACAGGAAAAAAAAATTAGCTTAATGTAAGCTAAATTGCTACTATGTATTTAAGTCAGGCTAGGATTGACAGATCAGATTTAATAATTGAGCCTTTTCCCACTATAAAACTATTACTAAACTTTATATTAATAATTCAATATTACTAAATGCAAGCACATCATTAACAATTTTAATTCATTTATTATTTTTTCATTAATAAAGTTATGGTTGTATTCTATGTCCACAATTAGTCAACCCAGAAGTTTGTCATCATCTTCAAAACATGATCCTTTAATGGTTATCATCATATGATGCTTATAATTATTAATAATAATGGGTTTTTAAAATGTATAACTCAAAAAAAGATAAAATATTCCAATATCAAAAGTAATTTGAAAAAACAAAAAGTAATTTGCTAAGATAAATTCCAATTTTAGTATTATTCAAAAACAGAAGAGGAAAAATCAACAATTCCACAGAATACCCAAGGTAGGTAGACCATAAAAATTTCAAGTGTATTAACACTGGTCTAAAGCACATAGTGAAGAAAGAAATTTCTGATTGCTGCTCATTTTCCCTTGGGAGAAGGACTACTGGATACTTGAGTTTCCACATTTGTGGAATTCTGGCCAGGACCAAGGAGCTGATCATTTGACATTCTGTTTTACTGGGATTCTGAGGGGAGGTACAATTGCACATGGCTAAACTTCACCCCAAACCTCTCTCTGTGATGAATTAGCTTATCTGTGCAAAATAGCAGCTGAATGTGAATTACAGGTAAAACATTCTGCTTTGGTCATATGTTGTTCCTAATTGGAATCTTGCATTGTCTATTTATTGAGGTCATAATGACTATAATTACCAGCCATATCATATTTAAGGATCAGCTAAAATTTCAAATCAGAAGCGATACACTATAGGGTGATATACTAATGGAAAAAAGGAACACATTTTTGGTACTCTCTGTTCCAATTCTCTGAGGATTATTATAGTGAACAATAAAAATTCTTACAGGACTGGAGAACAAAAAGAATATCTTCACAGTTTCTCAAAAAGATTAATCTTTAAGAACAACAAAAGTTGGTGAGAAATATTTTTCCAGAGAATGAATTTTTCACTGAATAATACACCAAACAAAAAAGGTAGAAACAGAAGGACTCAGTGTTAGTTTTTATGCTTTGATATAGTTATTGTGTTTACTGACTAATTAATGTAGCTAAAAAAGGAATTAGCAAAACCTTAGGACCATTCCAAAGTATCTCAGTAGAAATGAATATTGGGAGAAGGAGTCAAAATTACAAATATACTATACTTCTTTTAATGCTGGCATTCAATCATCAGTGTGTAGGTTTTCTCTGGTGTTTGGGATTCAGTTTCTTCTAGAGTAAGAATTCTCTACTTTGTAAGGAAAATGAAGAAATGAAGTCCTTTATGAATTCAGCGATTTTATGAGTAAACAGGATCAGATGAAAATACAAATTTCTTCTGGGGAGGAGAGGGATTAGGAGAGTGTACAAAGTCCTATCAAGTTATAGCAATTAATACTTTAGAAATTAGGCTTTTTCACTAACAGGGAACATTAGAACTTCACTGAAGCCAAGATATGTTTTTTGACATAGTAAGTAGATTGTCGGTAAGAGCACAGACTTGAGAAAAACAAATAGAGAGGTACCATAAATTTTCTAAGCAGAATGTCACAGATTCCTAGATCCTAAATACATTGCAATGCTATATTCCAATACATTTTTGCAAGCAGTAAAGGTAAAGTTATTGTTGAATAAGAAGAGCATTGTTATCTTATATTTTAAATCATGTATACCCTTGCAAACTTGATTTATTATGTTGAATGATTCAGTGTGAAATTTAAATGGTCCACCCATTTAAGTTTCCTGTGGAAGTAACAAGGGCTTTCTAGATATAAGACTGTGACTCTAGTCTGCCTTTTATGTTAAATGCATAAACCTCAAGTACTTCACTTGGCTATAAAATGAGGAGAATAAAATTCATGCTTGCATGGCAGAATAAGTATGAGGCATAGGTTGAGAAGACTGGATGATTTCTTTGATACAGATCACTGATAAATTTTCTTTGAACATTGTCTCCTATTTATCATGTGTTAATGTTACCAGAATTCCCCTTAGCTTACTAATGAAAATTCCACTAGAAAAACAATCGAAATCTTTAGTGTGATCTAGATTAGCTTGAATACCTCTCTTTTATCTGACTATGTAAGGCACAACCAGTGCACTGTTCTTGACTATGCTTTTTTGGTATGTGGTTAAATTCTCAGGGGTTTGTTTATTTATTGATTTTTTTTGCATTATCAGTCATAATGAATTATACAAGATGATTTATCATTTATTCTTAAAATTTGTTTCTAAAGAATTTGGTTTGGAAAATAGTACATATCTTTTCCTTATATGCTTGGTAAATGTTCCACAGTTATCAACAATAGGGTGTTATGAAATGTAAAGAATTAGTGAAGTATCTGAAAGTATTTAAAAGCTAGGGCTCAACCAGGGTGTGGTAGATATTGATTCAAATATTATTGCATCTGTAGAGAAAATAAACAATAAAATATGGATGGAAATTTTAAGTTAGATAATCGAACTTACCTATGCAGATGGTTCCATCATTGGTGATAAACCTGTCTTGGTTACTGCTGGATCTAAACCCTGGAGCGCACATACAAAAATAACTTCCCACTGTATTAGTGCAGTTAGCATTTTCACCACAGGACTGGGTTAAATTTCCACACTCATTATCATCTGTGAACATATCAATTTAAAATATTATTTTATACAAATTGTTATGAATTTCTTGTATTTTCTCACTATATTTGAGAATTTTGACTATTAAATAGTTTAAGGTAATACAATGCTTATTTCAAAGAAATTCCATAAAGAATTCACTTTCCATTCATGATTTATAATGTGACACTTTTTTATAATTGCAAAGCAAAATAAGAACTTTTAATTCAAAAGCAGTAAATATAACTATCAAATCTATACTAGGATAGTTTTCAAATTTTATATGACTTAATTATAAAATTTTCAATAATTACATTTCAACTGTCAATTTATAATACTTTATAATAATTTAAAAGCATAAAATAAGGTAAAAATTAAAAAATCAGAGATCATAAATTTATAGGCTTTTATCGTGTTCTATGTAGTCATCATTTTTTCCCTAGTAGAATTTTGCATTATTTTATCTGTAATCTCTTTATTCTTTAAGCATCTATTCACTACTATTTGTGTTATTCTCTTGTTCTCTGTATATATGTGTATGTACATACAAAATATCCATACTCACACACACAATAAATGATATCATGATCCTTATAGTCTTACAACTTACCAGAAAGATATAAGTTCAGAGACCCTTTTTACAAATCAGGAAGCATATATTACCTGTCAGATAAGTGAATTAGAAACATTCTCAGAGGTGATTACAATGGTCTGGAGAGAAAAAATATTTTGAGTCAACATGAGACCCTGCTAGGGTTGAATCATGTCTCTCAAAAAGATGTGTTCCAGTCTCATTTCTGAGAGTTTCCAAAGTGACCTTGTTTGGAAATAGGAACTTGGCAGATGTGATCAAATTAAAATGGGGCCAGATTAGGGTGAGGTCCAATCCAACAGGCCCAGGTTCCTATAAAGTTTGGATGCAGAGATAGAGGACAAGGCTGTGGGAAGGAAGAGGCAGACTCAAAGGATGTGGCTGCCGGCTGAGGAACACGAGAAGAAAAGCTCACAGTCACTACAAAGCTAGGAAGAGGCAAGAAAGAATTCTTCCTTTGATCCTCTGGAGGGAACATGGCCCTGTCAGCCCTTTGATTCTAGACTGCGAGCCTCCATGGTGGTGAGAGATTAAAGTAGTATTGTTTTAAACCATCAAGTTGTAGTAAGTTGCTACAGCAGCCCTAGGAAATGATAGATCTAAACTGTATTAGTTAGAGAGAAGGTGAGAAAGAAGGAAAGTAAGGCCAAAAATGTTAGGCAAAGGTACAGTCCCTGAGTGTGATTGTGACTTTTCTCAATACAGGCAGCTTAACTGGTGCACACACAGAGATACTGTAGAGGAATCATTGTAAAAACAGGTTATTTGGAAAATATATTGAATAAAATTCTTTTTAAGCAAATAAGTTTCTTTTTAAAGGGTGGGTTGTATGATATGTAGTGTAAATATAGACATTGCACACATAATATGCAATAATTAGTTGTACATTTTTCTAAATCCTTTATAAATATAATTTAAACCTTACATAAGTTTAAGAGGTAAACACAGGCTTTTCTCACTGATGAGAAAAATAGAGCAGAGCTAGTCTAGCTTCATAGTGTAGATTTTTCTTTTTGGTCTGTGTGTTGTGGCATGAGACCCCTTTCTACCTTTCCATGGCTACCTTTCTGGTATATTGAATTGATATTATTATTTCTTTAAAAATTCTAGTCCCTAGGATGTGGCCGTTTTATTCTTGTGTAGATAGAAGGAGACAGACAGCATCAAGGAACCGTTCTGAACTTTCCCCAGAGGCCAGAAACTGAGTCACATAAAACAAAAGTGAAGCTCTCAAAAGCTGCTACAGTGTAGGCCAGGCAGGAACTTCAGTTTGACTCTGCCAGGTATCAGATACTAGAAGTTGGTGATACTCGAGATACTTCATCTAAAGGATCTAATTTTTTAAAAATTACAATATTTAAAACACTATGTTCAGATTTACTATTTGTTCAGGCAGTTTTCTTTATGTTTGGAGGAATTTAGAAATGTTGCTGAAAATACAACAATAAGATGAGATAAATTGTGAATGATCTTATACAAAACACTGAAAGTTAATACTTTAACATTATGTGTATGTATATACTAAGGAAAAAGAAATATATTTTTATGCATACAACAAATTAAACCATTCATCACAATTAACTGAGTAGCTCATAAATTGAACAAAAGCCAACTAACTCAAGCCTAAAGAAGAATATTTTACCCACACTGGGTTTGATTCAATCATTAAGTTACTCAAATATTTATGAAGTTTCTCAGGTCCCACATGTGAATGTCTATACTGGGAAATAAGTAAAAATTAATCAAAAAGTCAGGATCTCTGCCCTCCTGTCAGAGTTCGCATTCTAAAGGTAAGTTAAAGGAGAAATGTATAATTGAGTTTTTATTAAAATAAAAGTTTTCATTTATATCTCTGAAGTTGACTCCCTTCACATCATACTGGGAGAAGTTTATATTAAACTTTAAAAGAATCTGTTCTCTCAGATCAGTTATTGGTAATACAGAAAACGATGAGGATTGTATCCCTTGCGGAATATAACTGCAAAAATTATATGCAAAACTGCAGAGAAAAAGGACTCACTAGGTCTGAGGTATTGGTCAGAAGCCAAGAAAATGAAATACTTTGTGCCACCTGATTGTGTTTCTAAAAATAAATTAACATACCAATCTGCTATTTAATTCACCAATAATTTAAATAGTCTGGGGTAACCTCTTAATAGGCAGGAAAAACTTGACATTGATTTGTGTGTGTATCCCTCCTGTATAGCTTTGGGCTCTTGGTCTCTTAACCTCCTTATCAAGAATTTGGAAATAAAAATATTTCCTTATCTCCCAAATTTCCTAGAATGGATATATAAGATGGTCCTACTATTCCCTAATGGTCATACATAAATCTTGTTCAGTAACATACCATTTATCTGAAAGTAACTTTCTCTCTTCCCTCACGATAGTAGAGGGATAGGCAAGAAATTATCTTTGTGAAGTAATATATAAATATGAATTATTTAAATAGCCTTAAACTTTGCAGCGTCCAGCTTCATAATAATTTATCTTCAAGGAGAAAATTCCTTTGAATAGAGATAATTTGGAAAAATAAAAACCTGCTTCCTTTGTACTCTTCTTGCTAATGTTCAAATCAACTGGCCAGTCAAACTACTTAAGCAGGGTCACTCTATACTTAATTTTTCTTGTGCGATTATAAAAATATATTTAAATTAAGATATTGCTTGAAAACACATTACAATATAATATACTTTGAGGTCAGTTTTAAAATGTTATTAAAACTGTTAATAGGGAAAATTTTTGGCATTCTGTCATCAACACTTCTTGGTTCACCTCTGGCATGCTGAGTACAAGAAGAACAAAGGCCATACATAGCCCCTAACTTAATGGGATCCACGGCAATTGGAAAAGATGTATGAAGACTCAAATTAGTACACAGTAGTGTGGGCAGCAAATAAAAGAGGTATTTAGTAGTGCAGAGGCAACTCAGAAAAAAGAATGGCTTCCTGGGGTCATTTTCAGTATAAAAGAGTGAAGATTATTTGCAGTAAAGGCTTTGAAGAAAAAGTGATGCTTGTGCCAGGCATTTCAGTAAAAGCAAGAGTTTAGGCAAAGAAAAAGAGCCCAGACAATACATTCAGGCAAAGAAAAGAGTTTACTCAAATACCTAGGGGCCCGCAGGAGCAGCATAATTCAGAGGAAAATTACACTGTTGAACACTAGGTATGAGAGTAGAGGCTGTAGGGCAAAAGTCTCTGCAGGTAGGCATTGTTAAAACAGAAAACACATGGCGAGAATCTGGAACCATTGTTAGTGGGGTCAAGGATGGCTTTCAACAGATTCTATGTAATGAAAAGTATGATTGGATCTGAGTTTCAGAATGATTTTTGAAATATAAGGAAAACTAGCAAAGATCCAGATAGATCTTGTGAAACACTGTAAGACTTGTAGAATTAACAAAAGCAGAGTCAAGAAGAAACAGGGTATGCTTCAGAAATAATGTTAGTAAAAGTTAATGATCTGGGGAAGAGAAGAGAAAAAAGTGGGTAGTACGGGTGATAGCTAAGTTCAATTTTTAAATATTATTTTCAGTTTTGTCTATTCAGATTAATTTCATAATAAAATAACACGTAAGGTATTAGTGAACCTTGGAGATTGGATATTTCAGGTGGCTGGAGAATGAAGAGATCCAGAAACTATCTTGAGGCTCCAACTGGCAGGTATTTGGTAGATAAATGGACCTGCTTACCAGGAGTGGGAGGAGCAAGTTAAGTTCTTTCAAATCAAGATAGTGAGTTCACTTTTGGACTTGGAAAGATTGATGTGTCTCAAATAATTGCGAACATTCAGATAGGAGTATTAACAGAGAGACAGCCATATAGCCATAGATTCTGCAACTCCGAGGGAAAGCTAAAGACTCCCATCTTCATTCCCACAGGCTGTCAGACCCAAGAACACGGTATTTACTAGAATTCACCGCAAAGGGCCAGCCTGCTCTTTCCTTTGCACACATCTTTAGATGGACAAGACTGCACTCCTTTTAGTGCCTATTTCAATCTCTGTTCAAGGGAACTTAGTTGTGGGTATCATTGCACCCTTGTCTTGCCTTTCTTTTCTCCTGTTTGCGTTTGTTTGCTTAATTATCAAATAAGTGATAAAGTCTAGAGAACTGAGGGTAAGATGCAAGGGTAAAGGAAAAGGCCCAGGGATGCCCCTTCACTTTGTTTTCAGCACTGATCAGAAGAATCCTTGGATTTCTTTACAGTTCAGACCAGGTGAGGTCTCAAAAGGCTAAACAGACCTATATGTCTGAAATACTGTCTCCCAGTATATTTTGGAAAGTTTGTTCCTGTGGTTGGTGGTTAGTTACCTGCTTAGTTATCTTGGGTCAAAAACTAGATCAGCACGATTTACACTTACCCCTCTAAAGAAGAAAAGGACGGAGTTTTTCAGGCACCTTGCTAAATGGTACATTTTAATTACTTAATTATTGCAAAAATATAATGTCTGGGGCTGGGGATTTAGCTCAGTGATTCTGGTGCCTCCTTCGCAAGCGCGAGGTCCCGAGTTTGATCCTCAGTACCAAAAAAATAATAATAACCTCTGGTACTGTTTCCATTGGTACCAAGGAGAAAATAAATCTTGGAATCTTGGATGGGTGCTAGGGTAGAGACAGAACTTAAATTGGCTAGTTCTAAAGCAAAGTTACTTTATTTTCTTCTATATTGTAGAGTGAAGTATATCATAAAATACCTGTAATTAAGACAAAAATAGTGAGTATCCAATTCTTCAAATTCAAGAGTGATATGGATTATCACTTAGTAATGGCATTTTTTTTTTACCACAAATCATGATTATGTTACTTTCTATGGATAATAAAACAGAATTTTTACCAGTTTTATAAAACATGGGTATTATGTCTGAACAAGGTTTTATTTTGTATTCAATTTTTCAATCTATTGACTGAAGATAAAAAAAAATTAAAAAATTTTAAAATCCCCTTTGCTTTTCATAGCATGAGATATTACTAGCTAGAGATATTATTTGCTCAAATTGATTATAAAAACTTGAAAACCATAGGACTTTAACAGCACTATCACTCTTGTACACGTTTTCCCTCCAGACATGATTGCCAGTATTGCTCCGTAAATGTGAACACTAAGATGACTATAACCATTATGTGATTTCTTGTGAAACAGGCTCTCTATGTCAAAGGTGGAGCAATACAAAAAGCTTTTCCCCCGTTTCTCTTCCCAATTCAGCTTGTTGGGCTCATTTGTTTTCAGCAGCACTAGACATTCTGTTCTTATACCCAATACACTAATGAACTTAGAAAAATCATCATTAGCCTGCACAATTTTATACTTCTTATGGTTTGTATTTTTCTGGTGAATACCAAAGCAAACATATAGGTACAGAAGTGAGGGAAAGGAAAGGTCACCAAAAGGGAGAGAAAAAAAGAGAACCATAATGAAACTAAAATGGATTCAATCACTTAAGAGAAGCAATAGAGTTACTGTTTCTACACTGGAACTGATGTCATTGCCATTCTCTTTACAAGACAAGGAAAAGCATAAAGGAGAAAAACAGAATTATATTTTCCTTTGCCCCTGGGAATTTCTTTTGCACCTGAATCTTTAAGTGTAGTAAAAATACAAGTATGATCCCTGCATATCCTATGCTGCCACATGCATATATTTCACACGTGTAGAATTATTAACAAGATGGATGAAAACATAAATTAAATGCTGAAAACAATACTTCTCTCTTTTCCATTATTGATTATAAAATAAATAATTACTATAAACTAATATTTCCTTGTCCATGAATTTAAAAAGTCAAATTTCATAAAGGAGAAGGATAAAAGCGAAAAATGACGCAATTATTGAGGTAAACAAAGAAGTTACTCAAGAATAAAATATTTATACTGGGTACTTATTATTATTTCTAAATTCTGTAATGGAAATATGCTTAAACTCCTTCAAGTGTATGTAATATTTCTATCTTTTGTGAAAGGAAATATGCCTTTGGCTAGAAGCACATTTTGAAAAAGGATGTATAAGCATGGTGGCGGGGCGGGGGGATCAAACAATATAATCACAGAATTGTTTCTGCTGTTGATTTCCCAATTACTTATTTTTTGAATGAAATTTAGCACTTAAGAAAATCTTCTCAGTTTGTTCTACTATCATTTTTCTCTTCTGTCATAGTTATTAATACACATATATTAACAAGGCAAGAAAAATGAATATAAGTAGAGAAGGCAAATGGAAGAGAAAAAGGTCTTATTTTCTACACAATAGAAATCACTTCTTGCTCACTGGGTGCAGAGGCTGCGTCAAAATCCTAGGACATTTACTTCAAACCATGAATCAATGATTCTAAAATTTTTCATTCTTATGTATCTTTGAAGTGTAATAGGAAAGTTGAGTAATACAGTTTCTCTGAGATTTAAATGATGCTTATGAAGTTGTTTTTCAGAAACGAGTTTTATTGACTTTTTTCTAATCATTGAAGTGATAAATATTCAATGGGAAATATCAAAGCATGGATAGAAAATTCTTACCCTCAGTGGCAAAAAGTTGCTAGTTCACAAAGAAAAAATAAAGTTATCAGATTCTGACAGTATTGAATTATAGTGGTATAGCATGTGTAATTCACTGATAATATGACTGAGTCCTTATGATTCCCTAACCAGCTAAAGAAAGCTTTTATTTGTTACACTGAGCGAACTACAAGGGGCAAAAGTAGATCCCGTATGCACTATATATGAAGGAAATGCACAAGATTGCATTCTAAGATAGCAAATAAGACAGACCTACACATAAGGGAAGATTAGAGAGAAAGAGGTAAGACTGGTAGGCAATAAGCCCATCATATATAAATGCCATCATGTGCATCATAAATGCACACGGATAAAGACCACGTAATTATGAATATGTAATACAGAAGTCCCTCCTACCTACAGGGAATATGTTCAGGCACCCCAGTGGATGTCTGAAACTGTGATAGTACTGAACACTGTGTATGCTATTTTTTCCTTGTTTATACATCCACTGATAAAGTTTATAAAATAGGCACTCTAAGAGATTAACAGTAGTAGCTAATAATAAAATATAATTACAATACTATAACAAAAGTTATATGAATGTTCTCTCAAGATATCTCATTGTCCTGGAGATGTTAGCAACTAAATAAGAAAAATAATGTTTTATATGAGCATATGATTTGTTTTTCTTAGTTGAGAACCATTACCTTTTCATTTAGAGGAAGTACTTTACAACTTCTCTTGGGCATATCTGAATTGCCAGAATCAACACTTTTGTACTTTGGAACTAATATAAAGTAAAATAAAGGTCACAGTATTACTAATTAATTGAATACAGTATTATTAATTTTCATTTTGATTTATATGAGCCTTTAAAAAATTATCAACTGTTGACTCTCCTGATGTGACATAGATGTTTTCAAATTTAAAAGTCTTTTACACTTTATTTGTGGTATAGTTTATATTTTTTCCTTGTTTGCTTTAAGGCTTCAGGGATCTTTTTACAGTCAAATAGGACCTCCTTTGCCTTTCTTGTTTTTGATCTTTTACACATACATAAAATATTCCCATCTCTAAAGTTTTAAAAAATGCTTACCGATACTTTAAAAATGAACTTTGTTCTATTTTTAACAATAAAATATTTAAAACATAAGCAATTTATTTCAATGTATATTGTGAAGTAGAAATTTAACCAATTCTCCTGGAAGGAGCAACTGTTTCATTATCATTTATTGAATAACCATTTATTTTTCCATTCATTTGAAAAGTTATCTTTTTATATTCAAAATGTATTAATGTACCTAGAGCAGTTTCTGAAGTCACTCTTTAGTGGATGGGTTTTCCATACCCACATCACTGCCAGCCTGATTTACACATTACTGAGACCTTGTTTCCTGGATTTTAAAGTGCTATAACTTATAAGCATCATAAACACAGTAAAATATTTTGCAAAAGAACTACATCCAATCTACATTTACTATATGTTTATAGATTTACCAATACAATACAATACAATCCATTTCCTTTATTATATCCTAAAAATTGAGTCTAGTCCTTCCCACACTGAATTCTGGTATTTCTTGGAATAGCTTGTCATCGTACAGTACATAGGATCATGACAACATTCTGCCTTCCATAATTTGTGATTATAACCTTGCTTCTATGCTTATTACAGCTGAGAGTAATCAATATGTTGAAGCACAAAATTATCACTTCTCATTTTTTAAAAAAAAAATTTAAAGTAGAAATTTGTTTCTTTCCATTTTGTTCCATTGTATAGGGCTAAGATTCAACATAACTTCTCAGCACTCAGTTTAAGCTCTGACAGGTAGATAACCCATCCCTCAGCTGTATCTCTTCCTGAAGCCTATATTGACTGTCAATGTCAACTACACATAAACATTTTATTATTCATGCATGGAGATCTGAATGTGCTTATATTTGAACAAGAAGCAGCAAAAAACTGGTTTATTCGTCTATAAGCTAGTAAGTATAAGATACATCTTGGTATCTGGTTACTATATGAAAAATAAATTTGCCTAATATTCAAGTCTTTATTATTTTCAGTATGACAAGGAGCTAAGATTCATTTTGCACATCTCTCAATTTAATTTATTTCTCTCTTCTTTTCCAAATATTTCATGCTAAATTAGGTTGTCCCACTATTATTTTGCATGGTGCATAATATAGAATAGCATTGCTGACCACAGTGAATTAAATTAGGTATTAATAGGGTAAAATGTAACAAAAATTTTAAATTAAAATTAATGTTTGAAAATGTAACATCATAAAACTAAAAATCTAAGTAATGCATAAGACAAAGAAGAAATCAGAAGTCATAATGAAATGTAATGCTCTTCTAAAAATAGATATGAGTGTATAATTTACAGAAGAAGAAAATAGAAATAACTAATTGTTCTGTAAATAAATATTTATTTTTAGAAATATTCTAAATAGCAAATGCAAGGCCAATTATAAGCTAAAATGGTCAAGGTTTATTTAAAAGTGATAAACTTTTAAAGCTAGAGATTTATTACTTCATGATTAATAGTCAAATTGGTTATGACATTCTCCCACATTGACTGCTATGATTTACCAGCAAAACTGGTTTTAAAACAGAATGAGTTATAAAGCAGAAAAAGCAAAGACATGAAAGCGGTCCTTAACATCAAATGCTAGCTGTGGCTCCACCCCGATCTTTGTACATCTTCCTCCTCAGCAGTGTGGGAACAGTGCAGGAAATGGTGAACCATCTTGTCTTACGGCCTTTTACTTACATACATACTTTTATCTGTATGCCTATTTGTCTATCTATATCTATCTATCAGCAAGCAACTACAGATGTAATGAAATTCAACATGCATGTCCTTTTACTTACTGTGCAGGAGTCATGTCATTTTAATATTTTAATTTCTTGTAAATGTACATACGATAATATAATAACTTTAGAGAATACCAAAGTAGTCGGTATGATTTCAGTACTAAAATATCCTGGTACAGAAGTATAGACATCATTATATCAAGAGACCTAAAATTGCCATGTTTTCCCCCCACCAATTATCCTTTTAGATATTAATTTTGAGGTGAATAAATTTGACGAAATTTATGTACAATAATATTCATGCAAGTAATATGTTAAGAATAAGTGAGAGCCTCCATGCCCCTCAAAATACTTTGAATTCTCAAAGAATACAGTAATTGAAAGTAACATTTTGAAGAATACTGGCTGACTCTAGATCATATTTACTGTTTAATAGGTAAAACATTCTGAAAAACAAAAGATGACTGTCCCCATTTGGTTATTAATTAGTCGAAGTATATGTTTCATCTCTTCTTTGCATTTAGAATTATCACCAAATCCAACAATAAACATTTAGCTTTCTGGTAACCATAGATCTCTGGAACATACCATAAATATACCAATAAACATGATTTCTTTCTCTTGGAACAATAATTATGGCCCTGACATCATTATTGGATGATCTAACAAAGTTATCCTGCGTCCTACATCATATCATATAAATGGCAGGGAATTTAGGGTCTGAGAAGTGATGTAAAATTTTTTGAGATTTTTTTTTCTTACATCTTCCATTTTGCTGTGTGTTTCCTAGGATAATGTTTGGCAGTTTTTTAGCAGTCTTGCAATGAACTGAATGTTTATGTACACATCTGCCACCCCACCACATTTGTATGATGAAATATGAATCTTGAGATAACAGTATTAGAGGGGCAGCCCTTTGGCAGGTGAATGAGATCTGTGCCTTTGTAAGAAGAACACCTTCCACCTTGTGGGTGTTCAGTGAGATGACATTAGAAAGTGGACACTCAGAAGGCAATAAATCCACCAGTACTTTGATATTAGACTTCCTACTCCACTGTTTCCAAGCTACCCAGTTTATAGTATTTTGTTACAGCAGACAGAATGAACTAAAACAAACCTCCAGTAAGAAATGCATCTCCTGCACACATAAATGGATATATTCATAAATAATTGAAATAACTTTCTCATTTATATTTCTTCCATCATGTACTGTGTGTTCTTATTTTTTATTCTATTGTATTTCAGGACATTTCAAAATGCTACTCATGATCCACCACATTGATTACATGAAGCCCTAATGGCCACAAACTACATTTGAACCAGCCCAGAGCAGCTCAAGTCACTTGACTGTGGTTAGCTTGACCTGAGGCGACACCATTCGGTGATGACCTCTGGATGGCAGGTGTCAGGCAGTGCTTTCCGATGGCTCTATCACCCCACAGCATGATTTCACGGCCTCACATGGCCTGTTGGTTAGCATGTGGCACCCATTATGTGTTAGAAAAATGTCCCCTTGCATGTGGCTGCAGTTTTGCAGGCATGGGACTAGGTGCGCACACAGAACCCGGTGTCCATATGCCCAATCCTGCATCACAGTACATGGCTCAGAGAGCAAAGAATGGCAAGACTTCAGACTAGAATTCCCATAACATTCAATGTGCCCTTGCTCTGCCTCTGTTTGCAGTCTTTTGTCTCGAGGATCACATTCATTCTCCTGTGCTTAATCATTACCACCAGGATATATCTACATTTTTTTCTCTGCAATCTTGATTTCTCTTTGTATTTTAATTCAACTACATAGTTGAATTACTACATGCATCTCTTCTACCATCTTCATTGCATTTTCTCTCTCACATTCTTCCTACTCACACCATCATTTCTCCAGCCCTCCCATCGCCCTATATCAAAGACATCGTTCTCTCTCTCTGTCTTCTCCATCCAAGCAGAACTTATCTTGGCATTGTCAGGAAAGCATCTGCTTTTAAAAAACTCCCCATAAATAATCAAACATTCTTCAAAAATGACAGTGAAATGTCAGTTTTGCTTTTTTGTTCCGTATATGTATGGAAAGGTATAGTTTTTGTTTAAAGAAAACATGAGAATTTGGCTTCAATGATCTTTCCATTACATTCTTCATATAATATTCTTTCAAATTTGTCAAATGCTTTTCTACTATACACAAAGCAAAGAGTAATAATGATGAGAATGTATTTACATTCATGTAAAATGAATCACATATTAACCAATTACCATAAAATACAATGCCAATCTACTTGGAGAAAAATATCCATGGAAGTTTACCTTTTCTAAAAGAAATTCAATATGCCAAACTACAGCATGTAAAAAATCTTTTTTAATTTCCTTATTATACTAGTAAGTTGATAAACTACATGTTTTCCTCTGTTTCAAGCTGTGAGATTATCACAGAGAAAGGCCCCCAAATCTTCCTATATGTATTTTCTGGAGTGAGTACACACCTGACAAACAGATGCACAACAAATTCCTGTTTAGTGGGAAACCACATATCCAGCTCTCTTAATCACACCCAGATCTGTGTGTGTCAAGCGTCTAATATTGACAAGCTGTTGAAAACTTGATATGGGTTTTGCTAGAGACACAGGTCATTCTAACATTGAAATCACAATGCGGCAACTATGTCACTCAAAAGCCAATCCAAAATTTATATTCCTTTGGCCTCAACTCCCCTTGTTACCTTTCCTATGGATCTCAAATTCCTCTGAACCCAGGAAGGAGCTGAGGAGACCCTGCCCAGAGAGGAGAATTTGTGCTCCCAGGTGCAGTGAAGACTGTCTTTCTCTGCCTTTTGAAGTCTAAGGAAACATCTCATTGGATCCGTATATTTTAGGTCTATTCTGAAACTGCAGAAAATGAAACTTGAGTCTTGAATTCCTAATTGTCATAAGAGCAGGATTAAATATAACATTTGTTTTTAAAACAAATCTGTTTTATCCTAAAGCATGTCACAAAACTATTATTATTGATGTCTGGCTGGTCAAAGATCATCAGACATTTGGGCTGGGGATTTAGCCCAGTGGTTCTGTCGCCTGCCTCGCAAGTGCAAGGACCTGAGTTCGATCTCTGTTACCAAAAAAAAAATCATCAGACATTTGATTGTTTTATATAATTTCTTCAAAAAATAAGATGAAAACAAATTTATGCATAAATTCAAGACCCCACGAAATAAAGAATTAAAAAAACACAGTTTTGTGGGCCATATAATCACATAAAAATTGTGGCCATATAATCATATTTACACATAAAAATTGTGGCTATTCAAAGATATGATTGATACCTGTCTAAATTGAAAATGGTATTGAGTCTAATCGATATCAGCCCTAAAACCATTGTCTAAAGCATCAGAAAGCGCTTTCTTCTAGTAGTTTTTCACTTTATGCTGCTGGTTAGGGACATTTAACTATGTAAAGATGATTTAACTAACAGCACAGACCCTGAAAAAGGATATGATGTCTGATTTTCTGGGCCAACACAGATCTAATCCAAAACAGGATAGTAAAACTGATTTTATAACTTCAGATATGAATACATAAGTACAAAGAAGACTGGTTCAAAAACTTTGTCCAACTTCAAAATGAGTGCTCAAGATCACAGTGATCCTGATATTACAGTAAACTGTACATTTCTTTATCATTCTTGTGGCTTTCTAGCTCAGAGTACACACATTGCATTTTTTAGGTTTAACAACAGTCTTATGACATGCTACTGAAGTCTTAGAAGTATATAATCTTTATTTCACACACTATTTTTGATCAAATTACAAAGCAGAAAAGGTCATGCAACAACCTTAGAATTAAGTTGTTTACATCCCATATGTGATGCAAAAGTAAGTGAAAACAGCAAGGACATCCTGGGCAGTTTGGATTAGGTTGCATTACTACTATCTACTTAAAATGTTTTTATGTTTATTTTTCCCTTAGCGCTACGGTTAGCAATGTCACTTCAAAAACCCAATAAAATTCTTCCATTTAAGGCTTTTCTTCTTACAATGTTTCATCAGTCATCAAAGGGAAACTGCTCTATCTCAGGGTGATTGCAAACCTGTACACTGAGAAAGAAATCTACATGTTCTCATCCGCCTTATCTTTACATTGGGCCAGGGTGACACCCCATTTATTAGATGAGATATTGTTCAACTTATCAAGTAAAATGGTGGGGTTTTTGCTTCTGTAATGTTTTCTGTTACAGAATCTAAGTGTTTTCCTTCAAACGTCCATTTGAAGGCGGCTGTGATAGCAGTTAGTTATGCCTGATGACTTTTTTGGGCAGACTTCCTGAAAACAGGCATTTCGTGGTCTGCCTAAATGACTCATGGTAGATATTTTGGAAGAGAAAAGATGTGCAATCAGAATGTGACTCTGTTTACTGGTGTGATAAAAAGTATGAAGACTTTAAATTGGGAAGATAAAGCTCCAGTACTGGATTTATTTACAATCAGTTATTTTTTTATTTGGAGCAAGCCACTTAGTTTTATTTTGTGTCTGTTTTTTCACTTACAGAGTTATGATATTAAAACTGCACTTTAAATTTCTGCAGGTTATTTTCTGCAATAAATAATATAGTGGCTGTAAATGGACAGGAGTAAATATAACTGTGAAGGTAAAGTATTTCAGCATTTTAATCCTAAAAATAGAAATTTATTTAATTTATAATACAGAAATCATCTTCACAGTTATGATGATCTGGTTTAGAGTTCTAAAAAAACATATATTTCGGAAGAGTAATGTAAAATATAAAAAACTATTTTTGAAATTTTAAGAACAATCACACTTAAATATGACTCAGTCAATATAAACAATCCATAGAATACTTTGTTATCAAATAAAATGTAGGTAAAAATTGGCTGATTATTCTATTTTAACTATGCTAGAAAAAGAAATATTTGAAGCAATAACTTCATATGCTCACTTGTTTATAGCATGCAAACCTTGCAAGCTAACAGAAAGATAAACAATATAGAGCAACATGCTAACTTTTTTTGTTTTTGTTTTCCAGGCTGGCCTTGAACACACTATGTGGCCCAGGCTGGCACAGAACTCACAGCCATTCTCCTGCCTCAGCCTCCTAATTGCTGAGATTATAGGTGCGTGCCACCATGCCTGGCTGACATGCTAACATTTTAGTTGTAGTGTTCCTGGGAGTTACTCAAACAATAAAGTGGTAATTTAAGAAAAAAAAATTTTTATCTTACAATTCATCAGTTCTACAGCAAGCAATAAAATCGTTTGCTGAGAAGAAATGAACTACAGTCTTCTTTGAAATAACCTGTTTCAAAGACCAATAGCTAGAAAGAATGAGATTATAAATATTAAACTCTATTGTATCAATTTCCACCCATCTTTTCTAAGAAAATAAAAGCTAATAGATTGAGCAAGCCATGTGTGGGCAAAATTAATCATCACTTAAATATTTAAAAAAATTTTGAAATGATATTGTCCCATTCTATAGAGGAAAATACTGAAAGCATAGAGATGTAAAGCAATTCATTGAATGACATAGTACAGACTGCATCAGAGCTGGCTTTTAAATCTGCCTGCTGAGCTAATACTTGAAAATATTAAGCAAGATTTATACTATTTAAAATGAACACGGTGGACAAGAAATAGTCTTCAACAGAAAAATAAGGCTTATTTCATTTTAATAGTGATGATAGCACAAAATCAAAACCAAACAATAACAACAAACATTAGCTGTTTGGTATTTTGGTTGAGAACAGCCATCACTGGATTGGGAAAACTTGAATTGATTTATCCAAATTTAGTTTCCACACCATAAGATGGACTTAATGATAAGAACTTTTAGAATTGTTTTAAGAATTAAAATTAACCATACTCAGGTAGTACTTAGTGTACTACAAGTGCTGTACAAATTGTGTGTATAAAGCATGCCAAGTTTTGAACAACAATGCAAGGAAATTAATAATTGTTTTTAATTTACCACCCAAGTTAAGAATTTCTAGTTCTGTTTATACACAATATGTATTTATCATCCTACCATGTCACCATAATGAAAATTCTGATCAGAATTTATGTCAGTGTTAATGCTTGGGACTAACATTTACAGGGGAATCTTCATTAAGGCAGTAAATAGAAACTTACATGTTATTGTACAGTTCTAAAATTAAAATTAATAGTACTCATACATCTTATTGATTCACAAGACATTTTACTATTTATTAAGAACAAATGGAAATTATGAATATATTAAAAAGAATAAAATCCAACATGTGAGGAACATCCATTAAAATATAGGCAATGGTTTTATTTCTTTGAAAGCACTATTTATTGAACTAGAAAAGGGCCATGCTGGGAAACAAAACATTGTTTGAAAGACATGGAAAATAGTGTTGGACTTTTGGTTTTATAAATGTGATCGCTTATTGCTAAAGCTTTCTTAAATTCTATTTTCTGATTTTGCAATGGCTCTATTTTCTGATTAATTTCTCAAATTTTAAGACCTTTCACAAATTTTCATGGCTGACATACATCTGCGTATGGTTCCCAGCAAATGTTTTTTTTGTACTACAGCAGAACTCCATCTGTTGTTGCTGCCTCTCCCAGTCTACACCAAAAGTGTGCGAAGTCTGAAGAGCAAGACTGCCAGTGGGCTTGTTCACACAGGTGCAAGGCTCCCAGCTATGAGCATCAGGCTGAGTTCAGCAGCAAAGCACATATTTCTGTAGTTCTAAAAGCCAGACAGGTGGTACCCTTAGGTTTTAGCATTTGCATTTTCTCTCAAATATCATTTCCTCTGCTTTATTCCTTTGTTTTCCTTCTTGCTTTAGTCCTTTTTTCCCTTAGGAACTGGTTCCAAAACATTTTACAAAATAAGTTTTCAATTTTGGTTTGTATTTTAGAGCTAAGCCAGAAACCATTTTTATTATGAAATTTGTATATTTTAAAATTATTTTAGCTCTATGTAAGAGGGAAAATATCTTCTAACTCCCTTCATATGTATACACACATATCTATATATCTATATGACTATATATATGCAATGCCAATACAAATATGTGTATGAACATTATGTATGCATATATATATATATATATATATATAGTGCTGAAGAATTCTTAGGTAACTTTATGCTTATAACAGAAATATTATTAAAATATTATTATCATAAACATTATTTTAAAACATTTCATATGTTTAACAATATTAAAATATATTAAGACTATACTTAAATATAAAATAAAGGATACTTTTTTTGGGAAAAGGATACTTTTTGAAGCAGCATAATATACCAAAATATAATTTAATAATGTAGCACTTAAGTCTCTTCTAAGTGATGTAAGATGTATTTCATATAAAATTGTGTTTAATAGAAATAAAGTATTTGTGTCTATGTGCATGCATGTGTATACACATATATAACAGATTTTTCAACAAATTTGAACAAATTTATGATGAATTGAACTTGTGTTTTCTTTCTGCATTTAAAAAAGTGCTCAAGTATACATTGATGCTAAAGTAGCATTGTTTTATGTGGCTTTTCTCATATACGCTTATGTTCTATAATTTCTCTTTTCAACAATCCCAGGAAGAACTGTCACTATTTTAAGAAATAAATTTAAGTTTGAGCAACTGACTATGATCTTTCAGCACTTATCAGTATAGAACTATTTAATTATTAAGAATATATATATATATATATATATGTGTATGTATGTATAGTGATCTTTAGGGGAAAGGGTTTCTTTTCTTTCCTGATGTGATACACTTGTATTGAACATACACAATGCAAACAACTCCCCTTCCAGCACTCTGTTCAGCCTGCAGAACCACCAGGTACTGTGGTACTGTCCCCATGTCAGACTGCCTTCTTCTTACTTTCTCAAACACACACACGTACACACATATTTGAGTGTATGAGTGTGTGTGGGTGATATATACATACATATACATATATATGCATATGGAGGGAGAGAGAGAGACAGAGTCCACAAAAATATGCATACATATACACTTCAGGAAAAGAAAAATAATACGATTTTTTTTCAACAGATGGTGTCACCCTCATATGGGGGACCCTAAAGGGGGAAGAAAACATACTACACTGCTGGCCCTTAGAGAAGAAATTGAAAATGCGTGTGCAATAATCTCAGTGACCAAGGTTAGCCAAGCAGCAGTTCACCATACTAATAAGTGTCTGGAAGTGAATGGCCACCACTTTGATCACCTTTTGTAATTGTAGAGGCCTAAGGTAACTTGTATGAATCTCATGATGTCTCAATAAATTTAGTATTAAATAAATTTATATTAAATTATATATATAAATTTGGTGTTAAAATATTTATACAAGTTTTTCTTTTCTTGATGTGTACTTTTTTTGGCAGAATATATATATATATTTGTATTTAATTATATATTATCAAATAATTTACATAAAATCTACTTAGTTTCTGGTCTTGGGGTAATAAATATCTACAAAATTAGGGTCAAAGTCACAACTTTCTATGTCTGTCAGCCTTTGGACATATATAAATTTTAGGGCAATCATCCTGTAACCTATTTTTCTCTACTCTTCCAGATATTTATGGCAACTCAATCATGATATTGGGCTTTAAGTAATCTTTTATAATGTTTCCTTTAAAAAGTGACTGTAAAAAATCATATGAAGCCAAAAAAGAATGGAAATTCTACACATTAATGCTTTTTTTTTTTTTTTTTACCTAACTATAACAATTTACCCAAGGAAACATTCTCAGTTACTGTGTTATTTTCCTATTTCTGCTATAATGAGTTAGCACAAACTTCCTGTTACAAATAATAGGAATATATTTTCTTACAGTTTTAGAGGTTAGAGATCAATGGACTCCCTGGGCTAACACAAGTTGAACAGAATCGGTTCCTTCAGGAAGCACGAAGGGAGACTCTATTTTCTTGCCTTTTCCTGCTTCAAAAGGGTTCCAGAATCCTTGGCTCATGATTTCCTTTCATCTTCCAAACCATAAAAGGGTGGTTGAGTCTTTCATCAGTTGGACATTCTTCCACATTTTGGGATACTTGAGATTTCAATGACCAACTGAAATAACTGCTCTACTTGGGGTTTTACATGATTAGCAATTTTAATTTTGCCTATAATGTTAATTCCCTCTTGCCATGTACTGTATTTATCATTTTGGAGGGTTAACACACATGGGGAGCTATTATTCTGCCTACTTCTGTTACCTATTTCATATGGTGAAGGAAAACTAACAAAACTATCAACAAACTCTAGTAGGCAGGTGAAAACATGTCTTTCAACGTCTCTTAGAATCTCAAGAAGAAAAATATGGATTAATAATATGACAGTTTATGTGATTCTCAAGTATTTTCACACTTGACCATTTGTTTCTAGATGTAACTCTGGTAAAGGCAAGCAAAATAGGTTCTGAGTTGTAACTTTGATTTAAAAAACATTAATTAGAGCTTAGAATAAACATTTCATGATAAATTAGTGACATGACAATTGTGTTATGTGAAAATGTTAGTGAAGATCTATAGTTAAAATTATTAAATAATGAGAAAATAAAGCCAACTTCCAAAGCAGAGAATCTAAACTTACATGAATCACATTTTTATTTTAAAAATGAGAAATCTGATATGATTTTGTCACCCAGATGGGTAGTGAGAGATGGCCAGATATTAAGACTTTTTTGACTTTTGTATGATTATCTGTCCATCTCGACTCCACTATTTTATAAGGGCCTTGTTAAATAGTCCTATATGGACTTGTCACTTGGTCATTTACAATTAGACAGTCCCAGGTTTACCTTTGACTTTGCCACTGCTATAATTACTTACAGTTGGAAATAGAGATTAAAAAGTCAATCCAGAAAGGAAAGAAGGGAAAGGAAAAATTATGAGAAAAGGAAAAAATGGAAACAAAGTCTTTGTAAATAGGGAAGGATGGAGGGGGTGAAGGGAGCACAGGGAATGGGGAAAAAGTAAGAACCAAGATACATTATGTTCAGGTACAAGCACCCAATAATAAATGTAAACATGTTAATGTACAAATAAAATAATTTAAGCAAAAAAAAGAATCAATGCAGAGGTTATCTTGGTATTTAAAGGAAATCTTATGTATAGATAGTTAACAGGTCTAAATCATATGCATTCATCAAAACATTCTGGTAGTTAAGCTCTATAGAGTTACTATTTTTTTGCATGATGAAGTCATTATTAGTTATGCACATTTTGTGGATAATGAAACTCAGAGCATCCTGTCTGTATAGGAAAGGAATATACTTACAGTAATAAAAATATAAAGGTTTAAAAATTTTTTTGTTGATACAGTGGTAAGATTTAAATACTATCAGAAAAAATCTATAAAAACAATAATAAACAGAAAAAATACATGACCAGTGGTTTCAAGAAACTGGACAACATGTCATTAAAAGACAATTATCTCTGATTTCACCACTTCACTCCTTTAAGAGAGTTTCTTGACTGTAAGCCAAATGAAACCTGATGGATTCCTCAAACTGAGTAGATTGAACAAATAGTTCCACAAGACCAAGGTGGTGAGAGTTTACAGTATAGAAAGATGAAGAAAAAAAAAATACAGAGAAAGAGAATCCTAAAGAATCCAATGTTTCCCTTGAGGATTCAGCAAAGTACTGGTAAGTGCTGCATATGAAAATCAAAACATCTGAAAGGTGAAGAGAGAACAGTGTCCCTGGGTCACATTGCAATATTTTCTGTTCCCACAAACCATATGTAAAGTAGGATCAGAGGTAGACTGTTGAACAGGGTTAGTTAGACTTGAGCAGTTCCTCCCATTTGTTGAACAACTGCACACAGATAAGGAATATTAACAAAACAAAATGAAACAAAACTTATTCAGCAACCGAGATGAAAAACACCCTGGATGTCTATTTTACATAGGCTTAATTTGATTTAGTTATCTTTTTATGGCCCTTGTACAAAGGATGGTTTTTATATTTAAAATGGTTACATGTTAAATGATTCCTAAAGTACATACATAAGAGCTTTGATTTTGCCCTCAACATTTTATGATACTTTCGTATTCTTTAAGAAAAAGTTTCCCAACCTTTAGCTTAGATGAAATGGACACATTCCTAAAAATAAATAAATAGTCAAAAGTCACTTAAGAAAAAACAATTGCAGTAGCCCCATATTTTTGAAGAGACTCAATGTTTATTTAAACATTTTCTTAGAAATGAAAACCAAATAGCTTCAGTGGTGATTCTCTCAAAAAATCAAGAAATAAAAACAAATCCACATAAACTCTTCCAAAAGATTGAAGAGAAGGAAATCCTTTCCAATTTATTCTATGAGGCCATCATTATTCTGACACCAAAATGAGACAAAAACAATTACAAGGAATCTATATATCAATATCTCTTATGAAAACACAGCCATGACTTTTAAACATAACTATAGCATATTTAACCCCATTATTTACAACACAGCATGAATATAAGCACATTTTAATTTCAAGGATCAGTCAATACGGTGCCCTATATGAACAAATATAAAAAATTCATAATTATCTCTATCAGTGCCAAAAAAGTATTTAACAAAACGTAACATCTATTGATGATGGAACTGCTCTTAACACTGAATAAAAGAAAACTTCCTTAACTTCATAAAAGACATCTATGAAAAAAATCATATACAACCACATTTAATTGTGAAAAATCAAATGCTCTTCTTCAGGAAGATAATGAAAAGAAGATTCCTACTTTCATTTTTTTCCATTTAACACTCAACTAGAATTTTTAGCCAGTGACATAAATATAAGACAGACAGTGGAACTAGACCCTCACACATTTTCTATGTGTGAGTAAAACTGTTCAACTCTGCAGTACAATTTGTTAGTATTTTTATAGGCTTACATATAAATGAATGAACTGGGAATTCTACTTCTAGGTATCCAAGATGGAAAGGAAGAAGTTAAACTATAATTATAGGTGACCTAATCATCTATTTTGAAAGGATAGTCTTTTTTAGTAAACTGTCATGAAGTATTTGGATATTCATATGTAAAATTTTGAATTTTCATCATCCATATTTTGCATCATATATAAGGACCACAATGCAAAACCAAGTATAGGACAAATCCTTGAGACTTTGGTTATAAAAATATTTTTAGACACAGCACAAAAAGCACAATATGAAATAAAGTTGATAAATTAAACTTAATCAGAGTTTAAGATTTCTCTTCTTTGAAAGACACTGTTAAGAAAATGTAAAGTCACAGATTGAGGGAAAATATGTGTAAAACAAGCATCTTATGAAAGATTCATATCCATAATATATAAAAATCTCTCAAAATCAATAATGAGAAAATAATACAATAACACTGGGCAAAATACTTGAACAGATGTTTTATTTAAAAAGTAAGGATTGCAGATAAGTTAACAAAAAGATTGCTAATAAGTTAATAACTTTGGAAGCTCCAAAAAGCTATCATTATATGTCTATTTAAAAAGTGAAACTTAAAATGATGGACCAAATACTTGTGATGACTTGGAACACCTGAATCTCTAATACATTACAGACAGGTAAAATGGTTCAACTATGCGGCAGAACATTTTGCCAATTTGTTATATTATTAAATGTATATTTACCCAATAAACTAGCAATTCTTTTTCTAGTCATTTACTCAAGAGAAATGTGAATATTTTCCCACATTAAAACTTTTTTATGAATGCTCATAGTAATTTTATTTATAATAATACCAAACTATAAACAACACAAATGTACATGAACAAGTGAATGATTAACAAATTATGAAATATTATTGAAAAAAATAAACTGCTGATATTCCCATAATAGATAAAAATCACAATGTGATTATGCTAAAAATGTAAGATTTTTTAAAATACATTTTTAATGATTTTATATGTTTGAGATAGATACAGACAAGTGACAGAAAGTCAACTGGCATAGCCTCAGATTTGGTTTGGGGGTTAAAACAAGATTGACTATGATGAATTATATAGCAAATTTTTAGGGTGATGGAAATGTTCTATGTATTGATTGTGGTATTGGTTAAATGGTCTTATAAATTCACAAGTCATCATAGTAAAAATTTAAGATGGATGAGTATTATATGCAAATTACACCTCAATAAGGTTCAAGTTTTAAAATTCAAAGGTGTAAGGTTTTTTGCCAGCATACTCTTGAGCAGAAAATAAGGTGGAGTGACTTTATAAGTAGAAAATTAATCTAAAGTTACACTAATTAAGACCATATGATGTTGGTACAAGACTAGACAAAGGATAGGGCTTGATGAACTAGAATATAGAGAACTCAGAGACGGATCCATGTATAATAGTAATATGTTTTTGTATTGGTGAACAGCTTGGAGAATAAGTGCTATTTTTCATCTAGCACTACCAGAATCTCCCTATAAATCACTCAGACTAGCAAGCAAAGTTTATAAGCCAGGTTTTACAGAAACTTTACCTGGAATCACAGTACAGTAATTGGAAAGGACTAAGACAATCAAAGTGGCAGACAGCCACCCCTTAATATGTTTGCGGTATAGAACACTAGCAAAGAAATACTGTATAGATCAGTCGATGGGGAGAGAAATTCATTAAGTAAACAAGAAATCAACAAACAAGGGAGTTTCTAAATTAATATTTAAATGAGTACTAAGCCAATGGAACAATTTTTGCAGCCAAATTTCTAAAACAATTCCCCCTCTCCTGAATCTCTTCATTTAACCTAAACATGTGGAAAAGATTTGGAGATCAGTTTTTTTGGCATTGAATGTAACAGGACTTTCATTTGGTTTTTGAATCCTAACTCATGTATCACATCAGCCCAGCATTCCAGTTCTCTACCAGCTTAAAATTAACCCATGGTGATCTACGTTTCTGACTGGGTAATTGTGTGCCATTGTCAGGTTGTGTATTTCTGGAGGTTGGATCACTTGTACGATTTTCTTACTGTCTGCGAGGAATCAACATAGAACACCTGTTGTCACTGAGCTTTTTACTCACATGACTATTTTTGTTTTTAAACTTATGCTTACTGCATAACTTATGCATAGCTCACACTGTACAAATTAAAGGCCTTGCTTTTGCCCACAAGAACATGTAAGATGAAAAGCTTAAATTTCCAGGTAGAAAACTGCAATAATCAATGCTTCAATTGCTCTCCTTAGGCATTTGCTGCCAGATACTTCTGTTTTTAATTATCATCTTTTCTTCATAAGTAAACTTTTTAACATATATGATGTCTGCTTCCCTTTGAGAAGGACTTCCCAAGAAACCTTACTGTATTTTACAAATACACACAAGAGCAGATGAACACGTATTGAATACTTTCTGGTGTTATCTGTAAGTGCTTGACATGTGTTGTTTCAATTGATCCTCACAAAAATTCCTTTTGGTTATATTTTATTCCTTCTGTTTTACCAGTTATAAAATTTGAGTCAAAGAGGTTAACTTTCAAAATGTACAAAGGTGAGAGAGAACTGCAACACAAGTTAATCTAATGCCGAAGTTCTTACCTCTTTTTCCTTCTTTTTTCTTTTTCCTTCTTTATCTTAACATCTATAAGTGGATTGATAATCTAATGTCAGTGTTCCACATTTAATATTTTCAAACTGTGAATTTATTACCCCGTACTAGTAGCAGAAATTTTTAGATTCAGTTGCAAGTTAATTTTAATGAAAACACTGTTCCAAATGTGTTTAAATAAGACCAAGAAAACTCCACAGCCTTCTTTATACCTTCTGTAATTTTCTCCTTAATGTATCTGGCCTTCCTAAGAAAATAAATCTAAGATTTAATAATAATTCTTAAGTAGTGAACCTAACTCTCAAAATTAACTCGTTTTTATTCATGAGAGCTCTATTTATAATATATGTCTTTTTACTACTTAAAAAATCTTTTAAAAAATTAACTTCAAATCCCATAGCTCCAAATTTAAGTCCATTTCCCTTAGATTTATATTGAAGTCTCTCCATGGTCCATTCCTTAGGTACACTCCTCATCTCTGCTCATCCTGGTAGGTAATATTTCAGACCTGTGAAGTACTTAAAGATTTTCAAATATCAACTATAGACCACAAAAAGATTGCTTCTAATGCATTATACTCTCTTAACTTTTTAACAAGAATACTAAAGGTTTAGGAACCAGATCAAGCTTCATAGGTTTCATTTTTTTAGGAGCCTTCCTAACTTCTGATGTAGCGGTGAACACACACACGCATGCACGCACGCACGCACACACACACACAGACTGTGTGGCATTCCCATCTCTTATGTATTATGTCTTTTCATCGTGCTTATTCATGCTGAGCTCCAAATCATTTTATTTACTGTTTGACATTTTCACTGGGCCTTTGTTCTGAAGAGTAGGGACTTTGTTTCTTCCTCCTTCCTAGTACATTGTCAGTTAAAAATAGACACATAATAAATAGTAAAAACAAAACAAAAAACACTGCTGTTTACAATATAACATTATCTCCAGCAGAGACCTATAAATCCAGTCTATTTGCTTGCTTTATTGTAATACAATGCTGACATCTACAATTAAAAGTTTTACCTAATATTCTTAAAACAAAATTTTATAGTCACTCAGGAGTTGAAACTTTATTTATAAAGTCAGAAAATTTAAAAGAAATCTTTAGCAACTTGTTTACCACTGAGAATACTAACTGCAGTGTAATGGAATTTATGAGTAGTTCTGAAGAAATATTTTATTTCTTCACAGAATTACAAGACTGGAAATGAACCAGAAAGGTCACATAGTTCATCTTTCATTTTTAAATCATCCCACAGAGAGGAGAAACTATACTATTTGTAAAAACCTCCAGAAAGTGCATATGACAACTTTTCTTTGTAACTCATTCCAGCACTTAACACCTTTAACCCTAAAAATCATAACTTTCATGCATTGGAGTTTCAACCTGTTTCCTATTGTATGTTCCTTGTCGAAGTCTCAAGACTAGCAGGTTAATCTCTGCATAAGCAGATGCCACATACTGTTCCTGATTTCCTGATTACTTCTCTTGTCTCATATTAAATAGCCACTTTCCAAAATTGTATCACACGAGTGACAGCTCTTGCATTCTTGCTGCAGGCACCAGCCTCTCTGTATAGGCCATCAGGTGGATGCTGCCACCCTTCCACAAGCCCTTCCTTAACCAGTCATACTACCCTGCAGACTTTAAAGCGGACAGCATAAAAGATCAACTGATTAAAAAAATCCATAGATCAAAAGAGATCAAAAGTTTTTAAAGTTTCAAATTAATATTTTAAAGTAGAATAAATTAATGTGAAGTGTTCACTTGTGCAGAGATGACAATACGAAAAGATACTGGTTGTTATGAAACCATAATTTCACCATGCCCACACCCTTCATAATATTTCAATTTTTGGTGCTCATTTATTCCACAACTGACCCAACTACAAAAGTCATGCCATAACTCCTTTTTCATCGATTAAAGTCTTATTTACAAGAAGAGAATCTAGTTCATACAAGTGATGGGTGGAGCAGACATAGAGCTCATGTCACCAGTTCACGTTATTTGTTTCTCATTTTACAGATTCTATTTGGTTCTTTTGAACACTATAAAGAGTTTCTTAGTAGAACCTTGTCTCTTTTACATGTTTTAAATTTCATCTCTTACATGTTTTAAATATAGAAATTCATAGTCTATATCCAATAAATCCATTTGTAAGAATAGTAATTCTGCTATTTCTTGAAAATAAAATCGGAATGAGTTGATGTCCACTACAAGTTCGTATTATTTTAGTATTTGTTGTAGTATTGATGATCTTTTTATACTCTTTAAACATGTAAACAATATTGTAGAATTTTAATTATCAAAAAACTCCTGAAATGTGATCTTGCAGAAACTATGACTCTGATAGCTTAGTTTTCCTTAGTTTTACAGAAGTGACTGGTAAGAAAAATTAAAATACAGTATTCTTGTCTTGTGCTGTAAATTAAAAATGGGCGTAGAAACTCCAAACTAACAAATAACAGAAAGTACCTTAAGGAGGTAGTAAAGAGGGCACAGTGGCTGCAAGCTCCAAAGAAATATTCTGGTTCTACAGAAAGATCCTTGACAAAGGCCTCAGAGATTTCCCAAACAGAAAGGCCTGCTAATATAAATTCCACAATTAAATTTAAGCACAAATAACCCACCAAGAGTGAAGATAACCCAAAACAATTAGAATTAGGACTCTTCATGAATAGACTTATTGGATTCATAATACAAAATACAGTAACTATTTAAAACATGAAAGAAAGGGCACTTAAAATATATGAAAGATACAGGGTTCTATTAAGAAAGACTCAAGAGAGATTAAAAGAAAGAAGTAGAAGCTCTAGAGTGAAACAATAAAGTAAGTTAGTGAGCTGGTTACAGAATAGATTAATACAGCTATAGAAAAAATGTTGAAGTGAAAGAACAGAACAGAAGAAATGGAAAATAAAAGATATGGAAAGTTTAGAAAACATAAAGAATATTATTCAAATTCCAAGAGAGGTAAGCAAGAGTCATTATTTGATGAGCTAATAGATAAAAAATTTACAGATTTGAAGAACAAGAATGTTGAAATTCATGGAATACAAATTTTAAGCCAAATAGACAAGAGTTCTAAATATGGAAAAATTACAGAGAAATTGCAGAGACAATGCAATTCACAAATATTATAAACAGCTACGGTGAAAAGATAGATGATTTACAAAGAAAAGACATAAAGACACACTTTTTATAGTGTAACAACTAGAAAATAATGTACTGCATAAGTTCAATATCTTTAGGAAAATATTTGTTAACTCAAAATGTTATAGGAAAGAAAAAGAAAGACATCTTCACAAAAATACTAATCACCAGTGGTGAATGAACCTCTGGACAATGAATACTGAATTCAGAAGGAAGAAATGATACATATGAAGTATTGGTAAGAAGAAATTGATAACTATCCAGATAAATCTAAAACAGTATTACTATATAAATGGCACATTTGAAAGGAAAATAGAATGTAATGATTTACAGTCAACCATGTTTTTGAAATTCCATTCAGCTACTGGCTTACAGGGTGATCTTAGGTGTAGCTCAGTACAAGGGGCCGGGAATAAACCCCCAGTATCATAAATAAATAAATTAATCAATTAATGAGGAAGAAGAAGAGAAAGAAGAGAAAGAAGAAGATGATGATGATCCAGGTAAGATTTTTCTAATACAATAGGATGAGTAAGACATTTTCAAATACAGAAGAAAACAGAAAATACAGAGAACAGAAACCCTTCTTGGAAAACCAAACAAACTTTATAGAAATTCAGATTATGAACAGATTGCATTTAAAAAGAAAAAGCCCTCAGAAATGGAGAATCTATAGTGAAAATGACTCAAAGAAGGCACTAATATCTTTTAAACATAAAATCAAGACTAAATCACTGCGTGAATCATGGAAAAGCAGAATATCAATACTAGAACCCCTGACAAATAAAAAGAGAATAAACAATGGAATAAAAGGAGGAGGAAGTGTTGGTATAATTATCAATTACCTTTTAGAGCAACTGATTAGTTAGTACTGTCTGAAATAAAAGTGAGAGTGGTTAAAAATGATCTCAACCACATACTTATATATTTTTGCTTATTTATATGTATAGGTATTTTAAAAATTAATTTTTCTTGTAGTTAAAATCTGGAATAATTCAGTAACCTGGATCTGGAATCAGTAACACTTTCTGAGTCATTTCATTTTCCTTTTCTTTTTTTAACTTCTAGAAAAATGAAAGTGGACACCATTCAGTGAAATAAAAAATAAATAATAATCTATCTGTTAAAATAGTAATTTACCTACTATCTATCCTCTATCTTATCTATAATATTCTTTTATAGGTATCCATTCATAGAAAGATAACCTGAAAAATGATAATTAAATTCATAAAATTGGGCTTAGGGGTTGGAGATGGGAGTGATGGCTTGCTTTGTTTTCCTTGACTTTTTAAAATGGCTTGGAACTTTTTAATAAGTATGTATCACTTTTATAAAAACAAAAAAATCATTCTAAAAACAAAATATATATATATATATATATTTTTTTTTGTGTGTGTGTGTGTGTGTGTGTGTACCGGAGATCGAACTTGGGACCTTGCCCTTGCAAGGCCGGCGGCAGAGCCACTGAGCTAAATCCCCGACCCTCTAAAATATATTTGTAAACAAAAGCATAGAGTTTGTTCCTCATTTGATCAACTTAACTACAGCATATTATCTTCTGACTATTTGGTTACTGGTATAGAACTAGCATTGTATTATTTCTCCAGTGGTAATTTGAGATTAGTTGGTAGTTATAACCTCTTATTTCCTACCTAAATTAGGATGGAATACCAGAGGCAAAATGTACATACAATAACCTCTTCTTAAATTTCATAAGAAAAGAGTGGCAAAGTTTAAGCCATACATAAAAAGTGAGAGTGATTTAACTTTTTATACAGCAGAACTATGACTAGTTGACTTTGACTTTTTAATCATGAAATCTGCAACAAGGATGTCAATTATTTAACAAGGATTATGCATTATTTTTCTTCTCTTATTTAAACTTTCAAAAGTGGGAATACTTTGCAGCTAATAAAATAAAATTGAAATCCAAATGCAAACTGAGTTTCTACTCAAATTCAAATATTTTTCAATTTGGTTACTCATCAAAACTAGCAGCAGCTGGTGTCCTACTTGGAGTAACTGTAAACATTCTAAGTTAAAGACTCAAAAGATTATCAAAGGGAAAAAATGTTATCTTAGAAAAGAGACTGGATAGAGACTAAAAATAATTTTGACCATAAGGGAGGTGTTGTGTAGGAAGGGATAAGATGCTTTGAAGGTACTTTAATCTCAATGTGTGTCATGAAACACAAATAGCTAAATCATGGCATGATGGTGTCCTTTAAGCACGGTACTTTGGAAGGAGACATAAGCAGTATTTGAAATTTCCAGTTTCAGATGAATTTTTTTAAACCAAGAATGTTAGTTAAAAGTAGCTTCAAATCTCAAAGTCTAAATCAGTAACCAAAACTATGATAATTGCCATTTGTATACATGATTTAAGTAAGATAGGAACACCATCTCTCAGTGACAGGACATCATGGTATATATGTCACGGCGCTGCAGCAGTGCCAGTTGTTTCCAATTTACAATGGGTAAAGTGCCCCAAAGTACATACAAAGAATTCCACTGACATACAGGAAAATAATTTAAAAATTTCTTCATTTATATTTTTAAGTTACTATTTTAGGATATCTCCTAAAATAAAATTGTATATGTGTGATTAGAAATATAAATATATTAGATGTTCAGACTGAAAAATTTGAATGAGTCAGGATGAAAGTTTTCAGCATTATTAATTGAAAGGAGATTTATTCCCATTATAATTCTAATAATTTTGTAGTTACTGCTCGTGCACTGTGCCGAGAAGCATCCTAAGGCAATGTCCATTCGGCACCTGGAAAAGATACCACGACTGTTATGTATGGAGAAGATGGGAAGCTTGGGACCTCTGGAAACTTATCATGTGGTGTCCTGGAAAGTCTGTATATAAATAGACGTACTGGCAAATATTACCTCTTTCGTTTATATAGATGGTTTCTTTGCTAAACACCTGTCCTTCTCGATACTGCAACACTCTCATTTTCCTAGGCATGCCACAATCATTTGCTCTTTTGGTTTCACCACTCAGACACTAAAAACAGTAAGTGAGAGTTCTCCAAATGCAGGCTTGTTCCTGTGCTAGCAGCCAGCCAGAATCTTCCCTGCCAGACCCTTACTCAGTCTTAGGGATGTTTCCTATGTGCTAGATCCCATATATTTTTGTTTTCATTCAGCCAACTCTTTCTTCCAGCCTCTTATCTCCTACACTTTACTCATTTTTCCCTATCAGACTTTAAGCTTGATCAGCTTCCATTTTTGCTTTTCTGCTTATTTTTTTGCATCCAATCTACTCAGAAGAATTAGTGACTTTTGGCTTTACTTCTTAAGAACTGCTCGGTTTATTATAGATTGCATTTAGCCACCCAAAGTGTACCCAAACAGTTCTTGCTCATGTCACCATTGATATCTACACTAATAATGGACATTCTCCAATCTTCATTCACCTCTCAGTTGAGTTTGAAACAAGATCTCCCCTATCCCACTTACCTCCCCCCCTCTCTCCCTCTCCCACTCTCTCTCTTTCAATAATCCCTTAGGTTTAATGATAATACAAATGCTCTTTCTACCTTTCAGGCCACACTTCTAAATTCCCTGCATATATGAGACTTCTCTACATTTCAGACAAAATGTACTGTGCTCTCCACTCGGGTTTATGAATACCATGTCAATCATATTATGTCCACAACTGGACTAATCATTTGTCTCCATATACGTTTTCCTTTCTAAAAAAAAAATGCTGTAAACACCCACCTAACTCATCATAATACAAGTCTAAGAGATATCGTTCACATTTGCTGCCTCTCTTACTTGGGATTTTTAGTCCATCATTAAGACCTATAGATTTCTATATTTTATATATACCTCCTATCTTTACACACAGTAATTTTTCTTGGTACCGGGGATCGAACTCGGGTCCCTCCACTTGAGAGGTGGGTGGCGGAGCCACTGAAGTAAATCCCCAGGCCCTACCAACAGTAATTTTGATTAAGCTAGTATTGTCTATCTCTGAACAATGTAATAATCTCCTACCTAATGAGTCAGTATCCACATTTTATTAGTTTCCAATTCATTTTTCTATGGAGAAACTAACATGATTTTCAAAAATGCAAATATCTGGAAATGGATCTAGGTTTCCTATGGAAGATATCAGGGCCACACATAATATTATTAATTTTATATATATGCCTTATCTGATAATAGCACTTAACCAACAACTATGCCAACAACTCTTTATTGTTCCAGGGATTTTTGATTTATTTTTCATTAATTGAAGCTTTCATAAGTTCACTTGATGGTTGTTCCGTCCTCACCACAGGGATCCTCAAAAACATGCTGCATAAAGCTAACTCCCAGTACAGATCTCAGTTTAAAAACTGCCTCTTTTTAATGAACATTCCTGGTCATTCAGACCACTCAAATCATTAAGTACTTATTTACATATTTTTGTTTTTAATATTTCTTTATTTTTCTAGAATCAGTAAGGATTCTTTGCACTATATTTAGCCTAGTAAAGTACCAAATATATTACAAGTTCTACAAAAGTATTTACTGAGTGACTAATAAGCTTTCAATCTGATTCACCCTTACTGTTTTACTGTTTATTTAAAAAATTGTTATACACATTAAATATAGAATGGAGTTTTAGATTTATGGTAGGACAATATTCATCACATTATTCAAAACATTTTCAAATGGCAATTACACTTTTTGTTTCTATAATTTAGGAATATTAATTAATTAGAATAAAGGCTGCAATTTGTATTCAAATTATAAGTAACAACTTTAAAAACAAAGCAGTCTAACGTACAATCCAGTGCTTTCATACTAAATTACAAAATAAAAGTAGTGATAAAAATGTGATTATATGAAGACTTTAAGTACTTTTTTAGGCCATTCAGAAAAGTTACACTGACCACAAGCTCCTTGATAATATTTTGAAATGATAAGATAAAAACATCAATGCTAAATTTCCTCTAATTTAAACTGCTAAGAAGTTTAACTTTTCAAAAATATCAAGTTGAGATTCAAGATGTCTTTTCAGTCTTTATTAATTGAATTCATATTTGGCCTCCCTTCTTTTTATTTATTTGAAATGTTCTACTTTAGTTTTGTCTTACTACAGCAAAATACCTAAATCAGCTAACTTTATAAAGAGAAAAGTTTTGGATGTTCTGGGTATGGTGCCAGCAGCAGCTCAGTTTTGGTGAAGTCCCTCCTAGCTGCTGTCTTACCATGGCAAACACACAGATGTAATGAGGAGTTTACACTGCCCAGCAGGCTGTCAAAGGGAGAGACTGGCATCCCATAATCCCTTTAGGGGACATCCCCTCCACTGACCTGCAGATGTCACATGAAGCCCCACTCCTCCAAAGCCCCACTTTGGGAATCAAACCTTCAATAACAAAGGATCTTTATACATTGCTACAATTAAATAATTAAAATGCACCCAAACCACGGACAGCTTCTAAAAAATTTACAAAGGATTCAATGCCATGTGTAAATATTTGATCACCTTGAGTTGACATAGGTTAAACTGTAACTCGGAAATGTTGCTGAACTGAATGAAAGTGACTTGAAATGTTTCCTCTCAAATATATCTTTGTTCAGGATCAGATATTATACTGATAGGTGTTCAGTCACAGAAAAAAACAATCATGATAGGGTAATTCTAAGAATTCCTCTCAACTAGTTTCTGTTAACAAACAGGCACTGAAAATTCTGAAAAGTGCTGTCTCATAAGATTATTCCATGGATCTCTGATTTTTTCCAGAGTTTAAATATTCACCTGGAGATTATACAGATCAATTCAGAGATACCAAATTCCCTTCTTGAAAACAAAATTGTGCCAACTACTCAATACTTCCACCCTACAAAATGACTTTATCTTCCTTTACCCATAATAATCTCATACATATATATTTTTAAATGAGCTTTATGGCAAAGTATCGGGCAAGACTTTTAAAAAATTGCATAATAATAATTAAAAGAAATTTAGATACAGACATAGCTGTCACTCATTGGGAGATTTGTTAACGACAAAAAAATTTAGAATTTTATGATATAGAAGCTTATTCAATTTTTCATGTAAATACCATTATTTCCAAGGAATAAAAATGTATGATTCATATTAATATATTTGTTAGTTTATTTTGATAAATATTCATAGGAAATAAATAGTTTTTATGAGCATTTACATTTTCAATATATTTCTTTACATACTTTATTTCCCTCATTAGGTCTCATGCTTTAAAGACTATACATCTTTTTTCGGACAATTTAATTTATTAATGTGTGTGTGTGTGTGTGTGTGTGTGTGTGTGTGTGTATGATTTGGGAGAATTTAGTTCTCAGATGTTCTGTGTAAACATATGTCTAATTTAAATCCACTCTTCTATCATGTTGTATGAGTTGTAAGATTTAAATAATATACATATACTAATTCCCTACAGTGAATGGAATCATTATGGTACACACATATATTAATAATAGTAAAAGAAAAAATGTTTTAATAAGGTCACTCTTCAAAGAAATCTTACTAATAAATGAATACATTTTGTGAAGTGTTATTCTTTTGGATAGAGCAAATGTAAAATGTAGGTTAAGGATTAGTAAACTGTTAACAAGTTGGGGTGAACATGTCCTTATTCTTATATTCTGAAGTGAACATATTTGCTGCTGTTCACTGAGTGTGGGAAAGCAGAAGAGGATCATCCTAGTGAGTTTGTAGTGTTAGCTACAATACCTACAATAGTAAGAGCCCTCATTTACAGAGTTCCTATTTTGTGAATAGCCTTATGATTAAGTGCTTTATTTATGTTATCTTTTTTAATCCTCAAAAATATTTTGATATTGATAAACTATTTACCTTGAGTAGATACAAAAACTGATACATTGAAAGCAGGATTCAAATTCAGAGATGGCTTCCTCCTTATTTCTTCCATGGCCCCGCCTCTCCTCATAAATTGTGATTCCATTTCTTACTGATTATAGACACATTTTCATTAGGTTTTGTGTAATTCTGATTTAAATCACAACATCCAGTTTTTGACTCTAAAATGCTAAGGCTCATATTTCCATAGGGGTTGCTATCATAATACTTCATCCTCTGATACCTACTTTGAAATAAGTAATTGCATTTTCTCTTCCATATGTATTACCTGTATTTGGTATCCTACTTTTGACTACTTATACTTCAGAGTTTTGTTTTAAGTTCTACTCTCTAAGTGTGTCATTGTCCATTCAATTTTAAATATTGTTGGAAGGGCAGTTTCTTTTTCATTAATAAAGAAATTGATCTGCAAATATTAAGGCATCAATAGTAGCAGCTCCCTGGATCACAATTTAGACATCACTAGACTCCACTAAAATTATGTCACCAATAATTCATAAGACCTAGGTTTCATTTTCTCAACATAAAAATGCAATTTGTACTATAGACTACTATCTAAAGCCTTGCTTAAAAATTAACTCCATACTTATTTATTCTTAAAGCAACCATCTGATTTTAAAAGGATAAGTACATCGTTCGTTGACTATAAAAGAACAATTAATACCTCCACTGAAAATTTTCTGACATATTTGTCTACTAATGAGCTGAAACTCAAAGTTGAAAACACATTTAAAAAATCATTCTTCTCCACATGGTATTCCATTATGAAACTGCTGCAATAAACATAACATTAGTTGAACAAACATAACACTATAATCAAGCATCTGCTTGCCTTCCTGCATTGCATATACAACAGAGATTTGTTGTACTTTTTTTAGTATTCTCAATAGGTTTCTGTACTTGTAAAGGTCCAGAAATAATCTTCAGAACTTATTCTCCATATGGCACCAGGAAACCTGGCATAAGACCCTTTTCAACACAAAGGATATATAACTCTGTTATTTCAAAATGTCAAAAATTTGCCACAAAGGCAAAATTACCAAGCATTAGAACTACCTTCGCTTCTGTTTAATCTCATCAAAATACATCGAACTGTCTAAACAGGTCAATTTTAATTATTAAAAAATGAACAAAACACTGAATATCCCTTCTCTTCTAGTTTTAAGTGTTAAATCTGACTTCAATTATAATTTCAGTATTAAGTTCTTTATGATTCTGCTACTTCAACAGAGGGTCAACATCATGAAGTCACTTGACAAACATGACCTACCTTTTTGTTCTGATGCCATATACACAAAAGAAAAGTAAATAGGAGGGGCCCGGGATTTAGCTCAGTGGCAACACGCCTGCCTCCCAAATGCAAGGTCCTGAGTTTGATCCCCGGTACCAAAAACAAGAAAGAAAGAAAAGTAAATAGGAGATGTGCATTGTTCTGGATAATTATCTTATAGGTAGTTGGTCTTGAAAGTCAAACTCAAAGACTCTCATCAAAAGTATATATTCTGGAAATTATTGCAGATACTTTATAAATTTCACAATATGTTTTAATTCTCGTCTGAAGTCCTTTTTCTTGCGTAAATGCAGCCAGAATCAATACCCTTGCAATAAGCTAGAATTTAAGATATATGGAGAACACTGACAAGTTAAATATTCACCTACATTCTAACATCTGTAAGCTACATCTTAAAATTTAATGACTAATTCAAACACCAAATAACCTTTAACTATATCTCAATGTGCTCATCAGTACACGTTTTCTTATTTATGATTTTATAAATGTAACCTTTAAAATGTTAGAAAATATAAAACACTATTTTAATATTTAATAATATTCTTAACTCTCCTTTCAATAGTGAACTAACTAAATATAATGCTAGTTACATAAAACCCACCTGTTATACAATAGAAGGAATTATTTAGTTCCCCAAAAGCAAAAAATTTTTTTGTTCCTTATAACAGTAATGAGGTGATTAACTTTTGAGTTCAATGTGAAGGAATACTGTGGTTCTAAGTACGTATGATTCCTTTTAAATGGTCAAGACGTTGCCAGATATTTCAATTAATGTGTACCAAGGTCACAAAATCAATTTCTTATCAGCCAAAAACACTCATACAGTAAATTTTATTTTCAAACCATAATCTCTAAATTAAATCTGTGTACCTAAAAAGTACAGTGTGGAAACTCAATCCTTGGGTTTTCTCCCTGATAGCATTTTCACAAATGGCCCAAGGCTTTGCATGCTATATTTAGCCTGCAATGTTTGGTTAGATTCTAATCTTCCTAGAGAAAGTCATTATCTTTTCCCCTGGCAAATAAAGGACCAAAGTGTTAATTTCCTCCTTAAAATAAGTACAGTGTTTGAACAATTCTGACATTCTGTCTTTGAGCAAGAATAAGCAAGAAATTTACCTGGAAACTTTCAAAAACTATAAAGACAATCTATGAAACTGTATACTAATCCGTATTTCTTGATAGTATAAATTATGTTCTTGAACCGCAGAAAAGATCATGTTAATATGGAGAACAGCGTTACCTTGCAGTAAATCCTATATAAAAACTTTGCAGGAATTGAGCTTGTCTGACCAATGACACTCAAGATAGTCACATTTTTAATGAAAATTCTTTGACTTGAATATAAAATACCTTCATCTAATACATTCAGGTGTTAGGGTTCTTTCTCTATTTTCTAGCTGTTCTCAAAAAACATTTTTTTTTCCTCTTAATATCCTCACACCCGACTCACAACTGCACATGAAACTGTAATGAGTTAAGGTTGGTACCTAGGTTCAATGACAATGAACCAAAATAGCAAAGAGAGTTAAAACATTTCAATAATTTTGCCTTAATGTTTTATATTTGGAAAGTCACAATTTTTACACCATAAAAACAAGATTTTTTTCCATTTAAATAAACAATCCAAGTATTAGAGACAGTACATTTATGTAAATGCTATATAATATACAACCCAGTGGTATTGTCTCAGGCAGCTGGCTAACAAATTACACACATCTATTGTAATTTCAGATCCTTGGGACCAATCTGATGCTAGAAGGTGAATAAAACACAGGATATAAAATCATGTCTCAAGTAGATAACAAGTAACAAGCAGAAAGTTATCTGATGATATTTTTAGAACTCCTCAAATTGTTTCCCCCACATTCCTAAATATGTAATCTTTTAATTGATTTCAGCAATGCTAAACAGAATGAAAAGAATCCTTTCTTCAGCCAGGTAAGAGGGAGCAAAGTATATTTGGGCAGAATCAAAAGACATTTTTAAAAATTGAACCAAAACTTTTATGGGTGGTGACGAATTTTTCATAAACTATATATTAGGTATATCAAAATATTCATAAAATTATTTAAAACTGTATAGATAAATATTTTATTCATTTCCAGATTCTTTGTGATCATTTATTTCATTTTAATCCAATTTAGAATTCAAAAATAATTTTGGAGGGCACTAGGGATTGAACCCAGGGCTTAGCACTGAGCTATATTCCCAACCCTTTTAATTTTTATTTTTGGACAAGGTCTAGCTAAGTGGCTAAGCTGCCCAGGTTGGCCTTGAATTTGTGCTTTTCCTGCCTCAGCCTCCCAGAAATGCTGGGATTATAGGCAAAAAGTAAAGTTTTTGTAACTGAAGAATAAACGGTCAAAATAAAATTTTCATTTTTCTAGGTGCCAATGATTTAATTCTTCCTAGACTATTAATGCAAATGGTGTGCTTGATACATCAGACTGAGAAAGAGCAAATAATTCCTGTGAATTCTCTAAGCAGAAACACAAAAGATTATCACAAGTACAGTGCCAACGTCAGAATCGAATGTGCCTGAGAATATATTCCTTCTTAATTCATAGAAATATTCCAAACAGAAACAAAAAAATTCAATCCTTTGTAATTGATCAAAATGAAGCAGGAAAACAAAGATATTGTGGAGCAAACCAATGTAGTTTATGATACTTTGACCATTTGTGTGCATTTTCATGTGGCTATAATGTATATTCGTCATTAATGGCAAAATACTTGAAGTAGGATTAAATCTAAGGTTATATTGTTGTAATTTTCAATGTATAAAATTCTATTAAAGCTAAGTGGTTGATTCATGGGAGCTTAAGTACTATTCCTAATGTCCTAGTAAATTCAGTATAGGCATAGAAGAATAAAAATGAGGCATCATCCAGAACAATAGTGTTTTATAGATTGAATCCAAGGTATTCGACAGTGTCCAAGGGCACAAACAAGAATAATGACTACTCATTGTTGGGATTCCACAGTCACTGCTGAAAAACAGACAGACCTCTTGAAACTCACTCACTTCACCAAAATACATTAATGTAAAATAAAATGAAATGTAGGATAACATGAAAAAATAATTATTTGTTTATGGATAGAAATTTTTTTAAAAGGCCTTGCAAAGAAAATAACATGTGAGTTAGGTCTTAGACAGTAAGCTTATAATATTCTTAATATTGAAAGAACCTGGTTTCCCCCCTGAGCATATGTCAATTGATTGGGGTGTCCCATATATTAAGCTCAATTCAAAGGTTGTTTTGATGCCTGGTAATAGGTACTATCCTTAGAATACAGAAATTTGGCTACAGATTCCCTTCCAGTTGAGAGAACTTGCCCAACTTGTTTACAGGCCTTAGAGATAAACATTTATTCATCAAAGTTCTTTTGCAGTTATAACTCAAGGGCAAGTTCCATTATGTCACATTCTGTTCCAGTTGTTAGGTACATGGTAATTATAACGTCAAATGGATCACAGTCCTCCTGCTCCCACCTGGACATGCACATATTATTCAAAGGGGCTACTCTTGATTATATACAACTGTGATTAAACTGCCCCAGGAGGGGAGCAAATACAAACATCATGGTTTCAGAGCCTTCTCTTTGTTTTTAATTTTTCAAATGACTAGTATAATATTTCTCACACTGATCATAGTACAGTATATACAAACCCTTGTTTTTCAGCATTGTAATACAGGAGAGTCCTCTGAAGATTGATGAAATAAATACCTTTTAAGAGAGGAAACCACCAGAAAAAATAAGGAAAAAAGTTTTATTTGTGTTCCAGCCTTTACTGATTTGTAGCTCATGCCTAGTAAGATCAGTATCATGTCGAGGAACGTCTCAAGTAGGGAGGAGAGGAGTAGATGTAAGCATCTCTTGCCTTTCTCACTCCAGCTCCAGAGATCAGAGATTGAGAGGAGACTGCAGAGAGCTTCAGTATTGTAGCCTCAATAGTTGTAAGTGAGGAAAAAAGTTTAAGTTTAATCAAATAGATCTAAGTTTCTTCTGCAACAATGCACTAATCCTGGTTACTAGGTATGGATTCCATTCCCATATTAAAATGACATTAAAATGTGAAAAATCCCAAGCAAAGCATGCAGTAAGGGTCAGAAAACACAGTGACTATTGCCCTGACTAACCCTTGGGATAAAGCAGAGAAGAAATTAGAGAAAGGACTGGGCAAAGATAAAGGAAAAAACAGCAATGAGGTGAAATTGGAATATTACGTATAGGAGAATTTTACTGGACTGAAATGCTCAGACTATGTTGACTAATGCAGTCCTTATGTACCCTGGACTGATGTGCAATTAAAGCTGATATTTGTAGCTTTCCTACTTCACGTACTGATTATCTCTGGTATGGGAGACTTCAGCCTTCATCTTATGTGGTTTTCAAGAATTGTTTGCAATGCTATTTTATCAACTCATTGCCTTGATACCTCTGGTACTAAAGGAAATGTGGTCCTCTCTTTAGAAGGAACTCTTGACAGTGAAAATTGACACCATTTTTCTGTCGTCCCCGTCTATGCTGGCTGGTATAGTGCTTGAAATTTGCTGGGCTTTACCCACCTATACAGAAAAATTCTGAATCATCTGATGTAAACAGGTTGTAATGGCTCACTCACAAAACCTGGCCACGTTACCGGTAATAAACAACTTTGTTGAATGGAGAAGATACAATGCTTTCTCCTTAAGGTGGGGAACAAGGGCAGATATGCTTACTCTTTATCTGTCCATTAAACTTTGAAACCTAGGCCCACCAAAATAGTCTGGAAATAAAATGACACAATTAGGATAGAATTGGCAAGGTAGAAGCAAAGTCTTTATATGTAGATGAAATGATCATCTACAGAGAAAATACTAAAAAATCTCTAGGAGGCCCTAGAACTTGTATTTGAATTTAGCAGGATTAGAAAACACAAGGTATACATAAAAATTCAGGTCTGTGGGGCTGGGGATTTAGCTCAGTGGTTTCGCCGCCTACTGCGCAAGTGCAAGGACCCAAGGCGTTCTCGCTGGAAGTATGGAGTACATGTCTTTAATCTGTTGAGAAGGTTCTGTTCTACTTCTAGTCTCCTGATAGCTTTTACCATGAACAGCTGTAGAATTTAGTCCAATACTTTGTCTCCAACTAGTGACAGGATCATATGGCTTTCTCCTTTCCTCTGTTAAAACGATGACTTTTGGGGGTGGATCTTCCAATGCTGAACCAACACTGCCATCCCTACAACAAAACCACTTTCTACATCCTGCCAGATCTGACTTCTAAGAGTTTGTTTTGTTAAACAAATTTCTATCTATGTTCATACTTTTTCTTCTATTATCTTTATCCAGTTTTAGGATTAGCACAATGTTGAGTTCCTAAAATGAGGGGAGAAGTGTTCCTTCTTTTTTCTGCTTTAATCATTTGATATAATTTATCAGTTAAAATGTATATGAGCCTGCTGTTGTCATGTAGGTAGCTTTTCAAGCTAGGAATATACTTTCTTTAATAGGTGCTATTCAAATTTTACATTTCCTCCAGAGTTAGCTTTATTAATTTGTCTTCCAAGGTACTTCTTCGAAGTTGTCAAATTTATTTCAAAACAGATTTTTGAAATATGCTTTCTATATCCTTTTAAATTCTGTAAAATCTGTGGTAATGTCTCCTAGATCTTGATATTGTAATTTTAAAAATGTGTAATTGATACTGTGTAACAGCAAGAAAAGATCTAAAGGAGCAGAGGAAGTGAGAGGGGTACGGGAAAGGAAAAAAGGGAAAAGAAAAAATATGAGAAAAGGAAAAAAATGGAAACAAAGTCTTTGCAAACAGGGAAGGGTGGAGGGGGTGAAGGGAGGGCAGGGGAAAGGGAAAAAATAAGAACCAAGATACTCATGTATACTCAAGATCCCAGTGATGAATGTAACTATATTTTGTACCTAAAATGTACCAATAAACTTCATGGGAAAAAAAATAATCAACTTTGTTCTTTAATTATAAATATGAAGGCCATTTAAACTTAATCAGTCACTGAAGAAAAGACAAGAAAACAAATAGAGATGAATACATTTCAAAACTGGCCTGGAAAGTGGTATTTTTAGTGATAGTTTTAGGAGATAAAAGAGGCTGAAGGAAAAAGTCTAATTTATATATTGAAGGCAATTCTGGAAAATTTTGCATTCAAATAATGACAAAATGGCCCTTTGTATTAAAATGGAGCTATCACATTGTAAAAATCTGCCTACTTTGATACATCATTTCCACTTGGAAGACTTCTCTCTGCAGCTGCTCATGTATCTCAAATTCGCCTCTGTTTATATCCTTTATAGGATCACAGCATAGTCATTAAGACAGTTGTGTAACTGTCCCACTACTTACATGGAAGTCAAAGTCAGTATCTTATTTATGATTTCAATCAAAGGGCACAAGTACCTATTAAGCAGAAGCCATGCCATCAAATATAACAATTAAGAATATAGGCTGTAAATGAGAAGTTAGAGACATTTATAGCTAAATGGATGCACATTGAGGCGATACTCTTAAGTGAAATAAATAGGACACACATGTGTAAATACCGAATAGTTCCTCTAGTGTGAGAAACTGAAAGTGTAAATAAGGACTAAAAGGTATAATAGATAATGTGAAATAGGAAGAAAAGGGGCATAGGGGAAGGGATAGGGAAAAGAAAAGAAGGGAATGGAATTAATATGAGAAAATGAAAAAAAGGAAACAAAGGCCCTGTAAATAGGGAGGGGTGGAGGGGTTGAAGGGAGGGCAGGGGAAGGGGGAAAAATAAAAACCAAGAGAGTATGTAAAGGTGAAAAAAATTAAAAAGAAAGAATATAGGCTGTAGGATTGGACAGCCTTAGGCAAAATATTGACTCCACCATTTCTCTGTTGTATCACTTGAGCTGTTCACTTAACTTTTCTATGATTATTTTCTCATAGATGAAATGGGAATAACAACAGATAAAGCATGATGCCAATTAAAACCTTGGGTAAAGTGAACAGCAGATACTAGCTATTTTAATGATGACAGTGATGATGATGAAGTTGATCATTAAATAATTGTTCAATAACAAAATAACAAAACAAAATAAATTCACTACAATTAATATTTATTTCTCTGGAATTATATAATACAAGTTCTACATAACTTGTTTAAAACTAATTGTTGTGGTACATTTACTGAGACTGGGTATTAACATAACACTTATTTGTTACCACCTAGAAAAAATATTTTATAATGGTCATGATGGTAATGATGTTAAAAAGAAAAGTTTTATTTCTAAAGAAGTAGTCATCCTATCCAGTTAAGCTCCTGTCAAGACATTTCTTATAACTACATCTAATGAGTACACTAGTTTTATAAAAGGATAAAAGTGAGAAATATCTTTAGAGATAAAAACAAACAACAGTCTTTAAACTCAAAATATAACCGATTCAGCAATTAAAAGCACAATGTTTCAAGTTGAATATTAAAGAATATATTGATATATCTACTAAAATGTGCCAAATCTCAAAAATTTTCAGTGAATAAATAAGTGGTAGGCAACATTGAAATCACTGTTTTTGGCCAGGGATCTAGCTCAGTGGTTTCACCGCCTGCCTCCCAAGCGGAAAGACCCGAGTCTGATCCCAGCTACCAAAAAAAGAAAAAAAAAAGAAAGTAAGAAATCACTGTTTAAACAGTTTTTAAGAAGATATTACAAACTTAAGGTAATAAACACTAAAACAAGTGCATATATAATTTCTTTAAATAGAAAGGAATTTAAGTTTGCCAAAGAAAAATAACTTTTTAAAAAAATAAATTGTGTTCTGAGTGAGAAGAAATTGTGGGCCAAAAAGTCTTGATGCAATTTTATTTTTCCCAAAGGAAAATATTTTCCATACTGTCACTGGGTATTGAATTGGGCAGTGGGGGGAGAAACAACTGCCTTGAATAATGAAATACACATTTTTAAAAGAAATCTATAAAAACATGATTATAAACTGCTTGGCTAGTGAAGGCCCAAATTGTTAAAGTTTATTGATGTTAATGATAGTAATCATGACAGTTGAAAAGTAAATAAAAAAAGCAATGCTGTTTATGAAGTACTGTAGCACAATTTGTCATTAGTGAGAAACCATACTAATATATCTGATGCGATATTTTGAATATCACTTAGCTATCAATTTACCCTAATGCCATTCAATTAAACACAGGATAAAAATCTGTGATAATTTATGGAAAGAATTTTATAGTGCTTGTGGAATAATATATTACAAATTCTGGCTGTATGTAGAAACAGAAATGCCTGACCTAATGTGCCATTAAGCAAACTGTAGCTTTGCTGTATATGTTTTTATAATATTAAACTAATTATGATGAGATTTGGCATTACTATATATTGCATATTTCATTTTTTAAGAGCCTGACAAATTGAATCATGAGGTACAATCTGTTTATGCAATAAGCAACCACATGCAATATTAACAAATAACAATATCCTGGCTTAATTAGAAATTGTCCATGTTATATTAAATACATTTAAGAGTAAAATATCATGTAGCTCTAATTTGAACTTGCCATTTAATTATATGTTCAAACTAATTTATTTGACTTGGAATATTGTTTTTCCCCGTCTGTCTCTCCTACAGAGAATACTGTACTATTGATCTATTAAAACTAGCTTCTGCTGGGACCCTGGCATTTGGCTTAATGGTAGACCTTTCCTAGGATACAGGAGGCCCTGGATTCCAATAAATAAATAAATCCAAGCTATACTGAAAATGAAGGGCAGAATAAAGATTGAGTGAGCTGGTGCTGGTAGAATCACAGACAAGAAACCACTTAAAATTGATTATCGAATGGGGTTGAGTTCAACCCCAAGTGGATGGGCCACACTGCACCCCCCGGAAGCAACTTTTCTAGCAATCTCTGGGCTGTGCCATGAAGTTCTACCAATAAAATCTACTTCAGAAATGAATCTCTTTTCAACATCTCTTCTCACCTCCCTTGTCTCCTCCCTTTTCTCTCTTCTTTCCTCCCTATTTCTCCATCTCCTATATGTAGGGTATCCATGACAAAACCTCAAATCTCTTAATATGGTCCTTAAATTTAGATAGTCTAAAACTACTGGAAGTATCGGGGGCCACACTTATCACCATAAACCAGACAGGACTTCATGAACCTTCTGCTCTTGTGTTCTCAAAGCTATTGACTCTGCCCTTTGTCTCTGTGTTTTTCAGCTTAAGTTCAAGGGCAATCTTTGATATTCACAGCAAAAATAAGATATAATTGATTCATGAAAATTAATACTAAAGCATAGGTCTTGACACAGGAACTTCAAACTATTGTTTAGTTAACTAAGCCTCTTCTCCCCAGTAGCATGAAATCTAACACTATAGGATAAAATAAGATAATTTCTGGAGGAAAGATAGGCAGTAACACCAGAATTTAATGTTACAATATGATACAGTCCAAAAGAGGTAATAAAGATTGTTTACCTTCACAAATTGTGACACCATTCCCTGAAAATCCCATGTTGCAGTAGCAGGCTTCAGCTCCATGGCGTATTTCACATTTTGCATTTGGGAGGCAACGTGTCTTGGTGCAATTTTGTGTGTGACAACAATTCAGCAAAGTGGAAAAGCCCACTAAATAAAATGGAGAAATTCATCTTAAAAAAAAAAAAAGAAAACCACTCCCCCCATTGTTAAGTTAGAGTACAATAAATATAAATACTCTTCTTTCTTTCCATTTAGGTTAGTAGATAATAACAACTCCCGAGAGAACATGTAGCTAAATAACAGCACAAAAACAACTAAGCAAAAAGATAAAGGCTATTTTTTTCCATTTCAATGTTTATCAAGTAAATCTCAATATACTAAAATGTAACAAGCAACCCAGTTTTATAATAAAAACTGTTTCCAATCATTGATCCAATGTCACCCTTCATTCTGAGGTGAGATACGTTTAAAGGTAACTGCATTTTTGTTAATCAATTTCTCTCTTCTGGGGGCAAATTTTTGCAGAAAGCCAGGTAAACTGGGTATTTGGGTCTTTTCAAATTCACATCTGTGTTATTTAAAGATATCTTAACATCTAAGAGGACCAAAGCAATTGAATTTTACCCCCTATATTCTATGAATTGCCAACTCTGTCTTTTCATAAGAAAATCCTTTTTATTTTCTTACATTAAAGAAAACTTAAACAAAATAACACATACTGTTCAAAGACCGATCTTCCAGAAGTGGAATACCACCTAAACACAACTAACAAAAACGAAACAAAACATGCAGCAAGACTTCATTTCAGGGTTACTGAAAATAAAGTTGGAAATGATATATGGTGGACTGTAAGGAAAAGATAAGAAAAAGCAAAGGAGGTTCCTGTTTTTATTGTTGTTCCAGGTCTTCTCAAGAGCAAGCTTGGGGACGAACAGCTATGAATCACGAAGTCATTGTTCTGCAAAGAGTCATCTGAGATAAATTGTCCTTATCTGTACCCAGAGATTCTTAAACATCCAATTCTAAGTCCCAGCCTCACATCGGGGTGTATATATCGTCTAAAACAGAATTAATTCGTCCTCAGAGATTTGATTCATTATATTTCAGCGCCGTATGATCAAAAAGGTAATTTCAATGAGCCCAAAGTCTGGCAGGCAGGCAATCCCCTTAAAATGTCAGGAAGCCTTCCACAGGTGTTAAAGGCTTGGATTTCCCAGGTTTCGGGGACTTCGCTGGGAGGCTTAAAAAGGTAACAGCCCCTGGGCCTGGAATGTCAGACTCCAGAGGTTGAAAGGCCAAGGGGACAAACATCCTGCAGCGCCGTGTCAGCTCCCGCAGGACACTTGGCCAGCCACACCTGCAAGCGGGCGGCGCGGCGTGCACCTGGCGTGGCGGCGCGGAGCACTCACCTAGCAGCGGGAGGAGTCTCATTGGCGGCGGCCGGAGGAGGCGCGGGCGGAGAGCGCGGCGGGCTGTGCGGCCAGGACCGGGATGCTGGGCGGGCGCGGCCTCGGCCCCGGCCCGGCCCGGGCCCGCTGCGTCCCCGTGACGCGTCGGTTTCCTCCGGACACTTTCCGGCCTCTTTTGTGTGCTTCTGTGTCAAGCCCTGAGTCTGCCGGTCACGTCCGGCCTCCAGCCCCTTTGCCTCAGGCCACCTGCGGTCCCTATCCTGCCTTGGGGTTCCCCATCCCAGCAGAACTGTAGACCACCTGGGGCCTCATTTTGGGGGTGCCACTCTCAGAGCCTGTGCTAGGAGCCAAAGATCTCCCAATTCCCAGGGAGGTGCTCCTGGGAAATCCCCCAGCTGAATGGATTTTGGGGGTCCTCCCTGAAACCTAAATTCCAGAACCCACCCTTTTTTTCCACTTGCTAATTAATTTCCTGTGCAAACAATAGGCCAAGGAATCAAGAGACCCGACTGTGGGAGGAGGGAACACTCCTGTACTTGGGACTCACCTGCTGTAGAACTGTGGTTAAAATGATGAGAAAAGAAATAAAAAAATGGAAATGATGTCTATGTATATAGGGAAGGGTGGAGGGAGTGAAGGGTGCACAGGTAATGGGGAAAAAATAAGAACCAAGATACATCATGTACAGGTACAAGCACACAATGATAAATGTAAATGAATTGTATACCTAAAATGTACCAATAAAAGAACTTAAGAATTTAAAAACGATTTAAAAAACCCAAAAAACAACAAACAAAAGCCCCAAAGCCAAATGTCAAGACTTAAACAGATCTTGAAGTACAAAAAGCTGTTTTTCATGCTCAAACTAAATTTCAAGTAAAATCTACCTGTATCTCCTTCCTCACTTTACCTCCAACAATTTGTGTGTCAGGAATGAAAAGCTTTTTCGTGTTAATGTATGAGTTAATGATGTAGAAACAGCTTACAGATTGTTTGGGTTGGAACATAGAGACAATGCTAGCTAAAAAATGAAAAACAACTGGCAGGAAAGGTAATCCATAAGTGATAGAAAGCAGATCAGTGGTTTCCTGAGACTGGGACAGGCCTGGAGTCCCAATTTCTGGCCTGCAGAAATTTGGGGGTAATTGCAAAGTTCTATAGTTTTATTCAGAGGATGGTGACATTCAGAGGATGGTGTAGATTTGTCAAAAAGCATCAAATCATATACTTAAGATTGGTATTTGAAGAAAAGAAATGACAGTGGCTCATTAATGTGAGCCTTACCTATTTACCTTGAAATAGTTGGGCATGCTTTTGTCATATCACAAAGTTTAATTTAATAAATGTCTCCTGCAAATCTACTCTGTATAGACGGCACACTGACATTACAGAGGTGGTCAGCTGCAGCCCTACAGAGTAGTGGCCCATGGAACCTGTAAAATAGTAGGGGAACAACCAAAACTATTCATGATGACCTTCATCCCAAAGACAGTGCTTATGAGGTGTGTGTCCCTTTCTGGTTTAATTTAAACTGGGCAAAATTTTCTTGAGTGTGATACCCCAATAGATGAGGCAAACAAGGAACAGAGCTGTTGGGTGACTTCCCCAGAGTTGCACAGCTAGTCTAAGTAACTGACCCTCAGTCCGTGCTGCCCATTACCCCGCTGTATTCCTTCTACTGCGGCACTCCCCTCAGGAAGCTGTTGAAAAAGAGAAGCCATCAGATAAAATGTTACTCTGGGAGTTGAAAGAGTAGATTGAATGCTCTAAATGCCACCCCCAAAATGTTTTTATTTTTTAATCATTGTTTTTTTTCAAAAAACAATGATTTCTCATTTCTTTTTCTTTCTAATGTCGATAGCAGTTCAGTTGAAAAATTCTGGTAGAGGTCCATGTGATGGATTTTAGGAGGATAGCAAAGGCAAAGAAGCAAGACTAGACTATATAATCCAGGACAGGGCAGCAAATGGGTAACCAAGACCAGGAGTGTCAGGGATGAGATCACAGGGACAGGTTCCAGGGAGGACTAAGGACAAGTGATGGCTGGTTAGAATGGAAAAGGTGAGGGACATGCAGGATACCGACAGTGTGGAGCTTTTCTAGTGGTGCAGTGCAAAATGGTTGGAATCATTCACACAAATAGGAAAGTGAGGATGATGATAGCTTTGAAGGGATGAAAGAACGAGTCCACTTTTGTAAAACGAAGTTGGAAGTGCTCCGAAGATCTTACTCTGCTTTTATGATGCTAGTTTTTTCAGTCACAGGAAGTTAGTTTCAGTGTACTCTATATACATAGAAGCTGAGGGCAGAAGGCTTCAATGAAGAAATACATTATTTTCTGAGACAAAACACAGTACTTGTTTAAAAAATCATGACATCACCCTAAAATGATTCACTTCATATACACACCACACATGCTTAACATTTAGTTTTAGCCTCAAATCATAGAAGACAGCTAGATCATTTAAAATGTTATTCTTCCCTATACATTGCTAAAAAATTAGGAAAAGAGAATTAAAACTTGATTTTGTTGTCCAGTCTTTCTTTTTGCCTGTGTTCTTATTAAAAGGTAAAGGTTATTCATACTTTCATTTAAAAATGATAGTGTACTGGTGAACACAAAATGTTTAATGCTGTTTGTAGTTTTAAGATTGCTCACTGACACATCAAAACCATTAAAAAATGTATTGCTTCAAGAAATCTGTATTTCCTAAAGGGATAAGTATAAGATAATCATTGTATAAACCTAGGTCCCTTATCTTTACATTACTTGAAAAGAAAAATTTAGAAGTTTCAATAAAAATTATTTTAATTGTCAGTGAGAGAAAAGCATGTTTGAAAAGGGTGTTCTCAAAGGAGTATTGAATTGTAAGTCTACACTTTTATCAAAAATGTCCCTTGGCAACCACCGGGGCATGTTTAACTTTGGAAGATAAAACAATGACTTAGAGCTAGAGTTTGGCCTAAGTATAACACAGGGAAGTTAGATCACTTTAAGCTGGTACCCAATTGTAGCTTTAATGGCATACACCAACGTATTGTAGTATTCTAAATTGCAATGTGAGATCTTATCAAATCTATGATTAGCTCTACTCTAGGTGTTTTTTTAGGTATGTTTGTGAGTGCCAAATTAACAGGATATCCTTGAAAACTTCTTGGACAGGTTGGATCTTGCTTTAGAAAGCATTAACTGTGAAGACCTGGATTTAGCTATAGCTTTTATCTTGAGTGGATTCTTTAACCTTGTTGGAGATTAGTTGAGCTCGATACATGAAAGTAACAGTGGCTGCCCTGCAAGATCATAGTGTATGTCACAGTGTGTCGTGTGCTCAGAACTATCGGACAACCATACTTTCAACATTCAACACATGTAAGTGTAGGCAATCAGTACTCAGATGACAGAAAAGCCTTCTCCAAAGACATTTACTGTGCCTATGAAGACCCACACTAAGAACATGATGCTGTTTCCAAACTTCCTTCCTGAAACCTTTGTCACAGTGTCACACTGTGTTTCTCACCTACGTGTTACTAATGTGATTGGATTCCAAATGTTTATCCAGCTCTGTGACTATACCTCTAAATATTAGTCACTGCTGACGTTTGTCTTTTCTCAAGTTATTGAGCTTCTGTCAACAATTTGTTTATTCCAGTAATTCTTAAGACTTCACATCACTACTTTTACAGCAGCCCTCAATGGATTATTGTTTACCTTGCACAGTTTTCCAGCATATCTCAGTTTTCATCAAAACAAACATTAACAATGTACACTTGGCCAAAGTGCAGTAGAAAGGTAAAAGAAGAAAATTGAGTTATGTGTAAAGTAGGGAAGAATACTTTGAGCACTACATAATTAATGTTGAAATTTGAAAAGGATTTAACAAAGTGGTGGATTGACACCCCCAGCATAAAAGAACTCTCAGAAATGGATAAAGAATGAGGTGTCATAAAAAAGACTTGTTTGACAGTAATTCTTAACTTGGCCTCTTGGAACCAGAGTGTTATAGTTATGGACATAGTGTTATTTCTTACTTTATACGCTGCCCGAGTATGGTAAGTATGGGACTTTTAAAAAATGACTAATTGAGTGAACGAATAAATAAGTTTCTAAAAGAGTGCATAGTAAAATTTGTCAAGAAAGTAGTCTTATTTTTGGATTTTAGCTGGAAATTTCTTGCTTCAGACTTCTTTTAGGTTTCCAGATATATGTTATATCATTGGGATAGAGCAAAGGCTCATCTTTTACATTTAAAGAATTTAAAGAACGAGCCAGCAAAATTTAGGCATTTATACAGTTATTTATAGTTCTCATACAGGGGAGAAATAAATTGTTACTTTCTGTCTAGTGTTAAGTTTATGGTCTAACCAATCAGTAAGGAGATAGGGCAATATTCAAATACAACTCTGGAAATTTCTGTCTCTATAGCCTGTATTAACTCTGTTTAGTCTCTGTCCACATTTTTTAATCAAAATTAAATTCTACTTAGTTATCTCATCCTCTAATTTTGAAAGTAAGTTAATATTTCAAAGGACATTTTTAAAAATTGGCTTTCCAAGCAGGAACATTTTGCTTTCTAAGCAGAAACTTTGACTGTCTGAGAAGGAACACCTGACTTGCTTTTCTGCCGCTTTTTTAGTGGAAGGGGATCCAAAAAGCATCTGGTGATTTTCAATACTGCATGGAAGGGAGGAGACCCAAGTTCCTTCCCAGCCTTGTTCTTCAATTGTTTTGTGACCTTCAGAAAAAATCACTGAATCTTTCCATTATTCTGGTTAACATTTGCAAACTTCCCTGTTTTGCATTGTTTCTTTGCCCCTAAAATTCCCTTCAGAAAGATTTATAAACTAGCAGCCACACACTTAGTAACAGATTTTTTTGAGCCAGGCATTGATTTACGGAGAGAGATTGGCAGGGAGGAGATCCTGTGCTAATTGTTTTTTTAGTGGAATTCCAAAATACTTCTTTTGTTTGGATCTTTTCCATGTTATACAAATATTAAACCAACCACGTATATTAAACAGAAAGCATGTTAAATCACTCTCTATTTAATATGCTACACATTTTAGTTGTGCTTTCAATATATTGTATCACTGATTTTATTCATAGTTGATTGTTCTTCATTGGCTTGTCCAAAATAATATCTTCAGAGGTTACAGAGTCCATCTGTATGTATTAGTGTAAATTATTTCTTTAGATTTATAATACATTGTACTTACGTTAATTTTCAGCTATCTTTTTGTTCTTCAATCACTAGCTCATTATATCTTCCTAAAAATCCCTACAATTGCTCATATCTTTAGGAAAGTTTAATATTATATCTATATATTATGTGGAACAATTATTTATTGATATTAACATGCATATTAATGATAAAAGTCTGATTCAGAGCCACAGTGAACTTGATTATTAATTTCATATCATTTTGAGAATTACCTTTTGATTTTTACTTTTTTATTTGTAACAATTTTAATATTAAATGAGATTTAAATTTCTTTTTGTAACCTGTATATTAATAGCCATCTGTGAGGAAAGACTGGTTTAAAAACTAGCTATTTGGAAGTCTAAGTAAAATGTTCACTGATACTCACTGGTAATTTATTTATTTTTTGTTGTTTTCTTTTCAAAACAGGGTTCAAATATGAGTATTCTTCATATCTCAGTTTGTGACCATAAATAAACACAAGTAATACTGTTTCCAACCAATTCCAAATGTAATTTCGTCTAAAATATAGTAATTGGACAAATTTAAGGGTAGCTATTTAACGCCATGATACCAGAGAAACATTAATGACATGGTATTTATAAATTGACAATTTTTAAACAAAGGACTATGATATAGAATTAATCTCATTAATTTCACTTATATATGTGTTAAAATTATTCATAAACTAGTTTTATTATCTTGTCTTCCAAATTTAGTTTTTTTATTTTCCAAATATTACTTATACTAGACAATTTTTATTGTAGTTATTTATTCCAGTAACATAGTATATAGTGCAAAGTAATTTTTAAAAGTGTCAATGAAATTCAATATCATATGAAATTATGTGAACATATACATTCATATAGAACATATAGAATATATTTGTTCATGTGAAAGAGGCTATTGGAAATCTAGAATGCAGTTCAGATTTGATATATTTACAAGAACATTTATATGTCTGGATTTCTGTAGAGAAAAAAACATTTAAAATAACGTTTTGAAACTGAATCTTGTTTGTGAAATATAAACACAACCCTTTAAGGTGTACATAATAATATTACAGAAAAAAAACACATTATTTTTCTAATAAAATATAATCACTGAGCCAAGAAGAATGAAAGAATGAAGAGTTTTTCCACAAGCACTTATTCAGATATTTACAAATAATATTCTTAATGAAAATGGTTACATTTAAAATTGAAAGATTTCTAAACTGCAGTTATAGTTAGCTATGAAATTGTTCAGCTATGAAAGATCAAAGTTGCAGTTGAATTATTATCATAATTGACCCTTAATCCCGAGCTTGAGGTTCTCATTTTCACTAATTAAATTAGAAGATAAAAATAAGATTCTACTACAAGAAGTAAACATTTTCCTTAATTGACCAGTTCTTTAAAAAATGAACCACATATTGAACACTTTAAGTAGTTTTAATTTGAGTCATATCAAACATAATAAAACATTTCTACTAAAATACTAATGTCTTTTACTATTAACCACATTTTAAAATTATTTTTCATTATATTTTAAGTAGCTCCAGTCTTTCATCATTAGCAATATATCTTCTAAACATATTACTCATCACTCCCGTATTTTGGAGCACAAACATGATTTACTTAGTCTTGAAAGAAAACACTTTTGAAAACTTTGGTTCATATCACTAAAATTGTGAGCCTTTTGTTGACTATCTTCCTTTCTTTAGAAAGCTGAAATTAATTTTATGCATTGCTTTTACTTTCAGTGTTGAGATTGATAAGGGTGATTTGTACAATATTTAAGTGATGTGTCTTGTTTACAGTTTTCTGTGGGTCATTACCATAGCATTTCAGAGGAACCATATGATTATGGTCTTAGAGGTTGTCCTGTAAATATACTAATTTTGTTCCATTTCTCTACTGTCCTTGTCAATAGAATGGCTAAATCTCAGATCTTTTTGTTTTTGTGTTTTTGTTTTGTGAAGGACTTATAAGGCTGTCAACAGCATGGATTAATTTTGTAAGTCTGTCATCATAAAACGCTCACACTTAACAAATAGTTATGGTTGAATTTAAAGTGTACCTCATATTCTCACAGTGCAACAATTTTATTGATAATAATATTGTCAAAAAGAAATCTATTCTTATCAGAATCTTGTTATCACTTTACTGTTTGTGGCAAGTGCTGTATAGCACTGAAATCAATATAAATGACAAATAACTTATCTGGATGCAGTTCTTAATGTGTATTATCCAATTTTCAATCTAAGAATTTATTATTAGAGTATCAAATCACTCTAGCACTGAATCATCTCCAAGTATTACTATCCAATAAAACAAGTGTTCATAAGTATCTAATAATTAACTAGAATACTGGGAATAATAGAACATAAAATATTTTGAATTTTCCTGCTTTATCTCATATTCATCATGTGATGATCAGACTTCATTTCCTTCCAATGACTTCATGTGCCCAAGATGATGTCCAACTGCCCGTGTCTTCTGAGGCCAAAGCATTGCTTCATATCCACAGCTCAGAGCAGTAAACAGTAGTGCTCACCCGACCTGCTGCTCTCCTGTATACCAGCAGACCAGCTCCAAAGGCCTATTCACCACTCCCTAGTCCGCCATGAGAAATTTATTTTATAGTGAAGTCTTTCTCTAACAATTAAAGGCAAGTATTTCAAGCATTGTAACGAGGCAAGTGTAACCAGACAGGAAGAACTGTAGTAAATTAAAAAGGACAACTCGGAACAAGCTTCCATTCTGGTGAGTGATTCTTAAGACAAAGACTCAGCATCACCCCAGTAAAACACTCTATTTTCCTTAGTAGAGTCTCCAACCAGCTGTTTTTCTTGAGAAAATACATACTTCATAGTTAGCAAATCTAAAGAAAAGTGACTTTTTGTTTCATTTAAATGAAGAAGCAAATAATTCAAGTATTGATATATTTCTCAGTGTTGCTTCAAGTATAACATAAGATATCTTCTTCTATTTATCCTTAAGTCTGCAGACAGGATGACCAAGCATCCACTGTGTGGCATAATCTATGACACTCTGGAGATTCAAAGCTCTAGTAAATCGAAAAGAAACATCCTAAATGCTATTAGGCACTCACTCCGGGTACCTGGGCTGGAATCGAGAGATCTTCCTCTGCTGCCTTTATCAGGATGAGTTTCACTAGATCTGACTTTTCAGGGGACCTTCTGGGGACCAGGGACTTTCCTAGGTAACTTATCCACAGCTGCTTTCCAATTTCAAACTTTTTGGCATGCAAGTTGACTGACACTACCTTCCTATACGACTGGTAAGACTGAACTCCTACTTACCCCACCAAAGGAGAAAGCAAGACCTCCTTCCTCGAAGATACACCTGCACTTCCTAGACAACAGAGGTGGCTGGACCAGGGGCCTTTTTCTGTGGATGATGGAAAACTGATGGCCCGTGCCTTCTCTTTTATTAATGATGAACGGCTTGCATCTTAACTCTTTCTGTTGCTAATAACATAATATCACAGACTAAGTTATAAAGAGAAGTTTATTTGGTTTATGGCCTTGTTCCAAGGTTGAGGGGCTAAATCTGGTGATGATCTTCTTGTGTTTAAAGTCTCAATTTGACACAGAGCATTGTGAGAGACAGAGAGCATGCGACGGACCCAGCCAAATGGGCCTTTAGAGTAAGTGAGTGGATCCACTGCCCAGATTTAACTCATTAACCCATCAGGGGATTAATCCATTCATGAAGGCAGGAACCTAATAGCCTTAGAAAGTTTCTATCTGGCCTCATCTCTTAACCTCTTATAATAGGAATTCAATTTCAATGTGAGTTTTTGAGGGAACAAAGTGTGTTCAAACCGTAGAAGCTGTAAATGTACCTGGCCTGGTACTTTGAATGATACACTGCGTTGAATGGACTCTTTGGAGGGGATTTGCCACTCTTCTCCCTTCTTACTTTTTCACAGAATACCAGATACTATACCTAGGAGATAAGAAATCTGGCTTTACGTCCTTCCTTCCTAGAAGAAGGGATTTGTAGGAACCTTGGAAAGTAGTACCTCTTGCAGTGGATCTCTAAGGTAGAAGAAGCTGTCTCCTAATAAAAGAAAAATACTTCATCCACGCTTTCTGAAATATTGTTTCTATTTTCTTAGTAATGGTGCCCTATACCTGAAGCCATGAACTTGGCCAATGGGAAAAGCTTGCATTTCCTAGTCTACTTTATACCTGGGGTTGCTGAGACCAAGTTCTGGCCATTGAAGTATAAGTATAAGCTTTCAATTTCACCTTTAGGAACCACCTTAAAATAGATGATTTTTTTTCTCCCTGCTTCTTTTATTCTGCTGTGTATGACACAGTGGTAGAAATCAGAACTCTAGCAGTTATCTTGGGCAAGAAGACAGAGCCTCACCCTAGTGATGCAGTGATAAACTAGCATGACTGGAAGACTGTCCAGCCACTGCAGCCTCCCAGTCTTCTTTAATGCCAAATAAATAAATAAATAAATAAATAAATAAATAAATAAATTCTTTCTAACTTCATGGAGCCATTGTATTGGGGAATTTACTTTTAAGTTTAAATAAATGTAATCCCAACTTATTGCAGAAGTATCAGTGGTTTGGATTTCAAAATGTTACATATGAGGAGAGGGTTGTGGTACAGCAGAACACAGGCATGAAGATTCAGCATTTTGCAAGGGCCTCATTCACTGAGGTGCTGTTACCTCTATGCTAACCCAAACTTTCACCTGATTTGTTCTTGGAGTCTAGTTCAGCAGTTAACTATCAAATCCTCAGTAAAGAAAGTCGGATACACAGGAGGGAAATCATAACATTGAGATAAGTCAGTTCTAAACCCCAAACAGCAGTTTAGAAAATTAGATACATTTTATATTACCGATTATTCATTCTAATCATTGGTACATTTTAGGTATACAATATAATGACATTCATCATTGGAAATGTGCACCTTTACATAGTCTCTCTTGGTTCTTATTTTTTACCCTTGTCCAGCCCTCCCTTCAACCCCTCCAGACCTCCTTATTTACAAAGATTTTGTTCCTATTTTTCCATTTTCTCATATTAATCCCATTCCCTTCTATCCTTTCCTCTAGCCCTCCCACTTCCTTGCCCTTTGCCCCTTTTCTGGGGGTAGGGGTAGTGGGAGGGGCAGGGGAAAGGAAAGAAGGGAAAGGAAAAATGATGAAAAATGGAAAAAATGTAAATAAAGTCTTTGTAAATAGGGTAGAGTGGAGGGCGTGAAGGGAGGGCTAGGAATGGGGAAAAAAATAAGAACCAAGATGCATTATGTAAAGGTACAATTCTCAATGAGAAATATAATTGTGTTGTATACCTACAATGTACCAGTAAAAGAATTTAATACAAAAAAAAAGAAAATTAGATACATTATGCACACATGTATACATGCATATGGATATATAAGTATGTATACTATATAAATGTATATACATGTATCTATCATAGACAAATACAAATAATTTTTTGAAACTATACTTCTTTCCATACATAAATACAATTAAAATATCTGAAATTTGAATATTATATTACATTTTTTCACTCACCAAGTCTGGGATTTAAATTAGAAAATCTAAGTATTTTCTTAGTATTTACAACAAGATAGTAGTTTAATGCTATATCTCTCTTTCTCCAATTTTTTTAACATACTGATTTTATGAGAGATCCTTTAATTTGAGAATTAAGGAAATTGTCCCTGTTTAAAATCTAAATGCTACAGGAGAAGTCCTCAGTGTGGCATGCCCCATACAAGTGGTTTAACTGCTCCTGACTCTGTTCTCTGAGTGCTTGGCTTTGTCTATTAAAAATAATGACAAACCTTCAAGACTTCAAAGAAATCCGTACGGGTTTTGCTCAAAAGTTTACTAAAACGTTTTCAAAGAGTCAACGTGGTGGCTTTTATAGATTATGAACACAGTCATTAAAAAATAAGATGGTCTTTATTGGAGAAACATGAAAAAAGCATCCCAGCATGCTGTAAGTGATAATGGGAATCTTTATTAATTTATAACTAACACATGGTGTTTCTGTAACAGAACCTTGGGCTTTGAGTGAAGCAAATGTAGCTTATTGATAAAGTCTTTGGTCCCTAAGCAGTGGACAACAGAAGTGAAATACTTAGAACTAATAAATTACTATTAAACTTGCCAGTTCTGGTTTCCTCTCAAATGCAGTTATCAGATAATGTTCACCTTCAGATATTGGTGGGTTTACTTCTGGGGGGAATAAGGACAGCAATTTAATCTTAACATGTAGTCTTGATCATTTTTTGTTAATTAAATATACTGAATCATTTTCTATACACCAAAATTTATTTTGCATAACAGTAATTTTTTTTTAATTTCATATTGTCCTGGAAAAAGTATTGAATTTGATAGTATTCACTAAAAATAAGCTTTAGAGTAAAACATGAAGAAAAATTTGGAGTATGTTTTCAATTGTAAACAAAATAAATTCAATATTATAAACCATAATGGAATGAAGGCAATTTATGTCTTTTTACATTATGAGCACACACTAATTATGTGAGCTGCTTTTTACTCTATGATTTGTGATTGTTCATCTTTTCATCATCCATGTCCTCTTGACTCTGTTTCCCTACTTTGACATCATGATCTGCCTTAGTGTCACTATTTATGTGTAGCCTGATTGGCCCACATAGGCAAGAAGTTCTCTCAAGGACAAACCCTGATTTAACCACCAAAGATACATAATTTTGAGTCTCAGCCTTGCTTACTCATTGCTGTGCACTGTGAAACTTTATCCTGTGGCCATCATTAGGGCATCACTGCCTGAGAATACCTTCCACTGCAAATTCTCTGAACTTGCTAGTTAACTAAACACACAAAGGCACACAAATCGATTTAGAGATTAATTTCTCAATTTTTATGCAGAGCCTTGAAAGAATTCTTAAGTTTTGACTCGGGAGTTGTTAATTTTTACAAATATTCAAAAAACTAAAACACATTAGAAAACTAGATTTTGACATATTTTATGCATTAAAATTTTTACAGCCACCTTATAGTATTCCAATATTGGAAACAACTTTTAAAACTCAACTGAAACGAAACAGTTTAAAAAATATGCTACAGCTAGTTAATGTTAAATGTTCATGTAAAATTGATGGTAGCAACACTAGGACAAAATAAGAATATATTTTTTTGTTTTTCTTATTTTTGGCTAATTTCAAAATGCTATCTCAGTGCTGTTCTTTTTGTTTAAAAATAGTTTTGAAATCATAAAATAAAAACAAACACATTTTAAGCACTACAAATTGTAAATATATAATGATATAGAGTAGAATTTAAATAAATTTCATCTTTTAATGTAAATGAACATAATGAAATATTTTCAGTGAACTAAAAGCAAAAAAGTAAAAACTGTATTTTGAAATACTTTAAATCATAATGATATTTAATCTTTTTTTAAAAAACATACTATCTTAAATAAAGTGTCATTATTGTCAATGTTAATGCAGGAGTTTGTTTTTGTGTAGATTATTCCTTGTTCCCAAAGAAGCTTTTTCTAACTCTATATTAGTCAGGGGAATCGTACAGAGACAAGGCTATAAAAGAATTCCAAATACTTTAAATCCTTCGAGTTGATAACCTTGAGGAAATCTTTAAAAATAATAGTTTAGGTTTATTTGTTTGTCTCTGTAAACTGCTTATCAGTAGAGAGCTATATATTTTGTTTTTGATGCAAAGGATATTTTCTAGATTTGTCTTTTTATTTAATTTTTTGGTGGATAGACAACATTTTGTCGCAGACTTAGCCTGTATCAGTTTCAATACTTTTTTCGTATTCCATCCATTTGGGATGTTTTTAAGCAGAGTAAGAATTGTATTAAAAAAAAGAATATTTACAATGTAATGTATTTACAATGTTTAGATTCATTGGTATGGATCTGGCTAGACTTAAAGATTAGTAACCCATTTCTCCATTCATAATAAGTGTATTGGTGTCAACAATCTTTATCTAAATAAAGTAATGACACAGATTTCAGTTTTTTAACATGCCAACATCAAGGCATAATGGCAACAAAGAATACCAGGGTATGAATTGTTAAAAATAGCCCTGATTTAGCTGGGCATGGTAGAGCATACCTGTGATCGCAGCACTCCTGGAGGCTGAGGCAAGAGGGTCACAGTATGAGCTGATTTGGGTCATTTATGATTTAGCTAGACCCTGTCTCAAAATAAATTTGGGCTGGAGCTGTAGCTTACTGCAATGAATGAATGAATGAGTAGGTAAAATATATATGTATAACATTAGGTACTAAGATAACTGAAAATAAATATTGCACATATTTTAAAAAGTGGTTCTTAAAGACTTTTCAATGACAAGGAAGATTACTATTGTATAACCTTAAAATAGAAAGATACAAAATTGGATATATAATAGTATTATATATTGTTATACATCAGTCACTTTAAAGTATTTGGTGGATAAGTTTATGAAAATTTTGTCATAACTCCACAAACAACTATGTATTGCCATTTTAGAAACAAAGATCTGCACATGGAATCAATCAAGTGCTATATCTGTCAATGGACAACTGCATAAAGAAAATATGGTAGGTACATATATGATGGAATATTGTTCAGCCAGAAATTAGAAGGAAATTCTGTTATTCATAACAACATGAATGCAACAGGAGGACATTATACTATGTGAAATAAGCCAAACACAGATCACTGCACGATCCTTCCCACAGATGGAATCTAAAAATGCCAAACCCATAGAAACATAGAGTAGCATGGTGTGTGGAGGGGTCAGAGTATTGGGAAAATGTTGCTGAAAGGTAGCATTTTAGTCTTGCAGGATCAATACATTTGCAAGATTTGATGCATAGCAGGGTGACTATGGTCAATAATGGAACCCACTGCATCTGCAGGTTCAATTAAAATGCTGTCTGCGGTGAGCAGGTGCAGATTTTCCCCTCATTATTGACTAAACAATACCATAATATTTACATAGCTTTTACATTTTATAAGGTAGTATAAGTATCTACAGCTAATTTACAGTAAAAGAGGATGTTCACAGATTATATATATAAATAACATGGCATTTTCTATATGGGTCTTGAACATCCTTGGATTTTGATACCTGAGGAGGGTCCTGAAACCAACCTCTCACAGATACCAAGGAACAATACCATACTGTATGCTTGAAGTTAGCTAAAGTGTTCTCGCCACACACCCTGAAACAGTAACCAGGTGAGGAGATGGATTGTTAATTAATTTGATTGAATTAATCATTATACTATGAATATCAAAATAGCATGTTGTGTACCTTAAATTTTAAGTACCACATTGTTTCTCTGGTGTGAGAAACTGAAAGTGGAAGTAAGGACTGAACTGTATAATGGATGTTGGGGAATGGGAAGAAAGTGTTCAAATGGGGAGGGGAACAAGGGAGGAGGGAGGGAGAGAGGGAGGAAGGGACAAGAAAAAAGTGAAAATAGAAGGAAACAATGGAAACAAAGCTTTTGTACATAGGGAGGGGACGGGGCTTGGGGGGGAAGGAAAAATAAAATAAAATTTATTTTAAAAATTTATATGATTTTTATTTTTCAATTGCAACTGGATAAAAGTGAACTACAACAGAAAAAGAAGATCTGAAGTAGGGCAAGAGAAAATGTGTCAGATTCCATCTACTAGCAAAGGGCAGTTTCTAGATTCCTTTTCATAGTTTATGACTTCTGGGTCAAATGAGCATTTCACAATTGGTTTGCCTAACCCATAATAATAGATTCGTCTGGCATTGCAAATTTAATATGTGGACACACACACACACAAACACACACTCACAACTCTATATTTCTAGGTCTATAGCTTAGAGAGCACCATATCATAACTTACTCTTCCTTTTTATCTTGTACCCTACTATTTTGGTTTTGCGTTTTGGTGAAGCACATCCGCCTCTTCCTGTCAGAGCAACAGGAAAACAAACTTCCTCTTTCTAGGAGTGGCTTCAAGAAGTAGCCAAATATTTTGACCAGTTGTCAGCAGAAAACATCTGAATATCAATTGTGTAAAAATATCACAGTTTCTGTTTTACACAAATGATCTGGTGTTGTAATAGGTAACTCTAAGCCTGGTGGTTCAATGTAATTTATGGACTTATTCAGAAGTCTGTTTTCTGATAACACACTAACAGACTTTCATGAATGTCACTGTCCAAAGTCAAGTACATGCTCAAGGGAATATGTTGATACCATGTACAGGTCAGAAATGAGTAGTTCTGGAGTTGCTTCCTGAGGAAGTCCCTCACCCTGTCTGTATTCAAGTACTCCCATTTCATGGTCCTTAGAACAGAATTATGGCAGGATTTTAAATCCTCAAAATTGAGCCTTTGTTACTCCGTGTCTCTGAATACTTCCTGAACACTGAGAGCAAGGCACAGTGCAAGGTAACAGGGATGTCACAGTCCCCGAGACAGGAGGCTGGCAAAGACTGCATTTGTTGTTTATATTTGTCATGTTTCAGCTGTACCCTTAGCACCTCAGCCTACTCACTAGCCTTTTCTGATTAAATGCCTGGAACCTTCTCCAAACTAAAATTTGTCTGCGTCTGTTTCTCATTTCCCCCTTTAAAGAAAACAAAAAACCCAAAACAAGAATTAAAAAATCCGAAACAAAACAAAGCAACAAAAACACTTCCCCCATAAATCACTGAAAATGGAATGCATCTATTTCCACATTTAAGTTTATAGCAATTCCATCCCATTACTAGAGATATAATCATTCTAATCACCCTTGGCTTCCCTCTCTCATACCCATCTGACCCATCAGCAAATTCTCAGAGATCTGTCTTCATAATCTATTCCGAATTCTTTCATTTTCCCTGGTAACATCACTGTGACCCTTGTCCTAGCCACCAGTAACAATGTCTTGCCATTTTCCCATTTGTCTCTTGGCTGGCTTTTCTACTCTTCCCTCTTGGCATAGTATGGAGACTTATGCTTAACAAAGCAGTCAGATGCTCCTTTTATAGCATGAGTCCTGTGACACTCCTCCACTCAAAACTATCTAACAACTGTTTGTGTTTGCTTGGAATTGAAACCAGAGAGCTTGCATGGACCCGCAGGACCCTGCACAACCTATACTCACCTTTAACTCTCTAACTTCACCCTCTGTAATTCCTCACCCCTCCCTCAAGCCCAGTTTACCTCGACTAGTGCTCATGCTGGTCTCTTTGAAGAATTTATCCTTACTAGTCTGAAAATCATCGCCTATTTAGTTTTTATATGACTGTCTCAGCAACATGCTCAATGCTGGTACATTGCTTTTGGATTTCAGATAGGTGCTTACATGTTACCTTTAATGGAAGCCCTTCCTAACCATCCCATGGAAAAACCATATCCTTAAATTTGATACTACCTTTTTATCTTCCCTTCTTTATTTTCCATTATTTGTATTAATCACCATCTGAGAAATTATGTGTTTAAACTATGTATGCTATATTTCCTGATAACTTGTAAGATTCATGAGAACAGAAATTTTAACTCTGCTTTATTTAACTCAGCATACAGTAAACACCCCAATATTTATTGGCTGATTAAATCAATAAATCCCCATATCCCTGGAGGAGCTCTTGGCTAGCCACCCTTCTGAACAGAGATGTGATGTTTTACTCTTTGACTTCTTGGATTGTGTAGGTAGGGGGAGAATATATTGTGTTACTTATTGCAACCAACTTAGGTTGCTAAAGTACATTTTCAAAGAGGGTACACAGGACACAAATCTTCTGAATTCATCAATACCAAAAAATTTCCTTGCTTTTCCTTCTAAATCAAATGTCAGTTTGGCTGGATTATTACCTAAATACTGTTAAAGGTTTATACTTTTAAAAATTTAATGAGGACCATTGCAGCTTGTATAGGAGGTTTTTGTGTTTGTTTGTTTTTAATTGGAGAATGAACCCAGGGCTTTCACACTGAGATACACTTCTGACTCTTTTTTATTTTTTATTTTGAGACAGGTCTCACTAAGTTACCCAGGCTGGTCTCAAACTTGTAATCCTCCTGTTTAGCCTCCTGTGTAACCAGGATCCCAAATCAAAGGGAGGGTGTCTCATTATGTGTCATGATGGGAATCTTTACAATAAAGATTTTTCATTTTAAAAAACAAATCAATAAATCAAGTAATACATCTATCATTTTGATTTTTTGTCAGGGAGCGCCCTCCAGGGCGGGGCCAGCGCTCCCCCGAACGACTCCACGCCGCCCCGCCCCGGCCACCGACATCCACTCTGCTCTCGGCCGTGGCTTAAGTGTTAATTCTACTTACCCAATCTTCAGTGTAGCTGAGTTATAATGACAAGAGAAAAGAAGAAAACAGCATTCGTGCAATTCTAGTAACTCAACAAAGTCAGAGCCTTGGCCTTTATAAATTTGCATTTCCTCCTTGTTTTGTCTTGAACACCAAACAATGCCAAAGAAAGTGAAGCCTACGGAGAATGGGAAGGAGGAGGGGCCTGTTCCCAGTAAAGAGGTGAAGGTGGAGGCTGTTGGTGGGGCTTCCACCTTAAACTTTGATAGCCCCAGTAGACTCTTTGAAAGTTTAAGCTCACCCAACAAGACAGAGACTTTTTTCAAGGAATTCTGGGAGAAGAAGCCCCTCCTCGTTCAGAGGCATGATGACCCAGCCCTAGCCACATATTACCAATCTCTCTTTAGGCTAGCAGATTTGAAGAGTCTGTGCAGCCAGGGTTTGTACTACGGAAGAGATGTGAATGTCTGCCGGAGTGTCAGCGGGAAGAAGAAAGTTTTAAATAAAGATGGCAAAGTGCATTTTCTTCAGCTGAGAAAAGATTTTGATCAGAAAAGGGCAACAATTCAGTTTCACCAACCTCAGAGATTTAAGGATGAGCTTTGGAGGGTCCAGGAGAAGCTAGAATATTACTTTGGCTTCTTGGTCGGCTCAAATGTGTACATAACCCCTGCAGGATCTCAGGGCCTACCTCCCCATTATGATGATGTTGAGGTTTTCATCCTGCAGTTGGAGGGAGAGAATCACTGGCGGCTCTACTCACCCACAGTGGCACTGGCACGCGAGTACAGTGTGGAGTACGAGGCCCGGCTTGGTGTGCCAACACGTGAGTTCACGTTGAAGCCAGGTGATTTGTTGTACTTTCCCAGAGGGGCCATTCATCAGGCGGACACTCCTCCAGGGCTGGCCCACTCTACTCACGTGACCATCAGCACTTACCAGAACAATTCATGGGGAGATTTCCTTTTGGACACCATTTCAGGGCTAGTGTTTGGTACTGCAAAGGAAGATGTGGAGTTACGGAGTGGAATACCACGGCAGCTGCTGATGGTGGAAACATTAGCTGTTGCAACAAGATTAAGCAGCTTTCTGAGGACTCTTGCAGAACGACTGGAGGGCACTAAAGAACTGCTTTCATCAGACATGAAGAAGGATTTTGTTATACACAGACTTCTCCCTTACTATGTAGGAGATGGAACAGAGTTGTCAACACCAGGTGGAGTGTTACCGAGGTTGCACAGCATAGTGAGACTGCAATTTAGAGACCACATCATCCTCACAGTAGGGCCAGATCAGAATCGATCTGATGAAGCTCAAGAAAAGATGGTTTACAGCTATCATTCTCTAAAGAATAGAAGACACACACATATGATGGGAAATGAGGAAACAGAGTTTCATGGACTTCGCTTTCCTTTCTCACATGTGGATGCACTGAAGCACATTTGGAACAGTTCAGCTATTTCTGTCAAGGACTTGAAACTAAATACAGATGAGGAAAAGGAAAACTTGGTATTATCCCTCTGGACAGAATGTTTAATACAACTATTTTAGTGTCTTTCCTGAAGCAAATAGTTAGGGAAGATGGAAGTGCTAGGTAGGTACTGTTGTTTTGAGTCTACCCACAAAGTAAGAGTACTGGCCATACACATGACCCAAGAAGAGAATGTCACCAGCCCTTACCTTACAGCATGTCTGTTAGACATACTTGTACTAATGGGCATGTGGAAGAAAAAACAGTGAAATACTAGGTGTCCCAGAATGTGACCAAACCATGCTTTTGAAAGTTTATTTAATCCAGTGTGGTAGAAAAGGCACAACTCCAATAAATGTATCATGTAGTAAAAGAAATAAAATAAATCAATAAATCAAGTAATACATCTATCATTTTTGTTTTTTTGTTACTGGGGATTGAACTCAGAACCTTGCGCTTGTGAGGCAGGCTCGGTACCACTGAGCTAAATCCTCGGCCCTAGATCTATCGATTTTGAATGATAACTGGATAGAGGCTCTATCAACTCTTAGGAGATGCAAGGTAATTACCTGATGGAGTGACTAGTCTAAAAGGAAAATGACTTTGTTCAATAGATAGATAGATGATTGATGATAGATAGATGATAGATAGATTTAGGATATATGAATACACATACAGAAGCTGAAATCGAATCCATTATAGAAGATTGAGCATGTTATTTGTTTTAATGGGACTGTGTGCCACACGTCTTTGTAGTTGAGACCAAGGGCCTTTTTGAAAGGAGACCTACTCTGTCCAAAACAATAGGGTTCCAGGCAGATAAACTTATGTCATTGTCAAATACAAAGTTAGGGAACAGTCCTCAAGACCACCTTCATTTCTGACATCACCTGCAGAGTTCCTATACTTCCAGGACTATATTTAGATTTGCTAATTCACTGAAAGCACTTACAGAACCCACTAAAATGTGTTAAACTCATGGTTATAGTTTCTTGCTGCAAAAAGGCACATATTACATGTATCTGTGGGAACACACATATGAGGCCAACTCCAAGTGAGAGAGTTGCAAATGTGGAGCTTCTAGTTGTGCATCCCCAGTGGAGATGTAGGTACTGCTGACTACTTTTGGAGACTACATGGAAACATTCATTGGATATTACCAGCTGGGAGGTTCACTGGAGCCTTGATGTTCAGAGCTTCATAGTAATTTGGTCACATAGACATAGCTGGCCTCCTATATGGCTGAACTCAGTCTCCAGCTCTTCCAGAAGTCAAGCTAATAATGTGTGACCCAAATACGCATTATAGATAACATTGTTAGCACTGGATAGTTGATTTGGTTTAAGATTTCCAGACTGAAAAATAAAAAGATAACGTTTTGGAGCAGATCATTCTAAGAGATTGAGCCCAGACTTCTCTTTGAGTAAAGTTAAATTCTTTATTATATACAAAGCTCTATTTGGAAAAGGAGAAGATTCCTTCCAAGTATGGCATTATTTCATTTCCATTCCATGCCTCTGTTTGCTCAGAACTTTGATCATCTTCTATAATACAGTGCTTTTTACTTTTGGAATAAATTTCTTCTAATTTACTCTAAGCACATGGAGAGAATGAGAGCAGTAATGTTCCTGCAAACTTTGCCATTCTGACCATTGCTGAATGGAAAGTAACTTTATTCAGTTGAAAACCTTCATCAGAAGTTCTAAAGCTTGAAGAAGGGAAAGACAACTTACTGGTTTAAGACCAAAGACACGAAACTACAAAACTTCTAATGGAAAAACAACATTTTAGAGGACAGAAACCCTAAAGGAAATTAATCTAGTTGTGAATTCTGATTGGGCTACTCAGAAACTCATCAATCTCATCCCTGCCTCAGTTTCTTCATCTTTAGGTGGTAATATTGATCATTACTGCTTCTAAGATTGTCATAGGGAGTACATGAATTACAGGTGGGGCAATTAAAACTTTCATAATCCCCTTGTGTTAATTCTTACAGTGTTCAAGAACAGTGAATTCACAGTAGAAGAAAATACAGCATTATAAATCATTTTATTCAAATTAAGTTATAATATTTGTCCAAAAGGTTAGATTTCATGAGGAAAATAATTTATGTTGACTGATTTAGGAAATAATTATGGGGGAGTAATAATAGGGCAGTGATATCACAAGTTTCACAGTACTCAGAAGTCTTCCCAAAGGGAAAACATAAAACCCAGGTGATTTTATAGGTGAGATTAATCAAATTTTCAAGAAACATATCATTTCAATCAAATGTTTTGAGAATGGGGATGCAAACCAGTCTGTAAGTTTGATGTAACAATGAAACTCAAAAGCAATAAGAACAGTATGAAAAGATAACAGAGAAAAGTTACTTTGGAATATTCAATAAAATTTAGGAGACTTGGGCTGGGGATTTAGCTCCGTGGTTCCAGTGCCTGCCTTGCAAGCACAAGGTCCCAAGTTAGATCCCCTGTACCAAAAAAAAAAAAAAAAAAAAAAAAAAAAAAAAAAATTAGGAGACTTAATGGGAATATTAGGAAACTCTAATGAAAATTACTAAATAAAGCTTAAATGTATAAAGAATTATACTGAACTTAAGGCTATAATTTTTTGAGAAATTAATCTACAAATCTAATAAAATTTCAAACAAAATCTCACTAGAGTGTTTTTTCTTTCTTTGTTTTTTTGTTGTACCAGGGATCGAACTCAGGACCTTGCACTTGTGAGGTAGGCGGCTGCACCAGTAAGGTAAGTCCCTGGCCCTCGATAGAGTTTTAAGATAGCAAAAATAAAGCTGTCCTTCCCATTGGCAACAAGAAAGAAACTTGATAATACCAGGGTTGGTTTGGAGGCAGATGAAGTAAAATTATGTATTTTATATTTTAAAATGTACACTTAAGAATAAAAACAATACCACTCAACAGTTCTATTTCTAGATATATAAGCCAAGAAGCTCCTACACATATGTCCTGAAACTCAAAGGTAAAAATGTTAAAAACAGCTTAGTTTGTAATATCAAAAACAAATATGCAAGTAAACAGAAAACAAAAACAGAAACAAATTGGAAACAATCTCCATGAATATTGGGAGAGTTAAGAAATAAACAAGTATATTCATATAATGTAATATTCTTCAGTAATGAAAAGAAATGAAGCAAAGGAAACAAATGAATAAATCTAAAACAATGAGGAGAGGAAAACAAATTAAGATGATAAAGTGTGATGTCATTTATTTAACTCTGAAAAACACATAAATTAACTTATAGTTCTAGGATAGCTATATTTGTACTGTAACCATGAAAAAAGAGAGTATCCTACAGAAAAACAGGATAGTAGTTACCTATAGAAAGAAAAGATGATGCAGATGTTGTGAATGAATGATACCTGTAATAATTTAATTGGGTCTATATTCTAGAACTGTTGAAATTGCTTCCATAATTTATTTTCCCTATGCTGTTGGTGTATGGTATTCTGTCTCTCTTTAAAACTGTTAAGGTCCTTGTAGCTACACTCATCAACAGGCAGTCAGTAAATATTAAATGATGACAATTATGACATTTATGCTAATGTTTGTTTCTGTTGTGTTCTTGTTGTGTTGTGTTGTGCTGATGTTCCTCAGACAATTTGTTTTCTTATTTCACTATTCAAGCAAGGCTGACTTGCAATGAGTCAGGATGTCTTTCAGTTCAGTTAATGTAAGTCCCATGATTAATTACACATGAAGAACAATTTGCTTTCAGTTCAATAAATCTCATGCTTGACCTTTTTATTAGAATCCATATATATTCTTTAAATTAAATGCCTTTAAACTAGGAACTACAATGAACTTTATGAGTATTAACTCATTGCTTCCCTTAAAACTTCAAAAGAGGTTGTTAATGTTACTATTCTGGCATAAATTTTAAACTCTAATATTTTATAAAAACACTTACTTGGTAAGGAAATCAGTGACAAATTTTTATGGGATTTTTTTCTGATTTTTAAAAATGAATTATTAATCCTTGCAAATACTTGAGTCCGCATGTAGTTTGCTAAAAAGTGTTACCATTTCTTAACAAGGAAATGTGATGTTGTATAAGAAAATGTAGAAACGACTTTCTCTTAGTTCACTTTCTTCTGCTATAACACAATACCACAACCTGGATGAATTATTAAAAATGGAAGTTCATTAGACTCTTGTTTCTGGAGGCTATAAAGTTCAAGATGAATGGACCACAACTGGAGAAGGCCTTCAGGCCAATCCATAACAAGGAAGAAGGAATGGCACAGTGAGAGAGCATGCAGAAGTGGGTGGAAGGAGAGGGCCACCCCTCCCTTCAATAGCTCACCCACGCCCACAGCAGCCCACTTTCATGACAAAAACATGAATTCACCCATGTCTAATCTCCTCTTGGAAGGTCCATCTATTAATATCATTACAATGGCAATTAAAATTCAACATGCATTTCAGAGGGGACAGACAAACCAGAGATATTTCCATAGATTATCTAAACATTCAAAAATAAATATTGAAATAATTATCTCTAATATGTCAGCATCATATCTGAAGACTAATTTCTTCCTAGGCGCTATACATCCATACCCAGTGGTTATGACTGAACACAAGACTTTTTGGAAAGTCTGGATTTGAATCTTGGCTTTGTGATTTACAAGTTCTAGGGTCTTGGGCAACTGAGTTCTGATTTTGTTGAGCAGTATAAGGACAACATCAGCATCACAGTTTTGCTAAAAATATAACTGGGATAATGCATAGTAAACACAATTTCAATAAAGGTAGCAATTTTTAAACATTATGAAATAGCAGTCCTGTCAATATGGAGTACTTCTATTTTCCCCTGATTGGTAATAGACTTGGTAAATAAAAAATAAGAAAACTCAGTTTTAGATATAAAACTTGCCCTTTGGTGAAGAAATAAAATTTAACTGAAAAGCTTTGTCTAGACCAGAGCCAGACAAAATTGTGTGGCAGGTAAATTTAATCTCCATTCTGTCCTCCATTTGTGTCATTCCTTTGATTTATAGCCTTTCTAGAGCTCTAGTTTCTAGGCTTCTCCCAAACATCAACCAACCTTCTCTGCATCTGACCTGTGGCATTATTATGTCATCTACTAAAGTAAATAATATGCATTTTTACCTTAGGTAATGTTACCTGAGACACTGCAAAGATATTTAAATGATGATATCAATACTCGAGGGAAGGGGCCGGGGATTTAGATCAGTGGTTTCCTTGCCTGCCTCACAAGTGTAAGGACCCGAGTTCGATCCCCTGTACCCCCCCCCCCAAAATACTCAAGGGAAATGATCATTTAGACTGAAATACCAAGACTAACTAGATGAGTAGAGGACAGACAGGTCATCACTTGGAGCTGCTTCTTCTATCCCCCCTTTTGCCTCCAAAGACACACACACACACACACACACACACACACGCCAGTTCTTTTGAATTGCACTGATCAATTTATAAAGCAAAGCCATTCTGCTTGCAAAGTAACATGTGCCTCTCTCTAAGGTTTGGAGTATGTATATTCAGTTAAAATAACATCTGCCAATTTTTTCCTTCCTTTTCTCCTTAAAGTGATAGCAAATTGTGCTAGTTGTTATTGTTGTAACCTCTCACAGTAAACTGCAAAGTGTGAAAGAGACAACACCTGTCTTGGTGTGTACATTTTTGTTTTTTTCTAAACCGTTTAGAATCCCTTCTGCCCAAAGATTTCCCCTGATGTTGTCCAGGATTATTTCATGCTGCCATTCAGACCAGAAGGAGGGAAGTGTCCTGACTGGCTAAACTGTACTTCTGTACTTAGGGCTGGCCTCCACTTCCAGCTGTGTTCCATGTTTTCCAAGTCTTTCACCTACAGAGTCTCTTGTGCTGGGCAGCGCTCCCTAAGGTCATTTCAAGGAGTGATGCACTCTGTTCTTATTTCTCTCACAGCATATTAAACATATTTTTATTACAGCATGTCTGCACTGCATATAGAAAGTGCACATTAACTGTTGTACCAAAATAGTATGAGCTGGCACTTCCTGGGCTGTGTCTAATTCATCTCTCAGAGACTACCAGAGGAGGTTCTTTATGTGTAATGTAGTGAGCAAAAGAGTAAAGGATTGGTTCTACATGCTCATCAAAGCAGATTTTCCTTCTCTAATTTTGTCATTTATCATATACATTTATCTCTAGAGGTCTTGTTGGACACACGTGGCCTTAATATTTCCTAAATGTCAATAGCTGTTAATAAATTAAAACAAATTAGAATTAATCAAAACTTTCTGTCTTTTGAGTATTTGGGTCTTGAACTCAGAACTGTATTTAGTTCTAATGTATTTAAATGGAAACAATGGACATTTTAAGTAGTGATTCAGACCGTGAAAGAATCAGTAGAAAATCAACCCAGTCTTCCAAGAAATATAAATGTGCAAATGCAGAGTGAAAAATATAAGCAATTACTGATTCAATCAGGGCTAAGCTGCTTTTTTGCTTAACATTTGCCTGAAATATTCTGAGAACGGTATATTTTTTTCACTTCCTCACCTTTTAAGTGATGAAGCTTAATTTCAAAATAGTAACAAAAATGATCTGTCAATGTAGGTTAAAAGGCTTCTGCTTACCAGCTTTGCAGTCATAATTTCAAATTTTCTAACTTCCTTTGCATTATATACTGTAGTTCAAGTGTTTCCTCTTAAATCACTATCTAGTTCATGATAAATTGCTGTGATAAAAGTGCTTCATCTGTGGGAAGAAGTGACTATTCATTTTGCTAATGTACCTTACATCTGTCATTTTCATTCCCCAAATACTTTGTCACAACACAGAATATAAATCTTACAGAGAAAGTCTGTGACATATGGTTTCAGCTTGAGAGTCACTATCTATGATGTAATTTAGAATACTAGGGTGATTATATCAGTACTTTTTCCCTCTCAAGATGAAAGACTAAGGGCTAAGTATAGAAATGTTATCATCCATATCCCTTGATAAAAGGAGCACTATTTCCAGGATTTATTCTAAGCTCAGATTGTGAGGGTGGGTACTGATTCTATGGCACTCATTCATACACAGTTAAATAATTTTTTTGTGGTTGATAAGGACCATGCATTTTCCATTGTCTTGGAAAAAAGCATTTGCAGTATATTTAAAAAATTTACTTTTGGCAGAGAAAATTTGGGTGTAACATTTGTCAATTCAATTAATTTAAGACTGAGAGTTACTCCATAAAGAAAACAAGCAGGTATCAACTATTGAAAAGATATCTAGATGGTGTTCATAAATAGTCTGCATTCAAGTATATTTTAAAAAAATGAATATTGAGGAATGACATAAACATGTTTTCATAAATGAAAACTTTGGCATGATATTAAAAATATATGGTGGGAAAATTTTAATATTTTTGTTAACAGAAAGCATTATCTTTTGCTTTTTCTTTCTCTCAAAGTATCAAGCCAAAAAGAGCTAAAAGCTCTTTAATGTCAGGGAACAGAAATCTAGAAAATAATCTTAAATATGTTTAGTGTAGTGCATATTTAAACTTCTTAATATTTACATAATGAGGAAAACAAAAGGTTTTGAGACTGAGTACCACGGAGGAAACTAAAGTACGTGTAAATAAAAATAATCACATACAGGTATAGGAATTTTTGTTATTAGTATCTCACTAAAAACTTTTCTGATTAAATCTGAGTCTACTCAGTCACAAGTTTAGTGTTTGGTGATGAGCTACCTTTGTGGAATAGGTAACAAAAATCCAGCCTGTCTTGTAATATGTAGACCACTGGTTTTGAAAGTGAAATGATGACACTTTCACTATTTTGAGTATGTAAGAACAGTGACTAATCATATATGACAAAAATTTAGACTACAGTTTGGGGGGGATCCTGCTTGAAACCAGGTTTCACATGATATACTTACTCAAGAATACACACACTCACTCAAAAATGAAGCTAATGATACTCTAAAGCCATCTCAATAAGGAAAAGGGAAAATATTGCCCATTAAATTTTTTTCATCTTGTAAAACTTCTATATATGTTTGCATTTTATGAATCCTTTATGGCACCATACATAACTTAATGTGTATTTGGGGTTACTGAGAAGGAAATGTATATGTGAATCTTATGATAAAATTTTGGAGGCAATTGATGGACTATCAACGTTTGATGGAGCATATGAAGTTGGGGAGAACTTAGGAAGGAATGTCAGGAAGCCTCATAACTTCCTGAAATTGTGTACAAATCGAAGTGCATGGGCCGACCCACATGTTTCTAAAGAAAGCCCGCAGAACAGCCATCACATTTCCCTGAAAAACAGTGATTCCCATTAGCATGAAATAGATACACTAGTCAGTAACTTATATATTCAAACTGAAAAATATTTAAATATATTGGAAACAATATGGTGTTAACAATATGATGTTAAACAATATGGTGCTAAACTGTTTGAATAAATTTTCCATAAATTGAATTTATTGCAAAGAAAATAAGTCGTCAGAGAATGATACAGGTTGCAAAAATATATATATATATATTATGTCAATTGATGGAAGTGCATCAAATAGCAGGTGTGACAACTGATAGCTAAAATGATATTTAATAGAAATTCATACGGTAGAATTTCATTTTTTCTTTTCCATTTAGTCATCAAAAATACATAATAGTATAAAACGGAAAGAGGTGAAATGAATTTCCACATGGATTCTGCCTAGTTTCATCTTCTCAGCGAGTTCTTAGGACGGCCAGAATCCATTCCCGTGAGTATGACCGGAACCTGCAGCAGCTGTGAATCACTTCCGGGTTTTGTCAGTTGAGAAACTGTACCATGAGAGGCAGAGTGATCAGAAGGGAAGGGAGGCAGTTTGTTTATAGAGGTGTCAGCGTCATTTCCCCTGTCTCTTCTCTGCTCTCCTGCTGTCTCTCTCTTCCCCTCTCTCCCTTCTCCTTCCTCCCTTCTCCTCTTCCTTCTTTTCAGGTCACTTCATGATTTTAAAGACAATACTCTCAAAAGCTATTATCATACATCTTATAAAAAGTAAATATTAAAATGAAGTAAATATATCCTTGGTGTTCTGAGTTGCAGAGCAATTTTAGTTCACTGAAATAAGAAATAGATTCCATCCAGGAAAAAAGTCTTGAAAATTAATTTTTTAGGTAATCAAAAATAGTCCCTCCTTAGTATATATGCTGATAGCCTTGAGCCAGTTATATACCTGCTGTCACTCAACGCCCCCAAAAAAAGTGAAAAAAAAAAAAAAAAGGAAATCGACAAGTTTTCATGAACTTTCTATCTAAATTGAGCTTACTGAAAAAAAGTAATCTAAGATTCACTGCATCTTAATTTGTGGTTCTCTTTCAGCTACTTGCTGTTCATTCCAATGTATTATTTTTCACCAGGGAAATCAGTAGTAGAAAATGTTCGACAGTTAACATTCAAATATTTTTGACATATAAATGATACACTGTGTATATCACTGCATTTCAAATTTTATGAACTGTTTCAAAGCTGATCACACACTACTAAACAACATGAAAATTCAGAAATAGAGCTATAGATCATCTTTTAAAAATATATACTTATATAGGATATGAAGTCAACCTTAATAGGTTTGTATTTTTTTGAAACAAAGAAATATTATAAGTTACCTAAAAGAAGGTGGTATTAATAGTATGACTACATTCATATTAAGAGAATTAATTGGCTTTAACATAAAATATGTATATGATTAACTTAATTCTCATCAACTCTAGAGGTTTTATAGATAGAATACATTCATTTATCATTGTTTTAACCCAGAGAAAAATCATTTTTAATAAGTGTATATATTTTTTCAGCCCTGATGTTTTGTTTCAAATACAACTCACTTAGCAGGAAAGCTTTATATCTAAGAACCTATGAATAATGTTTTATTATCATTTGCTAAAAATATTTAATGTGGGTTAAACTACTTTAATGTATTAATATGTGGAATAAAATATCTTAATCTCTAATATTGTATTCTATCCTTTAACTTAGGGGAAAATTTATTTTTAACAGAAATCAACATGTTCCATTTTTGAAAAGAATGTTTCATAAGAATCCTGAAATTCTCTTGAGGTAAAAATAATTGTGCATTCCAGCCCCAGTTGAATTTTTATGTTTTCATTCATTACATATTATGTGACCTCATTTGCCATTAGTTTCATTATTCATAAAATGGGAATAGTAAGGTCTGTCCTTCCTTTTCAGGGCTTTTATTGTGAGGAAGCAGATTGAAATCATTTGGGTTAATGAATGGCCAATAGTCTTTGATTCATAAAGGTATAATTTCCTATCTGTATTATGTTATTAGTGATCTTTAAATATTTATTTCTGACCACAAATATGGAATTTTACTGCTAGATAGAGAGTTGCATAACTTACAGTCCAATCCTTATTTTTCACAGTTGAAGAGAACTAAGCGCAATATTTGTTAAATTTCTTGAAATTCACGACATACTTCACTGTATACTTGCACTTAATATAACACTGTAACTTGTATACTAATTGATTACTTTTGTCTATAGATTTATATTCAGATCCAACTCTCTGATAAATCGAGGGTAGTTTATTAAAATACATTCAAATTAGATGAAAATATATCTAGTTAAATTGGCCAAAAATAATCATTACCATTCAGCTCTGTAAATAATTTAGAACAGAGCAGTATTTGACAGTGTTGTTTACATGAAAAATTTCATTCAATCTTAGCCAAAATATTTTGAGGTAGAAATTATCATTGCATTTTAGAGAGTATTAATTCCTTATCAAAAATCATTCATCCTGCACAATGGTTTTGACATTAAATCTAATCCCCAACAACATGATCAAATAGAGGCTGTATAGGTTCAGAGGTAAATTAATTTAAAATGTTGTTTCAAAATTTTAGGGTTTACCTAGTTAAAATCTGACTCTTTCCTACGCAGAATTTAGGACTGTTTTGTCTACTTTAATTTCCTAGGAATATCTATTTTCGGTTGCAATGTACATTATGTGAGTATTATGGTTAACTCCTCAGGAAAATGTCGGCATTGGTATGACAATAGAGACTCAGAAGTGCTGTTTGGGAGATGGCTGGGGGTTTGGCTTTTTCCACTTTCATTAAATCTAATAAAAATACCATCCTATCAAATGGCCTGGATAGATTTCTCATATGCCGCATTTGAATGATATTTTATGGAGTGCTTGGCTCAGAACCAGTAGAGTGATATTAACAAAATTACATTGGTGTTTGTGATTTCTTAGGCCAATGGAAAAATTTTGCTGCCCATTTTCTAGTGCTCACGATTTGTGATTTTTTTACTACCAGGGATCATTTCAACTGTGTAATAAGAGATCCGCAGTTGTTCCTTCATACCTGTGGAGATAAAAAGTCAAACAAATGACAGGTATGGCTCTAAACAAATATTCACAGCATTTGAATCATAAATGATTTATTTTTGAGCAGCAGTTGAGTTATGTTGTCAAAAGAAATATCATTCTGCAATGATGAACCCTTAATCTTTGATTCTCTTCCAAATTCCTCTCTTTTCAACTGGGATCTTAACTTTAAAAGTTTTGAATGTGAATAAAAACTTGTTCATTTTTTTTTGTTATGAAGACCCTGGGTTTTCTGTATGTAAGTTGTTATTTGTGCTTGAAAGGATGATGGAAAATGATTTTCTCTTTTCTACAGCACAAAAGTTCTTATGTAAGTTAAAATAAGATTGTTTTATGACAATTCCAGAAGCATAATCAAATACTATTATATTATATTTAATCATTTTGAAATACTATGAATATGTCTGATAATGGATGACATTTATTTCATTAAAGATATAAAAACAGAAACAAAATCAACTAACTTCTTAGTATATGTTGTCAGTTTTATAATTTTTTCATAAATTTGTTTATTAATAATCTTTTAAAAGTATTTGAGATAGTAGATACTTTAAAAATTTGAATAGTAACTTTATTGTGGATTATTTTATGAGTATCTTTTACAGAAACTGGATATATTCATAACAAGTATGTAATTTTCTTTCATTGATTTTAATAGTGCGCATAGTAAAAATAAAATATAATTTTATTTGCCTATGTTAAGTAGTATCCTTTTGTATTATCTTGTTATTATATTCAGCTTCCCATGAGCTACTAAAGGATGGGACAGAGAACATTTTTTAGAATAATGCAACATCTAGGGCTTCTTTATTAAGAACTTGCAAAAGAAACTAATGGTAAATTTTTGTAGAGATCAAATAGAATCTCTGGGTGAGGAAGAAAAAGCTGCATGTGGCCGTGTCTTCCACAAGAAACTCTAGAGGGGATGTGTATCTGGAGAGGTGCCACCGCTTGCATTTCAGTCTCCTCAGTTGCAAAAGCACCAAGAGAAGGGAGGAGAGAAGGAAAGGAAAGGGAATGAAAGCAGAATTAAGAAGTGTTATGCACATGTACCAACAAACATATACTGTACTACAAACATACACTAACAACAATATAAAATAATTTTAAAAAGCAACAACAGCAAAGAGAAAGGCTACCATCCTGACTCTAAACACAGACACAATTATTAAAATGTCTGTAAAAAATGATGATGGTCATCAAAAGGTGTGTTAAGGAAAAGAAAGAAGGGGATGGAATTAATATGAGAAAAAGAAAAATGGAAACAAAGTCTTTGTAAATAGGGAGGACTGGAGGGGTTGAAGGGAGGGCAGGGGAAGGGGGAAAAAATAAGAACCAAGAGAGATTATGTAAAGGTGCAAATTTCCAATGATGAATGTCATTA